>OY744547.1:62252504-62260004 GCA_963556195.1 Sepiola atlantica
ATTCCTTCAATCAACAAACACCCCTCATGTCAAAATGACATTCCTTAGTCTGTCAAAAAAACAAACTTATCCATATTAAAAACACCCACATTCGAGTTTAGACCTGATTTGTGCGTGTTCAGTTTTAATATGCATTTTGTTTCTTTTTGTTTGTGTGCATATGACGACTAGAATTTGGTGTCTATCAAAATAAATTTGATCTTATCTAGTTTAGGTCCTGTCTGCTTTAAATATTTGCCTATTTCGAGTTGAGTGTTTCTTGTCTGATAGTAAGTTTGGTTATCAGCTGATGTTTCCGTACAATTTATAACTTTGTCGGATATGTTAAAGTCCAGAGAAAAGGATTTTTTTCTTTTCACCAGAGCAGGGGAAACAAGATTTCAAATAAGTTGCAGCAGTTAAAAAAGATCTTCGTCTGACCCGTTTCCCCTGTCTGGGAAAAGCATCAGTTTACCTCTTTTTCTTTTCTTGTCATTGTTCCCCTATATCTCATTTGGCTTCTTCTTTTTTTTTTTTACATATATGAAGAAGGTATTCATTTTACAGGAAAAGAGATGTTTAAATTTAATTTCTTTTTTTTTTCTTTTTTTTTTTGCTTGCTGTGTTTATTGAATGAAAAATGAATATAAACAAAATGTCTTTATTTGGAAAGTGGAATGACTTATTTTCGTTTTGAACTCCTCTGTGGATCTATCTTGTTAAAAGGAAATACATTTATAAAAGAAATCTACGATTTATTCGATGTTTCTCTCTTAATTTTAGACTGTTCTTTAACAATCCTAGGTATATCAATATAATATTACCCAAGATTATGATAAATCTTAATACGCTGATGAAAAAAATCATACATTTTGAAACTTAACTTAAATGTAATTTTGATAATAAAAGTGTTTTTCAGAAATGTGCGTACATGTGGAATGACATTGTTGAATATTTATTTCCGGAGCGATATTATAATTAATGTTTTAAACTTTTGAAATCTAACTAATTAATATATGAAAGGTCTGATTAATATAACCTATTAATTATTGAGTTTATTTTTAACTACTGTTTTGAAGTATAATCCTGGGCACTTAATATGTATTTTTTACAGAAAAATATATATGAATTAATCTCACCCAGAATAACCCTTGAATTGTTTTAGTTCTGTAACTTAAACTTTTCCTTTATATTATACTTATAGATGAAATAGTTATCCACGGACACGTGTTTCACTGTTACTGCAGGTCATCAACATGGCTGACTATGACGGTGTTTGAACCTGCATTCACAGTCTCAGTGATCGCGTGTTCAAACCTTGTCATAGTGAGTCACGTTGATGAGCTGTAGTAATAGCGAAACATGTATCCATGGATAACTATTTTATCTAAGTAAATATAAACAACTAAAAATATATATGTGTATGTATATATATATATATATATATATATATATATATATACCTCCCTAAAAGTGGGGCGACATTATGTATCCAGGGGAGATAATTCATGCATATATAAAGGGAGGCAACTCCATACTGCTCAAGGTGATCAAATGTATCAGTAGTACAATTATCGCATAAAAACAATAACAACTATATATATATATATATATATATATATATATATATATAATTTCAGAGGAAACATTTTTTAATCAATGAAACTTGTGTAGACGAAAGATTTTGAAGCATCAGTCGGAGATCTTTAATGATTCAAATCCACCATAACGTTGAGAGATTTACGTATTTTGGGTTTTTTTCCTCAATCGTTTTCTCCAACTTAAACAATGTTTCCTCTCATATCTCATTCGATTTTCTTAGTTTTTAATTTATCATTCTGACGTTTCCTGTTAGAGGGTCAAACGATAAGGCCTTAAGGAAAATTTTAGCAGAGAGAGACACACACTGTTAAGATTATACCCCCCTTTTACTTATTGTTATAAAGCTCTATGTGAAACTATATGAAGCTCTCTTTTTTGTTCCAATTTTGATGAGTATATTTTTCACGTTTATATATACTAACCGGTGTTGGATTTAATGATGAAGCCAATGTCCTTTTATGATCAACCCATAAGACTATATAACTTTTACAAATCTTATATTTTACATTTTATAATGTTCAGTTGCATCCGATGGATGAACCCAACATTGATCGGGTAGAGGTGGCAGTAAGTAAAGTGGCATTACTTGAAATCAATTTCGGTAAATTTATAGTCCAAAATTTTTCAATGAAAACCACTGTTCACTATTCACATTTTTATGATTTTTTTTATTTTAATTTTTTTATCATTTTCAAATTATAAGTAGTTATCACAAACCAGCCTAGAGTTTAGTGTGCGAAAATGGGTAAATAGAGTGAAGTTCCCGTTCAATTTCAACTTGATGTAAACGAAATTGATTCTTTTCTATTTATAAATGTACAAGTGTTAATAGTTTTTTCACCCGTACCCGGTTACTTTGAGTTAGGTTACTATTTGTAGTGACCGGCTATTTGTTGTTTTTCAACTTAATGCACACCATATTGTGTTTCTCTATGCATATATAAACATTCCCATCTTAAAGAAAAAAGGACATTCGTCAATATGGTGGGCGTAATATAGGGTTTTAAGTTGTCTTTCACAAAAAAAAAAATATTCCAAGTTGAAAACTTTAATGAATTCAATTTTTGCCATATCAAATTGTTTCAATTTGTTTTTTACATGTTTTTATTTCTTTTTATTGATTTACTATTAAGAGAAATCTTGCTTGATTGCTACTCTGCTATGAATCATATTACGAAGATTTAATGTTAGATATGAAATTAATCTTATATGAACAGCGAAAGTTGTGCTTCTGTGTCATTTTTAAACGTTTTTTTTTTTTTTTTTCGTTTTTTTCAAGAGGTAATGGGATTTTGCCCAATGTTTAGACTGGCTTAATCTAATAATTATTGCTTCAATCATGATTAAATTTCATTTACCACAAGATAACATTACATTTGTAAGGATTTTTTACTTTTTTTTTTTTTTACTGGAAATCGCTCCAGACAATGCATGAAGCCACTTGATGTAAGGAGCTAATAAGAATGAAAGATGATTATCACAAAGACAGGAGACGCCTATTGGCCTAGCATTACAAGTTGATTTTTTCTTTTTAGATAATTGTTATTTTATCAACTTGCATGAAAAGAGCTGTGTAAAATATGCTTAAAACCGTTTGAATTATGCAAATACCATCAGTGGTTCAAAAGTTATGAGAATTTTAAGTGCCGAAATTTATGTTTTTCCGTGGACATTTTTCTTTACTAAACCTTTAAAAAAAGTGGGCTAAAATACGGACCTCATCATTTCAAGAAATTCAGTAATTTCGCCACCATTTATTTATTTTTGAAGTTATTCTCATGAAACTTGGTACTCTTATGTAAAATGATGTGCTCTTTCTGATTATGTAGTCAAATATGATGTATCTCTTCACCATAAGCCATAAATTATAAATTAAATGGGTAAATTTCAAAGTTTTTCAAACTAGCACGTTGTATCATACAGATTGTGAGGTATTTCAATATAACTTTAATTTCTTTGAAGTCACTACACAGTGTCTGTATAATAGTAAGTGCACTATTACTATCTTTTTAAAGAAATTGTGTAATTTAAGCACAACACCATTTTTCTTAAGCCTTACACTAAAATGATTCTTTCAGCAAGGTTGCGACAGGTTAGTTGCAGTGTTTCATAGTAAGGTCCTGTATATATTTACTCCATAATATACTGGGGAAAAATAAGATTGGATAAAATTTGTAATCCAAGCACTGACACATAGCCCCTAAGTCCGGGTGGCAACAGCCCCCCCCCCCCCCCCCAAAAAAAAAACAAGAACATGGTTACATCTAATATCTAATTAAAATGGTTACACATCGTTCAAACGCTATAATATAAGAAAAAAAATAGATAAAATTTGTAAATAAAAGCGCTTAAAAATACTTTAAAAACACAAAAAAATAAGCAGATAGGTAGAATAGTAACTTAATTTGCATTGGTACTCTTATGTAAAATGATGTGCTCTTTCTGATTATGCAGTCAAATGTGATGTATCTCTTCACCATAAGCCATAAATTATAAATTGAGATGTGCAAATCTCAAAGTTTTTAAAACTGGCACATGGTATCATACAGTGGGAGTCTATTCATGAACAAAACAAAGTATTTTAGAGGTATTTAAATACAGCTTTATTGAGAGTAGTTATTTACCTGCCTCCCCACCAAAGTGGAGCTTAATGTGGGGTGTAGCCATTGAACACCTCAAGAGCATTCATGGCCGGTATTTACTACCCCCCCCCCCCCCCCAAAAAAAAAAAAAAAAATTGAGAGTAGATATGAAAATCTCAGAAATAAACAGAAGAAAATTTTTCAAAAAGATTTTGAATTTCTGTAAAGGATGGAAATTCCCATAGCCGACCAGAACTCATGCATTCTGGGACCAGTCCAATTTTCAAAATAAACTCATGATTTACATTTTGCAAATCATCTCTATCTGGCCAAAAATATACACCTATTTTCTGAGATGCAGCCATAAACCGTACTCTACATGAATCCTCGAATGTAGCTTCCACAATACCAGGATACCAGGAATCTTGGTAAGCAACAACTATATATTCGCCGGTTGATGGTAATTTTTTCGGTAGTTGTTCACACACTTGTTGAACAAGACATTGAAGTTCTGCCTCATTCTGTTGTTGCATGCTGTGGTCACTTCGATTTTTCATAATTTTCTTATTCTTTTTCTCTACAACTATTTCTTTTAACACAGACTTTTCTCTTTCCACATGTTTTTTGCGTAGAGTTTTGCCTCCTTTTTGTGCGGTCTTCATCAGATTGCGACGATCATCCAATGGCATATCTTGCAACCATTTCATCATTTTCATTCTATTGCGTTTCAGTAGTTGAACAGAGGAATGGTGATGCATTGAAGCACTTGGCCGTCTTCTTTGGCTATGGTCTAGGTCACCAAAATGATGTTCGCATCCCAAGTTTGTTGTCTGTGCATATCTGTAAATTGAAGAACATTTTCTTTTAGCAATATTCACTTTGATATTTGTAAAAATATATTTTTATATCGTTTAAGTGTAGAATTACAAAATTTGCTATAAATTTTATTAAAATATTCTTACTGTGTACGATCAATATCTTTTTCTGAAGGGGGTCCACCAAATTTACCTCCTGGAAGAAAGTCAGCAAGCTGCTTTTCAATTGTTCGGTTCATTGCGGATGCAACAACCTTGAGACATGAAAATAATTCATTTCTTGTGTCTTCATCAACAGTGAATAGGCATTCTACCATCAGATTCCTATGAGGTAAATTTAACATTTCATCAGTGATGTCTTCAGTCCAGTGGATGTCTGAACGTAAAATAATTGACTGGTTCTTTTTGCAATTTTCCAAAAAGGTATGGATATCTTGAACATGTTGCTTAAGCTGAAGATAAGATACCCCTGACTTGGTAATCAAATTCCAAAAAGGTCCTGTAATCTTTATGTAAACAAGTCCAAAACATTGCAACATAATGCCAATAAATTGTGACTGCAGGTCAGCTTTAACAGCTTTTAATTTGAGATTTGGATTCTTAACCATTTCCAAAACTTCCAGGAATTGTTCTCTATGAAGAAGGACCTCTGCAGATGTCTGGAAAAGGGCATTGAATCTATTATCTCTGTAATTCCCTATTACAGACTTGACACCATTTTCTTGACAATAGCCTTCCCACAAATCCCGAATTCCATAATGGTCACCAGCTGGACCGAATATTTCTGATACTGTTCTTACTACTCTCTCCAATATAGAGCTTTGAGAATTCCAAGTGCGGAAAAATGCTAGAGAGTCACGACCGAGTTGACCATGTTTACTCACAAGAGTCTTCTCATATTCCCGAATATCTTTGCAGCAGTAGGTGTGAAATCCGAGAAGTACGTGCGCCATACAGTAGAAGTTCAGAATGGGGGATGTGTCCTGGTCAGCAAAATCTTTTATCATGTCATCTCTCCATTCTGACAGAAGTTGGTTTGCCTTTTTCTGATTACTTGCTCTGTCACTCATACAGAATGCAAGTTTCTTCAATGTCAATTTTATAAATTCATCTGAATTTTTAGCTTCATCTGTACCATGAATGTTGGCAAGTTCCATTAAATGATCTTTTGTGACATTATGGATGGCACTTGCCGTTTCAGAGCCAACCCTGGTAAAGCCTAAGCTGATGATGCTCCCAGATGATAAAGTGATAGAGGTATCGATTATTTTTTGTTTTTTTCTGGTTGTCCCATCTCTGTTCACTCCCCAATGTTCAGCTGCAGCTAACTGCTCTGAAATGAACTTTTTAGCAAGAAAATGTCCTTCATCAACAATCGCTTGAACAGTTGGGGTGCTTGGCAAATCATCTTTTTTAAGTATTTTTCCAAAGAGATGCTTTGAAATACACATTATTACCGGTGACACTTTCTGTGTTGCAACCTCAAGTCCAGAAAGCTCAATAATGCACATCCGCAAATTTTCTGTAAAAGTACCATCTTTTTCTTTTGTTCTTATAGTTTCGAATATTTGAGATGACAAATTTTCAATTTCAATTTCCAGTGTTTGAATCCATATCTCTTTTTCTTCTAATCTCATGTCCATGGCCTGGATATACTCATCTTTACTTTTCTGCATTTTACTGCATCGTAACCTAAAGTGGGAGGCTGATTTTTGTGCTACTCTCTTCTTTCGAATTTCCTCATCTATCGATATTTTATCATCTGTAAATTCTTTTAAATGTTTGTTCTCCAGCTGCAATTGCTTTAATTTTTTTCTTTGTGTGTTAAGTTTCATAGAAAGCTTTGAAATCTTGTCACTTTGCCTTCTTATTCTCTTACTTAAAATCTTCCACTTTCTCCTGTGGTGGTCATCTCTCTTCTTCATGTTTTTCAAAGAATAATGTCCTATTCTTCTTTGAAGGTCTTCTAGTTTTGTCTCTGCACATGAGATGTTGTCCAACACTTGGCTTAATTTCTTGGATTGTTTTGAAATGTCATACTGCAATATGTTGTATGCCTTTTGAAATTCTTTTTCTCCATGTAGGTTATCAGGAATTTCATGGTCAGTATCTATTTCAATATCTGCAGCACATGTTGCCTCTATGCCTCTGAGATCAGAACTTGATATAACTTCGGGATCCTGTGATATCTCGGGTTGAGATTTCAATATTCTTCTTGCCACATGAAATTCTGCATCAAGAAGATCTTTCAAATTATCAAATCCTTGGACCTTCTTTTTCTGTCGAAATTTATCCTTGGTCTTTACTAACCTATAAATCTTTGTGTTTAAAACTGATGCATTAATTTCTTTCAAGTCACTACATAGTGTCTGTATAACAGTAATAACACTCTTAATATCTCTTTTAAACAATTTGAGTAACTCAAGAATAACACCATTTTTTAAAGCATTACACTGCGCTGAAATGTTTCTTTCAACAAGGTTGCGGGAGGTTAATTTCAGTGCTTCACAATAAGGTCCTGT
>OY744547.1:62262504-62377504 GCA_963556195.1 Sepiola atlantica
AATAAAATTTGAAAAACTTTTTAAATTATTTTTTTAAATTGACAAACTCATAGTAAAATGAGTAGGCTAGTGACACGAAAGCAGAACAACAGAGTTTTCTATTTTTGAGAAGTTGAAACTGTGTACGCCGTACGGCTTTTGTGATAGTTCGTTTTTCCGTTAAAAGCGACTTGTTGAATTTAAAAAAAAAGAACGTTTTAAAGAAAGATGCGCAAATTAATAATTATCAAATATGTACATATTATATATAAAATTAATTCTGAAACTATTATCTATATGAAAATGAATGAAATATTTCGACTTACCTTATCAATTTTGAAATATTCTTCGTCAACTTTACTCGGTCGTAAGTTTGTTTTCTGTGGTCGGAGAAATACAGTTCAAAGTCCAGTAGAGTTGGACGTCTGGGTTTATATAGCCTGTGAAATCTCAGCAATATCCAATCAAATTTGACCCCGCGCATAGTATCAAAACGTGACATACAAATTGTAAACATTAAAAAAAAGCGTCGCCGTTTTTGTTGCTATCAGTTTTGAGCGGTTTTTCATTTTTAACTTGGAATATAAAAATATTGAACGTATAAAGGCACAATAAATTAACATCATTGGAATGCTTATTCTATTCTCTTTCCATCCATGTAATTCTTTTAAAGATTGGCCCGCAAATAAAAAAGATATGGCTTGTTTAAACGCATTAGGTGTGAAATCGAGCCAATGTCAGCGGAAAACCAGTACATGCTTGTAATGCTAATTGGCCTTAGTCTTGAAAAGACCAGGGCTATAGGCAGCAGGAAGAGAGTTCCACAAGCTTGCAGTTCTTGGAAAGAAACTACTAGAATAGGAAGCTGTATTACAATGAGGTATCAAAACAAGGAATTGATGGAGACCACTAGACCAACGAGTTAAACGAGCTGAAACAAAGGAAGCAGTGAATACCTCAGGCAATTCTGAAAAACACATGTCATAATAGTATTTATAGAAAAGACATCACTAGCAACATCTCGTCTGTGAGGGAGAGGATGTGGAGAAGCAGAAAGGGTGAGGGCAGTAAAATTACAGATACGTTTCTGCACCTTATCAAGAACCCTCAAATGGGACAGATTCACCCGCCCAAATATGACAATAGTATTCCATACGTAGTCTGATTGTAGATTTGTACAGATAGAGAATAAAAGTGTTTGGAGCGATAGAGAGAACCGACTTTACGAGAATCCGAAAGAGCAATGATTTAATATATGAACTCCAGGAAAACTTTAACGAGAAAGAAAAGTTTCAGAGTCAATTTCTTCTCATGAACAGAGCCGTCCATGAGAATCTCAGGAAGAAAAGGGACACGCCTACGATTGAAAGACACAAGCTGAGTCTTAACAGGATTAAACGAAACAAGCTATTTCGTTTCCCAATCCACAACTGAACACAGATCAACTTCTTGATCAGTTGCATGTTTCAACTGATCCGAGGGAGATGGGCAAGAAGCAACACCAGAATAGAGAGTGGTATCAGCGGCATGGATGTTAATATTCATAGTCAAGTGTTTTTACTTAGACACTGAAATTAGGATTTTAGACCAATAGCACACAACGGGGCACATTTTCTAATTCTAAACAAACTTTCAACTGTCATAATTCGGTGACTAATTGAGTTACTAAAATAAATTTGGTAGGATTGTTTATGTTTCGCAAAGATGTATATTCCAACATTAAATGTTGTTAGATATAATTAAAATAAAAGTTTGGTTTGAGATCCCTATTCTCAGTTAAATATTAACTCTGAACCGTATAGGGAGATGTGTACAGAATAGGAGACTTTGTTGTTTTGGTCACATTGAAAGAATGGATGAGTGTTTGGGTTGATAGATGTAGAACAGTTGAGGTAGCAGTCAGTTGGCAGGGGAAGGTCAAGAAAAACATGGGAGGAAGTGATAAGGATGGATTTGAGAGAAACGTAAATAAAGACTTGGCCAGAGATAGGTCAATTTTGAAGCCAATTTCTAAAAGCGAACCAATGCATGCCAGCATATAAAACGGGCGTTAAACCAAATGTCATGATGATGAATAAAGTAAAACGTTGAATAATTTCCTTTTATGAATGCCAAGCACATGCGCAGACCCCATGATAATGTTGTACTCCCATTGATCAAAATGAAATATACTTACCCAACTACCGTTGGTAATGTACTTTCGGAATATATATATATATATTATGGGAGACTATCTCGACAACCTTAGAAGTAGTTTCTGAAAAGGCAAACAGGAATAACAATCATATATATATTATATTTAATATATATATATATATATATATATATATATATATATTTAAAGGAAATAAACTAAACACACATTAGGGCTGTCCGTGTTATAAATTATTTTGGCCTAGGTGGGTCTCATAAGACACGTAAACAACCACATTTCGGAAGTTCTAAAATGTGGCTGTTCACGCGTCTGATGAAACCCATCTAGGTCGAAATAATTTATAATACGGACAGCCCTAATGTGTGTTTTAGTTTATTTCCTGTTAAAAAGTACATTGAGCTCTTTTACTCGGATTCCCATCGAAACCATTCAACTCTGCGTGCGCGCACGCACGCACGCACACACACACACACACACATATATATATATACTAGCAGGAAGACCCGGCGTTGCTCGCGATTGGAGGAGGAACCCTATGCCTTTCTGTTCCTAGACCATAACACCATAATACCCTTTTTATTCTTATTTTTAACGTTTTATACCATTTAATTTTGGGGGCTGGGACTCAATGTGCAATGATGTACTCAGAATTTAGGGATGGGGGGGGGGATATAACAGTGACATTTATTGAAATTATTTTTAACTCCGTCATGGCACACTGCAGGTTTCCCCAGGACTGAATATGAAGGCCCCGGTGTACTTCTGCTCTAAGCCTTGGGCCCTATATTACCATCACTATTATTTTCTACTTTCTATAATGGATGTCCAGTGCGAATGCAGACCCCACAATATTATTGTACTTTCTAGTGATCAAAATGAAATATACTTATCCAAGTATTTTGGGTAACGTAGTTTCATAATATATATGTGGTTATGGGAATATAGCTCCCAAACCCTAGGCTGAATATCTGAACAACCAATCAGATAGACAACAACAACAACAACAACCATCTTATACTTATTTGGAATCAGGAATCTGCCGCCCCACCCCTTACCAGATTCTCTTCTTCCTGGACCCTCACTACATTCTGGCACTACACTTAATTTAGGAGGTGATGGTGGTTAAATGGATAACGACACGGACTGAAGACCTGGATGTTCCAAGTTCGAATCCAGTCGGTTCCACAGTACTACTTTCACTTAGGGATGTTGGTAACCTTCTCGTGGTTCTTAAGTACTCGATGTCTTTCTAGAAAGATTTCTAACTAGAAAAACAATCGGGTAAACTAATGCCAACACCAGAATCATCTGATTCACACGAAAGAAGCAGCTTATCCTCATCCTGTTTTTAAGTATATTCTAACTCCTTTAATTTATAAATTTCTTATACATGGCCCTTTATTTGAACCGTTAGTCTTGCCCTCATGTTTCCAGACATGGGACTTAATCATTACACCCCCCCCCCATGCCATCAGTACATTCCAATTAGCCGTTTAATGTTTCTATTCCCCATACTTTGCCATTAATTTACTGATTGAAGATAACAGTTGTAGCGATTTTCCTAACCCAAAGGGACCGATTTCCCACACCTTCTAAAACCGCCGGAATCAATAGAACTACTAAAAGTTTCCCCGTATCGTTATTACCCATAATGTATATAAATTAGGGCCGTTTATTGCAATCACATTTACATATACAAAATAGAAATTCACATTTATAATATATTGAGCATGTACACGAGAACGACTTACTTGACCAACCTAATTTGCATATTGATTTACAAAAGAACATCTCATTAATTCACTATTATTGTTTTCTAATTCAATGACTATTTTCATTTTATTATTACAGAGTTCTACTTACAAATATTTTTTTTTTAGAGTGTTGATAAAAATTAGTATTTTCTGTGAAAAGCGTCTTTCCGACTATTTTCAAGTCATTTTACGTCGAGTTTTATGATCCAGGTTCGATAATCTAAATTATATCCCCCCCCCCTCCAACAACAACAGCAACCACTGCATACACTGTGGTTAAACAAACAAGTTTGTAAGTACCCTTCCATCATTAAATTCCATCATAATGCATTTCGATTCATTCGGACACAAATCAGCCATTTTATTCTTTTGTTAAATTGTAAATGAAATACCTCCTCCCCACCAAACTTTGTACAAATATTTTTTATATCGTGGATAAAGGCTTAGCACTTGGGGTGAAGAGTATGTTCCGGTCAATTAATTTCCAAGTGTTGTGGTTCTTAGTTTCTCTTCTCTTTCCCTCTCTCTCTCCCTCTCTCTCTTTCTCTCTCTTTCCCTCTCTCTCTCTCTTTCCCTCTCTCTCTCTCTCTTTCCCCCTCTCTCTCTCTTTCCCCCTCTCTCTTTCCCCCTCTCTCTTTCCCCCTCTCTCTCTCTCTTTCCCCTCTCTCCCTCTTTCCCCTCTCTCCCTCTTTCCCCTCTCTCCCTCTTTCCCCTCTCTCCCTCTTTCCCCTCTCTCTCTCTTTCCCCTCTCTCTCTCTCTTTCCCTCTCTCTCTTTCCCCCTCTATCTCTTTCCCTCTCTCTCTTTCCATCTCACTCTCTCTTTCCCTCTCACTCTCTCTTTCCCTCTCACTCTCTCTTTCCCTCTCTCTCTTTCTTTCCCTTTCTCTCTCCTTCCCCCTCTCTCTCCTTCCCCCTCTCTCTCTCTCTTTCCCTCTCTCTCTCTTTCCCTCTCTCTCTCTCTTTCCCTCTCTCTCTCTCTTTCCCTCTCTCTCTCTCTTTCCCCCCCTCTCTCTCTTTCCCCCTCTCTCTCTTTCCCCTCTCTCTCTCTTTCCCTCTCTCTCTCTCTTTCCCTCTCTCTCTTTCCCTCTCTCTCTTTCTCTCTCTCTTTCCCTCCCTCTCGCTTTCCCCTCTCTCGCTCTCTCGCTCTCTCTCTCTCTCGCTTTCCCTCTTTCTTTCTCTTTCCCTTTCTCTTTCTCTCTTTCCCTCCCTCTCTCTCACTCTCTCTTTCCCTCTCTCTCCCTCTCTCCTTTTCTCATCATCTTCGAACTCTTATGTCAGATACTCCTAGATGTTCACCATACTTACTACTTTGATGTCATAGAAAACCCTTCGTTTCTCATTTAGTGAAACATTATTGAACAAAAGCCGTGCTGCCCTACTGAAATATAAGAAGAGAACAGAAATAGTTCTCAGCCCCCAAAGGCGCGGCAGCATGGAGGGGGGGGGGTCTATAATAGTCTGAAGACGCTTTGTTTCCTTTCTATGCGTTTCTTTTTTTCTTCTTTTCTTTTTTTCTTTTTTTATTCATCTTTTTGTTTGACTTCTTTGTTATGTATGGAAGCCTTCACAAAACTCTACCCCCCCCCTCTGGCAGCTGGAGTTTAATCCCCACGTTTTTATCCAAAAACTACAATGCATGCCGCATATGCTCACTCTCAAAACGGCCTTTTTTTTCCAATTAAGGAATGAAACAAAACAAATAGCTTTTTCTTTCTTTTTTTCCTCTTTTTCTTTCATTTTTTTCTCTCTTTCTTTTGTTGTTCAATGTAATATTCAAATAAAGCGAGGCAGTCTTTCTCATTGGACAGAAAAAGGCTTTTTATCTTTTTATTCGTAAATTATTCGTAAATTATTCATATATTCTTAATGAAATGTTTAAAAACATTATTACTTTCAAAATTACATTATAAATACATGATGTATAACCTTTAATGATATTTATTTGTAATTGTAAAATATTTCGTTTTTTTATTTGTTATATAATTAATATTTATATCTACAGACAAGCTTGTTTCGTCTTCATTAAGACTCATCAGTGTGGCTATATAGAGCTATATATATATATATATATATCGATCCCATATTAGTTGATGCCCCCACCGAGCCATCTGCAGAGATGAAAAGGAAATATACCACATATATCATTTCACGTTTCTAAGAGGGTTCAATTTCAAGGAAAGAACTTTGTAGTATAGCTTGACAGAAACTGTAAGTTGTAAAAATATATATACTTATGGCAAGTGAGCCACATAGAAACATTTACTTTATTTCATTGAATAAAATCTTCAGCATTTGATGCAATGAAATACAAATGTTTCTGCGTAGCTTACTTGCCATAAATATATTTACTACTAACCTTTACTCGGGCACTGTTGAAGTATATACTGAAACAAAATATACATACATAATATATATATATATATATATATGTGTGTTAGAGTGAAATAAATTCCAGAAGGAAATCCGGGTATGAGAGCTCAATGTAATAAACAAAGCAAGAATAAAATAAAGTAACACATAATCACCGGTGCAATAATTTATTTCGACCCTCCGGCCTTTTCAAGTATCCAAGCGAGGCGATTACATGTTTGAAAAACTCACACTCACTTATTCAATACACATATAGAGAGAGCGACAACATATTTAATACATATATGGAGAGAGGGGGAAATGAACTATTTAAGATGTATATTGAGGGGGAAAGAGAGCAACAAGATATTTAATATATATATAGAGAGAGGGGGGGGAGATTGCATGATTTATAGCGGAAGGCAATACAGTGAGGGGGAAAGAGAGCAATATATATATATATATATATCTATATATATATATATATTAGTACTTCATGTATCCACATAAACTATTATAAGGAGATATAATTTTTTATGTGTCAGTTTTCAGTATTTACTTCAACAGTGCTCGATACGTAAGTAGAGCTAGGTAGTAAGCAATGAAAATATATATGGCAATCAAGCTACACAGAGGCTCCCGTGTTTCATCCCCGGGGGGGCATTTAGCCTGACGATTCCCCCCGGGGATGAAACACGAGTACCTCTGTATAGCTTGATTGCATATATATTTTCATTGCTTACTATATATATATATATAGAGAGAGAGAGAGGGGGGGGGGGAATTGCATGATTTACAACGGAAGGTATATAGGGAGGGGGAAGGAATGTATATACATATATAAAGCAGTAGTGTATATGAATAATCGGTAGAACTAAGTGGATTGGTTGTAGAATGAACCTTGTAGATTCTTTTGCGGAGAAAATTCGAGTAGAGAACTTAATATAGAATTTGTGAACAACTATGCCCCCACTCTTTTGAAAACCAGAAAACACACAGACAAATAAAAATTACAAAAATGAGAACATGAAAGAAATAGAGGAAGCCATTAAAACTGCGGCCTTAAAATGACCTGTGTAAAAACAGGATGCCTTTTCAAAGCATTCATAACACCCCCACCCCGGAATGTTTTCAAACATATCCTTAGACATGTAATTTTGTAGTTGATCTGAAGAAATTGCTGCATAAATAATTAACAAATACTACCATGCATTATTGATCACACACCCCCCCCACCCCCGCGGGGGGGATGGGGTTGCGCTCCTATCCACAACTATAGTGGGGATGGGGCTGACACCAGTCACCCCACTCCATCCTCCTTTTTTTTTCAGTAGAATATAAAACTTAATAGACTGAATTTCTGTTGTACAGTGTGGTTAATTGGGATTATTTCCAACAAAATTTCTAAACCTGAAACAATTGTATGGGAAAAAAAAAGAAAATGTTAATTGTTTTTTGTTTTTTTTGTTTGTTTAAAAATGCTGTTTATTATTATTTTTTTTATTTGTTATTTTAAATATTAACATTAAAATAACATTACTTAAGATGTGGATCCATTTTTAATTTATGGAGAATAGAAAGTGGACCGTAGATTTACTTTTGGCAGCCTCGTTCTTTAGTTTTTACATTTCATGAGCGATGTTTCTGACAAAGGAGGAAAAATTGCTGTTTTTGGTGTGGTATGTTGAAATTTTCAATCCTCTCATTCATCGTACATGTTATCATTTTCCACTGTCAATCTGTCCATCTCATTATTCTTTATCCTTGGGTGTTTTTTAGCCTTGATAAGTGGTCTCATTAGTAAAAATGAAAAATTTACAAATGTTCAGAAGATTTTCAAAATGATAATGCTATTGAGCTTGGTATTTATCTTAAACGAGAATGCTATTGAGCTTGGTGTTTATCTAAAACGAGAATGCTATTGAGCTTGGTGTTTATCTGAAGCGAGAATTCTATTTAGGCTGAGCTGTATCATTCCTCTAAAAGCATTGCTGACAGTAAGTTTTAAAATCATATAGCTTTGTTATTTTATTGTTTTTTTAGAATATTACATTTTAGAACTTCTTTTCAACAAGGTTTTTTTGCCGCTAAACATTTTTTGTCCATGGAAAATGTCTTGAGGTTTTCTTGAAAAAAATCTATTGCTCGAGTTTCATCTTAGCATCTTTATCACAGGCTTTGTCGGTTGGACCAATCGACATGCTTCAGTTTGAAATAACAGTTTCGTCACTCAACACACAGATCAAACGGACACATCTTACTCCGATTGCGTCTCTATAAGATGCTAAGTTCGTCGGTTAGTCTGTCATCCGTCAGTTGGTCTCTCAGCTGTAAGTTTGAAAGAGAATTTTTGTAGGATTGTGAAACTTAAGTTTGAAATTGCATTTTCATCAATCTGTCGTGCTTAACTTTGAGACGCTGTTTTCGTTGCTAACTGCGCAGATTGTACAGGGTGGGTAAAAATAAGGGTCCTATTTTTAAAAATTCATAACTTTTTTATTTATTGATTTTTTTTAATTTTTTTTTTTTAGAATAAGTAAAGGACCCCTTCCGAAGCAAGCATGAGCCGTATTAGCCCTAAGGAACGTACCCTCATTTAGAAAACATTATTTTTGCTTAAAAAACTCAAAACAGTGTAAAAAACAATACTTTAGTTTTTGTAAGTTTTAAGAAGTGTTTTTCGGCTAAAATTTGTTTTGTTTATTTCAAAAAATCTCGGAAGGGTCAGTCTACACACACATAAAGTTTGGTGAGTTTAACTTTTATTTTGTGGAAGTTATTCAAATTCAAGTTATTCAAATTTAAAGATAGGACACTTATTTTGGCCCACCCTGTATAAACGTATCAGTTTTTGTGAAATCTTCGCGATGGTTAACCATTTCTCTATTCGTCATGAAACGTTTCCTCAACTTTTACTACAGAATGTGATCTCCCATGGCGTAACTGTTTCTAAGACCTCCTGTCACTTACGACACTACCTTGTTTAAACCGATCGATCTGGAAGTCCATGAACGTACATTATCACACCATCTTCTTGGTGGCTTACCTCTTTTTCTGCACTCTTCCACCATTCCTTCTAGACATGAACAAATGTACAGCGACCTTCATACCACTGATTCCTGAAGATGCAGGGATATGGTGTATTACTTTTTTACACTTATAAAGAATCAGTTCAGTTTGTAGAATTGCGTTGAAAAGATGGTGTATTGCCTCGATGAAAGGCTTCCCACCCTCCCCCATTCTCAAATGTTTAAAATAAATATCAATTCGTGGGCGTTTACGGTTTCTTATTGCGTTTGTTATTTTACTTGTTAAACACTCAAATATTGAAAAGTTAGATAATTTACGACTACAAGACGTGTATGATGCAGCAGTAAGAAGGTTTAACCCTAACCCTAACCCTAACCCCCTAAAACAAAAACATAAGTTGTGCCATTTAGGATTCTAATGGAATAATAATTTTAAATAAAGAAGACGTTCTCCAACACTGGGTGAATTTTTAGAGTGATGGATAGTTCTCTTTTTTTTTGTTTGTTAAACATAGTTCACCCCAAACAAGGCAGGCCACCACTGTAGACGTAATGGGCTACTGAGAAAAAAAGAGAGACGGTTTGGGGGGGGGGGGGTTAACCTAAATTGGGATCTGTGCAGCGAGATGTTTACATTAGTTTTAAATTTCTGCATGTCAGTACCGTCGGGGGAAACAGGGGGCAGGGAGGGAGTTCCAGAGGCCAGCAGCACGAGGAAAGAAGCTATTGGAGTAGAAAGCTCTTCGGCATCTGGGAACCTCCACAGTGAATGGATGGGATTTAGTTGATTGTCGAGTTGGTCTAGTGAATTTACGTTGAGGGGGCACCAGAGTAGCCAATTCATCGGAGCATAATCCGAAGAACTTCATCCAATATCAACATGTGAAATTGCACTATTATTTTATGCTAATCATTATTGGCTGTATTCAACTCTCACTTTGTGTTCAAATTTTCACATAATTTTTTTTTTTCTTCTATAATTAAAATTTTTCAAATAAATTTTTTTTTTCTATAATTAAAATTTTTCAAAACTACAGACTTTTGCACTTTTAGTTAATGCTATTGGCTCCATTTAGTTTCATTTGAAATTTGCTCGCCAACAATTGTAAAACTAATTTCATTCGTCATTGGACACCATCCCAAGAGAGGCATCCGATCAGTCCAACAAATATTCTGGAACGATATTAACTGTGAAACCCGAGTTCAAACTCTTTTCATTTATTTTTGAAATTTTTAGTCGATTTAGTCGATTTAGATTTCTGTACAACAAAGTTAATCTTGATCGACTGTCAAGCATTAAAAGTGCTATTTTTGTTCTTCTTTCGTTCAATCTGCTGTTATTGTATTCAGAAATACTGTGGCGTCGGTAGCTCAAATGTTCAACTCCTATTCCGATCCGTAAATTTAAAAAATGTCCAACTTCAACCAAAGACATTTTTCACGTTCACTGTACTATATATTATTCATAGCATTTTGATTTAAGAGTGGGCGCATTTTTCAAAGCTGTGTAAATTCAACGTATTTTGTTTATTTTTAATAAACTATCTGAATAATTTTGTTTTAAGCGATACTTGATGGAAAACATCTGTGTCGTCAGTAGCGCAAATGCTATACTCCGACTCGTGAAATAATAAATGGTTTGGCTCTGGCAGCGATGAATTTGCTCTGACTCTTGTATATTATCGTGATTGTCTATTTGCTTCATGATGATGATGATGATGATGATGAAGATGATGAGGATGAGACAAAGAGATTAAGGGATAAAATCTGAAGACTCTGAAGGGATTACGTGGTCGGTTAACTAGAACTGTTCTGCTTGGTTGGCTGCATCTCCAGTGGGGGCTTCTTCATAGGGAGCGTGTCTGTGGCTGGTTCCTTATTACAATTAACTGACACAAGCGAATTTATACACAAAACATAGTTCTGTATTTTACTTTTTCTTATGTACATGCTCCAGGCAGAGATGGGAGTACGTAAAGCACCTTCCATGGAAATAACGCTAGATTAGAGAGAGAGCGAGACTAGCTAGATATGTCTCTAGTGGCTGCTTCTTCATAGGAGTGTGTCTGTGGCTGGTTTTGCTATTAATTCCAATTAACTGCCACAAAGGCATTTTTACTTAAATCTTATAGGTCTTTATTTTACTTTATCTTAGGTTCATGCTTCAGGCAGAGAGAGACTCAGCTCTATTTTTTTAAGAGCTACACGCTAACACGTGTTTGCCTTGCCTCCAAATAAATGCTGTCCTCTGCTCCTTGGTCACATGGTTCCTGACTTCTACCCACGTTTTCCCACGTATGTCAAATTGGACCCCTCCCCTCCAACAAACAACTTCCTATCCTCGTCCTTCAAGGCCACCTCAATATATAACATGACTTTGACTTTTCCAGAAGGTTGTTTTGTATTTTAAAACAAAATTCTTGCTATTAAAAAATATTCCACTCGCTCTTGTCTTATTTGAGTTATGATTGTCCGGTTTAACGGCATCTTTACTTGTCACGGTTTCGGTAGCTTCTTTCAAAAGATCTCGAGAGAGAGAGGGTTCATTCTAGGGATAGGTTTTGTTCCAGGCCTTCTGATCATCCCGTATTACCTCTTCAAAGTCTTGTATGGGTACCCCTTCCCCTCCTACCAGTGGCCCAAATCTTATATATATAATGTGTGTGTGTGTGTGTCAAGTTATATTGAAAAGAAATCAATAAAGTGCTCGATCGCAGAAAAGTGAGAGCTAATACAAATAAAACTATATGTTACCTATTTCAGAATCGTACCGCAGTTTCATCCAGATGGGTTGACTTTTTACATTCTTAAAAGTCTATACCCCCTCATCATCAGCGTATTGAAATGAGATCAAAAATGGCATTTGAGTTCATTGTCAAAAACCGGTACATTACTGAAGTGCCCCTTCGGAAAAGGTGTATTGGTTGGGAATTAATTGAGTTTTATTTTATTCATTATTTATAGTTTTGTGTTTTAAAAAAAGGTTTTTATTTTATTCTACTAAATATTTTATTTAATTATTTATTTATTTGTAGTTTTTTATTTTAAAGATCGTTTTGAAAAAACGAAAACAAAAGGGGGTGGCGTCTGAATTCTTCGTTTAAAACGGTGCATTGTTGACGTGTCCCTTTTGAAAGAAGTACTGGGTCAGGGTAAAATATAAGATATAGTTCTTTATCGTAAGTTTTATTAAAATTAATTGAATTATTTATGATGGGTGTTGTCTGTTTTACTGCTTTAGAAGTGTGTTTATTTTTAGGGATAACTGAATGGCATAGTTAATTAATTAGACTCTGGGTGGGATTCATTAAGAGTTTTATTTATTTATTATTTTTTATTTGTTTATTATTTATAGTTTTGTATTTTTAATTTTTATTTTTTCAAAAAGTTATTTTTATAATATTTTTTATATATGGGGGATATGTATTTGAATGGATTAATTGTTATGTAGTGGCTGGATGTTGACGGAGGGTATATTTTGTCAGTGAAAGGGTTCATCTAAGGGATATCTAATGTCTTAACTATCATTGCCATATACATTCGTGTTGGGTTTATGTATTTAGTTAATTCTGTTGGATTTATCTAATGCAGTTTATGTGTCTATTATAGGGTATGTGTGAGACGAAGGGGATTAGGTCTCAGACATCTATAATTCCTTTAATTCTGTGGGGTTTGATAGTTATATTTCTAGGTGTTTAATTAGGGAATTCACGTATTTATCATGTTAGAAATTGTAAAGAAGATGGGGTATCTACTGATTACTGTTATATTTGTGGTGGATGAGGTTAAGAGGGGTATGAGTTTAGGCTGTATTGGGATTGGTAGGGGTGATGTGGTTGTGGCATGTGCAATATATCCGGAGGAGGGGGGTGTATATTGTATATAAAAATTTAGAAAATAAAAATAAAATAATTTTTGAAAGGTCTTGGAGGGTGGCTATGTTATATATTTTTTAATTTTATTTTATGATGTGGAGATCATTGATTTTACGGGGTGATTAGTGAGTTATGTATTATTGTTGCCAGTCCATTAGGCTAGCAGAAATTTTCGTTTGTGGGGACATTTTTTGAAGACCTCGGTTTTAATGTTCATGCAATTTATGGAAGGGTTGTTGATTGCCTGTAGAATCCTGAATTTTTCAGTGGTAAATAGGGGCAAACACTGGAGGTAGGGCTGTAGGACTTTGGTTTATCGGTGATCCTCTATTCTATTTTATAGGGAGTGTTGGATCTCTTGAGTTCCCATATAGTGTTTGCTGGGAGGGGGGTATTTGAAGGTGGTGTTGTGAGCGTAGTTTTTGTTTAAAGGTTCCTTGAGTCATTCCTATGTAAATTTCCTCCTTCTTGATGTCTACACCAGATATGACTTTGGCTTCATATACAATTGAACTGACTGTGCATCCTCCTCCAAAGGGGCAAAACTCTCCTCTTTTGCATGAGCAGCGGGGGTTGGGGGGATTGGTTGATGGTGTTGGTTCTGAGGTTAGAATCGATCCTACGGATGGAAAGCAAGAATAACTAGTTTTGATTGTGTTTTTATTAAAGAGTTTATGGAGCTTATTTGATGGTGGGAAGTGTTTGTCTATTAATTTGAGAAACTGCTTGCCTATGCTATATTTGACACTGAGGGAATAAGGAGGAGTAAACCAGATAATGTTTCTTTGTCTATTGCATCTGTGTTGTCTAGTAGATTGGGTGGGTACGTAAGAGATTTCTTTGCTATAACCGCTTTAGAGGAGGGCTTTGTTTTAATATGGGGCGGCTTGCTGGAAAATCTTAGGGCTGGATGAAAGGAGGAAGATTCTCTTGCTAATGTTGGGTACAAGGTTCTTAAATACAAGAGGGGGTGGCAGGATTTGGTGTTGACATATCTGAGCTGTTCGGTGGGTTTGTGGTATGGTCTAGTGGAAATATTAGCTAGGTCCAACTAACACTGTGAAGGTTGCCAACATCCACAAGTGGCACTATGAAACCGTCTTGGCCCATCCAGGTTGCCAGTTTGCATCATGATCTACTTTATCATGCTCACATTAAAAAGCACCCTGTATCTATTTTTTTTTTTGTCACAATAGTTTTTACTCTGGTCAGGTTGAGCCAGCTCCTCCCCTGGCCTACGCCACAGCCTGAACCATGGCGAATCATGCACGGTGGTTCTGAGCAAGGTTGCACAAAATTGTTAATCGTTTGCAATTCCAACGTCAAA
Organism: Sepiola atlantica; assembly: GCA_963556195.1. Classification (NCBI taxonomy): domain Eukaryota; kingdom Metazoa; phylum Mollusca; class Cephalopoda; order Sepiida; family Sepiolidae; genus Sepiola; species Sepiola atlantica. Next base: position 62,276,974 of record OY744547.1, read on the forward strand.
AATTGACCCCCCCCCCCTCCATCTTCACCCGAGAGCTCCATCAAATCCTCCTTGATGGTTGTCGGTTATGTCCTCAGCTGCCGACCGATATACTTCTGCCACGCAGGAAATGAGGTAGGGGGCATGACGTCACAAATTCCCTATTTGAGCATGAGCTGCATGCCTGACCCATCAAAGACGTCGCTGGTGACTTGAGGTTGAGGCGTTGGTGAAGAACAGCAGTTGAGACATGGTCGACCCACCAGCTGTGCACGGTACAGTGGAGACAGTCATTGTCAAAGACCACCAACTGCCACCACTCGACTCTCCTCATTGACAAGTAAATAGGGACATTTCGTATTTATTAGATCTATTATTAACCATTCTTTTCAAAATTTTAGCAAACTTCTGCACGTCAAAGTGTAAGATGAGGACAAATGTTTTCCGAAAGTTATTTTGCTGATTTCTAGAGCTTTTGACTCGGTTTCAGTCATCTTTCGGAGGAATTGTAAAACACGCATTTAGTGCAATCAAATACGAGAGGCAAAAATGGCAAGGAAAAAACCCATCTTTTTAGAGTTGAACGGAAAAGATGATTTTGATTGAAAACTATTGCATGATACCATTCAATTATCATCATCATCATCATATTCAGTTTAACGTCCATTTTACATGCTGGCATGTGTTGGATGCTTTGTAGAAATTGACTTCCAAACTAACCTATCTCTGCCCAGGTCATTATTTAACCCCCACTCTCCCTCCCCCTCTCTCTCTCTCTCAAATCCATTTTTATCACTTCTCCCATGTTTTCCTTGGCCTTCCCCTGCAAACTGACCGTGTATACCTTAATTGTTCTACATCAACTAACCCAAGAACTCTCATTCATTCTTCAACGTGGCCATACCATCAAAGTCTCCTGTTCTGCACACATCTTTATATACTGTCCAAATTTAATCCTTTTCTGAGGTCATCAGATCTAAGCCTTTCTTTAAGACTCACATTACACATCTATGGTATCATTTCTTATATCATTTTCTTATATCATTTTCTCCCAGTAACACATGTCCTTAACTCTCATTAGCCAGGTTTGATTTCCACACATCATCACACTTCGTACACATGCCTGATAGACTCTTCCCTTAGTCGACTGGTAACACTCTGCTGGTTAGTAATGGCAGAAGTTTCCTGAACTTACTCCATCCACTCCTAATTCTTGCAATCACAGTTGCACCTGCTCCAATGGTATCAGCCAGGTAACAAAACTTCTCAATAGCGTCACCATCCAAATATACTTTCTCCACATCTGAGTTCTCATCCATCTCCATTGTCTTACACTTCTTGCACACAAAAATTCTAATCATGAATAATCTGATGCTACCAGATCAGGCTGTCTGAAGATACCGGTTTCCTGACCAAAAATGCACCAAACATTGATGTTATTGTTTTTTTTTCCTTTTCTTTTGTAAAACTCAATCATTTTCTGCAAAGCCAAAAACAAAAACAACCATTTTCTTTTACAAAACAACCAAACGAAACACCATGAATAAATATTTGGAGATGTATAGAACTTGAAAGATACGTTTTACAACCCGAAAAGGGTTGATATGCCATAAAACAAAACCAGCATTAATCCCAAATAAATGTGATTACTTAAGTTATACTCCTAAGGTCTGAAAGTACTATGCTTCGTTAGAGACATTTGATGATGCAAACATCTACGTTGTAACTAACTTTGTTATGGAGAGCGTGTTGTAATTAGATGCAAATTGCTTCCAAGATTTCCAATATTCTGATACGACGTCAAGATTTACTGTCTGTTTTCAATAACATATGCTGCCCAACGACATATGCACGTCTGTGCCTGTCTGCAACCAAAATTAGGTCCTTTTCTACAGCATGATACCTCGCAAGTTTTCAAAATCATTTTTTTTTTTTTTAATTTGCTTGTGTTTTTTTTTTTATTTACTTTCTTTTAATTAATTGAACACAGTTTATATACACCAGGAAATGCTGGTTCACAGAATTATAGACGTTTGAGGTCGCAAACACGCACGTTGTAACTAATTCGTCTTGTGGAGAGGTGGTTTTCATTGGTTCCGAGGTTTTCAATGTTTAATACATCCAAATTTACTAAGGGAGAAGCTTTCTGTTTGAAATAACAACATTCATCGTCTGTAACCAAAATTAGGTCAAGCAGTGCTGACATCACAACATCGAAATTTATCAAATCATATTAAGAGATGTCAGGTATCAACTTTTCATCAGAATTCCACTGTTTGTTTTTTTTATCCAGAAAACGCAAATTTCCGCTTAAATCGCTAGAGCTTCCCATCGATGTGAATACTTCACTTTTTGGTGGAAATCTGCTATTTTGTTGTTTTTTTCAATAAGAAAAGGCCGATTTCTGCCAAATTGCTAGAGCCTTACCTCCTTATTTTCGTCGCTGTTTGACTGGCTTTTATTTCTTTTTCTCGTTTTATTTTTTTTTCTCCTTTCTTGTTTTTCTCTTCCTCTTCCTCTCTCCCTTCCTTTTCTCTCTTATAATAAAAGTTATCTCTGAAAACTGAAAATGTTAATTTTTGCCATGAAGGCTAAGACTTCAAACGATTCATGATGGGGATAGGAGAGTTAGATGACTTTTTTGTCATTGTCTACTCATATCCCTGTATTAAACCATGATTTTTTTTATTTATCTAATTTACCTTCTTTTAATACTACACTCGATTTATATATACAAGAAAATGGTGATTCAACAAATCTTTTCTCAAACAGTAAAACACAGATTCAGCATAAAATGACCCATCAGGGATTGATATGCCGTAAAACTCATCACTCAATCAATGAATCATCAACAAATGCTGGACTAATGTATTCTTTTACTCCCTCTCTTCGACGTAAGATTATATTTTAATTAATAATTCTATTATTACTGAATCTAAAAATAAATAAAAATATTAGTTATATCATAAAAATGGTCTTTTTATTTCTTGATTTTTCGACTGGTTTTAGTCGAAAATACCGGTTTACACATATCTTTTTGCAGAATTTTGAAAATGGGTGATCATTTTAAATTAATTTTAACACTGTAAACTGTCGCCCTCCCCTCTAAAAATTGAACATTTTAAGTTAAAAAAAAAAAATTAAAAAAATTAATCTGAAAATCGTTTTTGCTAAAAACAAATAAATATTTTAGAGATTGGTGAAGAATTCTTGAGAAACATCAACTCTTTTGGTGCTTGATATCTGCAATGAAAAAATAGCTACACCGTACGCTTCTCTATTTTGGCTTACAAGGAGTAAATTACTGAACCTTCAGGGATAATTGGCTGAAGTGCTGCACAGTCTTCTTTGGACATTAAGGTTGGGGTTCCAGGCTCTGTAACCAGACATTCTTTCGAAATCAATTAGAAGTGTTTTCCTTGCTCTTGTACTGTTTTGCTTGCAACATGACGTGTAGATATCATAACAAAGTAGATTCATGGTACGTAGATAACAATCCAAAACAGCACCACTTATGTTAAACTTATGTAGCAAACCCCACCACACACACACACACACACACACACACACACACACACACACACACACAAGAAAAATCGAGTATTTTTTAAAAAATTGAAATGTATGATCTGATAATGTGCTTAATCGATTAAAAAATAATTGTAGAGGTGTCGAAGGTTATGCCAAACTTTTAATTTTTATTCATCATCATTCCCTTCAGATAAATATTTAATTTTGATTCAATGAATTTATTAAACAAAAAACATTGACACTATTTAAAAAAAAAATTTTTTTAATTTTATTTTAAAAAAAAAAAAAATTATTTTTTTTTAGTATTTTGTGACATTTCGGGCAATTTTTAGAGGGTCGTTCAGTTTGCTTAACTTAAATCTATGAAAAAGAATAAATGTATCATTTCATTGAATGCAGGTGGATCATTTTTCCAGCCAAGTTCAACAAGGGTTTATCTTGACGGTTCTCTATTGGTCTTCAAATTGTCACCACATCTTCGGATCTATATAAGTTCGGCTATTCGTGAAAGTTTCGACTCAATTGGTTTCTCCAAACAGACATTTAAAAAAAAAAAATGGACAATTTCAAGAATTTTAATTTTTGAGCACCTACAATTCCATATTGCTTTTATATTTTGCCTTTGGGCTTCTAATTTCTCAGAATCCCTATTTACTTGCCTCTTCGTGAGGGTAGAGTTAAACACAAGGTTGGTTTTAATGGGGGGGGGGGGCAGCTTCTCATAAGAGGGACCACTCTGGATTGGGACTGAAATTAAAATTTCCTCAGTCTAGAAGGATTTCTCCTTTACTGACCGAGGACATAAAGATGTAATGTAGTATCAGAACAGATACTACACTTTGGTTAAAACTGAGACATAGAATTAGTGAAAATTTGAAAAGAAATAAAGAATTTTCAGGGCAAACCCTTGTTGAACTTGGCTGGAATGATGACCCGGCCGGGTAGCATTTTTGTGGCGTTGTCTTCGGCAACCAAATCTTCAATAATAGAATTTTAAGTCAACAACTTCTATTTAGCATAGTTTTTTTTTTGTTTTTTTTGGTCTACAATCAACGTAAGATACTTTCCTGTCGTCCAAATAAATTTAAATTACTATTAACTAGGCTTAAATGTTATTTTTTTTTTTTTTTTATGGAAATCGCTCCAGACAAGGCATGAAGCCACTTGATGTAAAGAGCTAAAAATGTTCTCTGTAACTTAATACAATTATCAAAAATATGTGCATGGAGCTGAGGGTGCTTATATTTTCTTGTATATACACACAAACGTGACAGAAGTAAATAGACACCTTTACCTTTGTTATCATTAATAATGAAGACTGCTGCCAAAGAGTCCTGATCGACCTAGGTGAGATGATATTGATTATTTCGCCTCTTTGATTAATTGTACAATTACTCGGTTAACAATGGAAAGTGGAATTCCGAGGTTTGCCGCAATTTGACGCTGATTAAGTCCACCTTAAGATTGATCTATAATAATGAAACTCTGAGAATTCTAATGTTTCTTTGGCCTTGTGTCATACATAAATGGTGATATATGACAGATATATTGATATCTGAAACACAAAAAAATGCCAATTTTGATGTTTTCAACTTTTCCTGTTGATTTCTCACTTTGCTTCGAAAAAAAAAAAAATGATGCAAGTTTAAGCAATATCAAATGAAAAAGACAATTATTCAAAACAAGGTCACAAATTTCTTTTTTCGGGAAATCAGTTTAAACTTTCGAATTATTTCAAGGCACATAGCAAAATGCATATTGTTGACTTTAGTAGCAACCCTAGTTGAAGTCAGTGTCCCTAATGATTCTGGCTTAAATAGAGCTGAGAGGGGGGAATATAATGGAATATATTATTATATATCTCCATCATTCTAGTAATCATAGGAGCAACCGGATACATGAAAAGGAATTTCAAAAACTACCTGGCGAATATACCCGGTGAACCAAGTGCAAAAGAGATCCAAACAATTGCGCTTCAATGGACGGTTAGAATTTTAAAAAGATCTCTCGGTTACAGTCTCTGAAATAGCATCTGGTAAACAAAAAAAATAAGAAAAAATTGACTCTCTACTTCTGTGTGGCCGAACCTGCACTTGTTGCCGTTGATCTCAGCGATGACAACAAGTGCGGGTTCTGCCTCACCGAAGTGGAGAGTGGGAACCACTTGACATCCAGTTGTAAGGTTCTGCTGGGGGACGGCTACTACACAATGCGACACAATGAAGTCTGTAAATATCTCCACGGGACCATCTGTAAAAAGTTGAATATCCAGTGTAGCAGCAAGTCCTGGGAACATATACTAGAAAGAACAGTTGGAAATAAGTCATACACCATCCGCTTATAACTTATGCAATTCCTACAGCTACATATCTAGAAAACGGAGCTGTTAAACCTGACATAGTGATATGGGACAAGAGGGAGAGAGTAGCAACCCTAGTTGAAGTCAGTATCTCTAATGATACTGGCTTAAACTGAGCGGAGAGAGGCCAAGATCTTATGTACGGCATGAAAAAAAAACTTAAGAAAATCTCTATCATTCCAGTAATCATAGAGGCTATTGGACTCATGAAAAAGAATGTTCAAAACTACCTGGTTAATATACCCGGTGAACCAAGTACAAGAGAGATCCAAACAATTGCACTTAAAGGGATGGTTAGAATCTTTAAAAGATCTCTCGGTAGGAGTCTCTGAAATAACAGGTGAATGTCTGGCATCCTGAAAATAAGAACAATCGAATTAAGAAAGCAGATCTTGGATAAACAAAGGTGTTCACCCGATTCTTTCAGATAGAGCGATATCAATAAAGTAAATTCGTATGAATCTATGCGGTACAACTTTTTTGACTCGCTTGATTCGTTTGTCGGCATTCTTGCAGGAGGGACCACGTAATGGTTGCCAACATCCCTAAGTGAAAGTGGTTCTATGGAACCGACTGGATTCGAACTTGGCACATCCAGGTTGTCAGTCCACGTCGCTATCCACTTAACCACCGTCACCTCCCATACCAATTATGAATTGTACTTGGCTTAACACTTTTTCTTGATGCCTATTAATCTAAAAAGACGCGTTAGACACCCTTTTTCTGCACATCCCAGGGACGCACATCAATTTCCCCCATGAAAAACGATCCATTGCACTATTTTATCTTTTTTAAAGAAAAAATAAAATTAAAATAAAACGAATGTTACTTTTTAGAAGAACCCACTTTTTAATCTTTATTTCCTCTTTGTTCTCTGCCTTCTCAGATTAGCGCAAAGTATTTTCCCTCTTCCCCCCCCCCCCCCCCTTAGAAAATAAGGGGGAAGGTTTTAGAAAATTAAAAGCAAGGACTCTTTTTTTTTCTTTGGCGCTCTGGTATTAGCACGGTATTGGAAGGTGAATTTGGGACGCTAAAACCTACGCCATCGAAAAATGGTCTCAAATACACGGTCTACCTGTTCTGTCTTCATGTACATTAATTATCAATTGTAATTAATTATAATTAATTTTTACGAAGACAATTTTTCTTTTTAATTTTCATTTATTCAAAATCAACGAGAGTGGAAAACAGTTTTTTTTGTTTTTTTTTTTAGATATTGTTTAACTTAACATTAAAAAAAAGTTAAAGGTGATTATATTATGACAATGAAATGATATTAATTACTACAATGCACAGATCTTTTTTCTTTTTCTTTTTTTTAAAGAGAAAGATGAGATTAGTCTAGTAGAATTTAAATGTCATTTTAATGACTTTAATGGTCTCAAATCCACGGTCGACCTTTTCTTTCATTCAATATGATTAACCTTTAACGTAAGTCGAATGCTAAGGAGTTAAATGATAACTGAAAAAATAGTTATCACTCGTTGATTTTTTAAATAAATGAAAATTCAAAAGAAAACTTGTCTTCTTAAAAATCCATTATAATTAAAAATAATTGTACATTAAGAAAGAAAAGGTAGACCGTGGGTTTGAGACTATTTTTTCGATTGTGCAGGTTTTAGCATCCAAAATTCACCTTTGGTACCGTGCTGCTACAGAGCCCCTTTTCTTTCGTTTTTTTTCTTTTCTTCTCCCCTTTTCCGTTTAACATTTTTGTTTTGTTTTTAAAACTGTTGGACACCACTTATCAATGCTAAGAGCCACTCGAGTATATGGACATTTGGATAAAAGATGACTTTCATTTATCTCTGAAATTTCTTTGAATGCAACGTTGTTTTTTGTTTTATGCTCAGGGAGAATTTGTACGTATATTGTTATGCAAGAATTATTGATTCTTATTGTTCTAAATAGAGAGAAAAAAGTAACTTATAAAATAGAACAGGATTTATTTGTGTTTAAAAGTAATACAACAAATATGCACACACATAAAAGCTTCCTAATACGTGGAAAACTACAAAACAAACACGCACAATGTTGATATTTTCTTGATCGGTGTTGCCTCGGTTGAATAATATCTAAAATCTATAGAAAAAAAAATTCATTCTTTAACCCTAAATTGACGCAGATTTGGTCCCGGAGTCTGTCTATTTTCCGGTCACTAACTAAAGGGAAGTAACTCTTGATTTTATTTTCAGGGTTAATCCCCTTATGCTGACTCATTTCCATAGTTGTGTGTGTGTGTGTGTGTCCGTCCAGAGAGAGAGGAATAGGCTGGGCGGAGAAGAAAAAAAGGAGTTGGGGAGAGGAAGGGGAAAGAGAGACAGAAGTTTTAATAGAAATAAGTTACACTTTTTCCACGGGCAACGCCGGGTACCCTTGCTAGTATATATATATATATATATATATATATATATATAAAACGAGCTTACCAAATATGTGTAGAGATCTAGTCTCAAAAAACATGTCAACAGCGATTGACCTTTGATGTCACATGTGAAATGCACTTTAATGTATGAATATTCCCAGGTAACGCCGGTCGGGACAGCTAGTAACACGCGCACAAGGAATCACGTATTATATACATAGAATCCCATTTCCGTGTTGGCTGGCAATTTCCATAACAAATTGCGTCTATCCTGATATTTACCTATAGATACGTGCCTAACCTTTGATATTAAGTCATTTCCTCCCGCTCATAAATAAGGCAACTTAATACATAACTAGTGTTGTTATGTATTACTTTAGCGTAAAGTGCGAAAATGGGGTAAATATAATGAAATGGCCTTCAATTTCAACTTGCGATAATTCATTTATTTTTTTGGTGTAAACAAACTTTAACCTTTTCTCTTTTTTATAAATACACAATTCTTTCTCTTGTGTCATTAATAGCTTTTTTTTTTTTTCCCCCAGGTTGCTTTCAGTTAGGTTACTATTTTTGATGACGGGCGATTTTTTTTTTTAGTGTTGGTGCTTTTCAAATTTGGTGGCCGTGGTATTGTGTGTCTATATGCATGTGAAGGATAGTTCCATCTTAAAGAAAATTGGCCACTCGTCCATATGGTAGGCTTGCTTAATATAGGGTTTTAAGTTGTCTTTCACAAAAAAAAAAAAAACAACTCCAAGTTGCCCTATTATTAAATTGGGTTTCCCTTTTTATACATGGTCTAAATCTGATAGATTTTATTATTATTATTATCAAAAGAAAACTCTCGCTTAATCTCTACTGTGCTATGAATCATATTATGAAGATTCAATGTGTTAGCTGGTGAAATGAATTTTATATGAACAGTCAAAGTTGCACTTCAGTGTCATTTTTGGACGTTTTTTTCTTTTTTTTTCTCTTTTTTTTCTTCTTTTTTTTTTTTTATAGGATTTTGCTCAATATTTAGGTTTGATCTAATAATTATTGCTTCCATTATGATTAAATTTCATTCACCACAATCTGAAATTACATTTGTAAGGATTTTCCATTTGTTCAAAGCCTGCATTTTTAGTTATTGCTTCTAGACATTTAGCACACAAGGGACAAATTTTCTACTTTCCAATGAACTTTGAATGATCATAATTCTGTGGTACCAATGTATGTTTGCAAAGATCTATTAAAAGTTTTTAAATATAATGAAAATAAAATTTTGGTTTGTAATACCTACTTTTTTACTTAAAAAATTTCTTTTTATTTTATAGAGAACGATTTTCCAAATGCATATGGTTACATAAGTATGATTACGGTTTGACCTGAGGGTCACCTCTCATGGCATGATACTAGTGTAGACAGCCGATTGGTTGGGTTTGATCATGTGACGTAGAAGGGTTTGAAGTTAGAACAGTTGCAGATCAGAGCTTAAGAAACAATGTAATGTAGGGGTTCTGCTAGATAGGTGCTTAAGATCCCGTCATATCCATCTGAATATATTCAGAAGCAATTCAGTTATAGAAAATGGATCCACAGTTATTTTCATTTTTTATTTTCTTTATTATAACTCACCACTTATCAAGGCTAAAAGCCACTCGAGGATAAGAGTTAATGAGATGAATAGATTGACAGTTGAATGATGAAGAATATTATGAGAGGATTGAATCTGATGAACGGAATGAACAAGATTTGATGACTTATGAGGATGGTTTATGACAAGTGTTTGTTGACATAGAATTTGAAGAATACCATGTTGTAACATGCAGGGAAGCAGTCGTATAGAAACGTTTTCCACAGATGAGAAGTTCTAAGAAAGAAATGAAAATTCCTTTTGATGTTAGACACACGGAGAAAGGAAGGAATTTTTTTTTTTTTAATTGTAGTAAAAAGATGAGTTCTTGCTGTGAATGTCTTACATCCTTCACTTGAGACTTGAAATGGAAGACTTACATCAAATCCATTGCCAAGGTCGCTGGGAAAATGGTTGGATCATTCTACCGCTCCAGAAGTTATCTTACTTCTGACACGCCCCTCTACCTGTATAAGAGCCAAATACATCCTAAGATGGGGAGGTACTGTTGCCACATCTGGGGAGGTGCTGCTCAGAGCACCCTTTCATGCCTCGACAGAGTAAAAAACCGACTTCGAAATCTGGTGGGTGATGTCCCCTTCTCCTCCCTTCTACCCCATTTTTTTTTTATTTTGCTATGGAAATCGCTCCAGACAAGGCATGAAGCCATTTTATGTAAGGAGTTTAAAAAATAAAAAATACTACTTCAAGGTCAAAAACTAGCCAAAGATTAGTGTTAGATGGATAGATTCCGACCCAGAAAACAGCAATCCCCCCCCCCCCCCCCCCCGTCAAAAACATCGCTCATAAAATGTGAGGGCTAAAGGACACAGTAAGGGAAGCAAGAGTTATGGGGCTGCCGAAAGTAGACCAAAGTTAATCATTTTCTACTCTTCTTTCTTTTTCTCACGGAAGAGCCGTTACTAGTCTTTCTCTACTCTATCGCTATTTTCATGGCAGGGGCTCGACTGAGCTTCAATCTATGGACCCTGTCGTAAAACATTCAAAACAAAAACTCATCTAGTTACAACCACTGTCAATAATTTCCTTCCTCTCTCTCTCTCTCTCTCTCTCTCTCTCTCTCTCTCTCTCTCTCTCTCTCTCTCTCTCTCTCTCTCAGTTTATTTCCTAGAACTGCCTGTTTGTGGAACACAGTACCACGGGGCTGTTTCTCGGCTGACTACAACATTGCCGTCTTCAAGTCCAATGTAAACAAATTCTTGCTGAGCCGGCTTTTTCAATTTCATCTTCAAGGCTCTCTCGCTACGAGTACAGAATTTTAAAACTATCTTCTTACTCTCTGATCACTTGTGAACCATTCTAAACGTGCTCAAAGAAGAAATGTGTATAATTTTCTTGCGTGAGGTCAAACTTGATCATAATGGCTGCTGTTTGGGAAACATTATGATCAAGTTTGACCTTATGCAAGAAAATTATACACATCTTTTTTTATTTATGTTATTAAAGGATTATATGCTTATAATTTTTATTCAAAAATAAACGATTTGAAACTAAGTGGAATAAACAATTTTTTTAATTATTTTTTTTTTTTTTTAGAAAAAAATCTAAATCGGAGTTGTTTCCTAAATAATTTTTTTTTTTTTTTAGAAAAAAATCTAAATCTGAGTTTCCTAAATAATTTTTTTTTTTTTTTTTTAATAATATGTGATGAAAATGCTATTTCAAACTTAAGCATTACGGAGAAACGAAAATGCTATTTCAAACTTAAGCATCGTAGAGAAACGAAAATGCTATTTAAAACTTAAGCATTACGGAGAAACGAAAATGCTATTTCAAACTTAAGCATTACGGAGAAACGAAAATGCTATTTCAAACTTAAGCATTATGGAGAAACGAAAATGCTATTTCAAACTTAAGCATTACGGAGAGATGAAAATGCTATTTCAAACTTAAGCATTCCGGAGAGATGAAAATACTATTTCAAACTTAAGCATTACGGAGAAACGAAAATGCTATTTCAAACTTAAGTTAAAAATAGCATTTCCGTTGGTCTGTCATGCCCATGCGCGACAAACTCACCAACAGACAGACCTTCTTACAGAGATGCTTGGACGCATCTATAATAATAAAATGAATATCCATTAAATCTGTTCAACACTGAAAATTCTATTTCAAACTGAAACGTGACGGATTGACCGACGACAGACGGACAAAACCCTTCATAGAAATGTGAGAGCTCTCATTTGAAAATCAAAACAAAAGAAACTTTGCATTTTTAATGAATGAAGTTATTCTAAATATGAACGTCTTCTTGCGTTTGGGTCCGTTCCTGTAATGGGAGAGAGAGGTGGGGGGGGGGCGGGTCGTAATAAAGTTTTATAGTTTCTATTTCGCATGCAAAGATTTGCAGGAAGCAAAAAAAATGTTTGGTTATTTATTTTTATTTTGTGTGGAATTGTTTTCCTCCGATGCATGATAAATTGCCTGAAGACGATGCCAGCTGCTGTTTAACCTAATTTTTCTTGTAGAGAGATGACCAGATGCCGGCGAGAGAGATGAGAGGAGGGGGGGGGGGGGCAGTTGATACGAGTGACACACCAAGTAGCTAATTTAACAGGCTCGGAGGCAGGCGTGCAATGTGATATTATCTAATAAGAGAAATCATAGCTTCTTCATCTTCCATTCCTATGACTTTAAACTCAACTTTTTTTCTTCTTCTTAGGTGCGTCCAAACATAAGAAAAAAAGGCTCTGTCGGTCTGTTTGATTTTTTTTTTTTTTTTTTTTTTTTTTTTTTGTGTTTAATGCTGAAGTTTTGGACTTCTTGAAATTAGGATTGAATTGATAATTTGGATTATTCAGACTACTATTTTCATCTTGGTTGTTATTTTTACAACGTTTCTGCCGATGTAACCTCCAACCGTTTTCAGGTGCTTTTTTTTCGAACTCGGGAACCTATACCAAATTTCGGACTGAACCACAAGGGTAGATTGTTGTTGTCTCATCAGCCATGACTTTTTATTTTATATAAATAATTACTTAACACTTCTATTCGGTGATGGCTGATGGAACGAGAACAAACTACCTCCGTGGATAAAGGGTTCAACATAAAGATTCTTGAGTTTGAAAAGATGCCCCTGAAAAAGGTCTGAGGTTACATTGTCCGAGTCCGAATAATACAAATATCATGCTTAAGTTTGAAATGTCCGAATAATACAAATATCATGCTTAAGTTTGAAATGTCCGAATAATACAAATATCATGCTTAAGTTTGAAATGTCCGAATAATACAAATATCATGCTTAAGTTTGAAATGTCCGAATAATACAAATATCATGCTTAAGTTTGAAATGTCCGAATAATACAAATATCATGCTTAAGTTTGAAATGTCCGAATAATACAAATATCATGCTTAAGTTTGAAATGTCCGAATAATACAAATATCATGCTTAAGTTTGAAATGTCCGAATAATACAAATATCATACTTAAGTTTGAAATGTCCGAATAATACAAATATCATGCTTAAGTTTGAAATGTCCGAATAATACAAATATCATGCTTAAGTTTGAAATGTCCGAATAATACAAATATCATACTTAAGTTTGAAATGTCCGAATAATACAAATATCATGCTTAAGTTTGAAATGTCCGAATAATACAAATATCATGCTTAAGTTTGAAATGTCCGAATAATACAAATATCATGCTTAAGTTTGAAATGTCCGAATAATCCAAATATCATGCTTAAGTTTGAAATGTCCGAATAATCCAAATATCATGCTTAAGTTTGAAATGTCCGAATAATACAAATATCATGCTTAAGTTTGAAATGTCCGAATAATACAAATATCATGCTTAAGTTTGAAATGTCCGAATAATACAAATATCATGCTTAAGTTTGAAATGTCCGAATAATACAAATATCATGCTTAAGTTTGAAATGTCTGAATAATACAAATATCATGCTTAAGTTTGAAATGTCCGAATAATACAAATATCATACTTAAGTTTGAAATGTCCGAATAATACAAATATCATGCTTAAGTTTGAAATGTCCGAATAATACAAATATCATGCTTAAGTTTGAAATGTCCGAATAATACAAATATCATGCTTAAGTTTGAAATGTCCGAATAATACAAATATCATGCTTAAGTTTGAAATGTCTGAATAATACAAATATCATGCTTAAGTTTGAAATGTCCGAATAATACAAATATTATGCTTAAGTTTGAAATGTCTGAATAATACAAATATCATACTTAAGTTTGAAATGTCCGAATAATACAAATATCATGCTTATGTTTGAAATGTCCGAATAATACAAATATCATGCTTATGTTTGAAATGTCCGAATAATACAAATATCATGCTTATGTTTGAAATGTCCGAATAATACAAATATCATGCTTATGTTTGAAATGTCCGAATAATACAAATATCATGCTTAAGTTTGAAATGTCCGAATAATACAAATATCATGCTTAAGTTTGAAATGTCCGAATAATACAAATATCATGCTTAAGTTTGAAATGTCCGAATAATACAAATATCATGCTTAAGTTTGAAATGTCCGAATAATACAAATATCATGCTTAAGTTTGAAATGTCCGAATAATACAAATATCATGCTTAAGTTTGAAATGTCTGAATAATACAAATATCATGCTTAAGTTTGAAATGTCCGAATAATACAAATATTATGCTTAAGTTTGAAATGTCTGAATAATACAAATATCATACTTAAGTTTGAAATGTCCGAATAATACAAATATCATGCTTATGTTTGAAATGTCCGAATAATACAAATATCATGCTTATGTTTGAAATGTCCGAATAATACAAATATCATGCTTAAGTTTGAAATGTCCGAATAATACAAATATCATGCTTAAGTTTGAAATGTTTCATATATGAATAAAGATCGCCGCTGCCCGAGTTGAGTCTCTGGACGGCTGCCATTTACTATAGAAATACCGTGCTATTGAATGGGGGAGGGGGGTATTACAAGGTTTGACTATTGTGTTAACCCGAAGGGTATTTTATTTACTCCTTTCCAGGAGTTAGGCTCAAGGCCAATTATCTTACTCCCACAAGTAAGATGTGACCCAAGGTCGGGTCGGGAAAGTGGGGTTTGAAAAGCCAGCGCCTGAGAAGTGAGCACTCTGGCCATTTAAAAATTGCCTGGGCAGCCCCATCGGCATTCCCCGGTAGAGGCGCCTCAGACAGTAAGCAATAAACTTACTCCTCCCCAAAGAGGGGAGGCAAAGCCTGGGAGGGTGGACCTCCTAGAACTGCACAGGACAGAACAACCGACAGACCGGTGGAATCAAGTCCCAAAGGGGATCAAGTCCCAAGGGACAAGACGACACCGGACATGTGAACCCGAAGGGTATAAGTATCGCCATGGTTAACCCAAATATTAAAGATGAGTGGCAGGTTGATTCAGTACTTCTTAGTAACTCTTAGTAACTTTTAGTACTTCTTAGTAACTCTATGCTCAAATGTGTATTAATTTATAAGTAACCAATGATTTGTTTATTTGCAGTTTTCTGACTACTGTTCTTATCTTGGATGTTATTCTCACGTTTTGACTGATGTGACCTCCGACCTTTTCAGGTGCGTCTTGTCGAACTCAGGAATCTGTGTTATAAATTGTGAAAACATGGGATTACCTGGCAAACGGTCTCGATGCGCGCTCTGCAGGGCTGGACCGCCCAAAGAGCGGCAAGATGGCGTCCTAGGCTTAATATCGCCAGGTAATCCCGTGAAATCTCGTGTTCTCTCGCGGAGACGAGAGTCCAGTTTGATATAAAAACGGGTCGCTGGAGGCAAGACGGCAGAAGGCTGAGAGCGTAGTCTACGAGGGACGACGTGGAAAGAAGAAGAGAAAGAAGAAGAGAAAGAAGAAGAAGTAGAGAAAGAAGAAGATAACGAAGTAGAGAAAGAAGAGGTGGAAGATTAATTTTTTTCTGCTACAGAAATCCAAACAAAACCTTTTATTTAACTCACGGGGATAGTTTGTTCTCGTTCCATTGGCCATGACCGGGTTGAACTCTTAAGTAATTCGTAATTATATTCTTAGTATCGTCCATACTGAAGATTGTACCACAAGACTGTCACTTAGAACTGATTATTACTTAGCACTTTTATCCGTTGGACCACAGGTCCAATAATTGTTTTTTTTTTACTTTTTACGTTTTGTTTGTATAATGTATCTTAATTGCATTTCATCATTAAACATTAAATTACATATTATTTTCCATTGGGATTTTTATTTTGATCAATTGAATTATGTCTGTAACTGCACCCCAAAAAAGGGGGGGGGTATATTTTAGATGCATCCGGGCATCTCTATAAAAGGCTTTGTCCATTCCTTGGTGGATCTGTGACGCTCAAGTTGGAAATTTTCATTGTTAAATGCGCACATTATATGGATTCATTTTCCGGACATCCATTCTATTTTTTTTTTTTTTTTTTTTTTTAAATAATATTATATTGTGTGTTTGAATTATATTTTAGAATTATTTTTTGTCGTTGCATTTGCAAGAGAGCTGACATGTGCACTCTGTTGAAAAGAGATCCGAAAGAGATTATGCGGCGCGCACGCTCTGATTATTATTTTCCTGAATTTGCTTCTTTCTTTGCTGATTTTGCTTGGCAAGTGGTTCTCCGGACCGAGAAAGATCTTGCCGCAGAGTAGTAACTCTCGGGGGCCGTGGCAGAGCAGTCAGAGGCCAAGGTTTCCTCATCTGGTGGGGTCAATTTCTAACACCCTCAGATCTCTTCTGCGGACATCTCTACTGGTGAAAATGCAGCCAAGCCCTTCTGGCATTCGAACATCGTGCATTCTCGACACGGATCCAAATCAGCGCAGTAGTCTGTGCATCAGCAGAATGCGCAACTTATGGATGTCGGCTCTCTTGCCAAATGATGTTGAGGGTACAACGGAGACGGTGCAGGTGGAAACTGTTCACAAGGACCCCATGGCTTGGTGCCCTGCGAATCTGGTTCTTGCTATTTGCCATCAACTTCTTGTTCGACCATATTTTCTGGGTCGGGCGAGAAAACGTGGTGATTGCTTTACTTGTTACGTTCAGCATCCGTATCGACATGTTCTTGTAGAATAATGTTTGAGTTTTACGGAGTTTCACTTCGATTTGTCTGTTTTAACCCTTTTAAATTATTTAATGGTGAAAAGATACCTTTCGTAACCGATTGAGTACAATTTTCTATTTTACCCATAGCAGGGGGGGGGGGTAGAAGTTAATACCTTTTTCCAATTATTGGTGCGTAATCTATATATTAATACGCTAACGTCTACCTACCTGTGTCACGCTCTGACACCCCTCTTTTTAAGAAGATGGGATCGCCCGATCGCCGGAGATTTATTTTTTATTTTTTTAACGGTGAGCTTAATATACATCGAGGAGGGAGGGGGGCAAAGTTAGTACTTACTTTTGCAGCGGGAGGGAGGGAGCGAGCGGGAAGACAGTGGGGCGAATGAGAGGGGGGGGCGACCTGGGTGAAATGGCGACCGCAGAAGACACAGCTTTTGCCCCGGGCAACCGGTTAATATAAATAAATATATATACTTTCATCCCGTCACGCAAACATTAGCGAGTAAAATATGTGCATATTTCTAGCCACCGAAATATTATTAAGAGTACATTATACAGATTGATGGAGAAAACACCGTGGAATTTCCACGGGGTCCCGCTAGTCTATATTAATATACTTATGAGACAACTTCGTGTGTGTGTGTGTGTGTTTCTTGCGTAAACGTAACTTTGATGATTACGCATTGAATTTTTATTTACTGTTAATCGATTGTTTATTGAAAAAAAAAAAAAATGTAACGTAAAATAAAACAAAATTTTGAAAATCCTATCTAAAAAAATCGATTGCGAAAATAAATTCACCAGAATACATTTTGATTTCTTTGTAAACAAATCGGCTATTTTAATAAATTTTTTTAATAAGCTGCAAAAAAAAAAAAAGAACGATGAATTACTTTGTGACCGTTCGAGTTTTTACAGGAATTTGGAAGCATTTTAACTTTTACATTTATTTAAACCGGTTTTACAATTCTTAGCAAATCCTCCTGAAGTTGTGGGGGCTATTTACATCCAATAATTTTATAAATAAAGATTAAAACATTACCTTAACAATAGTAATAGTTTTATAACAGTTTGGTACAATTAATAATTAATGACCAAACGATACCGTAATAATAAAATTTAACTTTAAAAATTTTATTTAAAAATAAAATTCCATAAAAAAACAACCACAAAGAAAAAATGACTCCCGGGCAACGCCGGTAGATACAGTTAAACATAGTAGATCGATAGGATTTGAAATCGATTCCATAGTCCGAATTGGTATCCATTACACAAATGATAAACGACCTTTCTGAGTTTAATCTTTGATCGTTTGCTCAAAAGCCGACATTGACTGTTTGGAAGTCGGTCATTCTCAATTTCATTCATAAAAAAAATCATTCTTTAGTTGTTGTTTTTTTTAAAAAAAGGGGAAAAATACTATTGTCAATATTTTATTTGGTGTTCGCTTGTGTGAAGTTAATTTCAACTGACAATGCAGCATTGTACGAGTGAAGAGATTCCCCCCACTCCTCTTCCCCGCTTTTTTTTTTTTTTTTCATAATATTGGATTCAGTGAAATTTTTCCAGTTATTAGCATCGGTAATTAATTTTTAGCTTTCTTTGTTTTATTTATTTATTTTTTTTGTTTCATTGGTTTGTATTTGTGTAATAAAAAAGTTTTTTTGTGAATTGCACTTAATTTGATTCAACTTGAGATTTTTTTCTTTTCTTTTTTTAGCAATGCAGCCTATAAAAAAAAGTTAAGAAGCATTTAGGCATGAAAAATACGAAAACAAAATTTATGCTTCGTTGAAAAGTAGATTAACTGGTTTGGGATAGGTTTTCTTTCTCTCTCCCTCTTTCTCTCTCTCTCTCTCTCCCTCTTTCTCTCTCCCTCTTTCTCTCTTTCTCCCCCTCTCTTTCTCTTTCTCCCCCTCTCTTTCTCTGCCTCTCTCTATCTCTTTCTCTCTCTCTATCTCTTTCTCTATCTCTCTCTCTATCTATCTCTCTCTATCTCTCTCTATCTCTCCCTCTCTCTATCTCTTCCTCTCTCTTTCTCTATCTCTCCCTTTCTCTCTCTCTCTCTCAAAATTCTAACATTATTTGGTTGGCTGTCAACCTTTCTGGGTCATTTTATTCATTCCTCATTGAGTAAGTGTGTCTGTGATTTGTATATTGTTTCGGCTTTCGCGTCTATTTCTAATTCTATATCGTTATAAGAATGCTGAAATCACCATTTCTGCTAAGAAATCTAAGGCTTCAAGCAATTCATGAAGAGAGTAGGGGAGTTAGATGACTTTTGTTTCATAAAAGAATGACTTCCTGTTCCTTCCGCCGACATATGCATTCGGTGTGTTTCTCTTAATTTTAACTTTTTTTTAGTTGAAACTGATTCGAGTTGTTTAGGGAAAAAATGTTTTGTGTGGGTGGGTGTGTCTTTTTTTTCTTTTCTGCCCTCGTTACACATACACACGCGGGGGAAGGGAGCATGGCACCCAGGTTGGGAAATTCATCTAGATTTCAGTTTTTTTATTTTACTGTTGGCTACTCACCTCCCTATTCGTTGGAGGCTGATTACTTTCTACAAAGTGTATTTTGCTCTTTGGTTTCATTGTTTCAAATACTTTGTTCATGTTTTTAATGGCATGTGTGCTAACAAGATGTCTGCATTCAATTATATTGCGTTTTACTCCAATTTGATTTCCACGTAAATATTTAAGTGAAGATTCTTGTTTTAGAATGAAGGAATGAGTTAATTTGGTGTGGCCTCGACAGAGGAGGGTCGCGGGGGGTGGGAGTCTCTTTTCTGGTAAAAATAAGGGAAGCACGCATGGCGTATTCGCCATGCATGCTTGCCTTCTTTTTACCAGGTAGTATTTATTCAACAGAGATCAAAGCTGCATGGATCTGTTGGCAGGAAATGCATGAATTGTTTTGAGGTGGAGACCTGATATCTAGTTGCAATCTAGTTAGTCATTCGATTGTCTTGGTTTTTTAGATGATTACATCGAACGTTCTAGAAGAGGTTTACTTTTGTGCCTAACATGTCAATTGAGTAATTATCGTGTAGGGGTTTTCTTTGCGCATTCTCATTTTTTGTTAATGTAGTCAGATTGATAACATCTTAAATGCAGTCCCAACACTCTTGAAATAATAAATGTGTGTAAGGTTTAATAATATTAAGAATAACTTGTTTCTTTCTTTCGTAAAAATAATTGCCATTGTCAGGTAAATATTCTTTAAATAAATGAAACAAATATTTCTCTGCTTTCTTTACTTATTTGAAATGTTCTCGTTCTTTCCGTAAAAAGACAGAACAGATGAAATGCAGTATCAGAACAGATACTACACTCTTATCTCAGCTGAAAGACCAAGAAAATTAGATGTGTCTTAAAATTAAATTTAAATAAAAAGAATGCAAGAGGTAGGTTTTTAAAACTATTTAAATCGACGTGATGACAGAATTCGATTTGAGAGCACTTCATTTTAAAATGGATAAACTCAGAAATCTTTACAAAGCGACACCAGTTTATTTTCAATTACTTAGAGTAATCATAGATGTTAGAATTTTGCTGTGATGCAAAGTAGATTTTGTTGTTTATCATATAAAGCTTTACTTACATGATATTACTATTTTGTGAAACATGAAAAACAATGTTCACAAAGCAATAGTGAACGTTTTGTGCTACCATAGTTTTCATTCAAGATGGCGACACCTGTAATGTTATTTTGTACTAAGTAAATGAAATTAATTAAAAAGCACAGAAACTGTTATCGCAATGCACCGAGATTCTCAGAGTTTACGCCTATTGTGTGCACGCCAACAATTGGCCTATTTAGAAAGAAAATAATACGCCACTTTTTTCATGGCAGAACCGGTCATGCTTAGAGAGAATTCAATAAAGGACAATAACAATATTATCAATATTCAGAAGACAATATAACCAGGTAAAAAGTTTTAGACTAAAAATGTTTATCATTGGTATACTAAATAAAATGGCAAGAAAAGAATTGTAAATATTTTAATTTTTTTTTTTATTAAAAATTTTTTTTTTAAATAAAATTATTATTTTTTTTTTTTTAAATATAAATAAATATTTAAAAAAAAAAAAAAATTTTATCATTGGTATACTAAAAAAAATGGCAAGAAAAGAATTGTAAATATTTTAATTTTTTTTTTTATAAAAATTTTTTTTTTTAAATAAAATTTTTATTTTTTTATTTTTTAAAAAATATTTATTTATGTGTAAAAATCGGATCCCTCTTAACAGCACACATTTTATCTTTGAATCATTTTTAAATCTTGTTTACATTTTAAATTTGTGTCATGGCGTCTTCAACATAAGCCATGCCTACTTTCTTAAATGAAGAATAGCGGCCATAAGCATAAAAAAAAACACATTTTAATGGTTTTATTTACTCACTGGCGGTAGTAGTTTTTTTTTTTTATGGAAGTCGCTCCAGACAAGGTATGAAGCCACTTGATGTAAGAAGTTAAAAAGAACAAAAGATGATTATCGCAAAGACAGGAGATGCCTATTGACCATAGTCTTGAAAAGACCAAGGTTATAGGTAGGAGGAAAGCAGTCAGCTAGAAGAGAGTACCATAAGGCTGCAGTTTTTGTAAAGAAGCTACTGGAATAGGAAGCTGTATTATGACAACATATCAGAACAGCGAATTGATGGAAATCAATGAGTCAAAGGAAGCAGGGAATCAGATAATTCTGAAGAACACATGCCATAATAATATTTATAGAAAAGACTGAGACTAGTAACATCACATCTGTGAGAGAGAGAGTGCAGAGAAGAAGAAGAAAGGGTGTTGCCAATCAAATTACAGATACGTTTCTGCACTTTATTAAGAACCCTCAAATGGAACAGAGATTCCCCAGCCCAAATATGACAACAGTACTCCACACATGGTCTGATTGTAGATTTGTAGAGATAGAGAATAGCCTCAGGTGTGAGAAAGTGTTTGGAGCGATAGAGAGAACCGACTTTACGAGAAGCAGAAAGAGCAACGGATCTAATGTATGAACTCCATGAAAGATTTGATAAGAAAACACAAGTTTGCTGATTGCATTTATTATTATTATTATTATTATTATTATTATTATTATTATTAATTTAATGATTTAGTTTTTAAAACTGAAACTAACCAAGAACTTGGACGTTGTGGTCAGTTCGTCCATTACTTCTACTGCCCAATGCATCCAGGCACTTGATCATCGAAGATGTTTGGAGACATGATTCTGGCATGCATCATCATCAACAGGAATTTAGAATTTCGCTTTCGAGGAGTTTTACACTCCCGTGCCAAGTTGCGGTCTTCACAGGCACCTACAAAAGATGTACCAGCGTAGCTTTTCGTCTAAATAGAAGAAAGGCAGCATTCTCTGTTTGTGTTTCTGCTCTGTGGAACAACTGACTAGAGGAGGCTGTGACGATGCCTACCATATCCAAGTTTAAAATCGTCTTGGACAAACATTTAGAATGTAGATATACATATCTTCTAAAAAAGAGTGACTCTCGTTTCAAGTAGTTTACATAGTGTGTCCGTACATACCGTAAACACATATGTAAATTAGATAGCAAAATAATAGATTTCTTCAATTAGATTAAAGAGATATGTTATTTTTAGTTATGCAAGAAGAATTTCTTCATTTTTTTGTATTTTATTTCAGTTGACTCTCAGAAATCAAGGGACCCCTTTCCTGGGCCTAACACTTGATTTCTATATGATATATATATATAGATATCCGAGTGTTCAATCAAGATTCTCGTCTACCTCTCAAATGTTGAGTTAATAAAGCAGTGAAGAAAACCAATTTTCCTCTCCTAAATTGTCCACTTAACTATATTATAATTTATCTTTATTGTGGTCATTTCTTAGTTTTGCCGGGGTTCAGGACAATAATTCATCTAGTCTGGTGGAGTATCCAGCTAAGTGCTGTTACTTGAGGTAACATGAGTTGGAGAAGATGCACCATTCCTTCTATGAGCGAGTGTATAGTTGTGTCGAGGGGATCTTATTTGGTCTTCAAATACTATGTTATTTTGAATATTTGGTCAGGGTTTACTTGTAGGGTTAAGTATCCTCATGTCGGGTTGTCCTGACAAACCCTTGTACAGAGAGACCGAAGACACTCGAGGATTGTGTCTAGCAGATAATTTAAACTCTCCTTAAATTGTTTCATTTTACTTCAGTCGAAGTTCTCAGAAATCAAGGGGCCTCTTCCTGGGGCTAACACTTGATCTCTATATGAGATACATAGATATTCGAATATTCTATTAATGGCCTCCCTTACCTGTCAAACGTTGAGTTAGTAAAGAAGTTAAGAATATTAATTTTCCTCTTTCCAATTAACCTGTGAACTATGTTATAGTATATCTTTCTTGTGGTTTCTTATTCTTACCGGATTCCAGGACAAGAATTCATCTTGTCTGGTGGAGTATCCAGCCTAGTGCTGTTAATTGAGCTAACATTACTTGGAAAAGGCGCACCATTCCTCGTATGAGCCAGTGTATAGCCGTGTCGAGAGGGATCTTATTTGGGCTTTGAATATTATGTTATTTTTAATATTTGGTCAGGGTTTACTTGTAGGGGAAATATCCTCATGTCAGGTTATCCTGACAACCCCTTGTACAGAGCGACCGAAGACACTCGAGGATGGTGTCTAGTAGGTAATTCAAACTCTGCTTAACAGATATATCAGTTTATGAATTTTCAAATGAAATCAGAGTCGAAAAAATAGTGGTAGTATTTGTGACCCAACGAGTTATGGATAGTCAAATATCTCTTATATACATGCATAGCTCCCGTAAAAAAATGTCTAATTTTTACTTCAAAATTTATATTCAATATTTTTTTTTGCACAGAAGAAATGAAATATTTTGAGCTAATTATTAAAATCAGATTATTAGTTCATTTTTTGTGATTTATTAAAAAAAAAATTTTTTTTTTTACTTTCCTGCGAGCTCCCTATTTTAGCATAGGAATAACATTGGGCTTTTGTTTATCAGCATAGTAAGTAATAAAGAAAGTTCATAAAAGGTCATCTCCAATGAAGATAAGTCCCAAATAAATGTATCCACAATGGTAAATTCAGTTTCTTGACAAACTCAAAAAATACATCTTTTAAAACATGACATTGACTTTGCATCACTTAATATTTTACATTTGAAATTCTCTCTCTCTCTCTTTCTCTCGCTCTCTCGCTCTCTCTTTCGCTCTCTCTCACCCTCTCTCTCTACCCTCTCTCTCTCTACCCCTCTCATTTTGACTTAACTGTTGCAACGATGTATTATTTATAACATGACTTTTTTTCTAATCTTTGTTCTGGTTCGGGTGGGTTTTTTTTTAATAATTAAATTTATTTAAAAAAAAAAAAAACGTTTGTGTGTTGTTTGTTCATTGACAATACATGTACATCCAGAGTCATCAATGTATCCCAGTTGTAAACATATCATGATGTAGGTAGCTGACCCAAAGAAGATTCATCTGCCTTTTGAAGGTCTTGTTTTAATCCTGCCGAGGTGAGGAAGCTCGTTGCCCTCCTCACCAGACAAACCTGGTGGGGTAAGCAGTTTAATTGCCGATGATCAGACCCTGCGGCAGGTTGTACTGGGTTACATGATACTAGTAGCCAAAAGTTATCACACATACACACACGTGTGTGTACGCGTCTACTTGCATATGGCAATGTTTAAAAATTGTTAATAGCAGAAACAATTTATGCAGTCTGATTTTTGTCTATTTCTTCCGACCATGATTACTCATTAGAGGAACGCTCTAAAAAAAAATTCTTTATGAAATGCACCCAGCATCACTCGTCTTGTAATGACATCTCCAGTAAAAAAAAAAAAAAAAAAGGAGAGGGGGGGGCGGCATTAAAAATAGTTGCGAGTAATTTAGTTTTAAATGTACATTAAAAACACAAACAGAAAAAGTTTTAAAATAAATAGATTTTTTTTGGGGGGGGGGGGCGTCCAATCACGATTATCTCCACTAGTCTTTTTTATCATAAACTGTTTGGATGTAATGTAACTGTTTATGCTGATGGTGGAGATTTATTTAATGGATACACTTGCAGACTATTGAATCAATAATGCATGCTTTAAATTCTGTTGGATCAGTTGCATTAATTATGTGGACGAATACCATTGACCCCCTCTCCAGCTATGGGTAAAATTGCAACTTTTTTTCTTTTTCACAGTCAGCTGTAAGTCACATCTATTCCAGGATACCCAGCAATCAATTTCACATCCTTAACCTGTTAGCGCCTTCGAGGACATAGACCTGAGGTTAGATTTTGGGAGGCGAAAACATTTGTGGGTTTAGGTTGTTAGCCGAAACCCTTGTTCTGCGAGGTACCGTAGAAAATGTTAGCTTTTTTTTGTGGAAGGATGTGACATTAGGATGCTTATACACAATGTTTACTTCAACTTCGCTCTTAATACCTCTAGTAGAGTTATATTAAGCAGAGCTGGAAATCCAAATAACAAATCTGAAGATTTTAGTGCGTGCCCACCTCATTTATTTTGTTTACTAATATTATTATTAGAAATCTTACACACGTAATTCTTATTTGGTTGAAGGAATTTTTAAAAATTATTTTAGCCAGGTGGGTTATACAGAATATTTTGGGGCGGAGGGGGGGGGGGTAATAAAAGTTTAGTTTGAGATTCCATACTGATTCCCGAGTTCGACAAGATGCACCTGAAAAAGGTTGGAAGTTACATCGGCCGAAACGTTATGAGAATAACATCCAAGATATGAAAATAATACAAATAATGCAAATTATCAATCATCATCTCAAAAATTCTGAAACATTTTTGTGAGATCTAGTAAGTGTGAAACCCATTGAAGATCACACACACACGCACCTTATGATGATCAGAAAAGAGTCCCCGCAGCTTTTTCAACCAGTCATTTGAAGTGTAAGGAGTTGCCTCATCCTGTTGAAACCCCCTGTTCATTCCGCACAACACCTCTTCTTCGTCTGCACAATAGAACCCAAAACTTCTTAACGGCTCTATTAATCAATGCAGTGGTGTACATATTTTGAACATATTATTGAATGGCAATAAAACAAAGACTGTTGGACCTCTATGACTGAAACTTGGTGGACAAGTCAGGCATAGACTGAAGTTTATTTGTATCAGACATAGTTGTATTTCATCCTGTATTTCACTCATACTTTGAAGCAAAGTCGATGGTGATTATCATTATTAATTGTAAAATTTTATTTTAGATTAAAATTTTAATAGCATACATTTTAAATCATCCAACAGCTGTTTATCAGCAAATTAGATCGCCGTAAATTTCATAAAATTTGAATATCAGTCGAATATTGATTTTTAAATTGCATATTTATTTATTTTTAATGATTCATTGTTTCCCCTCCCCCATTTCTCTTCCTCTCCGTCCGTTTAGTTTCCAATTAGTTTCTCTAATCTGAAAATGTATCTCGTAAACAGAAAGACTTTGTTAAATTAAAATATTCGCTTTTCTTTACAATCTCCATCGTATTTTACTTATCTGCGAGCGAGAAAGGAGAAATCTCACCAGATCATCTCATTAAGAAGAATTATAAGTATCTATTATAGAAAGGAAATTCATATTTTCTGTCTGTGTGTGTCGGTGTTAGGTCTAATCTCAGAAACTACTCAAGATACACTTAGAAAAACTTGCATATTCTGATTTAGTATGACTCTGGTGAAGTTTGTGTACCAAAAAAAAAAAAAAATGATCACCGTGAAGTTTATTTGAACAAACTGTAACTAACGGCGCTTGCCCCCGGGGGTTGGGGGGCTCCAAATGAGTTCACTGCATCTCACGTCAAGGCGCCCCCCCACGCCAATCGGCAGCTGAGTGCTTGGCTTACTTGAGCCATTCCCAGGTCCAGCGTCGAACACCGAAAACGCAACAACTACCAGCTCCATGTCTGTTCTCGCGGTTTCTATCCAAGTCTTCAGTTGGCCGACTCTGCGCTTCTTCCAGCCGACGATTGGGGCGGCTAACTTGTGGGTAAATTCTTCCTCAGG
The DNA here is from genome assembly GCA_963556195.1 of Sepiola atlantica. NCBI lineage: Eukaryota > Metazoa > Mollusca > Cephalopoda > Sepiida > Sepiolidae > Sepiola > Sepiola atlantica. The sequence continues at coordinate 62,303,938 of OY744547.1, forward strand.
GCATCGAATAACGTGACCAAACCAACAGCAAAGTCTCCTTTTTAAAACGCGTCTGTGTGATGCTGGTGGTGTTGCATCTTACACGGATGGTGCCGTTTGGGATTTGGTCGGAGAGACGGACGCATAGGATGTGCCGAAGACAGTACATGTCGAAAACCTCAAGTGTGTGAAGATCTTTATGCAAGGGTCAGATCTCCCAACCGTACAGCAGTATTGTGCAAATCAGCGCTTGGAATATTTTCGATTTTGTTGAGACCACAATCTCCAAAGATGGCAGAAGGCTGCACGAGCACGATCGATGCGGATTGGAATCTCATCCTTACCCTCTCCTGTAGATACTTGAACTGCTCGACTTCCTCGATAATGACGCCCTTGAGAATAATAGGGACTCTGCTTGAGAATAATAGGGACTCTGCTTGAGAATAATAGGGACTCTGCTTGAGAATAATAGGGACTCTGCTTGAGAATAATAGGGACTCTGCTTGAGAATGATAGGGACTCTGCTTGAGAATAATAGGGACTCTGCTTGAGAATGATAGGGACTCTGCTTGAGAATAATAGGGACTCTGCTTGAGAATAATAGGGACTCTGCTTGAGAATAATAGGGACTCTGCTTGAGAATAATAGGGACTCTGCTTGAGAATAATAGGGACTCTGCTCGAAAGGGGCTAGTTGGCTGAAAGAACCTTTGTTTTTGAGAAAACTATATGAACAAGGATTTTGAAAATTAATAATTATCTATTATATAAAGGAAAGAGATTATTTTTATGTGTGTGTGGGGGGGGCTATTCTCGGAAACTACATAAGATACACTTACAAAATTAACATATACGGCATGCTTCCAGTCACGTTCGAATAAACAAAAAATTATCACTATAAAGTTTATATGAGCGAAAGACTTTACAAATTAAAACTTAAATATTAATAACGTAAAATATATAAAGAGGCCATTTTTAGAGCGTTTTAAATATTATGGTAGACCAAAACAGAAATATTTACCTTTTTTTTTTTTTTTTTTTTTTTTTCCCGCCATTTTAATTCATTATTTTTTTTCAGAGTATCTCCTTTTAATTTGTTCAAATGGATAAGAAAATTAAACTTTAGAAATTTGAACAATTGTAAGCATATAAAACGTTTAAGTAAAGTGAAAAATGATTGAATTAAAAGATTGGCTTCTTATGTCAAAGTATCGGGTGATCAAATATTTGTTATAAAATAGTACTTTTAAATTAGGTCAAACTGATTTTATTTTTTCCCTCTTTGGTACCCCGATTTATAAAATCGGGGGACTTATGTTTTGAGGCATGTCCGTCCGGATTTTTCTCTGCAACCATCCATTGAATTTCTCTGAAATTTTGCATGAAGTTGTAACTTTGGTCAGGTTAGAAAGTGACATTCTCCGATTTTTGGAAAAAAATCTGGTTTTTCTGAAGCTTGGCCAAAATGTAGAGGCAATTGTTCTGGATATAAAATGAGCGTCCTTGACCTCAGAAAAATTCTGGTTCGCGTCCCCAGGGGGTCAAAGGGGGGTCAAAAATGCCCTAAATTGCCCAAATTTATTACATTTTACACTCGCCACATCGAGTCACATACAGAGGGGGACCACGCATGCGCGGCTTGTTCCCTCTTTTTCTATGATATTGAAGCAGGGAGAGATATGTATGGACCAAGGACAATGAATAAATGAAGTTGAGAGAGAGAGAGAGAGACAGGTCAAACTTCTTGTTTGTCTGCATTTCAATCATAAATGTGACAGACAGATGAACAGAACCTCTTATAGATATGCAGGAATATTGTGAACAATTTAATCTTCAACATACGATTAGCATATCTTCTACATAAGATTTCGTTGCACGTTGGCCCTGGTGGTCTGAAGTGAATTTCTCCATGAAATTCTATTATTAACGTCTGTTTTATGCCATTGCTTAAGGTCATCGTTTAAATCCAATTCGTTTAAATTGAGACCTTAAACAATAAAAACATGAATATGTTAAATCTAGACTTCAAATGACAGCTGATTTTAATTGAAATCAAAAAGAAATTATTTCGGTATCATAGTTTTAGCGTGTCGTCGAGTGTTGAAATGCAACACTTTTTGTAGGGACAGTTTCGTGATTTTGAAAATGGCGTTTATCGCGTTTTGCATTCAAACTCTTCATTTATTTATCCAACCACAGCTCCGTGCAACATGTCCATAACACCGCAAACGGTTGCAACGCAGAGCTGACTTCAGTCTCGACACTTTCAGCCTCAATGGCAGAGAGTCAAGATGCACGCGACAACTCCACCAAATCTTAACCCTGTCATTCCTCGAATTCGGAGCCTAACATTCACTCTTGTCGTGCAACCTTGCACTGCAGACAAATCAATATGTGCGTTTAACACTGAAAATGCTCTTTTTTCTTGACCTTTTGGCTAGGAGCAAAGTGTAGTATCTGTTCGGATAACTTGATACTACACTTTATCTTCACGGTCCTCGGTCAGTGAATGAGAAATTCTTCTCGGATGAAGCAATTTCTATTTTTGTTCCAATCCCTTTTTGGAGAGCTTGATTTTGCCCACATTAAAAACTGACCTTGTGTCTAACTCTGCCCCCGTGGGGAGGCAGGTAAATAGGGACACTGAAAATGCTTTTCTGAACTTAAACGTGACAGAGAAAAGGCCCGTCAAGATGCGGGGAATGCATTGACAAATTTCTAATGAAAAATGGAAGAGATTCATGAAGTTTGCTGAAGCGGGTTTTCCTTTCATATGCAAATTCAGTGATTGACAAAAAGCTGCAACTTTTTATTAACTCCCAAAAATAATAATAATAATAATAATAATAATAATAATAATAATAATACCTCCCAACCCTGCCAAAAAAAAAACTGAAAAAAATAAACATCATTTCTGGGAGAAAAAACTTTTCCCATGAGTACTTTCAGTCGTTGCATTGTTCATGGAGAAAGTTTCTTTGGGATTTTGTTAAGGGAAAAGTCCCATGTCCTCCTCTAGCAAGCGATCTGTTTGTCGTAGATTCCTCACAGACGCAGGGACAGAACAACCTGAGCTCGTTGCTTGCCGGAACAGACACCTCCTGGATTTTCACCAGAACCCCTTTAACTGGGTTGCAGCCCTAATATCGTTGGGTGCCAAACCAATCCACCTTGAGTAGCCTTACCGGGTACTACTACAAAAATTATTTTATGTTGTTTCAGTTTTTAAAATATTTAAAATCTCTTGAAATTTGTCAGTTTATTATTTTAAAGTTTTAGAAGGGGGACAATATTTATAAGTTATCTGTAAGTATGACCATAGGTGGCTGGTTTAATAGAAAGTAAAAGATCGATTGTGTCTGTTAAAAACTCGTTTAAACATGGGCTGTTTCTTATCTAAAGGTGGGTTTTGTCGTAAATTGTGATTAATGTCCTCAAAGAATAATAAATTGATTTTTTTTTTTAAATGGTGGAAAATTTAATCACAGTGTAGTAAAAAAAGAGATCTTTTCTTTCAACATTGCTTTACCGTAAAGACCCATTTCATTTTAATTTTATTTTTTATTAGCTGCCCTTACCCGGCGTTACTCGGGATGCAGGGAAGTCATTTTAGTTTTTAATTTTTATTTGTTTTCAGTTTTGAAAAATTTTATACAGAAAAAGAAATACGATTTTATTTGTAAGATAAACAACCCATATTAAATTATTCGATGTAAAATATGACTTATTCCTAAGCCTTATTATCCCTCTTGCGGACTATTAAAAAAATTTTTCATAGTGTTAGTAGTCTGGACTGGACTAAGTAATTTTTCGATAAATTGTAGCGAAGTATGTTGTTAGATTGCCAATAACAAATGGAAATTGGTTAGTCAGAAGCAAAGTTTGATCTGTGAGCTTAAAGGCTATTTGAGTCTGACTTTAAAAATCCAACAAGATAACTTTATATGTTAGATTAGAAGAATCCTGTGTTGAATGAGAAGCGTTTTGCATGATGTTTATGAGAAAGAAGATTCACAATGTTATTACTTTGGCGGGAATTAATCGTAAACATTTATTATCCAAATTATCCGCCAAGAAGGCTTGTTTTTGTTTTTTTCATATATTTTAATTTTTATTTCTAAATATTATTTTTTTACAAAGTGGCAAAATTTTACAAAATTCTCTTTTTTTTTTTTTTTTTTTTTTCTCTCTCTCTTTCCTTTGCCCTTTCTTTTCTTTTTTTTCTCTCTTTTTTTTTCTTTTTTTCTCTCTTTCTTTTTCTTTTTTTTCTTCTCTTTTCTTTTCTTTTTTCTCTCTTTCCTTTGCCCTTTTTCTTTTTTTTTCTCTTTCCTTTTCTTTTTTTCTTCTCTTTCCTTTTCCCTTCCTTTTCTTTTTTCTCTCTTTTTCTTTTTTCTCTCTTTTTCTTTTTTCTTTTTCCTTTTCTTTTTTCTCCCTTTCCTTTGCCCTTCCTTTTCCTTTTTTCTCTCTTTCCTTTGCCCTTTCTTTTCTTTGTTTTCTCTCTTTCTTTTTCTTTTTTCTCTTTCTTTTCTTTGTTTTCTCTCTTTCTTTTTCTTTTTTCTCTTTCTTTTTCTTTTTTTTCTTCTCATTCCTTTTCTTTTTTCTCTCTTTCCTTTGCCCTTTTTCTTTTTTTTTCTCTTTCCTTTTCTTTTTTCTTCTCTTTCCTTTTCCCTTCCTTTTCTTTTTTTCTCTCTTTTTCTTTTTTCTTCTCTTTTCTTTTCTTTTTTCTCTCTTTCCTTTGCCCTTCCTTTTCCTTTTTTCTCTCTCTTTCCTTTGCCCTTTCTTTTCTTTGTTTTCCCGTCCTTTCTCTTTCACATGTTTTTATGAATTGTTTCTTGTTATTACGATGTTTTTTGCAAACTGTTAAAATATTTACTATGAAATAACATTTAAAATGGACATTAATGGTTCTTCATACCCCCCCCCCCTCTCCTCTCCGCACGCACACATACACTTTCCTTAATGATTATTTATATTCATTTCTCTTCTTGGCTACATCTTAGACCAGAGACTCTCAGCCATTTCTGGACGCAAGCCAATATCTTACCCTAACCCTTATTCACCATATTTTATTTTTACCAGTTCACCATTCCCCTAACTTCCAAGATTTTTGGACTCAAATGATGCATTCCAATTAATATTGGACATTTTCTCTCTCTCTCTCTCTCTCTATCTCTATCTCTCTCTCTCTCTCTCTCTCTATCTCTCTCTATTATCCACGGACACGTCTTTCGTCGTTATACGACTCATCAGCGTGGCTGAACCTTGCAAGATTCGAAAATCAGGACCCCAGAGTCTGGATTTGAATCTAGTTAGGTTCAGCCATGCCGATGAGTCTGTGGATAATTATATTAAAAAAAATATATATGTCGCTCCCCATCTGGGGCATCACATTGGTGAAAGAAAATTATTCCAAATTAGCGTTTAGGTAGAGTGCTTTTCGTTCAAATATATCGCAGGCTACATAAACAAATAACATATATATATATATAATATATTTATGATATATGTATAATATCATATATATCGGATTTTTTTGTTGGGGAGACTTACATAAACAGAGGCTGATGAGAGTCCAATAAAAAGGCTTATTTTAGGTCCTCTTTGTTAGGATTTGAAACCGACGGTACCGATGTTGTTCTGATCTTCTGTAATACATATATTAACTTTATAGTGGGTTCATTTGGGGTTTTTTTCTGTTTGTTTTTTTTATTAGAAAATGTTGATGAATTTTCAAAACTTGGAGTGATTTTTTCTTATGTTTGTAAGTGACAGACAAAATTAAAACTTTAGAACGGTTATTTTTAAGATGCATCCATCCATCTACCCGTTTAAAATGCTATGTCAGACTTCAACTAAGCAGGCCAACCAGATCAGACAGCAAACGCCTATAGGTGCTAAGCCACTGGTTTGTTGTTATCTTCAGTTTTAGAATTTACATCAATCAACAATACAACGCATGGTGTAACGATTTGTAGTATTTGTATGTGCGCAGGAGGGAGGAGGCTAGTGGCAAGACGTGAAAGCGAAGAGAACCATTTCATTATTTTGCAATTAAACTTTTTACCCCTATTTTTGAACAAAAAAATTCTATTATCTAAAAGAAAAACATGGCCGACAGTATTTCTTCGACTCATTAGATGGAAATTCGTAAAGCTAACATTTTTTTGATAAAAGAGAAATACATAATGAAAAATAATGCTTACATATTTAAGATTATTTTTTTTTAATGTATATAATACGCATAATCTATATAATAAAGTGAAGTCAGTCTGATTTTTTAACTTTTGTCATTAACATGCTCTGTTCTACAAAATCAATATTTTATTCTGAATAGCCGTTTACTTTTCTTTACCGTTCATCCATGTTGTTAAGAACAATAAAATGTAATTTAATTTGTTTTCAAAAAATATTTTATTCGACTAGGAATATTTTTTAGGTAGATGCCATCTTTGTTATCAGCAGCAAATGCAGCTATTCCTAATGATACATTCTTTCAATTATTACTTTTAAATAACAGTTAAATAAAAAAAATTTCCTCTGAAAAAAGAAATTGGAAATAATTAGGCAATCTCTTGAAACTGTCAACTTTCAAAGTCGCATCATGTGACATCGTGCAGATTCTTTAATAAAATTGACCTTCTCTTCCTGATATCATCTTCATACATTTCCACATGGCCACCAGCGTTTTTTCCATTATATCTCCATTTGTTCGAGGCTTCTGATTTTCATTTATTGCTTACAGATTAGCTGTCAGATGAATTCGTTCGACTTACTTCATTTTATGTGTATAAATTTCAAAAAAAAAATTTTTTTTAAAAGGTATTATTTCATAATTTTTAGTTTTTTTGTTTTTCTTTCACTGTTCTAAAAAACATTTTAAAAATAAGTATTACTTCATAATTTTTAGTTTTTTTGTGGGGGGGTCACTGTTCTAAAAAATATTTTTAAAATAAGTATTATTTCATGTTTCGTTTTTAGAACAGTGCCCCCCTCCCATCCCCCCCTCCCCCTTTCACTTTTCTAAAAAATATTTTAAAAATAAGTATTACTTCATAATTTCCCGAGTTTTTCTTTTTGGGGGGGGGGGGGTCGCTGTTCTAAAAAAAAAAACCCCCCACACACATTTTGATTTTGTTTATCATTTCTTTATAACAAAACAAGTTATTACTTTTTACTACGCGGCTAAACTTCCGGTCTTCTCATCAATATTAATTTCCTATTTTTATAGCAGATATAGTCATTAGTATGCAGATTTATAAAAAACAATTAAGTCAATTGTGTATTACTACTTGAATTTAACTTTTTGCTTGAGGTTCTTTCTTATGACAGTGGCGCCTCCGATCCACAACTAACAAAAAGCACATACTTTTATATATGTATATATATATATATATATATATACTTAGGCAGCAAGTCATCATATAAGCAAGCGTTGTTGAACGTCACAGAACTTTCTCGTTTGTATATCTTCTTCGTGAGGTTCTCAAACCGTCGAGCTATCCTTCTGGTTTCAGGTGGCAATCCGTATAGTACTTCTCTGATTGTTCTTAATTCGGCCATTTTTTTTCGAGCGCTTTCGACTTTCATAGTCATCGTCAGGATTAGGTTGTTTTTTTTTTAAAATAAGAAGACTTGAGTTAATGTTTTATATATATATATATATATGTATATATATCTTCCGGTTTTGAATTTAGATTTTTTCCTTTCTTTTCATTCTTTTGCAATATGAACAATGAAGGGGAAGATCAGACTTTTCCGCCTAATGAGATCTTAGTCTCTAATAACTAATGATCGATAACATCGACATGCCAGTGTAGCGGCTTTTTGTACATGTCTGTATATATAAAAATTAGTATATTATGTTCAACACTATGCAAAGTTGAGTAATAGGTTTTTTTTTCCCTCATCGGTTGAATCCTATTTCGGTCACCTAAATGATTTAAAACTTTTCGGATCCCAAATGTGACCCCACAAATTTCCACTCTGTTTTCTGATTCATCAAACGAAAAAAAGATGTTAAAAAAAATAAAAAAATTTCACAAAACATAGAATGTTTCAACAAGATAACTTTATAGATATTGATAATCTGTTCACAATTTTTTTTATTGTAGATATCTACTTTAATTGTAATATGTAAATATATTTTATATCTAAATAAACGCAGCATCGGATTAAGAGAAAAAATTAATGAGTACGATTTTTCTCTGAATATAAGGGAAGTAACTACGATTTTCTTACGATCCAGTCAATCGTTTACTAAGAAAATCTTAAAAACTAAAAAATACCAAATTGAAGTGATCTACTCGTACTTAATATGAACCAATATTCGATTGTGGTATTCATTTAATTTCTACTTTTGTTTTTTAATTAATTAAAAAATCTTTTCAGATTTAAAAGGCGAATCGTTAAAATTTCCTGTTTAAACCTAGTTTTCCAGAAGAAGCAATTTTTTAAAAAGCTTTTACGCTCAATTTGCATTTAAAATGATTTTTTTTTTTTTGCAACTGTTGCTGATCGAATCAGACTTCTGCGTAGAACTCACGAAGATCGTGCCTCAGGATTGTCTGGTCTGCATGAAGTCCTCATCGTTAGTCGTAGCTATTCGTTATACCTGCAAGATTGCAGGTGTTTACCCCCAATATCTAGAACAACAAGGCCCAGTGGTTGCATACGAAGTCAGGGAAGGTTTGACCTGGAACACACAAAAGCATGGTGGTTGCACATGTGCAGAAGCAACATTATCCTACTCATTCCATGGATTTATGGTTCTGTACCTGACACGTCCTCGCTTGCAACACGCAGAGGCAGGTGAAGGACCCTTATCCCCCCCCCCCCCGGATTTTTACCAGAGCACTATTAGCCGGATCGCTCAGACACTACCATATTGCCACCTCCTCTACCATGGTGAGGAACGGTTGGATTTCAGTTGCTGCTGCTGCTTTATCTCTAATTAAGTCATCAGTTCAATTCTTTCCAATTAAACGGAATCTCTTCTGACCATATTACTAGATGAGCTCACAACAAATTCCATTTATATGGCGTAATCACGTTGACACCGGTTTTCGTTAGATCATCGCAGTTGAGCGACGTAGAGCCTAATCAGTACTAGATGGGTGACCAGTTTGGAAAATAAGTCACTGTATGCTGGAGGACGACAACACCTCCTTGCAAAAACTAACTTCGTCAAACTCATCTCCCCTGACCAGGATATCCATGATACTGGGAATAGCTTGTGAATTTACTATTCTCTAGAAACTTCCTCTTTGAAGGAGAAAGCAAGCCGACTCAACCTGCCCATGTTGAATGCCGCACCAAGAGGATATTATTCATATGCGATATCTCTTTATGTTTTTTTACTTATTACAACCGCCACCCCCCCTCCCCCTCCCTCCCCCATCTTCCCCTTTATGCCGACTCGCATCAATTTGATAAGGATCCATTTAAGCTTGACTATTGTGAACTCCTTCGGTCAAATTCCAATTCACTCCTGATTCTACGGATGAGGGCTGTAGATGTCGACGCCCGACAAGAGTTCAAGATGCGGTCTGACTTTGGAGCTATCAGGTCGTGTGACTGAACCAGCAAAATCGCCTTCTGATGATTTCTTCTGTGAAAAATACTCCTTTGTGAATGACTGATAGCTTCATGCAGGGCCCCACGTGTGCACCAGGGTAGCAATCTTTAAATTCATTCGTAGACAACATTTTTATATTGCAATAAAATGTATTTATCTTCCACTCGATAATAAGGAGCAATCTATGCGTGTATCTATCCTGTCACGAAATTTAGATAATAAAAACCCACTGCTAGACGAATTCATTTCAAGTATTTAGCAGAATTGCGAAAGAAAATCTATTTCTATATTTTGTTTCTTTCGGCTTTTTATATCCGTTTTATACGGTTTTTCTTATTTCCTTTTTTATTTTTTTAAACTTTCCAGTTTTCTTAGTCTCTTTCTTATTTCTTTTTTTAAACTTTCCAGTTTTCTTTCTCTCTTTCTTATTTCTTTTTTTAAACTTTCTAGTTCTCTTTCTCTCTTTCTTATTTATTTTTTATTTTTTTAAACTTTCCAGTTTTCTTACTCTCTTTCTCTCTTTCTTCTTTTTTAACTTCACCAATCCAGACGTTCTTTTATAGGAATATTCGTGCGAACACTGGTAAATGGTAATTTTTTTCCGACATTTTTTTGACGGAAAGTTTACTCGTATTCAAATAAAAACTATTTACATCTCCAATTTCTTCCTGGATATTGTTTCGTGGAATTTCTTTTGCGGCGTGATTGAAGAGAAAAAGAAAGCGTACTACCTTGTACAGGTATTGAATTCACAGCCGTCAGATTATACAACTTTCGTTGTATAATTCTCCTGTTCCAACCACTTCTTGTCTTATTCGCCTTTCATTGTCAGGCAGATTGAAAAATGTCTTCTTTTTTGCTTTTTTTCTTCTTTTTTTCTCTTTTGAAATTTTCTTTTTTTCTTTGTTTTTGCTGGGGATGGGGTATCCTACCGAATGCAAGACATTGACCCACTATTTCAGAAATTTCAACCTAAGAGATCTTTTTAGGATTCTAACTATCACTTTAAGTGTAATTGTTTGGATCTCTCTTGCACTTGGTTCACCGGGTATATTTGCCAGGTAGTATTTTTTTTTTTCTTCATGAGCCAAGTGACTCCTATTATTGCTGGAATGATTGGAATCTGCCTACGGTTTCAGTTTCTTTTCATGTCGTAGGTATTTCATGTCGTATGTATTTCATGTCGTATGTATCGTATGTATGTATTTCATGTCGTATGTATTTCATGTCGTATGTATCGTATGTATGTATTTCATGTCGTATGTATTTCATGTCGTATGTATATTGATGTGTTTCTGCGTGTCTGTTTTATCCACCAAATTTATACTTACACATCTTTTTTCTTCTTCTTGTTGTCCTTTAGGAGCATCATTTGCAACGAGCTCTTTCTGCCCAGCAAGTCTATGGAACGGCAGAAGCCTTGGTCATCCCTATTCCAGAAGTGGTACAAGTATCGGACAAATATGAAACCTATTACAAAGAAGATTTCAAACCAACAAAACAATATATTCATGTTCAAGGTGAGTTTTACACACAAAATGGACGAGACGAAATTCAGTCCATCGAATTGACCGTGCTTGAGTCCAGTGGCGGCCTCTTCGTAAGAACTGTGGAACTGCAGCACCCCCTATTTATTTACACTGACAATTTATTTGTTTATATTTGTTCAATACATTTTATACAATAAATAACCCTTTCATTCCTAGGGGAAAAAATAACTCTGTAGTAATCTCTGTAGACAAGAATGAATACATGTGTGTATGTGTATATATATATATATATATATATATATATTTATACAAACGTGTACAAAATCTGCAACACTGGCATGTCGATGTTATGGATCAACAGCTGTTATAAACTGAAATCTCACCAGGTAGAGTTAGAATCCAATCTTTACCTCAGATCATATTTGGATATTTTATAAGCTCGGTTGAAATTCTTTGGATTCCTATCCTGTGCCTGGATTATTATTATTATTATTATTTATATATATATATATATATATATATATATATATATATATATATATATATATATAAAATAAATGAGAGAGATTGCTTTTCGTAATTAGAACTGTTGTTGTTGCAATGGTGTTCACCTAGGTCGGGTTGAGCCGGCTTCTTTCCTGGCTTGCTTCTTCGCTGACCTGCTTCTTTCTTTGCATATGCATTGTAGTCCTGAGCAAGGTTGCACGAGATGGCTAACAAATTGCAATTAGAGGGGTCGGCACTTTAGTTCAGCTGTGAAATATAGAGGGATCGGAACTTTTTTAGTTTAGCTGTGAAATATAGAGGAGTCGGCACTTTAGTTTAGCTGTGAAATATAGAGGGGTCGGCACTTTAGTTTAGCTGTGAAATATAGAGGGGTCGGCACTTCTTTAGTTTAGCTGTGAAATATAGAGGGATCGGCACTTCTTTAGTTTAGCTGTGAAATATAGAGGGGTCGGCACTTTAGTTTAGCTGTGAAATATAGAGGGGTCGGCACTTTAGTTCAGCTGTGAATCAGAATTTATTTGTTTTCAATTTTAAAAACAGGGGCAGACAATCAACCTGAAGTAATATAGGATTCGAAGTTTTTATCCAAAACAATCAATAAAGCGAACAATAAAAACAGCGAACAGCGTTTTTTTATTTAATAATGTAAAATTTTATAAAACGAATAGTCAACAGTGATTTTTTTTTTTATTTTGGTATAATTTCAAACTTTATAAAAACAAAGCGTTTGTCTGATTTTTTTTTATCAAATAAACAGTCAACATTGATTTTCTTTGTAGGTCATTAAGATCCATTTTTGGATAAAAAATTCAAGGTCTTAATTACTTGCGGTTGATTGGGTTACGAGTGAATGTAACTCTTCAAAATTGATTTCTGGTTCACAGCTAAACTAAAGAAGTGCCAAGAGGTCATAGAAGACTATCACACTGCAAGAAGTGGAAATATGCCGGTGTTGAGAGGGAAAACAAAAACAGAAGGATTTTTTTTTTTTTACTTGATTTCGTTTCATAGTTTCAACTTCTACGTAATGATTGAGTGTATGTAACCGTAATATTTCGAGGTAAGACCTCTTTATCAAATGTTGGTACTTATGCAGTTTACGAACCGCCTTAAAACCGACGATTCGTCGGCATGTTACGTAAACTGCCGAAAAGTGCCGAAACGCTTAGCCAATGAAATCGCAGCAGCTGAAAATTGTCAAACGCGATAAAAATATTGCGGAAAATTCAGCATCTTTTAAAAATCTGTTCTAGTCAGCATGAATCTAATAGAGTTAGGACAGAAACTTCAGTCTTCTGAAGCATTTATTGACTTTTGTCAAAAAAGGACACGGCTAGCCGAACGTGTGTACATACATGCAAATTGAAACGAAAGAATGTTTTGAAGAGCAAGTATTCTTTTCTGTCCCTAACCGAAAAACATCCTAACCCTAACAGTAAGCTGCTAACCCTAACCCTACCCTAACCTAGTCGGTAGGGTCGAAAAATAATTGGCAAGAAAAAAAAATCATTAAAAAAAAATGTTTGCTATAAGTTGTTGCACTATATTTTACTAGCGTTTTAACATTGGCCAGCCTTTTCAACACAAGAACACAAATTTTTCATTCGGCACTTTCTGGCGGTTTATGTAACTTGCCGGAATATGCCAACAATAATGCAGTCCGTAAACTGCATAAGTACCCAAATTAGGAGAGTAGAAAGTGGACCTTGGGTTTACTTTCAGCAGCCGTGTAACTCTCGCTTCCCTTATTTTGTTCTTTAGTCCTCAGATTTCATGTGCGATGTTTCTGACAAAGGGGGAAGAATTGCTGTTTTCTGGGTTAGAATCTATCTCACACTTATCATTGGCTATTTTTGACTTTGAAGTAGTTTTTTTTTTGTTGTTGTTTTTTTTCCAGCTCCTTACAACAATTGGCTTCATGCCTTGTCTGAAGCAATTTCCATTAAAAAAAAAATTTTGGACCAAGACAACAATAAGGACCCCAGTTCAGTAACAAAACAAGCGGGACATCTTTTGGAAGCACCGGCGATTTCCGGTTGACCTCGCAATACATGTGGTCGTTATTTACAAAACAACTCGGGTTTTTTTTCTTTTAACATGTATACGCTTTTTTAAAAATCGGCTGACTTGTAATCTTTCGTTTTGCAATAAACAAAACAATTTATCATTTTTTTTTTGTTTTACTTTTATTTACTAAATAAAAAAACAATTTTAAACGCAATTCTATATTTCATGTTGTGTATTTTAAGAAAAAGTGGATACTTTTTTTTCTTTTCGTAGGGAGGCGAGTAACTAGCGAAGTTTTATTTATTTGTTTATAATTGTTGCTTACAGAAAAAAAAGGAAAAAACTTCATAAATTTTAAATTGCTTCCGTTTGGAAACTGATTTTTGAAGTCTAACTTCGCCCTCATGGGGAGGCAAAAGTGTAGTATCTATTTTGATACTACACTTCATCATTCCTATCTGCGGTCAGTGATTTTTTCTTTTAACATGTTAATATTTGGGGGGGGGAGGTATGTATTTTTTAAAAATGTAGGGTCCATTTTCTTTCTTCCTTTTATTTACTAAATAAACAAATAAAATATTTACGGTTTTCTTTTAAGACATATAAAGGAGCACTCTGGATCTTACCTCAGTTTAGAAGGATTTTTCCATACTACACTTTGCTCCTAGCCCGAGGAGGCAAAACGGAAGATTACGCAAGTTATTTTAATAAATAAATGAAATATATACGCTTGTTTTAAAAATCGGCTGACTTGTAATCTTTCGTTTTGCCTCCCCACGAGGGCGGAGTTAGACTTCAAAAATCAGTTTCCAAACGGAAGCAATTTAAAATTTATGAAGTTTTTTCCTTTTTTTTTCTGTAAGCAACAATTATAAACAAATAAATAAAACTTCGCTAGTTACTCGCCTCCCTACGAAAAGAAAAAAAAGTATCCACTTTTTCTTAAAATACACAACACGAAATATAGAATTGCGTTTAAAATTGTTTTTTTATTTAGTAAATAAAAGTAAAACAAAAAAAAATGATAAATTGTTTTGTTTATTGCAAAACGACAGATTACAAGTCAGCCGATTTTTAAAAAAGCGTATACATGTTAAAAGAAAAAAAACCCGAGTTGTTTTGTAAATAAAGACCACGTGTATTGCGAGGTCAACCGGAAATCGCCGGTGCTTCCAAAAGATGTCCCGCTTGTTTTGTTACTGAACTGGGGTCCTTATTGTTATCTTGCTCCAAAATTTTTTTTAAATGTTAAGTGTTTCAAATATATTATGGAACACGGTTACACATGCTAGATCACCACGTAGAAGTTAAAACTAAAGCACGTAAGATTTACTTAAAAACAAAAAAAAAAAAAGAATCACTTCATTTTTGTCGTCTTTCTCAGCACCGACATATTTCTACTTCTATGACACCTCTATGTATATATTACACGCAATGCTTGAAGCAAACTATATCATCTATTTATTGTTTCCTGTTTTTTAATCCCCCCCCCCCCCCCCCCCCCCAAAGTCAGTGTTTTCATTTTATGTCTTTTCAGCATTTTACCTTATCACAAAAAAAAGCATATGTAAAGAAAAAAAAAACTAATTTTCATTCGGAACAGAATCTTTAAAAATAAAAATAACTGGCTCGTAACATTAAGCAAAGGATATAAAACTTGTACTTACTTATTCTAAATGTATATTTATTATTACTGATCGCTTTACATTTGACCAAAAAATGGAATTTATCGATTTAAAACTTGTTTCTTTTGTGGTAGATATTTGACTAGTTTACCCCAAGGGGGAAAAAAAAGAATAAGCAATAAAAATGCATAATATTGTTACATAATTGTTTTTTGTTGTTGTTGTTTTTATTTTATTTTTTTCGATTAATCACCGTAGTTATCTATTATATAAAGTGGAAACGTCTGTGTGTATGTTTGTATGTCTGGTAAGGCCTCCTAAGAAACTCGACAAACTGCCGTAAAGTTGATATTTTCTGAATCCTTCAGCTTCTGGACGCATAATGTCCAAAAATTTGAAAAAAAAAAAACATTGATTCCTTTGTGCCGAACCGACACAGAACTTCTCGGGGAGTACCAAATTTCATTGTTTTCCCCTCATCCGTATGTTGTACGCATGTGCACCGAGCTCGGATTAAAACAGTGTTTAAGTTACATATTTTTTGTCGGTTTTTATACTCTGTTCATTTGGAGCGTTGTATACTGATGAAGGACAAAGACCCAGAGGTTGATGGTTTGATCCCCACCGACTCTCAGAATTTTTTTTTTTTTTATAACGGTGACATAAATATACATTGATGGGGAGAAGGGGACAACCGGGAAGGGTTAGGGTTAGTACTTACTTTTGCCCCGGGTAACGGGTAGGGCAGGAAGACAGTGGGGCGAGGGTGAGATGGGGGGAAGAGCCCCGGGCAACAAGCGGGGATGAGGGGCAAGCAGGAAGATAGTGGGGAGAGGGGGTGAGGAAGCGGGGATGAGGAGGCGACTGGAGAAGACACAGCTTTTGCCCTGGGGAAGAGAGAGATTGTTACATTTTTGCCTGCAGAGAGGGAGGGGAAAACGGGGGGGGGGGAGCAACGCCGGGTACGTGTGCTTTAAAGGTAAAATGAAGAAAAGGAAAGTCATAAAGTTACCGCAAAATGCCAATTTGTGATTCACAAAGAAACCGGAAGCCTCCTTCCTGTCCATAGTGTGATATAGAAAGTTAATCCAATCGGATCGCTTCCGTTGTCCGATAGCATAACCTTTTAAAATGGAAACTTCCAAAGATTAAAAATAGATTAAAAATCGTAGCATGTCACCAACAAGGGGTGAGCGCTTGTGACGGATCAATTTCAGCTGGGTAATCCGGCAGAAAGTGTGTGATGTCGAGAAACCCGAAATGCAAGGATGACATCACAGAGGACACATCTTGTAGTGGGAAAATGTATATTACGAATCGGAGTGGATATATAGCATAAAGATCTAAGTAAAAAGTCGTAAAGTTCCTCGTGTAACATGACGTGGCATTAATATAAGTCATTTGTAACATTTGATGAGAGAATTCTTTTGACCCCCACCAGATGGTTCGTCACATCTCATTGATATAGTGTAAATAGTTGGCTCAATGTGTAGTGACATCTCTCAATGGAAGTGTTAGTGATGGTCGTCGTCGAGATGTTGATCGTTTCCCTTTTTCTCTTTGTGGCTGTAGTAATCTATGATATAAAGGGCCATTGTCTGTGTGTGCATGTCCATTTAAAAGTCAAAGACTATAAAACAAATACTCACAAACTTGGTATATTCTTGATCGGCGTTGCCCTGATTGATTAATATATTAAAAAAAAAAAATCTTTTTTCTTTTTAATATATTCATTCTTTGGGGGTCAATTGAGCCAGGTTTCACGGGGGGGGGGGGGGGATCGTTTTTCAGCCATTTTTAATCTTATCTACAGGGTGTCTCAAAAAAATGTACTCACTCTTAGAATGACGAGAAAACCTTTATTTACCTTGGTGCGCGTTATCAGCTTTGTTTGAACAATAATGGTCATCAGTTTGAACATTTGCGAACATGATTCTTTAATTACATCTGTCTCATGTATTCGATGCTATTTCATTTCACTCTATGTTCATAAATAAAAGTTTTCTCGTCATTCTACGAGTGAGTACATTTTTTTGAGACACCCTGTATTATATAAAAACAGAGGTGGATAACTTATATTCTTGATCGGCGTTGCCCTGATTGATTAATATATTAAAAAAAAAATCTTTTTTTTTTTTTTAATATATTCATTCTTTGGGGGTCAATTGAGCCAGGTTTCACGGGCAGGAGGGGGGGGATCGTTTTTCAGCCATTTTTAATCTTATCTATTATATAAAAACAGAGGTGGATAACTTATATTATTGTTTTCAATAGAGAGGAATGGGTTGGCCGGAGGTGAAGAGGGGTGGGATAGAGTGATGTGGAAAAACGGGAAGGGGGAAAGAGAGAAAGATAGATGGATTGAGAGAGGTAAAGAGGTAGAAGTTTTGATATAAAGATGTTGCACAGATTTTTTAACCTCTTCTATGTTGTTTTTTATGGCCCGGGCAACGCTGGGTAGTCCTGCTAGTATAACATAAAAAGAAAAAAAATGCCAACGTTTTTGCTCAATGGCATCATCATGCTCTTTGATGTTTCATTTTTTTTTTACTGTAGCGTTATACACATGATGTAAGCTTCATCGGTGAGGAGAGTGATTGGAAGACAAAGTTCCGAAATAGATATCCGAAGCCAATCATCTCGTCTGCCAAAGTGAAAGACTTTTCTCTCTTCATCGCTGCGTCTCACTTGGGGCTTTCTGTTCATGGCATCATATCCTGGTACTTCTTAGTCCCAATTCTAATCATTTAATTTCTAATGGAATTTTCCACTTTTCTGCTTACTCTAGCCTTGTATGGAAAATTCCGTTTTCAACATTATTTTTACACACTTGCACCTGCTAGACCCGCAGCCAACAATGCATTATTGTGGCTTTTGAAATGAGTGCATTTCTTATTTCGCTGTTCGAACTCTACTATGTAGTTTAACGTTCACGTTGATTTAGTCTTTTTAGCTTTTGTATATCCGGCATACATTTTGTACATCTTTTCCTTTTCAAATGATCTATTCAACTTTGTTAAAACATTTCTCGCAGCAGCATCATCATCATCACCACCACCATCATCATCATCATCATCATCATCATCACCACCATCATCATCATCATCATCATCAGTAGAGAGGCATAATGGAGGTTTTTCATGGTGAACGTCGCTATCAAACTATATTTGAAAACCAATCTTGTCGGTTATTAGATCTAGAAGTAAAAAAAAAACAAGCTTAAATTTAATTATTCTCTTATTAAAAAATATGAAACATCCAATTAAAATTACATCAATGTACACTTTTTTTTTTTAAAGATGATATAAACAAGATGAGTTGATGGTTTTAAATTCTTTAGATGAGGATTGATAATTTGGATTATTTGGTGGACTACTGTTCTCATCTTGGTTGTTATATTCACAACGTTTCGGACGATATAACCTCCGCTGCACCTTTTCGAACTTGGGAACGAAATCGTCGAACTTGTTAATGTTTATGTCTCCCTCTGGAACCTATATGGAATTTCGAACGGACCCCTGTTTTTTAATCCAGGGGGGTAGATTGTATTTGTTCTATCAGGTAGAAGTGTTATCTATGTCTTGAGCCAGTCTTTCAGCTGTCGGGAGCAGCGTACCAGTTTCGACCCTTATCTGATCATCCTCTTCATCTTATGATTTCTTTACATAGCTGGAGTCTGGAAGCCGGGAAACATGTCACAATCACATAATTTCTTTATGTAAACATTGCTTTTTTAATTGTCAATCTTTTCAACACTGATTTTCTTGAATAACACCAGTAAATATATTTTCAATTTTTCTTTAACCTCTTCAATCACGGCTTAAAAGTATGATTATTTTTATAGAAAAAATGTATTCGTCTTCCTCAAGGTGATCCGCCAGTCAACTGATGTTTCCTTCTTGTAAAGCGTTTGACACATGTCCAATAAATAGGAGAGCGTGACTAGCATACTTTATTGCATCAAATTTACTAGAAAGGTGTCCGTATTGTACTTGGGGATGGAAGGGGGTTAAATCCTCCCCTTTTAGTCATCAGTCCGTTACACGCAAGTTGTTGTGAAATATAATTTAAATAAAAAAACATAAAAATAATTTCCATTCTCATCATGTGTAATACTATGGACTGCTCCACTCCCACAACTGGAACCAGGAATGCCGGGAGAGATTAGCTAGTAGGTAAATGACGATATGAAAGCAATGGACCCATTATGCTACACAGACCAGTGACGCCACGACAGTCGTTTGTTAACTTTCTGGGTGGTCAGATAGCGATGAAAAAAGTAAACTGAGAAACAAGTAGATGCGACGAGTTCTGGTAGTAAGTTGAGAGACAATCGGATGATGTATCCAGTTTCCGGTTGAAAATAGATTTGGGAGACGCTGGCTGTTGAGGAGATCGACTGGGAGAATGAACGAACAATCTTGGTGTGGGACAAAGAAAGTCCTTACTGGGGCCGAAACGGACGGACATCGTTTGGGTCCCTAGCCAACAACACACACACACACACACACACACACACACCCATGTCCAATAAATAGGAGAGTGTGACTAGCATACATTATTGCGTCAAATTTACTACATACAAACATTTTAAAAGGTGTCCGTATTGTACCTGGGGACTGAAGGGGTTAAATTCAAAAGTACTTTCGTTAATCATTTTATTGTCGACCATGATTTTTTTTTTTTTTACACCCAATTCCTCTAGTGACTTCCGAATTTTCTTTTCTTCAGTTGAACAAAAAGTGGATTTGCTTTTGTTAGAAATATTTTTCCACTTACTCAGTATAATAGCAACGATCTGTATGTCGTGTTCAACAAGCAATGCTTACATGTACAAAAATCGTGGCAAACTTAAGATATTCACCGCGAGGAAGACAACAAAATCAATACGTCTTATCTTCTTTCGGAATCTAATTTGTTTCAGTCGAAAAATAAAGCAAGCACCAATTTCGCAACGCTGGTTATCTTCTCTTTAATTTGAAATTCACCAATTTTTTTATATTTTAGTTTTGTTTTTCCTCATTATCTACAAGTTGAATTTCGAACTAAAAACCTATTCTTGACACAACTGTCTTTTTATTTTTATTTTTAAATTTATTTAACCTCAATTCTTTAAAAAAAATATTTTTTCGATATATATCTTTTTCAAAAAAATAAACAAATTTTCACAATCTATAAAAAAAAAGGTGATCAATCGTAGCTGAGGGTGACTCGAACGTTCCCTTTTCATTAGCTACTACACCAAGAGATGTAGGGGAGGGCACCACTCCTTTACCAGAATTACTCCACTTACCCTTGATGGACACAAAATATTGGTCTGGACAGCATCGTGGCCAAGGTATCTGTCCGGGGCAGCATCGTGGCCACGGTATCGCTTCAGGCTACATTATAGCTATCTAGGTGAGCTGCATCGTCTGGTATCGGTCTGGGACAGCATTGTTGCCATGGTATCGGTCTGGGACAGCATCGTGGCCATGGTATCTGTCCAAGGCAGCATCGTGGCCATGGTATCTGTCCGAGGCAGCATCGTGGCCATGGTATCTGTCCGAGGCAGCATCGTGGCCATGGTATCTGTCCGAGGCAGCATCGTGGCCATGGTATCTGTCCGGGGCAGCATCGTGGCCATGGTATCTGTCCGAGGCAGCATCGTGGCCATGGTATCTGTCCGAGGCAGCATCGTTGCCATGGTATCTGTCCGAGGCAGCATCGTTGCCATGGTATCTGTCCGGGGCAGCATCGTGGCCATGGTATCGGTCTGGGACAGCATCGTGGCCATGGTATCTGTCCAAGGCAGCATCGTGGCCATGGTATCTGTCCGAGGCAGCATCGTGGCCATGGTATCTGTCCGAGGCAGCATCGTGGCCATGGTATCTGTCCGAGGCAGCATCGTGGCCATGGTATCTGTCCGGGGCAGCATCGTGGCCATGGTATCTGTCCGAGGCAGCATCGTGGCCATGGTATCTGTCCGAGGCAGCATCGTTGCCATGGTATCTGTCCGAGGCAGCATCGTTGCCATGGTATCTGTCCGGGGCAGCATCGTGGCCATGGTATCTGTCCGGGGCAGCATCGTGGCCATGGTATCTGTCCGAGGCAGCATCGTGGCCATGGTATCTGTCCGAGGCAGCATCGTGGCCATGGTATCTGTCCGGGGCAGCATCGTGGCCATGGTATCTGTCCGGGGCAGCATCGTGGCCATGGTATCTGTCCGGGGCAGCATCGTGGCCATGGTATCTGTCCGAGGCAGCATCGTGGCCATGGTATCTGTCCGAGGCAGCATCGTTGCCATGGTATCTGTCCGAGGCAGCATCGTTGCCATGGTATCTGTCCGGGGCAGCATCGTGGCCATGGTATCTGTCCAAGGCAGCATCGTGGCCATGGTATCTGTCCGAGGCAGCATCGTGGCCATGGTATCTGTCCGAGGCAGCATCGTGGCCATGGTATCTGTCCGAGGCAGCATCGTGGCCATGGTATCTGTCCGGGGCAGCATCGTGGCCATGGTATCTGTCCGAGGCAGCATCGTGGCCATGGTATCTGTCCGAGGCAGCATCGTTGCCATGGTATCTGTCCGAGGCAGCATCGTTGCCATGGTATCTGTCCGGGGCAGCATCGTGGCCATGGTATCTGTCCGGGGCAGCATCGTGGCCATGGTATCTGTCCGAGGCAGCATCGTGGCCATGGTATCTGTCCGAGGCAGCATCGTGGCCATGGTATCTGTCCGGGGCAGCATCGTGGCCATGGTATCTGTCCGGGGCAGCATCGTGGCCATGGTATCTGTCCGAGGCAGCATCGTGGCCATGGTATCTGTCCGAGGCAGCATCGTTGCCATGGTATCTGTCCGAGGCAGCATCGTTGCCATGGTATCTGTCCGGGGCAGCATCGTGGCCATGGTATCTGTCCGGGGCAGCATCGTGGCCATGGTATCTGTCCGAGGCAGCATCGTGGCCATGGTATCTGTCCGAGGCAGCATCGTGGCCATGGTATCTGTCCGGGGCAGCATCGTGGCCATGGTATCTGTCCGGGGCAGCATCGTGGCCATGGTATCTGTCCGAGGCAGCATCGTGGCCATGGTATCTGTCCGAGGCAGCATCGTGGCCATGGTATCTGTCCGAGGCAGCATCGTGGCCATGGTATCTGTCCGGGGCAGCATCGTTGCCATGGTATCTGTCCGGGGCAGCATCGTGGCCATGGTATCTGTCCGAGGCAGCATCGTGGCCATGGTATCTGTCCGAGGCAGCATCGTGGCCATGGTATCTGTCCGAGGCAGCATCGTGGCCATGGTATCTGTCTGGGGCAGCATCGTTGCCATGGTATCTGTCCGGGGCAGCATCGTGGCCATGGTATCTGTCCGGGGCAGCATCGTGGCCAAGTTATCGGTTTGGGCAGCGTCGTTGCCAAGACATGTAGCATTTCTCAAAAGTAACTGATGGGTTTAAATTTTAAACTCATGAAATTCTGATAGAATATAAATAACATAATAAAAATGAATATGCACAAGCCAAATTTTGTTCATCACGTATGAAAACTGGCATCACTTAAATGGCAGCCGTTTTCGCCTTAACGTGCCTCTGCTCTTTCCAAAAGTTGCACTATTTGACCCGTAGGATTTTCACACCCAAATTCTCTGATTTCTCGATTGATGGCCTCGTTCTTTTATCCCCATTTATATTTTGTTCATTTATCTATAATCTTAAGGAAGTTATTAAAAATTGAAACCCATCAGTGACTTTTGGCACACTCTCTTGTAGTTGGCAAGGACTACACTGAATTACAAGCCGGCAGAAATGACTGGCGTGAAGATAAACGCATCAAAGAGCGAGATACTGACAGCCAATATTCCTTTGTCTAAAAAAAAAACATTGCGATTGAGAACCCCTTGCGTATGTTGAGGAATTTGAATACATTCGGACCAAACTTACCAGTTTACAACGGAAAAATGAAATACTACCCCCCCCCCTCCAAAAAAAAAAGTTAGAACGCAAATAAATAGATTGACAAGAATTTTCGAAAAAAAAAAAAAAAAAATTGAAAAGTAAAATAAAAAGATTCAGTGAATATTTCTGAATTTTTTAAATGAGGATTGATAATTTGGATTATTTGATAATTTGGATTATTTGATAATTTGGATTATTTGATAATTTGGATTATTCAAGCTACTATTCTCATCTTGGCTGTAATTTTAACGTTTCGACCGATGTAATCTCCGACCTTTATTCAGATGCACTCTTTCAGACTTAGTAATCTTTGTTAAACTCGTGGCGCAACAGATGAAGATGTTGATTAACAATCAGTGTCAAGTGAGGCTGGAGGTTGAAGGTTCAATCCTTACTACAGGCAATAACAACTAAGAATAACATAATAATTAACATTTCTACACGGTCTTGACTGACGGAACGGAAACAATCTGCACCGTGGATTAAATAAAGGGGTTGATTCAAAATTTTGTATACATTCCCTAAGCTTGAAAAGATATCTATGAAGAAAGTCGGCAATTACATTAGCCGAAACGTTGTGAAAATAACAGCTAGAATGAGGATAATAGTCCGAATAATCCAAATTCAGTAAATATAAATAACACATAGACGGGTAACAGCTCAACTGAATATGATGATGAGCTGGGTTTGATCTGTTTTGTCATCTGGTAGAATGAGTTCCGGTGAGACTATTCACTTGCACTAAAATATCCTTGGAAAAGATATGAATGGACCTCTTTTTTTTTTTCTTATTTTTTTTTTTTCTTATTTTTTCTTTCTTTTTTTCTTTTCTTTTTTTTCTTTTCTTTTTCCCTCCAATTTTTTTTCTTTTTCAATTTTTTTATTATTATTTTTTATTTATTTATTTTATTGGTTTCAATTTTTTTTTTTTTTTTTTTTTCCCAATTTTATTTTTACTCTTATCAAGAGGGTCTACTCGAGGATAAGGGTTAATTAAAGAGATTTTCAGTTGGACAATGAAAACCACCACGGGAAGATTGGAAACAATGGGTGGAATAAACAAAAGATTGGTTAAGATTGGTTGAGAGATCCAAGATGGAGGTTCAACAAATATTTGCTTACGTTAGACTTGAAGACGACCATGTTGTAGTCAGTTGGGAAGCAGTCTCGTGGTATTTTGTTACACAGATGGGATGTTCTAAGAAAGAAACTTTGTTCTGTGGAAGTTCCGTTCTTTTTTCAGCTATGAGTAAATTAGAATAGTAGAGTAGACTGGGCTCTAGCCATGGTTGGCAACCAGTTTAACTTTAAGAGATTGACCATTTTGATTAAAAGAAAGAAAATGAGAATGGAGCCAGTAAGTTCATCACATAAAAATCTAAGTGCGATTGAAACTGCAGTCGTACACCTGCGGTCATGCACCAAGCTTTGATACTGTTTGACCTAGGGCGATTATTAATGAATAATTTAATGGTTACTTACAGGTAAAAAAAAAAGGTTTATTAACAAAAACATGGCAATACGTATTTACATGAAATAATAGTAGTAGCAGTTTTCTGAATGTTGGTAAATCAGCGTCGTCAAACTACTGCCATAAAACATCAGAACTTCCAGGCTGTATGTAATCATTTACGTATTAGCCCAAGTGAGAAAAACTGGTATTCCTATTTCATGTAAATGCATGTTCCTATGTTCTTGTTAATAAACCTTTTTTATTATGTGGTTTTTGTTGAAACGACATTCACCCTGGTCGGGTTAGGGTTAGCTTCTTTCCCGTCCTGCTCCACATCCTGAACCATAGCAGCCCATGCACGGTGGTCATTAACAAAGTCACACAAGGTGACTAACCAATCGTGATTCCACCGTCAAAGACCTACTACCTGTGGACCAGAAAGCTCAGCCATGTCCTTAATGGTTGGGTTATGGTTAGGGTTAATGATTGTTAGGGTTGGAGTAAATGATTGTTAGGGTTGGAGTAAATGGCGGTTATGATTGGGGTAAATGGTTGTTAGGGTTGGGGTTAATGGTTATTATGATTGGGGTAAATGGTTGTTAGGGTTGGGGTTAATGATTGTTAGGGTAAATGGTTGTTAGGGTTGGGGTAAATGGTGGTTAGGGTTGGGGTTAATGATTGTTAGGGTTGGAGTAAATGGCGGTTAGGGTTAATGATTGTTAGGGTTGGGGTAAATAGTTGTTAGGGTTGGGGTAAATGGTTGTTAGGGTTGGGGTAAATGGTGGTTAGGGTTGGGGTTAATGATTGTTAGGGTTAGAGTAAATAGTTGTTAGGGTTGGGGTAAATAGTTGTTAGGGTAAATGGTTGTTAGGGTTGGGGTAAATGGTGGTTAGGGTTGAGGTTAATGATTGTTAGGGTTGGGATAAATGGTTGTTAGGGTTGGGGTTAATGATTGTTAGGGTTGGAGTAAATAGTTGTTAGGGTTGGGGTAAATGGTTGTTAGGGTTGGGGTTAATTGTTGTTAGGGTTGGGGTAAATGGTTGTTAGGGTTAATAGTTGTTAGGGTTGGGGTAAATGGTTGTTAGGGTTTGGGTAAATGGTTGTTACCCAGGTTCTCAGCTGTCCACCAATATACTTGTACCACCCAGACGAAGGGATAGGCAGAGTTACATTGCAAATTAATTCTTTCTTTTGGGCAATGCACTGCATGCCCGAACCATTGAAGACACACCGCTGTGGCGGCAGATTTCAGGTTGAGGTCTTGTTGGAGAATAGCGGTTCGGACACGGTCAGCCCGTCTGCAGCACAACATTTTTATTAAAATTGCAATTGGCCATCAAGTTATTCTTTAATAATCATCCTTTGTCTC
This sequence comes from Sepiola atlantica, assembly GCA_963556195.1. NCBI lineage: Eukaryota > Metazoa > Mollusca > Cephalopoda > Sepiida > Sepiolidae > Sepiola > Sepiola atlantica. The sequence continues at coordinate 62,329,872 of OY744547.1, forward strand.
ATCATCATTATCATCATCATATTTGGTTTAACGTCTGTTTTACATGCTGGCATGTATTGGACGGCTTTTAGAAATTGACTTCCCAACTAAACTATCTCTAGGCAGGAATTTTATTTGTCGCTCTTTCTCTTAAGTCTATCTTTATAACTTCCTCACATGTTTTCCTTGGCCGTTGTTGGGAACTGACCCTGCTACCTCAACTGTTCTACATCTACAAACGCAAGAACTCTTGTCCATTCTTTCAACGTGGCCATACCATCAAAGTTTGCTCTTTTGCACACATCTCCCTATACTGTCCAGATTTAATCTTCCTCTGAGGTCATCAGATCTAAGCCTGTCTTTAAGACTCACATTGCACATCCATCGTATCATTCTCATATCATTTCTCTTCATGCAACATATGTCCTCAACCCTCACTGGCTAGGTTTTACTTCCATACATAATCACATTGCGTACACATGCTTGATAGACTCTTCCTTTAGTCGACAGTGGTAACGCTCTGCTGGTTAGTAATGGCAGAAGTTTCCTGAACTTACACCATCTACTCCTAACTCTTACAATCACACTAGCACCTGCTCCACCTGTGCTCCAATGATATCCCCGCTAACAACCTCAATAGCTTCACCATCCAAATATGCTTTCTCCACATATGAGTTCTCATCCGTCTCCATTGTCTTACAGTTCTTGTATATACACCGGTTATCCTCTCTCAACCTACCAGTAATTCCACTTCACTTCTTGTGTACCCAATGCTTACAAATACTGCAAAAAATGAGTTGCACCCTTTTCACCGTGTCCACAAACTGAGCAGGGGAACCTCCCTCTTTTGGGGAGCTTTCCAACACTAAAACCACTGATCATCACTTTGGTCTTGGGAACATTCACTCTCAGACCTTTACTTTCTTTTCATAACATTCCTCCAAGTTTTGAAAATTGAGAAGGAGTATAAATAATGTTATTTCTATAAATCAGGGGCGGGTAACCTTTTCAGACGTAACATTCACTTTGAGACCTATGAGTGTCCATCCGGCTTATAAAAATCTTGTCCCAACTAAGAAAGGAAATGTCTAATATTACAAAAGGTTTGCATAGAGCATTGGATCATGTACAACTGCAGAATCATTCCCCCTTGTTTCTATTAAGTGCCAGAGTTTCGGGCTTGGGCCATTAGCCGATACTGTTCTCTAGAGGTCGGCTTATATTGGTCTCATTTACCTGCTATGTAAAGTGTCACACGCGGACAGATAAGTCCAATATTGTTAGCGGGGTACCGTTGTTGGGTCAAAGGACGTCCCCCTGTATAATGCGTCCGATGTACTACTCTACAATCTCCTTTTTTAGGAGGGGGTATTTTCAGTTGTCCACAGCTCTCCTAAAGACTAGCCCAGTCTAATAATACTAAAGTAGCAGTGACAGTGTCATATACAGATACTCTCAATCCCCTATACTAGTTTTTTTTCACTTGTTCCTTTTCGCACTGGTTTTCTCTTCATTCATTCTTCTGTTCACTTTTCATTTTCTTTCTTTCTTTTTTTTAACACATTTTGAAAGGATTGTTTTAGTATCACCTATTTAAATCTATGTTTTATATTATACGACTATGAGCAGGACCCCGTGAAAATTCCACGTTTGCTTACCTACCGTCTTCTCTTTTTTTCTTCCCGTTACAATACATGTCAGCTAAAGATCCTTTAAATAAATAAAACGAATGTCGTTTTTAAATCGACAATGACAATTCTATTTATGACATCATATTCGATTTTAGAACAATTAATTTTGAAACGAGTAAAATCTAAATTCTTGGCAGTCAGCAACACTAGATAAGCATCAATTACTGTTTTGCATACTATCTTAAGGGATAGGCCAATCTCATCATCATCTAACGTCCGTTTTACATGCTGGCATGTGTTGGACAACTTTGAGAAATTGACTTCCAAACTAACTTTATGGTCTTTATTTATCTCTCTTTCTTTCAAATCCATTCTTATCATTCCCTCCCATTTTTTCCTTGGACTTTCCCTGCCAATTGATCCTGCTACCTCAACTGTTCTACATCTACTAACCCAAGCACTCTCATCCATTCTTTCAACGTGACCATAACATCAAGATTTCCTGTTCTACATATATCTCCCTGTACTGTCCAGATTTTATCTTCCTCTAAGGTCATCAGATCTAAGTCTATCTTAAGACTCACATTACACACCCACTGTATTATTCTGATATCATTTCTCTTTATGCAACGCATGTCCTCAACCCTCACTAACCAGGTTTCACATCATCAAATTGCGTACACATGCCTGATAGACTGTATATTTTATAAACAAATAATCTGTAAACAATAGAAGATATTTAAGCCATTGATGGGGCCCTGATAGGTGCTACCACTCTGGGTCAGAGTGGACCTGTGAGTAGCAGTAACTAAGGAGTGGCTGAACACGCCATAAAGCTCCCAAATTGAGACCTCACCATCGGATGTAATTTAGGATCATATCCACTTCAACACAATTGGAAGACACATTGGGCGCCAAATCAACCGTTCTACGTCTACTAACCCAAGAACTCTCATCCATTCTTTTAATGTGACCAAACCAACAAAGTCTCCTGTTCTGCACACATCTTCCTATACTGTCTAAATTTAACCTTCCTCTTAAGTTATCAGATCCAAGCCTGTCTTTAAGACTCACATTCACAAAAAAAAAGAAACCAAACTTCCATGAACAAAGTTTCTTTCCTCGAAGATCCCATCTGTAGAACAAAATACCAGGAGGCTGCTTCCCAACCGACTACAACATGGTCATCTTCAAATCAAATACTTGTTTAGCCCTCTTCTTGGATAATCAATTCCTTTTAAGTAATCTTCTGCCCATTCCACACAGTAATTCCAATCCTCTCGTGATAGTGTTCATCATTCGACTGAAACTCTCTTTAACCTTTATCCTCGAGTGCCCCACCCCCGGGCATTAATAAGTGGTGACTCATTAGTAAAAAAAAAAAAAATTTTTAATTAAAAATTACACATCCATCATATCATTTCCCTCTATGCAACATAAGTACAAATGTATTATAATACAGATATCCCCATTGTCACTCCTGCTTAAGTAGTATCAGACTGGACTAATGTTCAGGAGAGATGGAGGAAGATGGGCCGTCCATAACTATGAAAGACTGATTTTCCTAAATAAATTCTTGTACTGTAAACTGGTTTTATTTTCTGCATTGTTAAACACAATCTCCTCCATTTTTTTGTTTCTATAACACGTGGCAAGGGACATAACTCTGTTTACTACACGTTCTGATTGGGTCGGCCCAGAAGTTTGAAGAGTTTCAGCTGTCTTCCATCTGGTTTACTTATTAGTTTCAGTTGTTTTTTTGTTTTTTTTTTGGAGGGGAGGGGGGTTGCTTCTTGGACAAGGCAGAAACTGAAGTGGGCATAGGTAAGGTAATGTTCAATTTAAAATTTAAAAGTCTTTACAATTACTTTAAAAAATTAATTTTTCAAGCCCAGATTTTATAGTTGCGAAAAAAAAAAAAAAAATGAGTTTTACAAATTCATTTTAATTTTTCGGAATTTTTTAGATTGTTGATTTGGATTATTCGGACTACTGTTTTCATCTTGGTTATGATTTTTACGATGTTTCGGCCGATGTAACCTCCAACCTTCTTCAGGTGCATCTTTCCGAACTCTGGAACCTATACGGAATTGAACTCTTTATTTAATCCACGGGAGTTGATTGATCTCGTTCCGTCCGCCAGAAATTTTAATTATGTTATTCTTAGTTATTATCGACTTTAGTAAGGATTGAACCTTCAACCTCCAGAAGATTGTCCCTTAAAACTGATTGCTTTATCGTGATTGACACTAGGTGCGTCACCAACCAAGGTCAGCAGCGATCCGCACTCGACCAAGTCAGTCAGTCAGATTTTATGGTGGTCGACGCCCACCTCATCTAAACTTTACATCGGGCATCTGTATGCATTTCATGGAGATATATCTGACTAGAGCATATCCCCACATCCAACCTTTGAGTAGACTTCCAGTTGCTTATTGGGTATTCGTAGCTAACCTCCATATCTCAAGACCTTTCCCCTATCCGCCATCTGGGGATCCGATGGATGGGAGATAGTCGCTCCACACTCCAATCTTTATGACTGACTATATATATCTCTGAAAAATACAGATGCTGCTGAAATATCGTTAATTATCTTTCTGGTCCTAAAAATGACGATGACCGCTAGGTTAAGGGCACTAAATATGTACATTGTATCAGCGTTGGCCCAACGGGTCACGGGTCGTCTACTAAGTACAATTATTAATATTTATTCTGTGTAATAGTTTTTAAATAAAATATGAGAAAATGTAAAATGACTAATAAGGACAGTAGACAAACATATTAATAGCATTTTTTTGAAATTTTGAGATACCAAATATTTTATTCGAATTAGATGCGGCATGTCCCGTTGCGTCAACGTTAGTACATTGTACTTTTTTTTTCTTTTCTTATTCCTTTTTTTACTATTTCTTTTCTCTTACTCTCCTTCTTTTTCTTTTCTTCTTTATTTATGTCATTTATTTATTCACGTCATTCTCTTACTCTCCTTCTCTTATGCTGTTGCTGCTACTCAATCAATCAATCAGGTCGAGAATTTGTCTCGGATTCCCCCAACCTGTTTCTTTTAAGCATCATTGTCTGACATCGATGTCGGTAGGTCCTCCAAATGGGAGCCAAAGTCTTCTACAAGTTTCTTCGATCATGCCCCAATAAAATTTAAAAAAATGTTTAATAGTTATTATCGCTTGTAGTAAGGATTAAACCTTCAACCTTCATAAGATTGTTACTTAGATCTGATTGTTAATCAAAGCCTTTAACCGTTACGCTATGGGTCCATCCTTCTGGAGGTTGAAGGTTCAATTCTTACTATAGACAATAATAACTAATCTAACTGCTGCCAGAACGAGAACCATCTACCCCTGTAGATTCAATAAAGGATTTAGTTTGAAAATCTGTATGGATTCACAAGTTTTAAAAGAATCAGCTAAAGAAGGTTGGAGGTTACATCGGCCGAAACGTTGTGAAAATAACAACCAAGATGAGATTAATACAGAAGCTATTTGGATTTAAAATCGAAAATCCGTCTGACTTAATTTTATATATTAGATGAATTTATTATTTTAAATTCTTTAAATTTGCTGGTTTGTATTTTAATGCTTGACTTCTTTTTTTTATCTGTTTTATTTTTTACATTGTATAATGTTTTTGTTCTAAAAATCCTGATGAAATCGTTTCATTCATTCTTTCTTTTTTCTTTTTCTTTTTCTTTCTTTCTTTTCTACAGATGACATAGATAATGTAATTTCAAAATCTGATTGTCTATTTTTCCAGCTTTCAATATGGAGCAGGAAATACCTGACTATGACATGGATAGTGAGGATGAAGCCTGGCTAAATGAGCAAGCAAAGAAAATGGAAATAACACCCTTGAAATTTGAAGAAATGTTGGATCGGTTGGAAAAAGGCAGTGGTCAGCAGGTACAAGTTGCTTCTCGTGTAAACCGTCTTTCTACCCCCTCACACACCTTTTTATTCTTTGATAAACATCAGGGTCAGTCATAATTTATTGAATCTTTAAAATGAGAAGATAAAAATACTTTCTTCGTAGCAATATTCTTCAAGCCTCTTGTCCGAAACTCAGTAACTATTTGATACTATAGACTGCCCCCACCCCACCCCACAAAGAGGACTACCGGGAGATATTAGCTAGGAAATAAATGACAATATGAAAGCAATAGATCCATTGTGCTACACAGACAAAGTGACGCCATAAACATTTCTGGTGGAAGTAAGCTGAAAAAACGGACATCTAGGATTTCCAGTCGAGAGTAAATATGAATATATTTGGGGGACACTGGCTGTCGAGGTAGATCGGCAACGGAACTTGACAGTGAATGATCATGACTGGCAGAGCTCGGCTGAGACTGGTTGAATGACGAAGTTAGTCTTAGCTGAGATTTGGAGATTGAAAGATGGGAATTTAACTTGGGTGTGGAGAGACTAACAACGGAACTCCAACGACACCCACAGACACCCATGTCCAACAAGTCGCTTGTATACAATGTCTGTGTTGTCTTTCTCATTATGTATGTGAACTGTTGCTTTGTGTCCTCTATTACCGACTACCCTAGAATCTCGACACTGCCAAGAAGACGCAGAAGAAGCATGACACGTGCTTGTACAGCGGTCGATCGGATGCACGGGCATCGTTTAACAAGTATGTCAGATATTCGCATCAATTTTCTACCTTACACATTGTGATCAGATTGGCAAATGTTCTTCGTCATCCGGTTTTGGTATTTAGGTTGCTACACGTGTCCTGGACTCTGGGATGGGCAACACCAGACAATGTCTCACACCTGCGCTCCGTGCAGTCCGGTCCAAAAGATTGACATCATCCAGGTTAAATGCAGTCATATTGTTTCTAACACATTCGAGCCAAGTCTTTCTTAGTCTATCACATTTGTTAGTCTATCACATTTCCTAGTCTATCACATTTCCTAGTCTATCACATTTCCTAGTCTATCACATTTCCTAGTCTATCACATTTCCTAGTCTATCACATTTCCTAGTCTATCACATTTCCTAGTCTATCACATTTCCTAGTCTATCACATTTCCTAGTGCCTGGAATATCCAGATGGGTTATGGAGCAGCGTGCAAGATCTGGACCCAAAATAGCTAATTTGGCTATATTTTGACTTTTCAATGAACATTGTGGCTGACCTTTTACCCCGTTTTAATTAATAATCCTGATAATATTTAAATACCAAAATGCTATAGTGTACTCATTTAAAAAATGTAACTTTTCCATATCCTGTTTATTTTCACACAATTTTTTTCATGTTAAAGATTTATTTCGGCTTTTGACTCGTACATGTTCAAAAAGAGGGAGAAAAATGCTTTAGCATCGGTTGAAACAGATTTTTTCTATCAGTTTTTATCAAAAATAATGAGGATAATTTAAAAATTGCTCATTGTCAAACATTTTCTACTTATCACTGTACTTCGTATTTACGAAAATCAACAAACTTTGAATAGCCTTCAAAATTGAACCATTGAGTATTTTGAATAGCCTTCAAAATTGAACCATTGAGTATTTTGGCTATGTTTTCTAATTTTTGACCTTCAAGAAAATACGTACTGTATGCATACATTAAAGGAAAACTTCCAAACCCAATAAATTCTCACTCTGGCCACAATATACGTTAAGTTTTACATGTAAAAATGTTGATTTACAAAAACAATGGAGAAATGATTTCCATGTCGGATTTTAAAAATGAATTCTACAATTCTTACACAGAAATATTGCTCATTTATGCAAATTTTGATTGGGTTTTATTCAAAGTTCAGTCACAAATATTTCTTTTTCTTGGCTGACATTTTTCAAAATTTAAACTTGTTGAATTTTTTTTTTTTTCAGGTGGTTACACTTCAAGAAGCCAAATTGCTGTTAAAAGAAGATGATGACCTGATAATTGCTGTCTATGATTACTGGTTGAATAAGAGGTTGCGCACTGTAAGTGAACCCCGTATTCTGGCTTCTTATCGTCAGGGTTTCATACGCAAACATGTTCGCACACGTCTATATCATAAAGTCCGTCTCGATTTTTTTTTTTCTCATCCTACATCTTCCTACAAAATCAATATTTTATTCTCGTTCGTCAGTTTTTCTTTTGTGGATCGTTGCAGCATGTTAAGAACAATAAAATGTAATTCGATTCAATTCCATTCCAGGAAATAATTTGTCTGAGTCGGAATTATTTCCATACACACATTTTTTTTTTTTTTTTTTTTTAAAGGAGACATATGTATGTATTCGTCAATACAGAGTTACTTCCCTTTGTTTGGAACAAAAAAATATTTGAAAAAAATAAAATTTCAAGTAAAAACACTACAGGGCAATGCCGGGTAAGAACAGCTAGTACACTCTATTGTGGAGTTATCAAATGTATTGATATTTCGATACCAGTTCGTTTCAGAGAAGGTGATATATATAGTAGCACCTCAGTTCACCGAATGCCCCAAACTATGAACAAATTTCATCGACCCTCAAACAACTATTGCACCATGCTAGCGTCTTAGGGAGCATCAGCCCTACTCAGATTTGTGTACTGTTGGTTTGTGGCATGCTCAAGAACATCCGATTTGTACAGAAAATTGACGAAACTAAGCTCTTCAAAACGATTGCCAAACGGATCGTGTTGGTGTGAGCCGATGCAGACCTTGCTGATGTCGTTGAGTACACTCTACTCGAAAGTCTGTCGGCTTAAATGACCTCTAACGACACCAGAATGTTACAATTTATGTTCAAAACATTTGACTTGATTAGACAAATATCACTCCGAGTTGATTATTGAGCCAAGACGTTCTGGTGACTAAAGTGAACCACGTACCAATTCATCCAAGACGAAGCGGTTCATCATATCCCGAGTAGCGATATCAAGCCATTCTTGTTTTCAGCGTCAGATTTCATAGATTGTAGATCCGGAGATCTTTTCCCAGTATGACCGTACAGTGGTTCACCTGATTTACAGCTGGCCAATACGTTGTTTTTGCCAGACTCCAAGTGGACAACGTGTGGCTTCTCCAAAGATCGGAGATTTTTTTTCTTGCGAGATTCGATTCAATCGATGATAACCAAGCCAGTCAAAGAACCTCGCAGTGTGTAATGTGGTAAGTTTATCTTATGTTCAAGATCTGATAAAGACACCTCTCGTGTATACATCATTTGATCGTAGCTCCTCAGGTTTCGTAATTTTAGAAGCGGACCGATCATACGAGAACTCGATAGATGCAGCATTTGGTTGAGTATTGAATTTCCGATCTGAACCACAGGCTGTCCTGGAGGTAAATAAATGCATTTTACCTGATATTTATATGGATGTTGGTTGAGTGTGCATTTTGGCTGGTGGACGTGATGGTTGTACTGAGGTGCTCCAATTGATCGACCATCTCAAGATCTCGCCCATTCAAAGTGACGGGACTGTAGGAGTTACCCCTCTTGTCCTCTATAAAAGGAAAAGACAAGATCTTGTAGAACACATTACTTTTGGCCAAGATCATAGTGTAGTATCTGTTCCGATGGATACTGCACTCCATAGACCGGTATTGTCTTGGCCTTCGGGGCTTGATTTACGCCGGTCTCTGGGTCTGTCCTCTGCAGTTCTAGGAGGTCCACCCTCCCAGGCTTTGCCTCCCCTCTTTGGGGAGGAGTAAGTTTATTGCTTACTGCCTGAGGCACCCCTACCGGGGAATGCCGACGGGGCTGCCCAGGCAATTTTTAATGGCCAGAGTGCTCACCTTCTCGGGCACTGGCTTTTCAAATCCCACTTTCCGACCTTGTGTCACATCTTCCTATTGTGGGTAGGAGTTGGATAACCCTATTACTTTTGTAAACAACGACCGAGTGAAATACGTTGCTGAGTAGATATTTAGTCGAATATTTCTGCAAATATTTCTGAAGCTACAAATATTTATTCTGATATTTTCACATAGTTTTACGACTAGGATTAAAGAAAATTTTGATGCAGGCGTATCTGTTGAATCTCCCATGATCTACCTGTCGACCAGGCTCCATTCCCTGTCCCATCGCCGCAATGTGGCATCCTTATGTTTGTTTTACAAATACTTCAATGGATTATGCTCCGATGAATTGGCTGCTCTGGTGCCCCCTCGACGTAAATTCACTAGACTAACTCGACAATCAACTAAATCTCATTCATTCACTGTGGAAGTCCCCTGATGCCGGAGAGCCTTCTACTCAAATAGCTTCTTTCCTCGTGCTGCTGGCCTCTGGAACTCCCTACCTGCCCCCTGTTTACTCGACAGTACTGACATGCAGAATTTTAAAACTAATGTAAACAGACATCTCGCTGCACAGATCCCAATTTAGGTTGACCCCAAACCTTCTCCCCATTTCTTTTTTCTCAGTAGCCCCTTACGTCTACAGTGGTGGCCTGCCTTGTTTGGGGTGAACTATGTTAAAAAACAAAAAAAAAAACAGACTTTCATACATGCAGACCGGCGTAGAAATATTAGACTAAATATCTTCTCAGCAACGAACATCAGTCAGCCACTGACATGTTTGTAAGTAGTGCGTGACCATTCGGTGTTCTACGAGAATTGGTCTTCTATTTCTTGAGGACAAGGGGGGTAACTCGTACAAACAGCTGGCATGATCTTTGTTTCCACAGCATTAATCTGCATGCCATGCCAACTCCAAGGCAGTCTGAACATCAGAACGTGACTCCACGACAAGCATGATACCTGTGTAATCTGTGAGAGCATTAGGATTTGTTTCAGTTTTTGAAGTTTTTTGCGTAATTTCAGTTTTCTTCTTTTTTTTTTTCTTTTTATATTTTATGACAAATAACATATTTTGAAAAGAAAAAAAAGATTAAAAGAAAATTGTCATATTTGGTGTTTCCAGCAGCATCCATTGATCCTTCAAGTGAAAACTGAAAAGAGAGATGGGTCGACAACCAATAATCCGTATGTGGCTTTCAGGCGAAGAACAGAAAAAATGCAAACTAGAAAAGTAAGTTTAATTTTTCTTTTTCTTTTTTATATATATATATATATATTTATTTATTTATTTATTTTATATGTACATAAAAATAATTCATGGACACGTGTTTCTGGCTCACAGCCGTCATCAGCATGGTTAACTTAGACAAGGATCGAACCTTCGATATTGATGTCTCTCTAGTCCAGCGTTTTACCCTTGGACTACAACACCCTGCCTAGAAATATGTACAATTTTTATCGCCTAAATATTTAATGTATTTTTATGTAATTATTTTTATTGGTGATTGCAGCGTTCGTTGTTTTTTTGCTTACAACCATTTCGATTCTTTCACTTCCTAAGTGATTAAGATGCAGAACATTGCATTATTAGTCACCCTTTACTGTATAGGACGTATTTTTCGTTAATATATATTTTTATTTATTTTATACGTACATAAAAGTAATCCATAGACACGTGTTTCTGGCTCACAGCCGTCATCAGCATGGCTAACTTAGACAGAGATCGAACCTTCGATATTGATGTCTATAGTCCAGCGTTCTACCACTGGACCAAGACGCTCTGTCTAGAAATATGTACGATTTTTATCATCTAAATATTAAATATTAATCACTTAGGAAGTGAGACAAACGAAATAGTAGTAAGCAAAAAAAAAACAACGAACGCTGCAATCACCAATAAAAATAATTATATATATATATATATATATATATATATATATATATATATGATAGACTCTCCCGGCGATTTCGACGTATGAGTGCCCCACCAGGGGCTGCCCGTGCGTGAATTTGTAATTGCAAGGGTTGCGCAATCCCCAACAACCGCTCTCCTGAGTCGGCATTGCTTGGTTCCAATGGCAAGTAGTAATACAAGACGACTGGAAACAATGCCGAGATAAGCAGAAAGCACATACAGCACCTGGTATTCTCAAATGGTCACCCATTCATTACTGGCCAGGCTCGACGCCGCTTAACTTCGATGATCTAACGGGAACCGGTGTGTCAACGTGATTGTGCCGTATTATACATACATATATATATATATATATATATATATATATATATATATATATATACTAGCAAAAACATGCTCCCTTCAGTCAGATATATATGTTAGGCTGGAAGATGATGCTATAGTGAACGAACTGATGCCCAAAGGAGAGGGTAATGACTGAAAGGATGATGTGATGAACAAACACTCCTCCACCCAAAGGAGGAGTTAAGTCCTGGAGGATTATATCATGACAACAAAATAGCTAGTACACTATCCTTTCCCCCAAAGTCAAAAAACATTGTTTTTATAGTTCCTTGGCCTTTTGGCTAACATTAAAGTGTAGTATCTGTTCTCAGAATCCCAGCAACATCAGACTTTTACTATTGATGAAAATGTTGGGTATATATGAGAAAATATGACAATGCAAATTACAAATGTATATTACAGAATATTAATTCATTAGAAACTGTTAAAAAATAAATATGCTAATTAGCAAAATCTAAAAATGTTTGAGTGTTTGTGGATTACTATATATACAATATTTCAAACTGTTATGTTGTATCATAGAATTAAATAAGCATAACCCGTTTTGATGTTAATGTAGTTAGGATAGCTGGAAAAAAATGTTGTATTTATTCATTTAGATATATATATATATATATATTTTTTAATAAAAGTATCTGACCACTTGTGTGTGCATGTTTCTCACCTCTATGTGACCTACACATTGTTTTTTACTAATGATCAAATATTTATTGTGATTAAGAACACAATAGCATAAAACAAAACAAAATTCGAAAATCCATTTTTTAAAAAATAAAATTTAATTATGAAATTAAATCGACCAGAATGCATTTCAGTTTTTTATAAACAAGTCAGCCATTTTAATCTTTTGTTAATAGTTGGAAAAAAAAAAAGAAATGATTTAATTTGTGACTCTTTGAAATTTGACAGGAATTTGGAAGCCTTTAAACTGTCTGATAGAAACTGATTTAAACTGGTTTTAAAATTCTTAGCAAAGTTTTGGAATCTATTTACATCCAATAATTTTATAAACAGAGATTAATTAACAACCTTACCGTAACAAATTTAGTTCTAGGTTAAAAACAATTTGGTTCAGTTAATAATTTAATGACCAAACAATACCATAAAAATTAAATTCAAGTTTCAAAATCTTATTTAACAAAAACGATATTTGATTTAAAAAAAAAAACGTAATTAAAAAGAAAAAAAACAAAAATGAAAATAAAAATACTCCTGAGCAAAGTCAGGTCGGTACAGCTTGTGTGTGTGTGTGTGTGTAAATATAAATATACAAAGTATTAGATTCAAATTTATATCATTCTATGATTTAATGACACTTTTGGAACAAAAAACAACTTTTACACATGTTTCTAGAGAAGTTGAAGGTAATCAGATGTAATCTAGGTTGTTTACTCCAACAATCCCCCTTCATCAGAAAGTCGAAAATAGGATACACCCGAAGGAAATCCGAAGAAGATCACATAAAAATGGCACATGGCCAATCAGAAATTTTAAATCGTTAGACATAATGTCGATGTTTTCTCTGGGATGACTCCACCGCATGTCAGCACTTTCTTCTCTGGGAGAGATTCTTGTTAATGGAGGATTTTTGTTAAAGTTAAATTAGTTATGGTCTTGTTAAATTAATTGAATAAAATTGTTTTTCATTCATGAACACAAAAATGCCTTATAATTATATTAATATAAAATGCCTTATAATTATATTAATATAAAATGCCTTATAATTATATTAATATAAAATGCCTTATAATTATATTAATATAAAATGCCTTATAATTATATTAATATAAAATGCCTTATAATTATATTAATATAAAATGCTTTATAATTATATTAATATAAAATGCTTTATAATTATATTAATATAAAATGCTTTATAATTATATTAATATAAGATGCCTTATAATTATGTTAATATAAGATGCCTTATAATTATATTAATATAAGATGCCTTATAATTATATTAATATAAGATGCCTTATAATTATATTAATATAAGATGCCTTATAATTATATTAATATAAAATGCCTTATAATTATATTAATATAAGATGCCTTATAATTATATTAATATAAAATGCCTTATAATTATATTAATATAAAATGCTTTATAATTATATTAATATAAAATGCCTTATAATTATATTAATATAAAATGCCTTATAATTATATTAATATAAAATGCTTTATACTTATATTAATATAAACTGCCTTATAATTATATTAATATAAGATGCCTTATAATTATATTAATATAAAATGCCTTATAATTATATTAATATAAGATGCCTTATAATTATATTAATATAAAATGCCTTATAATTATATTAATATAAGATGCCTTATAATTATATTAATATAAAATGCCTTATAATTATATTAATATAAAATGCCTTATAATTATATTAATATAAAATGCTTTATAATTATATTAATATAAAATGCCTTATAATTATATTAATATAAAATGCCTTATAATTATATTAATATAAAATGCCTTATAATTATATTAATATAAAATGCCTTATAATTATATTAATATAAAATGCCTTATAATTATATTAATATAAAACGCCTTATAATTATATTAATATAAAATGCCTTATAATTATATTGATATAAAACGCCTTATAATTATATTGATATAAAACGCCTTATAATTATATTGATATAAAACGCCTTATAATTATATTGATATAAAACGCCTTATAATTATATTAATATAAAACGCCTTATAATTATATTAATATAAAACGCCTTATAATTATATTAATATAAAACGCCTTATAATTATATTAATATAAAACGCCTTATAATTATATTAATATAAAACGCCTTATAATTATATTAATATAAAACGCCTTATAATTATATTAATATAAAACGCCTTATAATTATATTAATATAAAATGCCTTATAATTATATTAATATAAAACGCCTTATAATTATATTAATATAAAACGCCTTATAATTATATTAATATAAAATGCCTTATAATTATATTAATATAAAACGCCTTATAATTATATTAATATAAAATGCCTTATAATTATATTAATATAAAATGCCTTATAATTATATTAATATAAAATGCCTTATAATTATATTAATATAAAATGCCTTATAATTATATTAATATAAAATGCCTTATAATTATATTAATATAAAATGCTTTATAATTATATTAATATAAAATGCTTTATAATTATATTAATATAAAATGCTTTATAATTATATTAATATAAAATGCTTTATAATTATATTAATATAAAATGCTTTATAATTATATTAATATAAGATGCCTTATAATTATGTTAATATAAGATGCCTTATAATTATATTAATATAAGATGCCTTATAATTATATTAATATAAAACGCCTTATAATTATATTAATATAAAATGCTTTATAATTATATTAATATAAAATGCTTTATAATTATATTAATATAAGATGCCTTATAATTATGTTAATATAAGATGCCTTATAATTATATTAATATAAGATGCCTTATAATTATATTAATATAAAACGCCTTATAATTATATTAATATAAACTGCCTTATAATTATATTAATATAAGATGCCTTATAATTATATTAATATAAAATGCTTTATAATTATATTAATATAAAATGCCTTATAATTATATTAATATAAACTGCCTTATAATTATATTAATATAAGATGCCTTATAATTATATTAATATAAAATGCCTTATAATTATATTAATATAAAATGCCTTATAATTATATTAATATAGGTTTAAAATAGAATATAAAAAAAAATCTGGTACTCTTATAGAGAACGTACCCCGTTTTCGTAACTTCGCGTCGTCAACGTTCGGGCAGGTCTCGGACGCGCCCGAGAGTTGACGAGGCGAAAACTGCCAAACAATAAATTGAAGACTGGCAGACAATAAGTTCAAGACTGGCAGATGATAAATTCAGACGAAGAAAATCAAAGTAAAATACATAAAAATAAAGACCGAACAAACCATAGCTAAACAACTGTTATTAATTAGATGTTTATGTATTTATTTATTTTTGTCAAAAGAACCATTGTTAATCAAATGTTTTTAAATAAAATGTTTTTCTTTTGTGCACCAAAAAACTGTTTTTAACCAATTGTTTGTTTTTTGTTTATTTATTTTTTTTTTTTTCAATGCTTTTTTCTTTTTAACATTTTCTGGGTTAGGGTTAGTCTTTCGCTAGAAGTGACCGTTGCTGACAGAACTCAATGAGTCCTTCGGGAGATTCGACGTGCTGACACAGATCGTAGAAATTCATTTTTTTTTTTTTTTAAACACGCTGCAGATGGTAGACATTAATTTCTTCCAAAAGTTATCATCTGCTTGCTTGCAACCTGATTGGTTAATAGTTTCGTCAACTCTCGGGCGTTTCCGATACCTGCCGTAACGTTGATGATGCGAAGTCACGGAAACGCGGTGCATTCTCTATAAGAGTACCAAAAATATATTCCTGAAAAGCAATGTTCATCTGTCAACATTTTAAAGAAATGTGTCAGAAAAGTTTGAAAAAAAGAAAATGGAAATTTTCAAGTCACAAAAGGGAAATCAGCTCGCAAAGTGAATACCTTTTAGCACAAATTCCTTTTGCCTCCGCAAGACTGGCTGAAATCATTTTTTATTCAAATCGCCGAAGGACCTAAAACCATGAGAAATAAAACGTTGAAAAATTATTAAAATGTAGTTTAGTTTGGAATTTTTGAAAATGCGAATTTGTGTCAGGATTTTGGTTGTGAGAATCTCGTGAACGAATGAGATTTTCAAAGTAAGTCAGATAGTTCATTAGAAATTTGATAAACAAATGGTGTGCGAAGAAATATCCGAATTGGAATTAATATGGAAGAATGTGTATGATGTAAAAGCAGGACACATGCGATGTAGTTAAATAGATAGACAGACAGAGATACAAGAAGAGTAGACAGAGAATATGGAGCAAGAGAAAAGGGAAAAGAAACAAGTTTATTTTAAGCCAGGTACAGATAGCAGTTTCAAAGATGTACATAAGTCATTGCAGATAGTCAAGTGATAATCAGATCCAATGTTACATAAATAAACAGAAGGAACCTTTTTTACCACTAAAAGAAAATTGTACATGTTTTCTTTGTTGTGGTGTCTTGTGTGTATTTACACCGACTAAGCAGAAATGATCAACCAAGGAATAACAGCAACAAACAAGCAGCCTGTGGAGGTCATAGCAACGGAAAAAAACTGATCAACAAGCGTCCGCCATCTTTTTGGATTTTAAAATCGTTTAATTAGGTCAACACTAAACTTTTAATACACCGAAGTGAAAAGATCGAACAATCTTAATTTTTTTTTTAAATCCTTCAACATCAGTTGAATATTTGTTTGTTAGCATTGCTTATTTATTATTTTAGCACGGTTTAAAATGATTACAATTATTCTTGAATAGCCATTTTAATCTGACAATAAATAATGTCAAAATTATCAACAAAAAAAATCGAAATGTTCAAGTAACGTCAAATGTAGCACGATGGAGACCAATTTTTTTTTTTTTTATCTCAGCAGATTATCGGGAAAGTAGTTTTATTTATTTATTTATTTTTTACAAATGAAACTCCACTTATCAAGGCCTGGGGGTAGACCACCCGAGGATAAGAGTGAAAGAGATTTTCAGTTGGACGATAAACGTCATCACGAAAGGATTAGAATCAGTGGGTGGAATTGATTATCCAAGAGGACGGCTGAACAAGTATTTGTTTACATTAGACTTGAAGATGAACATCTTGTAGTCGGTTGGGAAGCAGCCTTCTGGTATTTTGTTCCACGGATGTTCTAGGAAAAGAACTTTGTTCATAGAAGTTCCGTTTGATTTCTCACACAGGCAATTTGAGTCTCATTGTGTAGATAACAAGTAGCAGTGGTTGCTTCTCTCTGCTCTTTTTTTTCGTTGTTGTTCTGTCATGATGCACGTTGTTTAATAGCGAGGGTTGTAAATAATAACAGCACAAAATCAAATGGGGTTCAACAATCCTTTTGGGGATTTTATTATTCTTTACAGTACACATGTATACACACATAATACCCTCACCCATCATTCATAGGGGGAGATAATAGCTGTCGCAAAATCCGACTGCTTTTTCTTGCGGTTCAGCAAGAAAGAGGAAAATTTTATCAGCTTATTCGCCATGTATCACTCGCGACTTCCTCTCTGTGACGTCATATCCTGCCATGTTGCCCTAATTGTAAACTTTAAATTTGTAATGGAATTTTCCATTTTCTTACCTAATCTATCCTTATTATGGGAAATACCGTTCTTAACATTATTTTTACACACCGAAAGTCCAATATCACTGCACAAATATATTTGACTTGCTGATCTAGTGGTCTCCATCAATTCACTGTTTTGATACCTCATTGTAATACAGCTTCCTATTCCAGTAGCTTCTTTCCAAGAACCGCAGACTTGTGGAACTCTCTTCCTGTTGACTGTTTTCCTCCTAGCTATAATCTTGGTCTTTTCAAGACTATGGTCAATAGGCATCTCTTGTCTTTGCGATAATCATATTTGTTCTTGTTAGCTCCTTACATCGAGTGGCTTCATGCCTTGTCTTTAGCGATTTCTATAAAAAATTTTTTTTTTAAATAGTTTGACCCCAAAAGATACTAGCACGTTAGTCAAATGATTTCAACATGAAAACAAGTTCTATCTGTTTGCATAAGATAAGCTTAGGTTTTGGATGCAAATAGCTTCGAAACACTGACGTGAAAAGAAGATATGCCATTCGTGATATTTAAAAAAAAATCCGTATCAAAGTCCTCTGCGCATTTATTAAAATGAATTCTTTGCAAATTTTTAACAATGTTTAATAGGTAAATGTCTATGATCTACCAAAATAAAAAGTATGAATGTTTTTTGTCATTCAATTTTATAATTTCTTTTCTTTTTTATTTTTCATTGTAGAATCGGAAAAATGATGAAGCGTCATACGAAAAAATGTTAAAATTACGACGAGATCTTTATAGGGCTGTGTAAGTATAAAATACATTGTTTCTATTATTTATTACGGCCATGTTTCCTCTGAAGTTAATAATTTTTCATATCACGGCTAGCCAAGTACGAGTTGGACGCATGCTCTGATTCGACTGATGACGATAATTGGTCCATTAGTAATTTGAGTCTTTCCGTTCGCCAGCTACAGAAAATGGAACCGATAAACTGTGGTTGTTTAAAATACCGTGTTGGGAGGGTTAGGGTAACGGTCTAGACATTGCCTGTCAGAAAATGCGTTAGTTTCCGCTGAAATCCAAAAGAAAAGTGGGAGAACGAGACAGGAAGTGAAAATCACCTCGGCTCTTACGATTCTCGTCCCTTCCTAAATTGTAGTAATATTAGTTTAATACGTTCACTAAAGTGGGTTTTGTTTTTATTGTTAAGCAACAGAAACACATATATATATATATATATATATATATATATATATATATATATATATATATTATATAGTTACAAAGAAATATGTAATTATTTATACCTACATATGCCAGCGTTTCGAGCTTAGTGTAAGAAGCGATAATTTCAGACGGTCACAAGGTGCAAACCCGGTTCACAGAGTCAACTAAAACTCTGTATGCTTTTGCTCTATCCTCGCAGTGATCGGACATTATCACGTTATACGGGAGTAATTAAATTATATTTATGCCTAGATACAGCGGGCTGTAACCATCAGACTGTCTAAAGGGTTCTACAAATGTAAGCGAAACCTTGCTTTATAGCCAAGTGACAGTCATATATATATATATAGATATATATATAATGAAATTATAATAAGACACTTCAACAAATATTAAAACATATGAGTATATTTTCCAATATTTATTTCAAGTGCTCAATACAAATTAAAGATTTATAAACATTAAGTTGAGAATGGTTACACAAATGTAATCGTGTTTCTATCCATGATTTCTTAAGGCCATTAACTCGATTTCCCTGTTCATTTTTTTTTTTATATTAATAACAGAAAAATCAAGTTAGTAGCCTGAAAAAGTTACGGATACAAAACCTGATTGCATTTATGTAACCATTCCAAAGTCAATGTTTATGATTATTTTAATAATCGAGACACATATGGTATTGCTCATCCAATTGAAGGCAGGCCTCGTACTAAGTTCTCTGCGGACGGACTACAGCAGTTGGTAGTTGTGGACTCAATAAAATACTTGGCTCCCACAAATTCTGTCTTTCTGAGGATGTAGAGGAATGATACGGTTATGATTCGATGCATTTGTGGTGTGCGTCTTGACGACAGTTAGTTCTAACTTCCTGCTACTGAAGGTGCCCAGATTGCAGTCACCTCTGCATTGCAACCACTTGCGATCGTATACACATGTTGAACAAAGCTCTCGATGAATAAATAGATGTACACACATCTCAGTCAAAGGTCATTAAGAAGACTTCGACTGGCTCAAAAATGACCTAAAGCAAAAATCAACATAAATGAGACTATCGTGGAGAAATGATTTTTTCTACTTCTATGGTCAATGTGCAACTCACGTCTGACGTGGAAAAGACACGCTAATCAGCCACGAAGATTCATGTTGAGTTTCTGATTAGGTTTCTTTTTGTTAATTCAGTAGTAGAACCACCAGAATTGATCAAAATTTATTCTGTGTTAACTATTAAAATTTTGGCTTCAAACTTTGTGGCTTGAAATCTAATTTTAAGTTGCCTCCCATTGCTTTTAATTTTAAGTTGCCTCCCTTTGTTCTTAATTTTAAGTTGCCTCCCTTTGTTCTTAATTTTAAGTTGCTTCCCATTGCTTTTAATTTCAAGTTGCCTCCCATTGCTCTTAATTTCAAGTTGCCTCCCATTGCTCTTAATTTCAAGTTGCCTCCCATTGCTCTTAATTTCAAGTTGCCTCTCATTGCTCTTAATTTCAAGTTGCCTCCCATTGCTCTTAATTTCAAGTTGCCTCTCATTGCTCTTAATTTCAAGTTGCCTCCCATTGCTCTTAATTTCAAGTTGCCTCTTATTGCTCTTAATTTCAAGTTGCCTCCCTTTGCTTTTAATTTTAAGTTGCCTCCTCATTCCGCCGTAATTCTGACATTTTCATTTATTTCCAGGACATTGCTTGAAATGATAAAAAGGCGAGAAAAAACGAAAAAGGAAATGCTACAATTAACAATTGAAATCTTAGAAAAACGGTAAGAGTTTGATTTCTTGAAATTATTGCTTTTGGTTCTAATTTGCAATATTAATCGCTGAGCCATGTTATCATAACCGTTTTATGATAAAACGATTAAAGTCTATGGTTAACATGTAGATATGGCGATATTTAAGTTTTTCGCCAAGGCAGTATGCACTCGCTCAAAAATTGTATATATTTTTTTAAAGATTGTGACATGCTGAACATATTGGCGTTAAAATCAATTTAGTATTACATATTAATAGGGGAGGGGGACAAAAACAACACTTCTTTACAGTTTAACTTAGTACGTGGGCTTATTTTGACTGTCAGCATGACCGATAAAAAGGGTGGACTGGAAACAAGGTGCCACGAAACGACCAACGGAAAGAAGGAAAGTCTTTTAGTGAGTTATAAAAATAATTTATTAAAAAAAATTAAAATATTTATAAAAATAATTTATTTAAAAAAAATTAAAATATTTTTTTTTTTATTTATTTTTTTTTTTCAACATAAAAATTATGAAAACATTTTAAAGTCTTAAATAAAATTTCTTTTAACCAATAAATATCAGCAATGCCAAACAGCATCTCGACAAATGTATTAGCTTCTTTTCATTAGACCTATTCCAGTTTTTTAAAACCAACAAAATTTAATGAATCATGCCGCCATTTTAGAAATAAGCTGATAATATAAACATTCACAAATTTAAAAAATGTTTTGTTTTTTTTTAGGTTTTTTTTCTTGATATTTAATGTGTAATACTAAATTTATTTTAACTCTAATACATTCAGCATGTCATAATCTTTAATTTAAAAGAATATACAATTTTTGAGCGAGTGCATATTGTTTTTCCGATAAAATAATCTGGCCCAGAAACTTCACGTTTACCCAATAAAATTAGAAATGAATAACACCAAACATTAATTTTTTATAAACTGTTTAAAAAATAAGTAGGCAAATTAGCCATTCAAATAGCTGTCTTTGGTTCTTTCGTCGGTACTATATATGCAGTATTTCAAAATTCTTTGGTTCTTTCGTCTGTACTTTCGTCAAACCTATGGAACATTGATTAATTGTTTTGATTTTAATACAAAAAAGACCATCAGACAAATTGAAAAAAAGGTATAATTAAACAGACGAATTCTGTTATTTTTTACAATGTTTGCATTATATATATATATATATATATATATATATATATATATATAATGTATTTTTATCAAATTGCTTTTTTTATTGGTGATTGCAGCATTCGTTGTTTTTACTTACTACTATTTCGATTCTCTCACTTCCTAAGTAATTGAGATGCAGAAAATTGCATTATTAGTCGCCTTTAACTTTATAGGACGTATTTATCGTTAATAAATATATTTTTATTAATTTTATACGTACATAAAAATAATCCATGGACACGTGTTTCTGGCTTACAGCCGTCATCAGCATGGCTAACTTAGACAAGGATCAAACCTTCGATATTGATGTCTATAGTCCAGCGTTTTACCCTTGGACTACGACACCCTGCCTAGAAATATGTACGATTTTTATCACCTAAATATTTAATGTATTTTTCTGTAATTATTTTTTTTATTGATTATTGGAGCGTTCGTTGTTTTTGCTTACTACTATTTCGATTCTTTCACTTCCTAAGTGATTAAGATGCAAAAAAATTGCATTATTAGTCGCCATTAACTTTATAGGATATATTTTTCGTTACTTTTATGTACGTATAAAATTAATTAAAATATATATATATATATATATTGAACAAATCAGATAGTTAACCTCTTGACTATGGAATGGAATGTCTTTGGTGTTCTGCGGTAAATTTCTGCTGAATAGTTATGTGGAACCGTAAGTACACAAAACAACTACCAGATTGTTTTTAGGTCATCTGCCGGTCACTCAAAGCATAAAACCACTGGTCATAATTGATCCAAAATAAAACGTAATTTATTCAATTATTAGAACGCTCTGTCTGAGAAGGCATCGAGCACTGTATCTAAGTGTAAGTCAGAAATTTTGAGCCGGTTTTAAAAGAAGCATACATTCACAGTTATCGGTGTGTGTGTGTGTGTGTGTGTATATATATATATATATATATATATATATATATATATGTTTTTAAGATTGGAAATTTATTTCCAACAGTATACATTATGTTATGTATTAAGCTACATTTTTTTTGCTTATGCTATTATTTGTGCAGATAATATTACTAAATCAGCGATTATTTAGTCTGTGGGGCTGGAAATAAGCAAATAATACCACAGAGTAAAAAATCCTGTACAAGTCTCATTTTTTACTTTGTGGTATTTGTTGTGTATTTCAAGCCCCGCAGACTAAATAATCGCTGATTTAGTAATATTATCGGCACAAACAATAGCATCAGCAAAAAAAGGCAGACTAATGCATAACATACTGTGTGCGTGTATATATATATATATATATAAAAACTATACATTACATATTTCAGAGACATATCATGCTTTCATTGACATGGGAAGACCGTTACTGTTTAGAAAAGGCCCTTACTGCCCATTTCAAATCCTCGACAACTCACGAAATGAAGACAGTTTGAAAAATGGAAACCTACGATTTTTCAAACTGTCTTCATTTCGTGAGTCGCCAAGGATTTGAAATGGGTGGTAAGGGCCTTTTCTAAACAGTAACGGTCTTCCCGTGTCAATGAAACCATGGCGCGTCTTTTAAATATGTAATGCATACATTTTAAGTAAATAATTTGTATTTTAGCTCTTGCATTGCACTTTATTGATTTCTCTTCAACGTACCTCGACACACTAAAGTTGATTGTCTGTGTCTACAGCTTATGGACATAAAGAAAAACGCTAAACATAGAAAGCTGAAATTTCGTAGGAATGATTTCTCTTTTATTGATTAATCCTGACGCTATAATTGATTATAAAAATTAGGCGAGGCCATCTATTTTATCAGCGACTTTGTAAGTAATGCACTGGCCGCTTCCTTTTCTGGCATTTTTTAAACTGCTGAATATTTGTTCATTAATGATACAGATGCTGCAACCCCATTAATTGTGTATGTAGGATTGTTGTTAAATGTATTATTGGTGTGACATATGGATGTCGCAAAGGAATAGGAAATGACTCATGAACGAACACAAAAGAAAATAAGGGAGTGGTCAATTTCTATTGTCCAAGGCCGAGGTCTTGTAGGTGACTAAGACAAAGGAGATAATATATTAAGGAGTGACAGTGTTTTACGACATTTGACGACAGTGGATTAGTTTTACAACAGGGGACAGGTTTTACAGCAAAAAGTTGATGAGGTTGGGAGTCGGAAGGAAGAGATTCAGTTTAGTGTCGGCTTCAAGGGAGAGTAGATCTAGCCGAACAAACGATGAGGTGGACTGATCAACCAAGTGGCGGTGGTTATGGCCTCAACAGATGAATTATCGGAGTTTGAAATCAGCTTCTTTCGAGAGCAGATCACAAACAAAGGTCGGTAAAGGTTTAGCAAGTGATGAGATGAGCTGATGACTTGAGCAACGACAATGGGGGTCTCGACAGTCCGCGACGTTGTCACACACGCTCATAGTTCCAACTAAATTATACACAACGTATATGTGTTTGTGTTCTTTCTCGAGAGTTGAGTTTCTTTTATTTAACTTGTGGACCAGTGTTGTGCCCTCGACGATTCGTCAGTAGATAGACGACTCGGCTAGATGATGAAGACAAGAAGAAGGCCACAGACACACAACGTTGGGGTTGACGGTCGTCAAGTGGGGCAGCATGGTTCTACAGTTGCATTCGACATAAAATTTTATTCATCATGCGATTCGTTCAGCCTCTTTATAATAGCTTTTTTATCACTCGCCGATTTTCCTTTGTTCTTCATTTCTTCTTCTGACCTGTTTTTCGTTTGCGCCGTTGATCATTTCTACTTACCTGGATTTGGTCCGTGATATTCTGCTACCTGAAATTAGAAGGGCCAATATTTGCAGGATGCCAATCAGGTTCCCTATGTTGGCCTTCCAGGAAGCACTTGTCTATCATGATACTCATATCTTTCTTCTGAGCCCCATGGCGTTTGTTATTGTCCTGCCTCATAGTTGATGGTTTTGGTGTATGTGACAATGGGAGAGATTCAGGTGTACAACTCAACTAGTTTGGATTTGTAGGTGGTTTTGAAATCTGGCGATGTTAGGATTTCATGGACAAAAAAGTCACTTGTCGAGATAGAAGTGGCAGACCACTTAGAAAGTGTGAGAACGGAAGTTAAGGGAGATAACTGAATGAGGAAATAATAATACTTGTTGCGAAATTAATGTTTATTAGTTTAACTTTGTATTTGTTTTTTGGATGTTTTTTTTTTTACTTTTTGTTTTTTAAGTTATTTTTTCTTTTTACTGATCTTAAATCTAACATTATTCTATTTTTGAATTTTTTACTTTTTTGTTTATTTATTCCTCTGTTTTTGGTTTGTGGCATTAATCATGTCTACTCACCGGGACTTTGTCCAATATATTCTGCTATATGAAATTAGAAGCAATCAAAATTGAACTTTAAGCATCCCGTAGACCAGTGGTTCTCAACCTGGGGTTCGCAAGATTTCTAGGGGTACTTAGATGGCTGATGAAAGAGGTATTTTAAATAATAATAGTTGCGGATTATGAAATTCAGTGCCTGTGCCTTCATGAAGTTGCTTTCATTATTGGTTTAGAAAAAACATATCAATATATAAGTAATAATTAAAAAAGAAAAAAAATTAAATTAAATTTTAATTGTTGTTTAAATCGATTTATAAATCAGGTTTTAGCTCGCCATTTTAATTATTAACCTTTCTCAGCATGTCAGTGACGTTAATAATGCTAAAATCTTCGGTATATTGTCCCACGTTGACATTCATGTCAAGATGTCAGTGTTAAAAGTCCTAACAAAAACACATGTACTTCCTGAACCCTACCACTAACCCTAAGTCCAGATGGCCATACACAAAAAAATTTAATCTCTCACTATCTGCTGTATGTTTTTTTTTGTTTATTTATTTTTTTGTGTGTGTTGCGAGTCGGCCATTTTGTTTGAGACCGATAAAGCTCAATTCCGCCCAATTAGTTTTCTATTTGAAAAGAATATCAAATTTTTTTATTTCTTTATTTCTTTATCCTTTTCTTGTTCACTTATATTAATGTTCTATTTTACAATTCTGTGAACTCTTACTTTATTTTCTCCTTCTTACCGGGGCAACACCAGGTAGCCCGGCTAGCTATCAACATTTCTACTTACTGATATTCTAACCTTTTCTTGTAGATGTTTACTTCCATTTTATATTGACAATGTTTACATGATTATTTTTCTAATTTATTCTCTTCTTTTGCTCCCGCCCCTGTACAGGTATCAATTGGAAGACTTCCACGGTCAGCTTTTAGCTGATGCAGAGGCTCAGAAGCATTCCAGACCATCGTACATTTCTCCCTACGGTGTGAATAGGCAAGGAGAATGGGTCGATAGCGTCAATGGAGTAAGGAAATGGATAAACATCCTTTTTACTTTTGTCAAAGACGCATATTTCTTCTTGCACCTCTTCTAAAATAAACTTGTCATCATAATCACGTTAACGGCAAATTTGTATTTTCTGTTAATGAAAAAGTCTATCTGGAGTTTCATATGTCCTCTTTATTTGCCTGTTTAGTTAAAAATTGACAAATTGAATCTGCACCTGAAATTTCTTTTCATTATTTTCTTTTTCATTTTAATTTTTTTTTTTTCATTTTCATTCTTTTTCATTCTTTCATTTTCATTCTTTCTTTTTCATTTTCTTTTTTCTTTTCTTTTCTTTTTTTCATTTTCTTTTTTTCTTTTTTCTTTTCTTTTTTCTTTTCTTTTTTTCATTTTCTTTTTTTCATTTTCTTTTTTGTTTTATCATTTCTTTTTTCTTTTCTTTTTTTCATTTCTTTCTTTTTTCTTTTTTTTCATTTCTTTCTTTTTCATTTCTTTCTTTTTCATTTCTTTCTTTTTTCTTTTCTTACTAACCTGTCTTAAATTACAGATAAAGTCACGACCAATTCTTTAAATCTTTTAATTGAATTTTCTATTTCTTACGAGTTTATAAAATTTATGCCATTTGAAATATTTTTTTAGTTTGTAAACGTCATTGGATGTTCAGTAATAAAACTCATTTGATCCATTATGATTTTGAAAACTATTTTAATAAGTTGGTTAAAAAAAATAAATAGCTTCTTGTTATTGCTTTAGTAAAAATAGTGCTCAATATCTTTTTAAATGGAGCAGTAATAATAATCATTTGATCTACTATAAACCATTTGAATAACAAAGTTAGAACATTTTTCTTTGTTTTTATTATTTGAGTGAAAATAGTGCTCATTATTTTTTAATAGAGCAATAATAATAATAATTTGGTACATTACAATTTGGCCAACCATTTTTATGATAGTTTCGACGAGTGAGTATCCGTGCAGGGTGAAAAATTTCACAGCAAGAATTTTCAGTACAGTAATTTTTTTTTTTTTTTTTCATTAGTAACTTTTTTTTAATTTATAATTTTCAAAATAAAAACCTAGTTGAAAAACTGACAGCAAGAAGTATATAGTAAGGTTGAAAATAGAAAAAAAAAAGGCAAAGTCTTAAGTAGAAAGAAAAAAAAAACTGCTCCGATGTTTATCTGTTTTCTCCAATAAGCAACTAAATATGGCCGCCGCTATGATTCTGCTTAAAAGTTGATCTCTTTTAAGGAAGATCTATTTCTGTTTTTCTTTCTTCTTCTCTTCAGGAGGAGTCGTTACAGAATAACAAAAAGCGTATTTATCGGAAGCGGAAACACCGACAAATTGCTCAGCAACAAGGCGCTAGCCTCGGTAGTAGCCAAACCGGTCATTTCAATGACGTTGTCGATTCTCTACAACCCGACATTTATAGTTCCGATGAGGAAGGGCTTTCACCTGTAAGTATTTCTCTCTTTTCATCGTCCTCTTCTTCCTTTTTCTTACGCGTGGAACCAGAAGTTTGCTGGCGTGCATCAAACATCCATTTATTGATGTTTATCTTATTGTGAGACCCCCCCTCTCCCTTACCCCCTAAAAAAAGTTGGTGCCCGAAAACAATGTTGCTGGAACAGTTTGTAACGGAAAATATTTGAAAAAAAATAAAAAAGAAGTCTTATCATCGCATTGTACAATGTCTTGGTTTTATTGTTGCTCTAGTGAAAATAGTGCTCAATATTTTTTAAACAGAGCATAGTTATATTAATATTTAATAACTAATTATTTCATTCACAACAATCTTTCAAAATGTTTCAATAAATGTTTTTTTTTGTTGTTGTTGCTCCAGCAAAAATAGAGCTCGATATTTTAAAATAGAGCCGTAGTATTATTATTATTAATAATAACAATGTCCATTATAGTCTTTGAAATATTTCAATAAATAGGTTAGAAATGTTGTTATTGCTCTAGTGAAAATAGTGTTCAATATTTTTTAAATAGAGCCGTAATAATAATAATAATAATAATACTAACATGGATTTGACATCTGACCTCTCTGGTGTCAAAGAGAAAAGAGGCTGATTCTAATTTTCTTTTTTTTCTTCTTCTTTTCACGCATGTGCTCAACTGTAATCATTAAATCTGTTCACTACTCAACTCATGTACTCTGTGACTAGTATGTGCATATCCTGTTTTAATCTCATATTGTTTTATTTTTCGTTTGCACCTATACCAATCTGGTGCAAGGTCATTGGTTTTGAGTCCTCGATGCATGCATTACATGACTTTAATATTAACATTAAAAAAAAAAATTGTTAACCAATATTGAGTTAAATAACTTATGCCATTAATTCCTCGGAGCTCATGAATCCCTGGGCGTGGATTTAGGTGTCCAATTCCTGATACCCACACCCCACCTGATCATAGGTCACGGTAGCTTTTTGAGAACCTTTGACACATCTGACCCTAATGATTTTATATACGACAAAATGGAAGTTGACCCTTTCCTCGGTATGACGTCACAGTCCCATGTAGTCTTGCCAAAATTTGGACCCCCCCCCCCGCCCCTCTTATATTATGGCCCTAAAATATGATAGAACTTGCACAAATTATTTCGTCAAACAAAAATAACTATTTGATAAATTTGTCTTTTATTTCTTTATTTCACATTTAAATATAGTTTATCTTTCTTTTCTTTTTTCAAATTTAATTTTCGAGTTTTATCTGACTACTCGCATAAGGACCTGGTATTGAATTAGGAAACTTATGTTCTTTAGCACCAAGGTTACCATGTTACTTTTTTTTGTTCTTTGTTATCTCTATAATAAAGTAAAGTCGTTTTTTCCCCTGCAACTTTAACTATTATAGATTTTCAACCAAAACTTTCACGTGATCATCTGATCCTCACTCCAATTATCTTAAGCTCTCATGCGTGTTTCCAGAAATTATGCATTCATCTCTTCTTCTTTCCATTTTTCCTACAATTTCTGTGGCTTTTATTTAATAAATTCAATTTTTGGAGAATCTGCTCAATTGAAGTAAAAGGTGTGTAAGTAAAATGCCATTTATTGAAATAATTTTCCCGTAAATATATCTCGCCTTTAACTCCCTCGATACACACCCAGGAATGATTAAAGACCCCTGTTTACTTCTGCTCCAAGCCCTGAACCCCATATGATCATTTGTATTATATTTTAATTTCTATAATTTTCAAGTCATAAACCAATGAAATAAAGTGTTGTTTTTCTTTTTCTTTCTTTTTTTTTTAAATTTTTTAAAATTATTATTATTGATGTCCGGCACAAATGTTGACTCCCACAATATTATTGTACCCCCCCTCTCTTTGATCAAAATGAAATATACTTATCCAAAAACCTTGGGTAATAAAGTTTCAGAATATATGTGGTTAGGGGGCTATCTCCATTGGCAATTTATAAATACAATAACATAAAGTTGTCCAACATGAATGCCAGCCCTATGATGTTATTGTGTCCACTTTGATCCGAATGAAATATACTTATCCAAGTATTTTGGCTAATGTAGTTTTAAAATATATTATGGAGGGTCTATCTCCAAAGCCTTAGGAGTTTGTGGACAAATAAACAGGCAGGAATTTCAACTTTTATATATATATAATAAAATGCCCTTTTTGTTCGTTTGTCTCTTTGTATGTTATCATTTTCCACATTTAAAAAGTGAGATTTTCCAATAACTAAAGATAAAAGTAATTGCTGCTTATCTGGTGTCGCTGGTTGCCAATAATTTCGATTTTACCAGTTTCAAAATGAATTGTTCTAAAATCGAATACAACGTCATGAAAAGAATTCTGTCTGTTGACTTAAAGGTGACATTCGTTTATTCATTTAACAGATATTTAGCTGACAATTATTTTAATGGTAAGGAATAGATTAGTTATCGTTTTAAAAATTTAACTTACAATAAATAAATAAAAAATTAAAACGTTTGTTTTTATTTATTTTTTAAATATTCAGCTGAATAAAGAATATTCAGCTGAATGAAAAAAATGAAGAGGGTAAGTATGCAGCAGTTGAATTTCCACGGGGTCCCGCTAGAATATAGATGTTGTTACTTTCTTGTAAACTGTCCAATCCGTTTGCGTGTCTAGTTTTGCATTCTGTAATCATGAAAGTAAACATTATTATTGAATTAATTTTTTTTTTTTTTTTTTCCGCAGGGCATGTCGCCATCAGATCATGAAGATGAGAATGATCCCGATGGACAGTTTGCTTTCCGAAGAAAAAAGCATTGCAATTATTATGCAGTAAGAGAAACTAAACACATTTTTTTTTTTTCTGAAATAAAACTCTTGTTCGTGTTCATAACAAAACTTTTTGTATAATAGGTTTACGTATATAAGGAAAAGGTTGTTTTATTTTACAAAATTTATATTTTGGATATAGTTTAAGACTTACATAAAATATATGGCACTTCTGTAGTATATATGAAGCAGCTGCCGATTAAGAAATCGAAATTGAAGAGTTCCGTTTTTTTTTCTCCAAGTACCATTCATTCAGAATTCACCGGAAGTTGAATTTAGTATTTAGAAAATGAAGTTAAATGAGATTAATCTTCGAGACATTGGTAATTTAATGAACCAGCCGCAAAAAACAATAGATTTTTTACAGGCACACCGCCTGATTTCTTAATGTTAGGGTTAGGGTTTTTTATTTAAAATTTTTTTACTTCATATAATAAAAAAAAGAAATTGTTAATTGTTACCCAAAAACAAACCAGTCTTGCATTTTTTTTTATGTTGTAAAAAAATCACTTCCGGTTGAATTACCTCCCTTTATTTTCAGTAGAAGGACAGAAAATCTGCTGCTTCATATATACTACAGAAGTGCCAAATATATTCCTGAGTAGATATTTTTGCTGGCAATTTTTCAAATTGAATATGTCATACAAAATTGAATATATACAAAATTTGGGGGAAAATGTTATAAAGAAAACAGATATTTCTAATTGGCATCCATTTGAGGAAAAAATACCTTCACGAATTTCGTTTTTGTTTATCCAAGGCTGATTTAATGCGTTCGATGTAAATCACCTCCATAACACTGATGTGTGTGCATAAGAAAGTAATTAAAAAAGGATAAATAGATTTTTTAAAATATTTTTCTTAATTATTTACAAAAAAAAAAATTTTAATTAAAAATGTGCGTATAAACAAACGTGCTCGTAAGTTAAACTGCATTTTTTTAAATACGCACATTTGTAACTTTGTTAGTAGGCGGAGACGGATAATACGGAAGTTAAAAAAAAAAAAATGGTGTTACTGAAAAAAAGTGTCCTTTTGGTCTGTACTCATTTTGGGGTGCTTTAAATTCATATTCTCCAAATATTCTACATGCATGATTGTTTTTGAATTATTAGTAAAAAAACAGGAATAAAAAAAATGATGAAAAATATGTGTGATCAATTTGATAGTAATGTTAGTTAGAAACCTACTCATATAAGAAGATAGTGAAATAATTATTATGACCCGGATGTAAATGTGAGGAGTAGTGGGAAGAGTTATTTTCTTATGTTTTAAAGATATTTAAAAATAGATTTAAACAAAGGGCTATCATTTTGTGTGGTGTTGTGATTTACTAATGTTGCATAGCACGAGGAGGCTTCTTCAATCCCCACAGGTTGTCCATCATCCTCTTCGTTGACAGAAACAGCTGTTCGCCTCTCTCAAGCAGAGATGTCGATCTTTTCTTCTTCCTTCTTTTTTGTGGTTGGAATAATAGAAGCAATCAAAAAGAGCAACAAATAACTCCATTAATTGCTCTGAGGTTGTATTTACTTCCTACAATAATTTGCTGTAAGTACATCAAGATTAACTGTGTCTTCTCCTTCCAACCCCTGTAGGGCGGAGGAAAACTCAAACCCCACATCTGATCACTTCGATGTTTTATGCCAAGAGGCAGGAAGTATTTAGATTTTCTCCCATAACGTCATATCCTGACGCCTAACCCTAATTCCAAGCTTTAAATTTCAAAATGGAATTTTCCACTTTTTGCTTCATTTTAACCTTATTTAGAAAATACCGTTTTTAATTATTTTTTTCACACGCCCACATTTACTGCCACACTAGTACTATAACATAAAACTAAAACATTAAATGTCACAGGTTAATATTGCATAGATTTATCAGATAGACCAATCTCGACTCGGACGCTGTAGATATTTAGTAATGCTATCTCATTGAACTGGGATGGAGAGAATACGGATTGAGACAAACGTACTAACAATTAAGACATCCCGAAGATATTTCAACTTAGCTTAGTCAAATGCACACGCATATCTAATACCATTGGAAAAAGTATGAACCCCTTATCCCCACCAACTCTGTAAAATAACAACTTGTCTTCAAATGATAGTACCCGATACCTGATTTATAATAGGTATTGTTTTTCGGCACTAAATAAGCTTAAAAAAGTCGATATAAGCCGTAAAAGAGACCCATCTAAAAAGAAATAAGATTAGATTTAAATGAAGTTCTCTATGCCTTCATTTTTTGTATATGTTTGTTTTTTGTAGATAGTTTTATTCCATGCAGCACTGACTACATTTGATGAACTTTTTTTCTTCTTTTCAGCCAATGGTTGGGCGATTAGGAAACTGGCCATGGTGTGGCCCTGAAGAAGGTGGTTTAACAGACAAAAGATTTAGATTTTCACTTATGTCTTTACCCCCACCACACAATTGTATAAGTTATGCAAGGAGACGAGTGGGACGAGGTGGAAGGTAAGCGAGAAAAAAGACCAGATATCTTTTTTAGTCATTTATTTTATTTATATATTTTGTTTGACTTGGATGCAAAGCTGTTGTACATGAAACCTTAGTTGTTGAACAGATACCAATTCTATTATTTATAGTACGTTTTACTCTATTTATGATTACTTTGATGCTAACCACTTTGCTTGTGCTACTCCTGATTCCAACTCCTTTATTTGTGGTACCTTTTACTATAACTTTATTCTGAATACTTTTTACTCCTTTATTTGTGGTCTCTGACCC
Source organism: Sepiola atlantica (assembly GCA_963556195.1). Taxonomy (NCBI): domain Eukaryota; kingdom Metazoa; phylum Mollusca; class Cephalopoda; order Sepiida; family Sepiolidae; genus Sepiola; species Sepiola atlantica. The sequence goes on from OY744547.1 coordinate 62,363,171, forward strand.
TAATATCTCTATTTGTGGTCCCTCTGACCCAAATCACCTTATTAATGGTCCCTCTGACCCAAATCCCTCTATTTGTGGTCCCTATGACCCAAATGTTCATATTATTGTGCCATCTGACCCAGATCCCCCTATTAATTGTCCCTCTGACCTAAATACCCCTATTAGAGGTCCCTCTGACCCAAACCCCCTGATTATAGTGGTCCCTCTAGCCCAAACCCCCTGATTATAGTGGTCCCTCTGGCCCAAATCCCCTGATTATAGTGGTCCCTCTGACCCAAATCCCCTGATTATAGTGGTCCCTCTGACCCAAATCCCCTGATTATAGTGGTCCCTCTGGCCCAAATCCCCTGATTATAATGGTCCCTCTGACCCAAATCCCCTCTCCCTATTTGTGGTCCCTCTGACTGAGGAATCACAGATAGGTGAGAGTGGGGGGGCTCCTATCTGTAATTTCTCTGGCCCCCGACCTACCTTCCTCTGTGTCCGATCCCTCGTACTCTGTTAATGTTGAGCACTTCTACTAATCTATAAAACAATTGTTTTACATTAAAATTGCCATAAATTACGCTTTATTTCAGTCTTTACCTTTATTTCTAGTTACCGCTCACCATTTTCTTTATCGATCCTTAGACTTACGGTTGCTAAGAAATGATCTCTGCAGGCAATCTTCATTTCCTAATGAATGCTAAAATTTTTATATGCGCATTCTTGACAGGCATGCCCAGCCCAACCTAAGATATTTCCTCAATCTTTTTGCGATCTTCTTCTGTTCTCCTCTAGTTTTAATCAGAAGTGTGCAGCTGGCTGAACAAAAAATAATTTGACTCTCGATTCATCCAAAAATTCTTGCTATGAAAAATTATTGCGATTTGTAGAAACTTACACTGAAGGCGTTTGTGAAAACTTACGGGTGAAATTTTTATTTTCTTCCAAACATTTTTTTAGTGAATTTTCCATGTGTAACACTTTTTTCGTTTTTCGTCCTATTTTTCTACTTCAGAATGCTTGTAGATAGAGCTTTTACTCCCCAAAATGCAATTCTTGAACAGCTGGATCTGTCAAGCTCAAATACTGCCACGGGTATCCATCGTGATTATATCACATACATCAGGGAAAGAAAAATGTAAGTATCTCCAGAAAACCATTTCAAATCAAACATTTCTCTTCCAGATTTTTTCTTCTTTTTTTTTGTTCAAAAATAAATTTTTTCCCTTTAAGGTCACGAAAATCTTTGTATGTCGTACATTATATATCTGGGTTAATCATTCTACTTTTAGTTTGGCTTAAACTTATCGATACTGAACATTATTGTATTTATGTTACGTTCTAACAAACTAAATATCCGTAATGAATTAGTTACAGACAAAAAAAGTACATGGATGAAGTATACCCCTGTGACGAACATGATGATCTTGAACCAGGTTTGAGCTGTGAAAGTGGCCCCGACTTGCCTTTTCCCCGACTTGCCTCTTCCCCGACTTGCCTCTTCCCCGACTTGCCTCTTCCCCGACTTGCCTCTTCCCCGACTTGCCTCTTCCCCGACTTGCCTCTTCCCCGACTTGCCTCTTCCCCGACTTGCCTCTTCCCCGACTTGCCTCTTCCTTGCCATAAAAGAGCCCGTCTTTGCCTGACGTGCAATTTAAAAGTTAAAGAAATGTTTGAGTTGTTGGTCGGGTGAGGATTTGAACACTACCCGATGGATTACGAATACCGGCTTGATTTCAGTTATTTTTATTTTAACATCCGGGACAGCAAATAAATGTGTAGCTATGCGGATCGAGTTGGTTTTGATGTTTGATTTAACTCGATAAAAGAAGGAAGAGAGATGGCATTTGTCGTCAGCAATTCATTTTTAAACTTGAGTTTGTGAAGAGCAGAACGGAGAGAAAGAAAAGAGGAGAAAGGAGAGAAAGGAAAGAGGAGAAAAGAAACAAAGAAAAGAGGAGAAAGAAAAGAGGAGAAAGAAAAGAGGAGAACGGAGAGAAAGAAAAGAGGAGAACGGAGAGAAGGAAAAGAGGAGAAAGAAAAGAGCAGAACGGAGAGAAAGAAAAGAGCAGAACGGAGAGAAAGAAAAGAGGAGAAAGGAGAGAAAGAAAGGAGGAGAAAGGAGAGAGGAGAAAGGAGAGAAAATGTCGAGCGAGCAATGAGCCGGTATTTATTTTTTTTTGACTGAGGCTACAAGTGGAATTAATTTTATATAATTCCGTGGCGTTTACTTTTAACGGTCTCTTTGGAGTCAGAGTGAAAATAGACATCACAAATCCTCTCTAACACATTTATTGACGTCATTTGCAAGTAAGGACGAAGATGGATAAACAGCTGAGTGCACAATAAATTCAATCGATTCATCCAGACAGATGTTTACATCACTAGTCTCATGACTTCTTTTTTTATCTCTTTCTCCTTGCCCTGCCACCTAACGGCATGAGCCAGTGACTGAGGGGGGCAACCTGTTCTCTGTTGATTTCGTCCAAGGGAGATAACTCTGGACCCTGCAAATTTTCTTAGGCGATTTGGCCTAACAATTTTGAAAAGACGAATCTTACTCAACAAATATTTCCACGTGAACTATTTGCAAAGCATAAACAATGCTACCAGATTTATTTCGGTAGCACAATTAGCCACCGAATTATGACTGTTCAAACTTTGTTGAATATTAGAAAATTTGCCGTCTTGTGTGTTTATTGGTCTAGAAGCCAATTTTCAGAGTGTATAATTAAAAATGTAGGCTTTGAACAAGTGATAAACACTTACAAAAGTAATGTCATCTTGTGATAAATGAAAATTAATAATAAAAGAAGCAACAATTATTAGATTAAACCAGCCTAAACATTGGACAAAATCCCATTACTCCTAAAAAAAAAAAGAGGTTCAAAACTAATACAGAAGCACAATTTTGACTATTTGTATAAGATTCATTTCATCAGCTAACACATTGAATCTTCTTACTATTATTTATAGCACATTAAAAATCAAATTAGGTTTTTCTTTTAAATAGTAAATCAAAAAAAAAAAATCCTAAGATTTGGACAATGTAAAAACAAATGAAAACACAATTTGATAATAGGGCAAACATTTCTTTAGTATTTTGTTCACTTAAGTTTTCAACTTGGAGTGTTTTGTGAAAGAAAACTTAAACCCTATACCAAGCCTATTCTATTGATGATTGGCTCGTTTTCTTTAAGATGGTCTATTTTTATATGCATAGGCACAATATCATGCATACCAAATTTGAAAAACACCAACATTTTTTTGCGCGTAAAAAATACATCTCCCATCACTGAAAATAGTAACCTTACTTGAAGTAATCTGGAAAAGAAACTGTTAATGACACAAGAGAAAGAATTGTAGATTCATAAAAAAAGAGAAAAGATTAAATTTTGTTTAAATCTAAATTTTATCAAAATAACCCCAAAAAACAAATGAGGGAATTTCACCTGTTTTCTCACTCTAGGCTGGTGTGTAATACCTACTTTTATATAATTGAGTACAGTATCAGGTTCGAACCTTAAAACTAGATTCATAAACAAAACTCCTTAACTCGTAACGCCATCTATTGAAGCAAGAGTTGATTTTAAGCTATATCAGGGATCACCAAACTACGGCCCATGTGCCGGATCAGTCCCACAACATTAATTCATCAGGCTCACTGATGCTACCTGCATTTGCATGGTAAAACATATGGAACTGAGATGTGATACAATTTAAATGAAATGAAGTCAACACATCGAACGAAATTGACTGATAAACGTTTGAAAGCAATTTTTGATTGGTCGCAGCAATTCCAAACCAAACATTAAAGATATCTTGAAACGGTACTTTCACAGATTAGGACACACACTAACTTTAAACCTAACTCTAAACCCCCGCCCTGCCCCTAATGACTGGGTCAAAGTTAGTGTGGGTCCTAATCTGTGAAAGCACCCTTGAAAGCCAAACATCAGTTTCACAAATCTAACCTTTTGGCTGCTCGTAGGTCTGATGTAACTATATTTTTGATAACCTATTAAATAAATATGTTGGTTTTCTTTGTTTTTTTGTGCATTGCGCGCCACTCCCCCATGATTAACATGGAATGCTAAACTTAGTGTTTCATCTTTTTTGTCACAGAAATTTAAATATTTCACTCATGTTATTCACATGCATTGCAACTATGCAATCCACTAAACATGCAACTATGCAATCCACTAAACATGCAATCCACTAAACATGCAACTATGCAATCCACTAAACATGCAACTATGCAATCCACTAAACATGCAACTATGCAATCCACTAAACATGCAACTATGCAATCCACTAAACATGCAACTATGCAATCCACTAAACATGCAACTATGCAATCCACTAAACATGCAACTATGCAATCCACTAAACATGCAACTATGCAATCCACTAAACATGCAACTATGCAATCCACTAAACATGCAACTATGCAATCCACTAAACATGCAACTATGCAATCCACTAAACATGCAACTATGCAATCCACTAAACATGCAACTATGCAATCCACTAAACATGCAACTATGCAATCCACTAAACATGCAACCATGCAATCCACTAAACATGCAACTATGCAATCCACTAAACATGCAACTATGCAATCCACTAAACATGCAACTATGCAATCCACTAAACATGCAACTATGCAATCCACTAAACATGCAACTATGCAATCCACTAAACATGCAACTATGCAATCCACTAAACATGCAACCATGTGCATGTTTACGTTGATTTAAATAACAGTAAACCAATTTTATGGGAATATAGGAATGATAAATGAAAAAAAAAACTTTTGCGTTTATTCATTTCAATGTATCAAAGTTGGATCCGACAAATGTATTTTACATTTTTTTTTAATATATTTTTACTCCACATTACGTATTTTATTCGTTCTTATGAATTATTATACGAATAGAAATTGCATGAAATTGAAGTTAAAAATTTTTAAAAAAATTAAAAAAATTTTTAATATATTTTTACTCCACATTACGTATTTTATTCGTTCTTATGAATTATTATACGAATAGAAATTGCATGAAATTGAAGTTAAAAATTTAAAAAAAAATTAAAAAAATTTTTAATATATTTTTACTCCACATTACGTATTTTATTCGTTCTTATGAATTATACGAATAGAAATTGCATGAAATTGAAGTTAAAAATTAAAAAAAAAATTAAAAAATTTTTTAAATTCTCGTTAATGTTTCAGTCCACATTACACATGGAGTCGGCAAGTGAAAGAGGAGAGCCGTAGTCCTTGTTCGTCTACGTCCACGGCAGAGACGTCGAGGAGGAGGACGACGACGACGACGGCAGCAGCAGCAGCATCATCAACTGCAGCAACTACGACAACCAACAGTGCATCTACAACAGAGTTTAATTTTGAAAGTTTTCAGAATCACCGAGAAGAGATTTTGTTAATGCAACAAAAACAACGCCAACGCTTGGAATCTTCTGAGGCTGATAATTTTCAGACACCTGAACAACATTCCACATCGTCATCCAACCATTCTTCATCCCATCTTACTTTGGACTCTGCTAGTGCAAAGTTTGCTGTGTCGGCCGTGCGAGACACCACACAGCTACAAAACTCATCTGGTGCTAATTTCCATTCATCTTCAACATCGTTGTCCTCATTATCCAATGGTCCCATCACACAATGTGAGTTCACATCTTTTTCTTTACGTTTCGCTATTTTTGAGATGAGGATTAATAATCTGGATTATTCGGATTACTATTCTCATCTTGCTGCTTATATTCACAACGTTTCGGCCGATGTAACATCCGACATTCTTCAGGTGCATCTTTTTGGAATTGAGAACCTGTACACAATTTTAAACTGAACCCTTTATTTAATCCAAAGGAGTAGATTGTTCTCGTTCCATCAGCCGTAAGAATTGATTATACTCAACACCTTTATCCGTTGCACCACACGTTGATGTGGAAACGTAAAAATAATAACCAAGATGAGAATAGTAGGGTTTTCTTACATGTTTATTAGCATATTGCAGAGTGTCTGTAAAGTCTGGACACAAAATAATTGGATGTTTTGATCAAATAAAATATAAAATTTTATATTGGTACTTTTTCCGAATAGGTATCTGTTGTGGGGTACAAATCACCCCTATTGAAGAACTAATGGAAGCAACCATCTATAATAAATACCATGGTTGCAAAGACTACAAACAGAGGGCATTCCTATTCATGTTTTACCGCATGGTAGGAATCCGGTCATCTCCTACCACATTTAGTGGCGTTACTGTATTGCTATGAATAAATACATTGTATATTTTAACCTGTCACAATTTGTGGTTGTTATCTTTGTGACCCCTAGCACAGGTCTACAACAGTATCCAAGAAAACTTCAGTACTTACGTCATCAATTCAGAGTTTCACCGCAGACTTCTGAGACTGGCAAACATTAACAAACTTTACCGAATGTATTATTAGGTTGTTTTTTTTGTGTGTGTTTTTTTACGAAGAAGTTATTTAAAGATAGAAACTGGTGATTTTATCTTGTATTTAAGTGTATTCTGTAATGTTTTGATACTTTACACGATACAAACCATTTTAATTTTTTTTTACCCTAACCCAAGTTTTAGGTTTAGTTAGGCAAAAGTTGTTTTAATTTGGTTCGTATTGCGTAGAAGCATCAGTACTTGCTCCGGCTTTCTCCGTTCGTAGTCAGAACTGCTTACGCCACGACTGCAAATCTCTGGATACCTATTTCTAAAAAGCACTTTTATCTTTTTAACTGCTTATACAGGTAAGAAGTTAGTTGAATGATAGTTTCCCTAATTGGGTTAGATGTGATCATGTGGAGTAGTCTCCTCGTTCACCGGACCATAGTTTTCTTGATGTCTTTTTTCTTTTCTGGAGGATACTGAGGAAGAAATTGTACTCAACAAAAAAATCGCAGATCCGATACGCGTGACTCGACAGATTTATCAAAATTGAATGCAATGTAGATGTATTTGCATCGTAAATTATGGAAATCGAAGACGATGTTATTTGGATAAAAATGAGTATCTTTTGCCGACGTGCCCAGATTTTATAGACACCTGCTGAGCATTTCGCAAGGAGGAATCAAGTATCATTTTTTAAGTCTTTAGTATGACTCGATCGAGGATTGAACACTGGTCCATCGGCTCATTAGCGAACACTCTATCGATCATGCCAAATCGGCTGGTTAAATTAGTTTTAAAGAGTATTTGGATCATCTAGGTTGTAAGGACCCCAGAAAAATGTCAAGACGAGAGGAATGCATTTGCGTCTGCACCGGTTTCTTTCGGTTGATCTTCGCACACGCACGTGGCGTCGGTAAACAAACCTATAATAATCCTGTTTTATATTCAATATAGTTTTTAACTTCTTTTTTAATCAAAATTGTATTATTTTATAAATTTCTGTGGTCGGTTTTTAATGTAGGGAAAATCCAGTTCCCCCAAAAATGGTGCACTCTGGATTGGGACAAAAATTAAAATTGCTTCAATCTGGAAGGATTTAACACAAGATTACTCGTTTACAATAAATTTATTCTGTTTTTTCTACATCTTAAATTGAATAACGAAAAGTGAACTCGAGACGCTAAAAGTTAAAATATATATCGAATAATCGTAGAGAGAATTAAGCCATTTTAAAAGGAGAATTTCGGACGCTGCGATGTTTCGTTTGTTTATTAAAATGTTTTGTAAATAAAAAAGAAAAAACGTACCCTACATTAAAAAAATTTTTTATTATATATTTCCCCCTGAAAAAAAAATTATATAAATATTAACATGTTTTAAAAGAAAAAAAATGTATATATTTATTAGAATTATAATAATTTAAATATAAATCGAACAATCGTAAAGTATGAAGTCATTTTGAAACAAGGATTTCGGACGCTTCGATGTTTCGTTTGTTTATTAAAAAGTTTTGTAAATAAAAGAAAAAACGCACCTATATTAAAAAAATAAATATATTTAGTATAAAAAACATATTTAATATATCCTCCCTCCGCTGTTCCTTAGAAAAAAAACAAACAAATCAGGATTGTTATAGGTTTGCTTACAGATGCCACGTGCATGTACGAGGGGCAATCGGAAGAAAACGGTGAAGACCCAAATGCGTTCCTCTCGTTTTGGCATTTTTCTGGGGTCCTTAAAACCTAATTGATCCGAGAACTTATAGCACTAGGAGAGATTGAATGAGGAACCTGACGTCCTTTTGCATCCACAATATAACGCTATATTACCTTTTTTAAATTATTTTTTTACATTTTATAATATTCAATTTTTGGAGTGGGGTCTAAGTATGTACTCGCCATTGATTAATTGACAGTAGCGTGACATTTCTTGAAATAAATTTTGGCAAATTTATATTCTTTAGCCCCTTTGAGGCACAGCCGGCATTTCTTGGGAATCAATAAGGACCCCTGTGCACCAAACAGAAGTCCAAGGGAATTGCTGAATGAATTAAAGTTAAAGGAAAACAGCAATTTTGGGATGCCACTCTCAATGTGATTTTGATAATTAAACATTGAATTATTATTTGCTACTAATCAAATATTTAAATTCAATCAAAAAATTCATTAAGCTTCATTAATATTCACTCTTTCTCCCGTTCAGTCACACACTAGACTGACACTATGTAGCAAGTTTCTCCCTCCCTGCATTCGTCATATAATCAGTACTACCCACCTTTTCTCTTTCGACCTTCTTGCTGATGTGGCACGTCTGGTTCTTAGCTTGTCATCTAAATGAATAAATGGGAAAGTCGGGCGTATTCCTCGCACGAACAGTAAAGGCAAAACGTCCTATTTCAAGTTAACACAACTTTGCCCAATAATAGACGCACCATCTTTTATATATACTGCTTATGTATATGCGCTATCAGTCACAAGGTTAACTAATTTGCATATTGGTTTTGAAAAAGGACATTTTATTAATTAACTATTATTTGTTATTGTTTGTTAATCAAATGATTGTTTTGATTTTTATATAACAAATAGTTTTGTTTCGCCATATTATTTTATTTCCTAGACAAATATTTAACATTTGTGTTCAAATATTTCTTTCTTTAGAGACGAGACCGACTTGCGATCTATTTCTAAATTGCAAGTGAAAATGAAAATTGATTTCTTTTTTTTTTCTTTTTTTCTTTGTGATCAGGTTTAAAAGATGACTAAATTTGTAACGAAATTACCAAAATGTTAAATATTTATCTTTATGAATAAATAAGAAAGATTTTATTTCGTGTTTACAAAATTATGAATTAAATGTTTATTATTTTGAATTAATCTTTCAAGGTTGACAAGTTGAACTTTGCGAAGCAATAGCGAGCCGGCAAAGCGAACTAGTTAGTTATAAATTTTAGAATTAAGAAGACAAACACACTTGAAAAGGTACTTTTTTTACATTAGGACTCATGCTAACTTTGACCATGACCCTAACCCTAACCCCCACTTTGACCCTGACTCTAACCCTAACCTTAATGATGGGTCAAAGTTAGCGCGGGTCCTAATATAAAAAAGAACCCTTGAAAATATTTATGCAATTTTTAAAAAAAAGTAGAACATAAAATGATATGTATGGCTAGTAATTAATGAATTTTACATGAACAGGTATTTATCTACCTCCCACAAAGTAAGATGTGACACAAGGTCGGAAAGTGGGATTTGATAAGTCAGCACTATAGAGGAAAGGCACTAATGACCGTCAAAAAATGCCTGAGCAGCCCCGTCGGCATTCCCTGGTAGGCGCGCCTCAGGCGATTAGCAATAAACTAACCCCTTCTCAAAGGGTGAGAAGGTACAGCCTGGGAGGGTGGACCTCCTAGAACTGCAGAGGATAAACCCACAGATCGGCGGAATCAAGCCCCGAAGGCCAAGACAATACCGGTCTACTGGGTGCAGTATCCATCAGAACAGATACTACACTTTGATCCCAGCCAAGAAAAAGAAAGTGCTACCATGTAATTTAAACTTATTCACCTCGTAATAAATGTTAGCGTTGTTTATATGTAAACTGAATGTTGTTGTTGCTGTTGCTGCTGTTGTTGTTGTTGTTAAACGCTTCTTTTTTCTTTTTTTCTCTCTCTTACTCTCGCAGATAAAGATAACCAGTTCGGTACGGGCCAACCGGCAGCTGTACTACAGTTAAATCTCAACCCGCCATCACACAGTAGCGATCCCCATTTGCCATCAGGACTTGTTTCATCTTCAGTTGTACCAGCTTTAAACAATATGACCTCTAGTAAAGTGATCACATCATCCTCCTCCTCCTCCTCATCCTCATCAACATCATCATCATCCTCCTCATCATCAACATCAAAATCTGCGTTTCCTGTACTCAAGCTTTCAGCTGCCAACAACACGACCACAACCACTACCACCGCTCTGGAATCCTTCAAAAAGTAAGAAATACGCATAACCCACTATCTTCTCTCTCTCTCTCTCTTTTTCTCTCTCTCTCTCTTTTTCTCTCTCTCTCTCTTTTTCTCTTTTTCTCTCTCTCTCTCTTTTTCTCTTTTTCTCTCTCTCTCTTTTTCTCTCTTTTTCTCTCTCTCTCTTTTTCTCTCTCTCTCTTTTTCTCTCTCTCTCTCTTTCTCTCTCTCTCTCTCTTTCTCTCTCTTTTTCTCTCTCTCTCTCTTTCTCTCTCTCTATACATATATATATATATATTATAAATATTTGTTATTGTTTATTATCTATGTACGTATACATTTCGTCCTTATAATCGGGACATAGAGATATGACTATTCACTACCGGTCATGTGATTCGAAACCCTGGATTAGAAGTATTTTTCAACTCAAATCCAACGTCGCTTACCGCTCGGCCAATTATAAATAGCTGATAAACAATGACAATTTTAACACTTTTTAAAGTGGGTTGACGTCCAGGCATTCTACTTCTATTAGGGAAGGAATGATGCATTATAAAGCAAGTGACGTCATGCTGTGTTGGTACTACCATTACAGTGCTCTACTTTTTTACGAGGAGCGACAAATATAAATATTTGTTATTGTTTATGATCTTTGTACATATACATTTCGTCCTTAATAATCGGGACTTATCAGCATAGAGATATGACTATTCACTACCGGTCATGTGATTCGAAACCCCGGATTACGAGTATTTTTCAACTCAAATCCCAACATCTAGAACCACTGGGCCAATGTTGAACAGCGAATAAACGGTGATAATTTTAACACTTTATACGGCGGCTTGACGTCATAGAGCATTTGACTTTCTTTTTTTTAATGGAAGGAACGATGCATTTAAAGCTAGCGACGTCATGCTGTGTTAATACTACACTTACAGTGCTCTACTTTTTCTAGGAGCTACAAATAATAAGTATTTGTTATTGTTTATTATCTATGTACGTATACGTATTGTCCTTAATAATTGGGACCCGTCAGCATAGAGATATAACTATTCACTACCGGTCATGCGATTCGAAACCCCGGATTACGAGTATTTTGCAACTCAAATCTGACGCCTTAACCACTCGACTTATGTTGAACAGCCATATATATATATGACAGCTATTGACGTTTCTGGTACGTTTTCTGAACATTTTCTGAAGGCGCCTCTGCATGAAAGTTCACGTTGATATTTCCGTATGGTTTTCAACTGGCAACGTACTCTGACGACAGGATGTTCATGTGGCAACTTGAATTTGTTCGAGTAGGCTCTGAACTTTTCAGAAACGCGTGTAAAATTTTGTTTGCTCCGAAACTGACATTAAATCGCAGTATGATAAAACTCTGATCTGTCATTTTATTTATTCCTAGCTCTGTTACAATTTTTGAAATAACTATTTAAACGTTTGAATATTGAGCTTTATTTTACTCTGGATGGTGATTCTCATGAGAATTGATCTAAACTATATAATATAATGGTGCTTCTTTACTTTCAAGACGACAGTAAAATATTTAAAGAAATGTATAAACTTTGTTATGTACTTACGTGGTAATAATTTCTATTCAATAAAAAGAAATCGTTTTTATATATTAAAATAATACATTATTTTATTTATTTTTTGAAAATAATATAATTTCTATTCAATAAAAAGAAATCTGTTTTATGTATATATTAAAATAATACATTATTTTATTTATTTTTTGAAAATAATATAATTTCTATTCAATAAAAAGAAATCTATATTAAAGTAATACATTATTTTATTTATTTTTGGAAAATAATATAATAATTTCTATTCAATAAAAAGAAATCTGTTTTATATATATATTAAAATGATCCATTATTTATTTTGGGAAAATAATATAATTTCTATTAAAAAAAAAGAAATCTTTTATATATATATATTAAAATAATACACTATTTTTATTTTTTGAAAATAATATAATAATTTCTATTCAAAAAAAGAAATCTGTTTTATATATATATATATATTAAAATAATACATTATTTTTATTTTTTGAAAATAATATAATTTCTATTCAATAAAAAGAAATCTGTTTTATATATATATATATATATTAAAATAATACATTATTTATTTTTTGAAAATAATATAATAATTTCTATTCAATAAAAAGAAATCTGTTTTATATATATATATTAAAATAATACATTATTTTATTTATTTTTTGAAAATAATATAATAATTTCAATTAAAAAAAAAGAAATCTGTTTTATATATATATAATAATTTCTATTCAATAAAAAGAAATCTGTTTTATATATATATCAAAATAATACATTATTTTTATTTTTTGAAAATAATATAATAATTTCTATTCAATAAAAAGAAATCTGTTTTATATATATATATTAAAATAATACATTATTTTTATTTTTGAAAATAATATAATAATTTCTATTCAAAAAAAAGAAATCTGTTTTATATATATATATTAAAATAATACATTATTTTTATTTTTTGAAAATAATATAATAATTTTTATTCAATAAAAAGAAATCTGTTTTATATATATATATATCAAAATAATACATTATTTTATTTATTTTTTGAAAATAATATAATAATTTCAATTAAAAAAAAAAGAAATCTATTTTATATATATATATATATATATATATATATATATATATATATATATATATATATATATAAAAATAATACATTATTTATTATTTGAAAATAATATAATAATTTCTATTCAATAAAAAGAAATCTGTTTTATATATATATATATATATTAAAATAATACATTATTTTTATTTTTTGAAAATAATATAATAATTTCTATTCAATAAAAAGAAATCTGTTTTATATATATATATATTAAAATAATACATTAGTTATTTTTTGAAAATAATATAAGAATTTCTATTCAATAAAAAGAAATCTGTTTTATATATATATATATATATATATATATATTAAAATAATACATTATTTTTATTTTTTGAAAATAATATAATAATTTCTATTCAATAAAAAGATATGTTTTCTTTTTTTTTTCTTTTTCCAGACAGACTTATGAAGACGGAAGTCTTCTAAGCAACTACAGTAAAGACAGAATTGTACCAATGGACGTAACCTGATCCTTTATCGGAGTTTTACCTGATGGACTATTTGAAAGCCCTAAGAGACTTTTGTACTCCTCCACCACCACCACCACCTCCTCCTCTCTTCTTGTACCCCTAGAATGCTCCATCTTCCTGCCAGCGAAGATGATGAACCACCAGCTGTAGCTGCTCTTGCCTGGTCTGCCTGCCCCTCTCTCTCTCTCTCTCTTCTCTTTTCTCTGTGTACAGTGCATTGTTTTGTGTAGGTTACCCAGCTGCTGCTACTACTACTCTTGTCTGCACCTCGTCACTGTCAACGGGAAGGCAACCACGGTGCCACCGCGTGCAGTGCTATGACTCCTCCTACTCACTGACACACCAGACAGCCCTTACAACCTGAGGGGTCGGGGGTCCGATCTGGCAGTAGAGGCTGGGTGACGGCAGTTAGGGTCTGTGGCCGGTGTTTGACTACAGTAAGATTTAATCAGGGAGTACAAAGAGCTGGATAGACAGACATCTATCTGTAGCGGATGGAACTTTTGGAAACTTTTTAACAAAAAAAAAACAACAAAAACAAAAGCAAAGACAATAAAACCCCCCCAAAACCTGTCAGCAAGAAGCAACGACCATGATGTGATGTAAAGTTTTCTCCCATGGAGAAGGGATTATACAGCAATGAGATAGAAAAAAATGACAAATATTTTTTTTTTTTTTTTTTTTTTTTTTTTTCAGAAATTTGAAAGAAAGAAGAAGAAAAATGTCGTTTGATAAAGTTACTGTTAAGTGTATGCGAACGAAATCTATAATGATTAAATCCACCCTAAAAAAAGGAAGAAAGAAAAGT
>OY744547.1:62382504-62470004 GCA_963556195.1 Sepiola atlantica
TTTCTTCTTCAATTTTGTTGATACGGCTAAAAAAGATACGCTTGGAAATCATGTCAATTTCTTAACCGTACTTATAGAAATTCCACAGTGTTTATATATCCAGGATGCGAATTCTTCGCTTTTTAGCGAAATCCCCTTAAATCGACAGAATCTCCAATGGACGTGAGTTCTCCACTTTTTTTTAAATAAGAAAAATCTGATTTCTGTCATATCGTGAGAGCCTTACCTCCTTAATTTTTCGTCGCTATTTGGCTGGGTTTTATTTCTCTTTTTCCTCTCTCTCTTTTCCTGTTTTTCTCTCTTCCTCTCTCTGTCTTGTCTTCCATTTTCCCTCCCATGATACGAGAGGTAACATAGTGACGACAGTAGTATGATCCTGTTGGACAGGTTTCACCTAAGTTAGATTTTAGTCTTCACATATGTTCCCTTTTCAAAATGCGGCTGAGATAGTCAGGTCGTTGAATTCGCTGTTTCGCTTTTTCTTTTGTCTCTTGGTCATGGGTTTGAATCTCGAAAGGAACCAAAATGTATTACAGAATTTTATTAGTTGAATATTTTTATTAGTAAGTTACCGGTTACAGCACCACGGAGATCGGTACATAGGTAGTGGTGGTGGTATGATATGAATACATATTTTTAGTTTAGTCCAACTGTCTGTTGGTCTGTCGTGCTTGAGTTTAAAATAACATTTTCATTGCTGAATCGACGAATCTTATTTTAGGTTCGTCCAAGAATCTTTATAAGATATTCTGTCCATTTGTCTGGCATACTAAAGTTTTAAGTAGTATTTTCATCGGAAAAGAGTTTGTAAATTGCTACCATTGTGAATGTTTCCATGGGGCAAAGCCAAATTAAGTAGTTATTGGCAAGAGAAGGTAACTCGATCAAAATAAATCTTCGAAATGTCCATTTGACTCGTTCAATTCGAAAGATGACAAAAATTTGAAAATCTTTATAAAAAGTAAATACATAAATAAATAAAATAACCGTTTGTTGTCACTACAAGTTTAAAATATAACTTTTCTACACAATACCCCGTCTCCATAACATAAAACTAGAATCGCATTTACTGTAGTTAAAATGGTAGCCATTTACAAAGTCTTTTCCAAAAAATGAGAACTTAAAAATCTTAAACTACTTGTTTCTTTCCACTAAAACTTGAAATATTACTTTTTTTCTACATGATAAAAAAATCTGCATAACATAAAATTAGAATCGCATTTACTGTAGTTACCGAGGATTGTTATCCCAAAGAATCAGCAAAAGATTTTTTGGCTAGGAGTCGTGTGTAGTATCTGTTCTGGTACAGCACTTCATATTTTCAGTGAAGGAGAAACTTTTCTAAACTGAGTTAATTTTTAAAATTTTTATCCAAATCCAGATTGCCCCTTTTTGGGGAACTAGATTTTGCCCACATTAAAAACCTATCTTGTGTCTAACTCTGCCCTAATGGGGAGGCAAGTAAATAGAGGGGCATATTTATTAAAATAAACCTGATTTTATTTGCTATTTAAAAACAAAAGAAAGAGTTAAACGTTAATTGAAAATAGAAATGTTTATCGAGAAATGAGAAACAAAATGGAGATTTTGATCCGAGTCTTGTTAATTTCTCTCTGGCCGCAGCATCTACAAGATCTTCTTCATCAATCCTAATTATTGTCGATAAATTGCATTTGTCTCCAAGCAACAGTTGCCTGCTTGTGCGTCAGCTTATATGAACTTTGTCATCATGTTGTTCTTGACATGATTATTATTATTATTATTATTGGTACTCACTAGGAGTTCTCACACATCATCATCAGTGATTGCTCACCGACAACCGGTGGTATTCCCTGGAGTCTGAGTGACAACAAGCCTCCCCAGATTTCCAGTACCCTCCACCTTATTTTGATAGCCACCGCATATAACCTTTCAGTATCGCAACAGCCGTTTACCATTGATTTCTCGCTGGTAAGGACCATTGGTCTTCTCTGGGATTTAGGTGACAATAAGCCTCCCCAAGGTCCCAGCACTCTCTGCACTTCGAGTGGAGGTCTGGTTTGTGCTGTCCCTCCTAGGTCTTCTCATCCTCCTTGACCCTATGCAAATATTTTTTGTGGTGTCAGCCTAGGCTGGTACCATTTTTTTTTTGGGGGGGGGGCTTATGGTGTTTCTTGCCATTTCTGTTCATTGGTTCATTTTTGTGTGGTGTCAGCTGAGGCCGGTGTAATTTATGGGGGGGGGGGCTAATGAAGTGAATTATTATTATTATTTCATTATTAGTATTATCAAATTATTATTATTATTATTATTTCATTATTAGTAAGAAATACTAAGGCTTTTATTAGAATAACATTGTCAGTGTTAACTTCATATCAACTGCTTTTTCAATTGTGTGAAGATCAATTATTTCCCCTTGAAAGATAAGTTTTATCATTTCGTTTCTATATCAAATATTCAAATTATAATTATCAAATTATTATTATTATTATTATTATTATTATTATTATTATTATTATTATTATTATTATTATTATTATTATTCCGTTTCTATATCAAATATAGATTGGTCAAACATTATTGGTTTATTGTAATTAATTATTATAATCATTACCTTCGCCAAGAAGGTTATGTTTTTGGTCGAGTTTGTAACTATGCTTGTCTGTTCGTTTTTGTACAGCCTAGCATCCACATCGCTTGACCAATCGTCACCAAACTTGCTCAAAATATTAGTCATGGTCATGGAAAAGTCGCACTTTTGGCAATAACTTTGGTTCTGTTAATTTTAGCGACTCACTATTTGGCCTATATTGTAGCCAATGAAGTCTGGCATCTTATATGACTTTGATTATTGGCATTGAAAAATTTGGTAATGATCGAAATTTTGACGGAATTTCAACTTTTTTTTATTTTTCCACGTGTGATAAATTTCAGCCTGATCAGATAAATAGTTTTTTAGTTATCAACGTTTCCGTGGCATAACTTTGGGGATACTTCATACAATATGGAGAAGTAAGGTTCAGATTAAACTTTTGCTCATCCTTACGTTGTCAGGTGGCGATATGCAGTCTCATGTTCTTGTTCATTATTTTAATCAGATGTAAATCCTCACATCTAAAATATATTTAAACATTTTTGAGGGATTTGGCTGAAAACATAAAACCGCCATTTTTAATGTAGACTTTTTAGTTCAATGTTCATTGCATAGTGTTTTTATTTTTGTTCAATTTTTAGAGGTGTAAATCAATCTGAACTATATAAAAAGGTTTTTTTTTTTTTTTTTTAATGCACAGACTGAATGAAATTCATTAAAGTGAATAGTATGAGATGCATCCATGCATCTTGATTTGAGGCTCGGTCGGTCGGTTGTGCTTACGGTTGAAATAGAATTTTATTGGTCGGTCGTGCTTAAGGTTAGAATAGCATTAAAATGCTCTGATCTAATCGACACACAAAATTATTTTTTTTTTATGTTTTACAAACTTGATACAAAAATAAAACAAAGTTTTATGTTTGTCTCTTTTATCAAAGAATCAAGTTCTTTTATATAAAACCAGCTGTACTGCGCCAGCATTGTCCGGGATCTATTACGTTAAAATTTGTTTTGTAAATATATCTGCACATTTTGTTAGGTTTGATAGCTAAACTAAAAAAGCAAATAAGGAACCCTAACCCTAACCCTTACTAAACGAATAAGAATTATTCCTTTTAGCTGATTTAAGAATGTCAAATTGCCAAACAAGATTGCTAATAACATGGTATAACAATAACAAATCAAAATTGGCTAGTCAAAATCAAATTTAGATTGATCACATTTTTTAAGCTAATTTTCCTAAATATATCCACATTGCAATTAAAACAGCACTGACACTTCTACATTAATCATTGGCAGAAGTTTAAGCCAACCACAGAAAAAAAAAAAGTTTTCTTTCTTTCTTGCATGCTTCAATGATGTTTAATATTTTTGTCCAAACTAATCTTATAGTCGCTGCCGGTTTCTAAAGAGTTGCAGACATATTCACTTTTATTCTATATGAATAAAAGTGAATATATGTCTGCAACTCTTTAGTAATATAATATAATAATATAAGAATTTTTTTTTACCGTTTTAATTTAATTTAATTATTTTTTTTATTTAATTTAATTATTTTTTTTATTTAATTTAATTATTTTTTTAATTTAATTTAATTATTTTTTTATTTAATTTAATTATTTTTTCCCTATTTAAAAAAAAATCTCGTATAGAATTATTAATTATTGACCATTTATATCGTCATCGTCAGGCTTTTGGTATAAAAATTATTTGCGGATGAGTTTGATTTTTTTTTTTACTTACATCCAATTATTTTTCTTTCTCTCTCTCTCTCTCTTTTTTCTTTCTCTCTCTCTTTTTTCTCTCTCTCTCTCTCTTTTCTCTCTCTCTCTCTTTTCTCTCTCTCTCTTTCTCTCTCTCTTTTACTCTCTCTCTCTCTTTTACTCTTTTTATCTTTTACTTTCTCTCTTTTACCCTCTCTCTCTTACTTTCTCTCTCTCTCTCTCTGCAGATACAATTAAAACTTATTGTGAAATAGGGGGCCTCTAAAATAATGCAACCAACCTCATTATTCGTCATTAACATATTTATGATCCTTTTTTGCCGCTTGACTAAAATGAGTGAATGTTTTTAAGTGTCACTTTCAACTAATTTCTACGCTACTTGTTGTTCCGATCTACTATAAGCTTTCAACATTTATACAGAAAACGCTACCCTCTAATAAACAAAAGAAAATGATGTTCCTCCTCTCTTCTTGATATCTTGTGTGCGTGTAATAGAGATGTAATGGTCAACAGTGCAGCATGCCTGGCTGTTTCTTGGCTTGTCTTCTTAAACCCCTTTGAAGGACCCAAGATGATAAATTGCCTTTCACCATCGACTGTTGACCTTTGTTATTCAGGTTTTCAGTCGTGTATATTGTGGCTTGCTAGATTATGCTTTTTGATAGACAGTTATTTTTTAGAGGGCAATTGATATTTATTTTGCAGTTGCAAAACAAAAAACTGCCAGTCACAATGCGCTGTTGACTCACATCTACTTTAGTCCTATCACCGATATTGAGCACTCTTCTCTCTATAAATGTAGGAACTATTAAAAATCAACAAAAGTTTGGGTAAAATCTGACAATACGTAGAGATAAATAAAAAAAAAAATTTTTTTTTAAGCGGATATATCAAAACGAATACAATCAACTGAACACATATGGTTAATATCCACTACGCAACAATTTTCTTTCTTTTTTTTTTTTTCAATTGACATCCTCCCACCACCCTGTGTCTATTTCTTTTCTTTTTTTTTTTTCAAATGTTTCATTCTATGCAAAATGTGGCACAGGTTGAGACTTTTTTTTTTTTTTTTTTCTTTTCTTAACTATTTTCAAAAAAAGCCAATTCTGTACAGAATATAACAATTTTTGGTTGCTTTGGTGACCAATTTGATTTTTCTTTTTTCTTTCTTTTTTCGATAATAATAATAATATCATCATCATCATCATCATCATGCCAGTTGCTTCTGTTTATTATGTAGTCACAGTTTATTATTTTTGGGGAGTGAAAAAGAAAAACAAGTCAGACATGGAAAACACTCTCTCTCTCTCTCTCAATCAAACTTAGCAGTTTATTATGTGTACGTGTGATTTTAATCATTTTATTTTGGGGGGGGAGGATGCCAGTCAGCCAAGAGTATGAATATATTACCCCCCCCCCCCCCTTTCAATAAAAATGACACAACAATATTCAGGCAGCAGTCATTGTAGTAATAACTAACGGTGTGTTTGTGTGTCTCTCTTACAATCCCCCCCCCCTTTCCCATCTCTTTTTTGTCAACATAATTCACTCATCTTCTTTCATGCTATCAAACAAAACAAAAAAATAGCGATGTTTACGAAATAAACAAACGTAAGAAATAAATTTAAATATACGGGTAGATTTCGAGGCATAAAACTTAACACTTTGTATAACATTTCTATGACGAATTTAAAAAAAAAATAAGAATGTCTGAAAAAATAATAATAGTAATAATAACAGGACTTTCTTTCTCGCACACACACACACACACACACATATATATATGTATTTATTTCAAGATTTATATTATTATATCATTTTTATAATTATACCCAAAACAACTCAATCCGTTGAATTATTTTGGTTATAAATGATTATAAGATGAAATAATAATAAAAATCTTGAAATAAACACATTTATGAGCTCTATTTAATTGCTAAATATTGAGCTTCTCATTTGCCATTGAAATTTGCTTCCCTTGTGAAGCAATCTGAACTATAAATTTCATTTGTAGTATCATAATATATATATATATATATATATATATATATATATCACGAGGTGGCCCGGTCCAGTTTACAGAAAATACCAGACTAGGTCTGTATGTTTATAAATAAATCAATAATATGCTCTTACCTCCATAATTGAGCACTCTTGTTATTTTTTCTTTCACACATTTCAGAATCACTCTAAAATATATATATATATATATATATATATATATATATATATATATATATATGACTTGATTTATAGGCTCTGTAAATATGCATAGACAAAAAAGCCAAGTAAACAAATTTTTTGCAATTGTCTGCACTTTGTCTTGTCGGACCGTACGGATATTTTTTTTCTTTTTAAGTGTATGATAGTGTTGCAATATTTAAGTAATAGTGTGTCATGTGTAAAAAAATAACCGATTCTTTGTAGGTGTGTGCATCTGCCTGTGTTTTTTTTTGTTTTGTTTAATTTTTTTTTTTTTTTTTCTATTATTCTTTTCTTTCTTCATCTTTTGGCAGGAATATCCAACAAAAATAATGATTCCTGGGAGGGGGCTTCATGGGCAGAAATCTTTTCTCTCTATGTTCAGAAATTCTTCACTGACTAATCAAGCATTTTAACATCCTCCAAGATTAAATAATATCTTCTCTTTTTTTTCTTTGGTGTCTGGCATCAGAATTTTTTTATTTTTATATTTGTGGAATTAACGAATTGCAAAACCACCATTTTTTAATTTTTTAATTTTTTTTTTTCTTTAAGCATTTTACTTTTCTTCATATCCATAAACCTTGTGGCCAATGTGTGAATAAGGGGGAGATAACTCATTGAGGGCAGCCATGACAGTTTCAGTATAGAGATTTGATAATTGTTACCTTTTTTTCTTTTTTTTTTTCTTTCATTGGTTGGCTTCTAAACCGGTTTGCTCAAATCAGAAAAGGTTAGCAGAACCAGTTCCTGAATTGTTTTGAAAAAATAACTTTCTTTCTTTTTTACGTATCATTTCATTAATTTTTCTTGATGGATTGGTCAATTTCCTAATTAATGTTTAATTGAAAATTTTATTCTAACATGAAAGGTGAAGAGGACATGTGTGGCATAATGGATATCAACTCAGACTATGGAATCGGCTAAGCCGAGTTCGAATCCAGTTGAATCTGTTACATTCAATTATGAACCACAAGTTTTCTGCAGCTTGTGTTCAATCAATTGTTTACATTTTTTTTTAAAATTACATTAAGAAATGTTGTAAAACCGACAAATTCTCTCTCTTTACATAAAAGTCTTTTTCACGATTATTAATTAAAAATAATTAATTAAATTAAATAATTTATTAATTAAAAATAAAAGCCTTTTATGTTTACAACACACATGTGAGACCCGTGTCTTGGCATTGTCCAGGAAAAACCGAGAAACTTCTACTCCTACTTATTTGGGTTTTTTTTTGTGTGTGTGTGTGGGGGGGGCTTACTCGCTGATTTGCTTGCTTAGTTGTGTTGCGTGTGGAGGGGGGGGGGTGTTTTTAATTTACAATTCCTAACTTGATCGAATCTTGTTTAAAATCAAAATAGTAGCCCACGCAGAAGTAATTTGACCATAAGAAAGTGGAAAAGTTGTTTCCGCCTAAATTGAACGGTGTGTTATATTTATTTACTAAATAGCAACAAATAATAGTTAATTAATAAAATGTACTTTTGCAAAACCAATATGCAAATATCGAAGTTTCATCATCAGATGTCTTGCTGGCTTGACAGGCCGGGAGCAGGCTCGAGGCGTTTCAACGAATAGTGGCAATGGAGAGGTGCTCGTAAAGCCAAGTCAATTCACAATGGTCCCCGGTGTGGCATGTCATAAACAGATCAAGGCTGTCAAAGAAATTGCGCGTGGCGATGCCTATTGCTCCACGGAGATTGGAACAAAAATCTGTTGGTCCTCTGCTGACGCTGTTGCGTGTCCAGCGTTTGTTTTTAATTCTGTTACTGACGAGGGCGCAAAAATGTTGATACAAATTGCATCCCATATAAGCAATATGTCGTTTGCAACGAGAAACACTGTCAGGCCATAGGGCTGTTTACTATTGCCTCTGTGGAGGTCAACTGGTTTGAGAATCGACGGTAAGTCAGCGATGTCTAGGGCCTGTCGAACAATATCATTGAGAGCGCTATGTCTAGGGAATCTGCCGGCACTCCTTCTACATGAAAGGGTATAATATACGTTGACCTGCTGATCACAATGGTACCTTTAAAACCTGTGTGCAGGGCAACAACGAATCTGTTATATTAAAATGAAAATAAATTTAAAACAATAAAAATGAATAGTTAATTAATGAGATGTCGTTTTGCAAACTAATATGCAAGTTCGTTAACTACGATTTCGATAGCATACACATGATCAGTATATTCGAAACTGGTTCTTTGATTGTGTGAAGACGAAATTAGAATTTTAATCTCACTGTTTGAGTGAGAAATGGTGCAACTTTAAGAGTATAGCGATGAATGAATAACGAGAATTTAAAATTATTCAAGAGTTTTTAAAATGTTCGAAGTTTTCAGCTACATTTTTTTCTCATCTCATAAAAAGAAAATAACTATTAAAAAAAAAAAAAACTTGGCATGATTCGACACAGATGATGGAATCATTTTAATTGTTAGGCTCATGGTTTAAAAAACATCTTGCTTCAAAATAATTCCTTGACGCCCGTTCTTGCTCGGCCTCCTCGGGGTTTGTCATATTTTGCTTTGATCTTTTTGTGTGTGTGTGTGAATTTTTTTATTTCAATTGTTTGTTTTGTTATTTTTTAAATTTGACGGGTGCAGTTTACTTGTGCAAATCCCACCAGTCTTTTTTATTTTTTATTTTTTTTTTTTGTCTTGTCCGTAAAAAAAATTGCATTTTTTCTTTTCTCTTTATAAATAAACCCGATGCTGCCCTCTACGAGTCACTCTTATCACCAAATCACACGTGTTGCTACCCCCTCCTTTTTTTGTAATATATCATCATCATCTGTATTTGTAAGTTCGGCTGAAGTATAAGAGAAGAAAGTTTAGGTTGACTGGTGTCCCCCACTTAGATTTAGGGACTCGGACTCTCTCTCTCTTTCTCTCACCACTTTTTTTTTTTTTTTTTTTTTCTTATTCAATTGTGGATTTCGTTCTTTGTGGTTTCTTAGTTATTTGTCATTTTTCTTTTTTTTTTCTTTTTTTTTTTTTTTTAAATTGGGAGTTTATCTCAATCCCCTTCCCTCTCACCTTCACTGCCTCATTCATTTTAGATTTACAGGGCAAAATGTTTAGAATTTTTTTTTTTTTAAATGTTATTATCAAAAAATAAGTAAATTTCAATTTAAAAAGAAAATTATTCTTTTTTTTCTGCTTCAAATAACAACAAAAAAAGCCCAAAACAACAACAAAAAAAACCCAATTTTCATTGATTGTAGATTTCGTCTTCATGTTTACGCAGTTTTATGGAAAGTTAAGAAAAAGAAGAAAAAAAAAGAAAAAAAATTAATTTTAGCACAAAAACAAACAAAAAAAGCTTAAAACTGATTTTTTTTAAAAATAAAACCGTTTAAAAAAAAGAAATAAATACAAACAAAATTATCAAAAAAAAAAATAGTTTTATTAAAAAAAAAAAAATTTGTATTTTCAGTGGAAAGAGTTTTATATTCCTGACTCTTTAGCTGTGAATTTCTGATTTACTTACTTTTCCTGCCGTTGTAGAATTTAATCTGTGGAAAAGGGAAAGAAAGAAGAGTTTTGAAAGACTTCATTGTATCGTTTGGGGGGGGGGGGGGGACCAAGCATTTCATGGCTTTTGCTTTTGTTATATTTTTTTTTTTTTTATGTTTCAACATTTCTGGGATTATGGTGTAACAGTGTCTGTACGAATGCTGATAGGATTAGGATTAGGGACCCTAAAATATCTAAGCCACATTAGTATTTTTTTTTTTTTAATTTCATTGTTATATATATATGTATATATATATATATATATATATATATATATATATATAGATTAATATTGTTGTATTATTGTGACTGCTCTACTTTTCATAGTATTGAGCACTTTTTGATACACCAGAAACAACCCAATTTTCTTAATATCCATTTTATATATATATATATATATATACAGGGTGGGCCAAAATAAGGGTCCTATCTTTAAATTTGAATAACTTGAATTTGAATAACTTCCACAAAATAAAAGTTAAACTCACCAAACTTTATGTGTGTGTAGACTGACCCTTCCGAGATTTTTTGAAATAAACAAAACAAATTTTAGCCGAAAAACACTTCTTAAAACTTACAAAAACTAAAGTATTGTTTTTTTACACTGTTTTGAGTTTTTTAAGCAAAAATAATGTTTTCTAAATGAGGGTACGTTCCTTAGGGCTAATACGGCTCATGCTTGCTTCGGAAGGGGTCCTTTACTTATTCTAAAAAAAAAAAAATTAAAAAAAAATCAATAAATAAAAAAGTTATGAATTTTTAAAAATAGGACCCTTATTTTTGCCCACCCTGTATATATATATATATATATAAGCAGAAAACTACCCGCCATCTGGCAGCTATTAATCTAGCTTAAAGTATTGTTTACACGTATAACTTCGATTCATATTAAACTATATAGAATTATTTATATATATTTAATGTATTGTGATTTTAAAAACTAATAGTTTGCAGTAAAAATTCACACACTTTAATTTTTAAATTTGTATTAAATACTTTAAATTAATTACTGTTAATATCAACAACTAAACTATTGCATATATATATAGGAAAATAGGACAATAAAATTACAAATGAATAACACCAAACATTAATTTATTATAAATTGGTTTTAAAAAATAGTTATGCAAATGAGGCGTGCAAATAACTGTGTTTTGGGTCTGTGCTCCTTACTGCATCTACGGTATTTCAAAAGACTCTGCTGTATTGTTGATTTAAATAACAGTAAGCCGTTTTGATTGTGTCATAGGTGTGACACAATCATAAATATATACTTATTACAAGTTAGCTATACAGAGACGTTTGTGTTCTATTCCCGAAGGAAATCACCAGGCTAATTAGCTTACTTACTATAAGGCTAATTAGCCTTGGGAATGGAACACAAATGTTTCTGCATAGCTTACTTGCTATAAGTATATTTTTTATACTACTACTAAGCTATACTCATGTATTGAGCATTGTTGAGGTAAATACAAAAGTTATATATATATATATATATATATATATATATATATATATATATATATATAATGTGTGTCATGTATAGTTCATGTATGTATAAAAAGTGAATAGGTGTGACAATATTAATATATTACACGCATACACTTGCTCTATCTTTCCATATTGAGCACTACAACCTTTAAAGGCTTAAAAATTACTTTTGAATAAGAAAGAGCCATGAGAATAAACATAGCTACACCTATCACGTATTGATGTGAGAAACCGGCCATAATTATATATATATATATATATATATATATATATATATATATATATATATATATATATATATATATAATATTAGAGAGACAGAGGGAGAATGGTAGTTTGCTTGAAGCATTGCTGGGAATAATAGTAGTATGTTTAAAAAGACTGAGGGCAATGCAGAGTGCCGGATAGGTTACTAGCTGGAAGGAACAAAAATAATAAATCGAAATGAGACTTGCTATTTATTTTTTTTTTAAATCTTACATAACAGCAAGTGTGGTGTCGGCTGTTTGTGTGTTGTCCGGATGATTATAAAAATCATTTATTTAATATTTCGGGGGAAGAAAGAAACTTCCCTTTGTCAAAAATAATAGACACCGGAGGAAAAAGAAAAATCCGTCTGTGTAGAGAATTCACCAAAATGTTTGGTGTTTATTATTTTTGACAAAGGGAAGTTTCTTTTTCCCGAAATATTAAATAAATGATTTTTATAATCATCCGGACAACACACAAACAACCAACACCACACTTGCTGTTATGTAAGATTTTAAGAAAAAATAAATAGTAAGTCCCATTTCGATTTATTATTTTTGTTCCTTCCAGCTTACAACCTATCCGGCACTTTGCATTGCCCGCAGCCTTTTGAATTTTTTTTTTACTACTACTATATATATATTATTACTACTACTACTACTACTATATATATATATTTCTATGCATTCATTGTGAAGATGGCCAAAGCAACATTTTGTCTCTGCTCTGAAACCAATGGTACCGAATTCTATCGTAAATTTATAATTAAATATGGCTCTTACGCCTGTAATCAAGCCTTTTAATTTAATTTCTTCACAAAAAAACTTTTACTAAATATACATTTATATAAGTTCCGCTTTTATGTTTGGGGTCCAACCGTTTCTTTTTATAATCCTTCATATTGTATGAGTGTTTCTCATTTGTGTTGACAGCTGATGTCTGTAGGTTAGGAATGGTTTTCTTTCTCTTTATCAGAACTCTATCAAACACACACACACACACACATATTTTGTAGATTTATCTCAAGTGTTAGAACAACAGACAGAAGGTCTCTCTCACAGTCTCCGTCTAACACCAACTGAAAACAATTTAAAAAAAAATTCAATTAAAAAAAAAAAACCCTTTAAGATGCCCTTAGTCTTTTAGTGGTTGAAAACCGTGTAAGAATTGTGTAGATTTGTTTCAAGGTCTTTGCGCACACACACACATACCATTTGTTTGTTTTTTTAGTTTTTAGGTCTTTTTTTTTTTTTTTTTTCCATTTCCCGATTATAAAAAATGTTCAATTTGTACTATCAAAGACAGAAAGACGAAAAAAAACTATTTAAAAAAAAAAAAAAAAAATTTTAAATAGGGGTCCAAAATAAAAATGAAAAAAAAAAACAAACAAAAAAAAAACGACTCCTTACTCCCAAAATTGTCAAATATTTCCTTCTTCACGGAGGAATCGATAGAATTGATCATGTGTCCATTCACAAGTTTTTTTTTTGTTTTTTTTACTGCTGGTTGTGTTTTCTCTAAAGAATTGCTGATAAATAACTTCTACTACTGCCCCCCCCCCTTCCCCATCTCTCCTCTTTTCCCCCGCCCCTCCTCCAACCCAAGGGGGTGATATCGGTAGAAGGGGGTGCGGGTCAATACCTCCTCCTCGTCAAGTTGGTAAGCAGTACACGGTTCACTGCGATCTGCGGACCTTCCTTCCACCCACCCCTGTACCCATGTGACCGTTACTCTTCTTCGTTCGTTGTCCTTCCCCATCCCACCCCCAGGGGATTTGGATGGAGGGTCCGATTGCTGGTAATTAACATGCGCAATGATAGACTGTCTATCTGTGATATTCTGGTGTGTCACACCAATTTCATATGAAAAATAAAATTTGTATAATGTTCTCATGTGGAAAAACAAAACAAAAAAAAATCTCTTGTTGTCTTTTTCATTGCATGATATTTTTTTTTTTATTAGTTTGAACAAAAGTGGTACAATTTATTTTAAAAAAAAAAATGTTTAATTTTTTTTATTTTATTTTTTTTTTATATAATTTTTTTACTTTTTTTTTCTTTCTTTGGTTAAAAAAAAAAAACATTACAAGAGTCTTCCGAGTTTCAAACGAGTCTTCCATTCATTTTACGTTATTTTTCCCTTGTTCAGGAGCGATCAGACGTTTTTTCATATTTTTCAAGCTGGGATCAACTGTCTCTAAATTCCATTTTGTATTTTGTCTAACCACTTGCTTCTGAGTTTTCCTTGCCCACCCAAACTTCCTGCAATGGGTTAGCATGCTCCACATAACCTTACCAGCATAACTGACTCATCTTTAGGACAACATCTTTGCTGAACAAATGTTGTGCTTTCAACAAATCCTTCGACCTGATGTGTTGGGTTTGGTCAGATTTCACATTGCAGATCCGTCTGATCATAGATCTGTCATTGCACTGCAGTAGATATTTTTGTGAAGCCGATCCGATATATTTGTGAAGTCGATCCGAATTTGATGCTACGCTTTGATGGTTTCATTCAAACATTCAGTCCAATAACTTTTCTGAGATCTAAACAAAATAATTACAACAGTCCGCCTGCAGACCTCTAATGAAAGCTCGGACCTATCCAAATGTCCGCAAAGATGATAAACGTTTTGATATCGGGTCAAAAAAGGGACAATAACGATTCTGAGATTTTCAGCTAATCACAGACCGGCAGATACAAAGAAAGTGTTCATTAATCGCTGTAAACTCAGTACTTGACATTTGCTTTGCGTTTCGAATGAGTCTTCATCTATCCAACCACTATCGATATATTTAGGAAGCTGATCAAAATTGGATTTCCAAGTTTCAAACGCCTATCTGCTGATTTTTAACAGATTAGTTTAATAAAACTGTCGACACTTGATAACAGTACAAATCATTATTTTTCTTTACAATGACTCTCGTTTCGAAGCACAAATGAAACTTCATACTTGACATTTTCTTTCAAGTAAATCTTGATGTAAACATGCACTAGGTTGCATGTTTACAATGCATGCGAATAGCAGACTTGCTGCGGATGAGAAATATTTGGTTAAGAGAAATTAGGCCACACAAGAAATTGGAAATATCTCTGATTTGGGATTTGGCCACCCAGAGTTTGATTTCTCCTTTAAAAAGTAAGTATCTCTTAAACAGAGTTCCCCTCCTGTGGTTATGACACACTTGAGTTTTTGCCAAAAAGAATTGCCGAGAATCACTAGGCATTGAGTTTTTGATGTACATAGATTGTCAGTAGATTAGCTTTTTCAAGTTGATGCTGGCTAGTCATTATCTCAAGTTTTCTGATGTGGATCCAGCAATCTATTATATAAAGGCCAGTTGTCTGTGTGTATGTATGTATATGTATGTATTTGTGTATGTATTCGTATATGTATGTATTTCCGGCTAAAAGTAAAAAAAACGACAAAACAAATTCCCACAAAGTTATTTTCTTGATCAGTGTTGTCCCAGATGAATAATATATAAAAAAAATTTTTTAATTATTTATTCTTTGACCCTAAACGCAGATTTCATCAGGAGAGGTCAGTTTTTCATCCAGTTTATCTACAAACTAAAGGGAAGTAACTGACATTTTAATCAATGAAGTACTGCCCTTATACCAACTCATTCCTTGAGGAATCTATAAAAATGATGTGTGTGCATTCATCCATCCATCCATCTAGAGAAAGGAATGCGCTGGGTGGAGAAGAAAGAGGGGAGATGGGAAGATAGAGAGATGTTAAACTTTTGCTAGTGTCTATATAAGTTTCAGCATGAGGTCTGACAGTCAGTTGGTTTTCAATGGTCCTCAGAAACAGATGGTCTTTTTGGGTTCGGTTGGACTTCCATTCTTGTCGACAAGACTGTTATTCAGTAGCGGAAAACGAGCATCATTAATCAGAATCAAAAACAATCGGAAATTTTTAGGGGATCGGAATCGGAAAAATATGTGTCTATTTTCCGATGGCAAAAATGATTCTTTTTATATTTTTTTGTTTGTTTCTATTTAAAACATAATTTTCTATTGCTCGTACTAATGATAAATATTTATTGATTTTAACTTATAAGTGAAACTAAAATTTATTTTTTCCTCGATGTAATGCAATTCTTAATAAACTAATAATGGAAACCCAGACTAAAAGACTCAAATTGCGGAGTTTCGGTTTTGAAAATACAAGAAAAAAGTAAACTAAAATGCTGGTTCTTGAGTTACTAGAAATATTGCAGATATTGATGAAGTCTACAAGAAAGATTTTAAAAACTAAATCGATGACACAATTAATACCATTGGAGCACAGGGTGGAGCAGGTGCTAGTATGATTGCAAGAATTAGGAGTGGATGGAGTAAGTTAATTACTAACCAGCAGAGTGTTACCACTGTTGACCAAGGGAAAAGTCTATCAGGCATTTAGACACAGTGTGATGATGTATGGAAGTAAAACCTGGTCAGTGAGGCTTGAGGATATGTGTTGCATGGTCAAAAATAATATGAAAATGATACGATGGATGTGTAATGCGAGTCTTAAAGACAGGCTTAGATCTGATGACCTCAGAGGAAGATTAGATCTGGACATTATGGGGAGATGTGTGCAGAACAGGAGACTTTGATGGTATGGTCACGTTGAAAGAATGGATGAGAGTTTCTGGGTTAGTAGATGTAGAACAGTTGATGTAGCAGGTTTAGTTCACAGGGGAAGACCAAGGAAAACATGGGAGGAAGTGATAAGAATAGAATTGATAGAAAGAGGGATAAATAAAGACCTGGTCAGAGATAAGTTAGTTTGGAAGTCGATTTCTTAAAGCCGTCCAACACATGCTAGCATGTAAAACAGATGTTAAACCGAATATAATGATGATCTTAATGGATTAATATTTTTTAAACCAAATTACCTAATCAAGTTAAAAATAGCACACATTTAGAAAAATGTAAATAAACTGAATATAGAAATAATAGTAAAAGAAAGAACTTGCATTTGTTGGGGTCTATCTGAGGAAACATTTAAGAGAATTTGATCTGTATATTCGTATTTTATAGTCTGAGATTTTAGATATTCATGTTCAGGTATTGTGTGTACTGTTGTAGGTTATCGCCCTTGAACCAGGCAGTTATAACTGCCTGGTTCAAGGGAGATAACTTATAACTGCTTGAATCATGGGAGATAACTTATAAGTTATCTCCCTTTATTAAAATTCTTCAGTGACTCCAGGCCAGTCTTCTCCGTCTTTCTCATAACAGATAGTCTACCGTTCAGGCATGTAAAATACAGCTCATTCAAACCACATGTGAACATCACATGCTTCCTCATAATATCTGGGTTAAATAAAAGTCGTTTTGAAACCTGTTTGAAGGTCACCAGAAACCAATATTAAAACTCTTCAGTGACTTCACACCAGAGGTAAGAAGTCTTCTTCCTCTTTCTCACAACATACAGTGTACTGTTCAGCTAATAAAAGCCACATGTCAACATTGCATGCTTTCTCATAAAACCCGACTTCGGCCTTTGTCTCAAATATGTCAGATTAGTTAGCATTGATCCTTGGTACTTGAACCGGTGTTCATGTCATGTCACTCACTCTGAACTTTTCCACATTCTCGTGTTAAATTGATGCGCAAGTTGAGTTGATGCGCAAATCTTTTGAATGTTTATTACATTTTTTTCAGTTTCTATATCCTAAGAACGTGGACGACGTTTGTTGATCGACTCCCCCCCCCCCCTCGCAAATAAATGCAGTGTAATCAGTGCATTGCAAAATCTTTTTAAAATATCAATATTCGATGCAGGAATTGTGCCTTACAATTGCTTTTAGTTGAAGAGGGTCCCATCGAGTCTTTCGTTTATCTGTGGTCCTATTGTGCCGTAGAATTTACTCAGTGTCGTACCTTGGGTCTCACTGCACTTAAGGTAGTCTGATGTAAAATGAAAAAAAGGAGAGGGAGAAATTGATTTTTGGTGATCTCTCAACCGTCTTAAATTTTGTATCTGTCAGTGATAAAATTTCATTGAAACGTGGCGTGTCTGGGAGGACGGGTATTTAGGTCTAGCTGAATAGCAGGTGTGTGTACTTAGGAGTTAGATAAAAGTCGTTTGGAATCCTGAAACCAATTTCGTCCTTTCCCCTGTCTATTATCTTTCCTTATTCGTTTGTGATGCTATCTTCGATGTGAAACCATCTTTTTGTTTCGCTCTCTTGACTTTTTGCCTCATCTGAAGAAGGTATGTAATATACCGAAACGTCATATGGACTAAAAGCTTTTTTGGTACAAAAAGATTTTCGAGGCATCAACCCCCTCCCCCAAAAAACTCATCTAGCTGCCACAATAGCAAAGAACTTTTTTTTCTTCCTTTTTGTACCTAAAACCAAATGCAAATTCGATGAACAGAAATTCTTTCCAAGAACTTCCAATCTGTGAAACAAAACTGCAGGGCTGCTTCCCAGCTGACTACAACATAGTCGTCTTCAAGTCCAATGTAAACAAATACTTGACAAGTTGTTGATCAAGTTCTGTCCATTTCACTCATCGTTTTCAATCCTCTCATAGTATTGTTTATCATCTGACAATTGAATTAACCTTTGTCCTCAAATGACCTTTCGCCTTAGTAAGTGGTGGCCCATTAGTATATATATAAAAAAAAATACTGTCAGTTATTTCTCCCACTTTTCTTTCTTTCTCATTATCTATTATACAAAAGCTGTCTCTACAATTTTTTTTCCACAAATTTTTTTTCCACAATTTTTTTGATCATGCAAAAATATTCATCAGTTCCGAGACTGAGTTATGTTTGAAAAAAACAAAACAAAAAAAAAACAAACATTTTTATTGTTCTCATTAGTCCTAATTTGGAAATAACTCAACACCTTTCTATCTATCACTTTCACCCTCTCGCACTATGTTGTTTGACCACCCCACCCTTATTAAATTCTCTATGTTGTCTATTACTCTCGCTTCTGTCACTCTCTCTCTGTTCCTTAACAGCCAAACGTAATAAAGAAAAGAAAGAATAAGACTGGAATAGTTCCTTTTGTTTAGAATGGACATCACCAGAAATAGCAAGATTATTTAATTCGTAGTTAAATTGAAGGAGAGGAGAAATAACGAGCAGAAAAAGACTAATTTTGAATTTTGTCCTTTTATTTTTTTTCATATTTAACTGGCTTTGCAAACTCACTTTTTCCTGATTCCGAGCTGAATGGGATAATTTCGGGTCGAGCACTGTCGTTGGGTGATATCTCCTGCTGTTTTTTTAGCATAATGCAAAGCTCTTTGTAAATAAACAAATTGAGCACGGTGGAAGCGGCATTTAGTGTTTATTGAAATAGATATTGTAGATATCATTTACGAGCGTTTCTCCCGTAGTTTAATAGATAGAGCTGCCAACTAGATGGTGAAGGTTCGATCCCTGCCTAGTGAAAGGTGCTAATCTAACCGCACTGAAGAGCTGTGATACAGTGAAACAGTCTGTCTGTGAATGATATATATATATGGTGTTTCTCCAGATTAGGACCCGTCGTTAGGGTTACGGTAAGGGTTAGAGTCAAAGTTAGCTCGGGTCCTAATCTGAAGAAGTACTAATATATATATATATATATATATATATATATTTAAAAAAACTATACGTTACATATTTTAGAGCCGTACCGTGGTTTCATCCAGATAGACTGGCTTTTTAATTTTTTAAAAAAACTTCCATCGCCCTTTTTTGTAAGCGAGCACTTTATTGATTTCTTTTCAACATAACCTGACACACACACACACACACACACACATATATATATATATAATTATAGTTTTAATATTCACATACATGTGTTTCATCTTAACAAAGATTCATCAGTGTGGCTATATATAATTGTACCACCGGTCGCAGGATTTGAACCTCAGACTAAAGTCACTTTCGACTTCTATCCGACGCCTTTACCCACACGACCACCGAGACAGCTTTACGATGGAAGAAGGGAAATAGTAAGCTTCCGAGGAGTTTTCACCCCTCATAAGGGGAGGGAAGTTTTGCAATATTGCTTTAGTTAAGAGATTTTCATATTTCCCTTGCAGAGTGCTTTCCCTTGAAGGGAGCTAGTAATCTACAGACAGACTGTTTACAGCTCTTCAGTGTGGCTCGACAGATAAATGCTTCATGTTGAGATTGAAACCTGATCGTTTTTTTTTTGTTTTTTTTGACAGTCCAAGCTTTTATCTACTGCGCCATCAGCACCATTACTGACCATTGCTTGGTGGACGCAGATCACAACTGCCTACCCTGAGTAAGTCCTATCCAATTCTTACCCAGCATCCCACGTCATCTTGTCGGTCGGATGCACGTGTGCGTGATGGTAATCAGTAGTCACTCAATCACTGTTTATCGGTCATCCATCCTTCTGACAATGTGGTCAGCCCATGTCTTTAATATGTCGGCCGAGTTGACTGCGTCCGTTACCCTGGTTGCTACCTGCATCCGCGCTCATTGCTGAGCCGGTGAGGCCATTGGACACAGTCAACCAGGATTGGCAGCACGCTACTCACAAATGTCCATGTTGATCGTCTTGTTGTTAGCCACTTCCAAGATGGGGGGGCAAAACCGACCCAGGAAGCTATCCTTCTGTGCGCCAACTCGGGGCTGTTTCTATGCTCTGCGGTCAGTTGATAACTGAGGTAGACATGTCTGTCGACCTGCTTAATCTGGCAAAGACCAATACGGTGTTGTCGACGATATAGGTTTTGCGCATCGACTTCATTTTGACCATGATCCCATACAAAAGTGTCTGTCGGGTCATGCTGTGTATTCGTTATCCGTTGGCATTGAGGGGAAAAAATATTGGCATTGAGGGGAAAAAATATTGGCATTGGTAAAACTCCTACGCTATCAACTTCTGATCTGTTCATAGCGTAGGATAAATTAAATGACCTTGAAAACTGTCTTCATTAAAACATAGAAAATGAATATTGGTTTGGCCAATTATTTATTATTTTATGAGGATAATTAAATAAACTATATGTAAACAAAATGGGTTTATTAGGAAAATGACATTAAATGCCTAAATATTTAAAAAAAATAATTATTAATAGATACTGCATGTACATCACTGAACTAAAATTATTGAATATCCTCATTATTTTCAAAATCATTCCCTTGAGTCTTTTATGTTTTGTCGAAATTTGGATACTTTGTTCAGTTCCATTTTCTTAATGAAAATGTTTTTGTAAGCACGAATCATCTCAATATCGTAGTTATTAAAGCAACCCTTTTCTTCCAAGAATGTTAGAAATGATTCTATATTTCTTTTAGCGACTTAAAAAAGGTGTCCGTTCGTTATTATATCGATAAAAATATCTTTAAATATATTAATTTATAGAAATATATCAATTAACTTTATAATTTGCTTCTTTTTTTTTTTAATTGCTAAGCGTAGGAAGTTCATATTTAATTGAGTTCATAGCGGAGGAGTTTTACTGGAAATAAATTTGACTTATTTAGTTTTTTGTTTTTAGTTTTTTTTTTATGCTTGTACAGAAACGGGTACATATAAAAAACGCTAAAAATCGCAGTTCCAATTAAATTGACCGGAAAACTCTTTCAAATACTTATGTATCAAGCAAAAATAGGTTTGTAAACCAAAAATTAGCAAAAACTATCGAGTAGAATTGTAATAAAAAATTAAAATCCGTTTAATCGGGTTCGGCCATTGATTCGAGCGAAAAACACGACATTTAGAGGGGGGGGGGGGGGATAACTAAGTCTGTCATATTAACAAGTAATAAATCAATGGCAGTCATCAAAATACGATGAAACCGATTTTTATTTTTAATTAAAATTCTACTCGATTATTTTCCCTACATTTTGGTGAGGATATTTATTTAAATCTGCTGCGTAAGTATATAATACTGTTTGTTTTTTGTTGTATTGATAATTTAATACGGACGCTTCTCTGTACAAGCACCCAATTTTTTAAACCTGAAAAATGGCTGAAAAATTTGCAATAAGAGAGTAAAGGAAAAACACTCACAGAAACAAAATTGTACTTTAAATTTATTGATGTTTTGCACGTCTGGAGGCCATTTTGTTGGCATTACGTACAGAGGAGGCAGTCAGAATGGATTCATTCACGGAACAAGGGGAGACAATCAATGCAAGGGAAGTAACTCTTGTACGAGTCTTCATAATATTATCAGACTATAATTTTTTTTTTTTTTGTATCAAGGGATCTGTTGAAGGAGAGAAAAAATATTACAAAGTAGACTGCGATGAGGTACCCGGGGTTTCTTTTTTCCCATGAAGAGTCATAAGTCGAACGGAAAAAAAAAGAGATACGGGTGGTGGGTATTAGAGGGGAAGAAAAAAAACTTTAAAAAAACATATGTACAGATAAAAAAAATTGTTCCCAAAGTTCATGAAAAAAGTGAACTGAATATATAAAAAAAAATATCAATACTAATTTTTTTAATTCAATTAATAGACAAGAAAAGAATTTAAAAAATTATTTTTGATATAAAAAAAAAAAAGTAAATAAAATTTTTAATTTTTAGAATTTGATTTGAGGATGAGTATTGACGATAGCGCCTCCTTGTTTTATTTTTCTTAAAAAATCTTTCTTTTTAAATTGTTTTCTATAGACACCACAACCAAATGTGAATAGGAAAAAAAAATCATGGAAAATAGACTTCCTCTGTTGTAATTAACTTTCACACTCTGCCATGGATGTGCAGATTTGAGTCCCCTTTAAAAAAAATTTCTTTTTAATCTCGACAACATTGTTTCCTGAAACCCACCAAAAACCAATTTAAAAAAAAAAAAAAAAAAATATGATCCCGTTTGATGGCAAGGATTGAAAATAAGATTAAAAAAAGAATTTTTAACGACGATCCTGTTTAATTCGATAGAAACGCAGAATTGAAGAGACACGGGACACAGCATAAAGGTTTTCTTTTTTATCTATGATTCGTGGAAATAAAAACTAAAATGAAGCAGGGACAGTTAATTTTAAGCCACAATTGTAGTGTTTCGCAAAATAGTTTCGAATTAATACGATAAATATACAAAACTAACTTTTAAAAAACTGCACCAGTGATTCTGCAGTTTCACAATGACATTTTAGGCCTCTCTAAAAAAAATAGCTAAAGAAATGTATAAACTTTGTTATGTACTTACGTGGTAGATGAAAAGAAGACTGTACACCAAAAATTACGCAAATTCATCCATTTATTAAATAAATAATAAAAAACGATTTTATCTATATGTCGCAATTTCTATTATATGAAGTGGCCTGCTTTTTTCCCCTGTACCTTTGGTGAGAGTAAGAAAATAACCACAAGCATCATACACTACTAAAATACCCACTGCAATAATTGTATTCACTCAAGCGTATTTGTAAAAACGTTTGCATAATTTCATCAACATATATTAATCATATTTATTCTTAGATCATTCACTCTCTCACCTACAACATACAGAGAAAGTGGTCACTATACTTACTCACTGCAAATTATCTACTGTACCCGCCACTCATAACACTGCAGACTTTTATTTAATTCGGAACTGTTAAAACAAAAACACCGCCGTGTACAGATTACAGGAATATCATTCCGCTATTCCGAACACATAACATCTACATGTTACGGAATAACACATCACGCACAGCATAACAAAACCACTTCCACGCGAAGTATATACACTTATTATATAACATAACAAACAGACATTACATAATAAGAATATATTTATTCAAACCAACGAATACACGTTTCATTCGTCAACATTAAAAATAGATTTCTTTAACATTTATTTCACGCTTAGTTAATGATTTTAGAATAACGGAGATTTGTTTTGATTTTCCACGCGACTAAAATAGAATTTACGCGACTAAAATAGTAATTACTGACCAATCAAACATTATATTTTTATTCTTTACTATTTCAAAATGACACAATAATTGTTTTGTTTTTTTCTTTTTACACAATATATATTTATATTACGCGCCTAAAATAGAATGTACTTGCGTTACACGTGACCAACTTTCAGTCGTTTAATAAATTTTTTCCAGTTCCAATTATTTATAAATTTCACACAAAACTGCGATTAATATTTATAACTAAGTAAAAATCTTTACTTAGTTAGGAAAATGGCTTTCTTGGGTTGTTCGATTTTATCGGACAATGCCCGTGGGCGGGTCTCGCTAGTTTCTCATATTTTTTTGAGTTTCCGAAAGGTATCTCCCT
Organism: Sepiola atlantica; assembly: GCA_963556195.1. NCBI lineage: Eukaryota > Metazoa > Mollusca > Cephalopoda > Sepiida > Sepiolidae > Sepiola > Sepiola atlantica. Next base: position 62,406,480 of record OY744547.1, read on the forward strand.
TTGCCTACTTAGTAAGCTGAAATTTCTACCGATATGTAAGATCGTTTTTTTTTTTTCTTTTTCTTATAAATTAATAAATACTTGATGAATTTGCGTATTTTTTTCTGTACAATCTTAATTTCAGCTAACATGTAAATACATAAAGTTTATACATCTCTTTAAATATTTCAATGCCATTGTGAAACCACAGAAGCACCACTGCAACTTCTTCAGTAAAAAAAAAAACAACTTCTTGAACTAAATTAGTTTAAGAAGTTTGTAAAAAAAAAAACCCAAAAAATAAAAAAACAAGTCTTTCTAATACGTATAAAAAAATTGCAATGTGTTCATTGCTCATAAAAGTTTTTTTTTTTTTTTTTTTTTTTTTAAACAAGTTCTCGGGTTTATTTCTGAGAAGCTTCTGAGCCGTAAAAATAGAACAAATTTTTGAAGAAAAAAAAATTTCCAAAAGTGATTTTATATTTTTAGTTGACCCCTAAAAATGTCGGACCTAAAAATGGCAGAAGAAAATGGAAGAAAAGGACAAAATGAGAGGAGGACAATAAAAAGGGATCAGTTGAGTCTCGTTGTTTTACAGCATATCAACCTCTTCGGGTTATTTGAATGCTGAAACAGTAGACGTTTCTTATAAAATTCATTCCATACCAAACACAAAACTGACAGCAATTTATTACAATTTAATGGGGAGGGGGTAACTTTATACTTTTTTAGCGATTTAGCCGTTTCGCAGTCAAAATGGCGGACAATAAACCGTCTGCTAATTTTGACCTCACAAATAAGTAAGTAAATCCAAATAAATTGTTTGAGACCAATTTCCCAACTGTATTTCCTTTAAAAAATTTTTAAGGTAAATTTGAAATGAGTCCAAAACAATTTATTTGGGGTGACTTACTCATTTGTGAATTCAGAAATTAGCAGACGGTGCATTGCCTGCCATTTTGGCTGCGAAACGACTAAATCGTCACTTTCTTTTTTATCAAGCGACTTCTTCTAGGTATAATTTTATGGTTCGTAGGTTAATTCTTTTGGGAACAATTTTTATATTGTCGCTACGAAAGATCAGTCTGAAGAGGATAAAATGTTTTTGGAAAAAATAAAAAATAAATAAAATATAAAAATAAAAATATATAAAAAATAAAAATAAAATCAAGTGGACAGAAAGAAAATCAGAATTTCGTTGCTTATAATTCATAAATATAAAGTTTATATATTTCCGCCATGCGAAAACAATTTATGGGTTAGAATTCTTTATGGTTTGTTTTTGTACGAAGGGTTTGCAAAGTTTACGTCCCCCCCCCCCCCCCCCGTTTATAGTGACAGTAGTAGAAAATGGTATTCAAATTAGAGTTGAAGGAAAAAAAAAAAAAAAAAAAAAAAAAAAAAAAAAAAAAAAAAATCAAAGGATTCAGTTGGTCGGTTTTCCGGCATATCAACCCTTTCTTGTGTCATTTAATGCCGAAACAATATTGTCAATGATTAATTGTATCCAATTAGTTGAACGCATTACTATTTTACCCGGCATTATACAAGTTTTGCGCTTTCACAAACCGATTCAGAATTCGTGGCCATATGCCGAAATCAAAAGACTCCGGCACCAAATGGTCACAATTAACACAAAAAAAAAGTCACATAAAATCTTTTTCAGAGAAAAAGATTAAAATTTGCTGGAATAATTTTTAAAATGAAAATTAAATATTACTGAAAACCATCAAATAATTAAATGTAAAAAAAAACAAAAAAACCTTTCTTTTTAAATTAAATTTTTTTTTTTTTTTTTTTACATTTAATTATTTTCACTGTAATAATTTATATCGGTTTGAAACCGTCTAAATTATTACACTGAAAACGTTGTTTATGACCACTTGGTGCAGAAGAGGCAGTCTTGATGTCTGCCTACGGAAACAAACTCGGAAAACTTGTATAATGCCTTTTACCCATAACCGGTATTCGCGTATAATAATCGAACATAACAGACCCAATAAGATTTTAAATTGGCAGAGTTAATCCCATAGTCTGTGACCGTATCCATTAGACGAATCATACACTTCTATAGAAACCAAACTAATGATGAGGATTAGTAGTAGTAGTAGTACGTAAGTCACAGTAATGCGACCCATCACGGACAAAGGTTATACCTATAAGAGGCCTGGCAAATATGCAGCTCGGGTTCGGGTATGTGGGAAGGGTGGGCAGACATGTGGGAACTTAAATTATTAATAAATAACAATCGTAAAGAAGATTTTCATAAAGGGAATAATGGTTAGTAATATGTGATAATATATATTCACACTTACCGGATCCAAAGTGCCTGCGATGCCCGGCTTGTCAGGTGGCCATTTTCAAGAGGTCAAAAGTGCATGCTCAGTGTTTGGGTTTTTGTAGGTGTAAATAATTTGCATGTAACGGCACCGACCCGTTTTTAAAATGCGAGATATGACAACAGTGAGGGAAAAGGAAAACAGGCGAGAAAGAGATTTGTGCAAAGTAGTCGATAATCAATTATCAGATATCGGTGCTCATATTTGCGACTTCAAGTTCAAGTTTACGACTTGTCTTCAAGTTCATGAGAAGACGTGTTTGAGCTGCAGTTTGGGTCAGCATCTTGTTAGTTTTGTTGGGCCGTTTTCTGAACAAGAGTTCTTCCCCGGTGTTTTAGACCGTCGTAGGCATTTTATTGTGCACCAAAAGACAATTATGTTTGTTAAAGAGATTATGCTAAACTCGAAATAAAAATGCTATTTCCAGTTTAAATGTGACAAATCAATAAAAATACTATTTCGAGTTTAAATGTTACAAATCAATAAAAAATACTATTTCGAGTTTGATTTGTAACTTTTTTTTTATCATAGTTCACCCCAAACAAGGCAAGCCGTCACTGTAGACGTAAAGAGCTACTGAGAATTAGGGTGAACGTTTAGGGGATCATCCTAAATTGGGAGCTGTGCAGCGAATTCTTGTTCACATTAGTTTTAAATTTTTGCATGTCGGTACCGTCGGGGAAACAGGAAGCAGGGACAGAGTTCCAAAGGCCGTCAGTTCGAGAAAAGAAGCCTCTTGAGTAGAAGGCTCTCCGGCATCTGGGGACCTTCACAGTGAATCGATGTTAAGTTTAGAAATAGCATTTTTATGGCATGTGTTCTTAAGAATTGTCTTATCTATTCCCAGCTTCTTTTGTTTCAGCTCGTTTAACTCGTTGGTCTAGTGGTCTCCATCAATTCGCCGTTTTGATGCCTCATTGTAATACAGCTTCCTTTTCCAGTAGCTTCTTTCCAAGAACCGCAGGCTTATGGAACTCTCTTCCTGCTGACTGTTTTCCTCCTTGGTCTTTTCAAGACTAAGGCCAATAGGCATCTCCTGTCTTTGCGATAATCATATGTCGTTATTTTTTTTTAGTTCTTTCCATAAAAAATAAATGATATGGGTCAACGTTGGTACATTGTGCACACACTTTTTTTACTCATTTCCTTTATTTATATCATCTTCTTACTCTCCTCCTCTTACGGTACTAGCATCACTTGAAAATGCTAACCAACTAGCATAGAAAGATTTTCAGAGTTTTAGTACTTGAACCCAAAAATTTAAAATAATAAACATTTCATTCCTAAGTCTTTTGTAAACACGAGACTAAAACTTTCGCATTTATTCATATAAATAAACATTTTGAGAAAGAGAGAAAGCGAGCCATAATCTCCCTCTCTTAGGCCTCGTGGCGAGCGATGTTAGAAAAGCTTTTCTTAGATTGAACTAATTTATCAGTTTTCTTTTATTAAATCACTTTAATTACTGTTAATATTGAGAAAACTATTATATATATATATATATATATATATATACAGGGTGTCCCAAAATAATGTATACACCCTTTGAATTGTTATAAGTCGTTCAATTTACTGATTTTTATTTGCAAGATTGATAAACAAGATTGAGTAAGAATATTCATTTAAAAATACTGACAGTAAAATTAACAAAAACATAGAAAATTAACTTTTAACAAAGATAAAGGCTACTTACTTAGGGTAATTTCAGAATGTTCATAAAATTAACCCTCATCCTAACCCCAACCCGTTCTGCTCAATACACTTTCCATATAGTGAAGACGTGAAGAATTGTACCTACAAACGTCCTGCGACATTTACTCCGGTATTTGAGCACATTCTACTACAATTACTACTCCCATTTGTTTGCAATTACTTCAGGTTTCTTGCTTTAAACATTGTAGCCTTTACGTTTATTAAAAGTTAATTTTCTATGTTTTTGTTAATTTTACTTTCAGTATTTTTAAATGTGTATCTTACTGTTCTACTCTTTTATCAATTTTGTTTGCAAATCAAACTCGGTAAATTGAACGAGTTATAACGATTCAAACGATGTATACATTATTTTGGGACACCCTGTATATAAGGCATTACAATTACAACTAACTCCAAATATTAATTTATTATAAGCTGTTTAAAAAAAAAATAGTTATGCAAATGAGGTCAACAAATGCTTGTATTTTGGACTTTAGCTTATTAGTATACACACACTATTTTAAAAGATTATTATGCATTAAATTAAATTTAAATTAGAGTAACCCGTTTTGATGGTAATATAGTTTTTGATAAATGAATAAAAACTTTTGCATTTATTTATTTTGCATTCATTTAACTAATGAAGATTAATTTGCAACTGAATCTCTTTTCTTTTGACTAAAAGATGTTTTTTTTTCTGTGATTTGTCATACGTAAAAAAGGTGTTCGCCTTTCTTTTACCATGTACATCATCATACGATAATCATGGAAGACCCCAGTAACAGACCCTACTTGCACGGTTGCCAGGCCTGTGATAGGCATTGCCTTGAATAAAATGCATTGAATTCAGTAGATAATGCAGAGAGAGGCGAGTATGATGAGATGAGTGGTCAAGTTCAGTTTTGGCGGTATTTTTCTTTTGTTACTACTTGCTTTAAAGTGACCTATCCACCTTTCTTTCATTGATAGGATAATCATGGCCCAACTTGCATAGTTGCCAGGCCTGGTATAGGTATTGCCTTGATTAAGACCAATTCAATTTTTTTTAAAGACAATTCGATGCTGGGGATTTGATGTTAAATTTTCAGGGGAAAGAAAAACAACAACAAAAAAACAGTTGCACAAAAAAAAAAGGTGACGAATCACGTGAAACAGGGTTAGGAATAATTACACGGGAGTGGCGATATTTTTTACGTTTAGAAAGCAATCGTTCAACCCCATCAAATAATATGTTGAATGAAATGGAATTCACATGACTGTTTTTTCAGATGGGAATTAAAAGAGTGCGTTCTCTATCCAATCTACAAAAAGTCAGAATTCGGTCAAGATGATTCCAATTGTCTTTTATTAAAAAAAAAAAAAAATTAAAAATCCACAAGACAAAAAGTTTTCAACATAAAAAAAAAATGATTGAAGAATATAGGAACATTTTTTTTTTACAAGGGAAATATATCAACATTTTTTCAAGTCAAAATTGTTTCAAAATTCCCAGAACCATCACATTTTTTTTTTTTTTTTTTTAAAACTAAGGTCTCACCTTTTTTTCGTTCGATTTTGTAGAGTGAGGAAAAGGGATAATTGTGAGAAGGGGGAGTATTGAAAAAAGATTTTTTTTTCCTCTATAGGTCGAGAAACCAAAAAAATTTGGGGGAGGTGGGTATATAAAATACAGTTTTAGAGGAAACAACCTTTTTTGGGGTGGTGGTGGGGGTCCTGTTGGAAGTAAAACAAAAACAAAAAGTATTTCTGATAAGGATAGACATAAAAGAAATATTTTTTTGTTTCTGTAGGGAGAAAAAAAAACGGTTGTGTGTACAATAAACACACGTGTGTGTGATTCTGAGATGTAGGGGGGGGACTAATAGAGATCTCAATTACAAAGGTAAAAAGCATAATATATATTAATGTAAATATACACAGGTATTACGACATAATGGAAACCAGGGTTTCACAGACAGACCTAACCCAGCTTGGAATATCTGAGAAAAAAGGGTCCGAACAATCGACAGTCCATTCAGATAAGTCTACTGAAAAAAAAAAAAAAAATATCGAGAGTTCTGACCCTCCTGCCCAGGTATTCCAAGCTGGATTAGGTCGTCTGTCCATGAAACACCGGTTTTCATTATTCTTTAATACCTGTGTATATCTACATTAATATATATATATATATATATATATATATATACAGGGTGTCCCAAAATAATGTATACACCCTTTGAATTGTTATAAGTCGTTCAATTTACTGATTTTTATTTGCAAGATTGATAAACAAGATTGAGTAAGAATATTCATTTAAAAATACTGACAGTAAAATTAACAAAAACATAGAAAATTAACTTTTAACAAAGATAAAGGCTACGTAGGGTAATTTCAGAATGTTCATAAAATGAACCCTCATCCTAACCCCAACCCGTTCTGCTCAATAAACTTTCCATATACGTGAAGAATTGTACCTATAAACGTCCTGCGACATTTACTCCGGTATTTGAGCACATTCTACTACAATTACTACTCCCATTTGTTTGCAATTACTTCAGGTTTCTTGCTTTAAACCTTGTAGCCTTTACGTTTATTAAAAGTTAATTTTCTATGTTTTTGTTAATTTTAATTTCAGTATTTTTAAATGTGTATCTTACTGTTCTACTCTTTTATTAATTTTGTTTGCAAATCAAACTCGGTAAATTGAACGAGTTATAACGATTCAAACGATGTATACATTATTTTGGGACACCCTGTATATATGTAATAATATAAAAGTAAAGTTATATAGTTCAGATCGATTTGACTAGGAATCAATTTGTAAAAGCAAAGATGAAGCTCAATATTGAAAAACAAAATTTAAATAGAGCAATTAAGTATTAAATTATGATCAGTTCTTTCTATGATTTAATAACATTTTAAAACAAAATAACTTTTACACATGTTTCTGAAAGAGTCCGAAGCAATCACGGGTAGTCCCCGACTGTTATAACCGACACCCCCTTCATCAGAAAGGCGACAAGTCTAAGGGTAATTCAAGAGAAAATCCAGAGAAGAATGACAAATGGGCGATCAGGGATCGTTAGAAACAGGATCAAACACAAGGGATTACTCGTGATTGCCTCAGACTTCTCCAGAAACATGCGTAAAACTTATTTTGTTCAAAAATTGTCATTAAATCATAGAACCTCTAATATGTATATACAGGGTGGGCAAAAATAAGGGTCCTATTTTTAAAAATTCATAACTTTTTTATTTATTTATTTATTTATTTTTTTTTAGAATAAGTAAAGCAAGCATGAGCCGTATTAGCCCTAAGGAACGTACCCTCATTTAGAAAACATTATTTTTGCTTAAAAAACTCAAAACAGTGTAAAAAAACAATACTTTAGTTTTTGTAAGTTTTAAGAAGTGTTTTTCGGCTAAAATTTGTTTTGTTTATTTCAAAAAATCTCGGAAGGGTCAGTCTACACACACATAAAGTTTGGTGAGTTTAACTTTTATTTTGTGGAAGTTATTCAAATTCAAGTTATTCAAATTTAAAGATAGGACCCTTATTTTGGCCCACCCTGTATAAAATTTTCTTCAGCTGAGGCCAGCAGAGATGCAATCATATAGAATCATCGGAAAAAAGAAACAAAGAAAATGGAGAAAAAAAAACAAAGAAAGAAAATGAAATAAAAAAAAAAAAAGGAATAAAAAGAGAAAAAAGAAACACGGAAGAAAAAAAAAAAAGACTGATTTTCTTATTTATGAATTTATTTCTTGCGAGCCGTGCAATTAATTTAGATTGGGCAATTTTGGATTTCTATTTTTTTTTTTTTTTTTTTTTTTTATCAGATTGAAGTAAAAACTGACCCACTTTAAAATGAGAACTGAAAAAAAAAATACAGAAAAAAAAAATAAACAGCAAAAGACAAAATTAGAATCTAAGTGTTTCAGGTTTGCCCACAAAAAAGGCAGAAATAGTGAATGCCTAATAAGTGAGGGGAAGGGGAGAGAAAACAAAGCACTGGGGGGGGGAGAAGGTGGTTCGGTTATATATATATATATATATATATATATATATATGGAAGGAGGGGGTGCAAGCACTTTAGGATTCACTGAAATGAAAAAAAAAAATTTTTTAATTAAAAAAAGAAATATTGCTTACAGAATAAATTAAATTAAAAAATAAGAAATATTGCTTACAGAATAAATTAAATTAAAAATTAAATTTTAAATTTAAAAAGAAAAAAAGAAAGAGTATTGCTTACAGAATAACAAACGTGAAAATAAAAAGCCTCCAGATTCAAAACAATTTATTTCCTTTTAAGTTTATCTTAAAAACAATTCAGGACACAAAAATCGGGGGAAAGACAGGAGACTAACGTAAAATTAAAATAATCTCAAACCCGGCAAAATAACTGCGCGCCGGTTTGAGAACGTTGTCATCATTTTTGAAAATTGGAAGTTAGATTGCGAAGCTCCCTTTCTGACACCCACGCTTATAAAATCAGGGGAGAAAAAAAAGTGTTGTTTTTTTTTTTCTTTCGAAGGAAGAGGGTTTAGCGGAAGGATAACGGTTCTTAATATCATTGAATGGAAGATCTACGACCCTACAGAAAAGTCCCACTGATATATCGATTTCCTTTCTTCCGGACTACGTATGCTGCTGGGTTTGTTTGGGAGAGTATTACAGAAGGATTAGGGGTTTTGCCAATGGTAGCAAATAGGTTCATCCACTCGAGGGAAGGTTTATAGTCATCTCAAATTAATAATTGTTTTCCCACAATAGGGGCAACGCAACGCACCCACAGCAAGCTACTCAACAAGAAATTCCTAGACTAGATATTAAACCTCCTTTGAGCGCTGTTGATGGTTGGCTTGGGTGTGGGCTGCGTTGTCTGATTGTGGGAAAACAGTACGTATACATAATTTCAATAATAAATTGTACTTAGCTAAACACTCTACTGCAGTTTTATGTCTGGTTCGATCGTCAGAAGTTTTACCATTTTATTCAAACACACTTAAACATGAAGAAAATTTAAAAACTTATTTTATCCAAAGGTTTAAGGACGCTTGTATAAAATTGCAACACTTCTGACGATAGAAAACAGCCATCAAACTGCAGTGAAGTGTTTAATTTAAGGACAATTTATTATTGATATGGCTTCATGTGAAACAATAGCGAGCCCTTTTTTTTTTGTCCAAGATCAGACATCTTAATTTGATATTGTTCCGATTTTGAAAGGTTGGTATTCTTATATATATATATATATATATATATATATATATATGCATAAAATTTTGCAATAAAAAAAACTATGTATCGATGCCATTATCACCCTTTAATGACCCCCCCTCCAACAAAAGAGTTTTAAAACAAATTTAAAAAAAAAAAAAAAAAAAAAAATTAATTTTTACAATTTTTTTTAAGCAATTAGCAAAGCTGTTATTTTGTGTTTGTCAAAAAAAAAAAAAAAAAGTTTTTTTTTTTATTCTATTATTTTTTTTTTATTATTCATCTTTTTAATAAATTTGTTATTCGACATTTATTCGAAAAAGTAATTATAAACAAATAAGGGGGGTTTAATTCACAATCTGTGGTAAGAATAAAAATGCCCCAACAATTATTTTTACCTCTTGAATTTGTTTTTTTTTTTTATCGACAAGCCGATGATTTAATTTTTTTTTTTTTAAGATTTATTTCATAATCTTTTAATTTTTAATTTTTGTAAAAGTTCTCTCCTCAGTAAGAAATGGGATGTATATGTATTTATTTAGTAAACAACCATATTGAAAGGGCTCCTTTTTTTTTTTTTTTTTTTTTTTTAATTATTTATTTTTTTTTTTTTAAGGAATTGAGGGGAATTATCTATTTACAAGCAAATATTAACATATCAAATGCCCTTAGCATTTATCGTGTTGGTCAGTCATCAATGACAGACACACACATACACACACACGGACAGACAGATACGCAAACAGCAGCAGGATAAAAAGGGTGTGACTCAAAACCTGACCCCCTCAACTTTTTCAAATTCTTATAATGTTGAAAAAAAAAAAAAAAATTTTTTCGAACTCTTATAATGTTGAAAAAAAAAAAAAAATTTTTTCGAACTCTTATAATGTTGAAAAAAAAATAAAAATTTTTTCGAACTCTTATAATGTTGAAAAAAAAAAAAAAATTTTTCGAACAGGATTATTTCCCTTTGACTGAAATAAGAAAAATCACTGATTAACTGCTGTTTGTTTTCTGTTTTTATTAAAGGGGGAGGGGGAGGGGGAGATGAGTTGCATTTTTTTGTTGTCATAAGACTCTCTGCGTTTGTTTGCGTTTCGTTCCAGGAAGAAGTTCTGTCCAAGAACAGAAATATTAGTAGGGATGTTGCTTCTGTCTGCGACGAAGAGGAGAGAAGTCAAAGAATCGCAAAAATAAAAATAAAAGCAAGGAAATTAAGTAAAGGAGAGAAAGAAAAATGGCACAAAATTATTACTTTGTAAGAAATAAGGACAGTGTCTGGATAATTATATATATATATATATATACATATATATATATATGTATGTAAAAATAAAAATGGAATAAAGGATAAGCAATTCAACAACTAACAAAAATAAACTCATGTTGTAAAGTTCTGCCGAGATATTTCGGTCGTTAAAATACGGCCATTTTCATTCGGATGGTAAACTTTATTTCAAAACGGAAAAGTTTTCAAATTTATACAATTTCTAAAGACACTGGTTGATTGGTTTCTTTCTTTCTTCTTCCTCTTTTTCTTTCTCTTTTCATAACATTCCTCACGTCCCTACTCCCTTTTTGTTGTTCTCTGCACGTGACATTTTCTTCCAATCGCATTCTTTGTATAAATTTGAAAACTTTTCCGTTTTGAAATAAAGTTTACCAACCGACTGAAAATGGCCGTATTTTAACGACCGAAATATCTCGGCAGAACTTTACAACATGAGTTTTTGAGTTTATTTTTGTTAGTTGTTGAATTGCTTATCCTTTATTCCATTTTTATTTTTACATATTGTCTGAAACATTGTTTCTTTTTTCTTATATATATATATATATATATATATGGCTTATTTATAAATTTGATCACTCCATTTGAGCACTAAAATATTTGAATAGGAGTTATTTTGTAAACAAATATCTCTAGGATATCGACCTGGAAAATCGAAAGTGTCCGAATTTCCAGACCGATAGATATAACAAAGATATTTGTTTACAAGAAACTTATCGATTCAAATACGGTAGTTTTCATACGGAATAATAAACTCTACAAAAGATAATTAGAATAATTAACTCAATTTGTCGGGATTTAATACCTACTTATATATATATATAATAATATAAATCTATATAAATAAAATTAAATGTTCTGAAAGTCGATACATTCTAAGCAACTAATCTTTCAACAATGAAGGCGGCAAAAAATACCCCCGTCCACCTTCCAATTTAAACCCGCACACAAAAATCTTCTTAACCAACTGCAACATGATTCTGGGTTAAAATTTGTTTCCTCTCGGACATGAACCGGAAGTTCAGAGTTTGTAACCTTCCAATTCTTAGCCGATAACACTGAAGATTAGCTACACGTATCTGCTCAGGATTCCTGGGAATCTAGAAGCAGTATGACCATGAGTTAAGGTTAGTTTCTAAAACCTGTTTGTACTTATTTAAAAAAACAGGATGAACTCTGACACCAGTAGTTGAGCACTTTAGTCAATTTTAAAAAAAGAAAGTTTTTGTATATTTTCTCTCATTTATACGCACCAACTATTGATTGAGGAAAGCATGACAAAGTTTTTCCCCCAGAAAAACTGGCATGTCATGTTAAAAACCCACGCTTTACATAATTAATATTTTGTAATCCTGCTTCAAAAATCAACACCTAACATGTTAACCATTGAGCTTCATTTTATGTGCAGTATTTAACACATCCTGGGGATTCATAAGATCTTATTTATCGATAAAATCTTTGTTATCTGATCTCCTTGAAATATAGCAATAATTAGACTTCAACTTTTCCATAGATCTCCCTCTTATATATATATATATATATATATATATATATATTATTTATCTACCTCCCACAAGGTAAGATGTGACACAAGGTCGGGAAAGTGGGATTAGATAAGCCAGCGCTCGAGAGGTGAGTATTCTGACCATTTAAAAATTGCCTGGGCAGCCGTCGACATTCCCCGGTAGGGGCGCCTCAGGCAGTAAGCAATAAACTTACTCCTCCCCAAAGAGGGGAGGCAAAGCCTGGGAGGGTGGACCTCCTGGAACTGCACAGGACAGACCTATTGACCGGCGTAAATCAAGCCCTAAAGGCCAAGACAATACCAGTCTATGGGGTGCAGTATCCATCGGAACAGATACTACACTTTGATCTTGGCCAAAATATATATATATATATATATACACACACAAAAAAAAAATTGGTACTCCTGCTAATTATAATGTATCTACTTTTATAATATTTCATTATATATATATATATATATATATATATATAGCATTAGATAAAGTGAAAGAATAAAATAAGGTGTGAATCAAATTTTATTACAATTCAAAGTTGAATCGTAATAAAATTTGATTTGCACCTTATTCTATTCTTTCACTTTATCTATTGCTATTAATGCTCTATCCACTATATTGAGCTCCATTTTTATCCGGATGTTCACTAATCAAAGATATTAGTTGCCTCTTATATCTTTTTTTGTATTAACCATATATATATATATAATAAATTAAACTCTATAATAGATTTGTTCATTATTTGATCGAGGTTTCTATTGATGTGAAAACATTTTTTTTTTTTTTAAGTTTTAAACAAAGAATTGGTAAATGTGGAACAAAGTGATAAGAAAATTAAATTATTATCGTGCACAGAAAAGTTTTGTCTGATATCGAAACTCATAGAAACGCCAGCAAATAAAAATCAGTGTTTTATTTATTTTATTTAAAACATTTTTCATTAGACATTTTTGATGTTGTTGTATTTTTCATTCTTTAGATTTAGAAAAAGAAATAACTGCATTAGATTTGCAAGAAAACCTCAAAAAACCCAAAAAGTGTCAGTGAAAGCTAAATTCGTTACGTAAACGAACCAAATTTGAAGACAAAAATCTTAAAAGTAAGTAATAACTCAACAAATTGTAGGTTTAACATTCGCAGTTTTAAATTAAAATTAAGAAACTTTAAATAATTTAAAAGAAGACAAAAAATTAAATTAACTTTTCAAACAAATTTTTTTTTTTTTTTTTTTTTTTTTTTTTTAAATGTCAGAAATGGAAAAATTAATCTTAGAAATATAATTTATTTCCGAATTGCTAAAATATTAGTTTTTTTTTGTTTTTTTTTGATAGCGGAATAAAAAGAATTATTTAGAAAATACCCTAAAATGAGACATCAGACATGGTGAGTTACAGACCAGAAGTTGAGGAAGTGGAAGAACCATTTATATATATTTAAAAAAAAAAAAAAAAAAAAAAAAAAAAAAAAAACAGGGGTTTCTTTTTGTTCTCCCTCTTTCGGAGTTAAAGACATTAAAAAAAGGGTGCTGTGCATGACATTTTATATTAAAGGTCAACTCATGGGTCAAGTGAAACTCGGAACTAAAGGCCGATTTAAAAAGCTCTTTTTTTTTTTTTTACTTTTTAAAAATAATAATATAAATTACATTAAAGTCAATCGAATATCTTTGGTCTATGATATTTTTTATTATTCTAAACGACAAATATATTAATAGAATTAATTTTTTTACGAGTAATTTTCTTTCTTTCTAAATAAGTATTTAAAACATTGAATAAGATTTGTTTACTATTAAAAAACAAAGCAAAAATAATATTTTTTTACGATAAAAATTGACAAAATACTAATTTTTAAGACGGTTATAATATAAAATTAATGTTGTAATTAAATTTAACATTTTTTTTTTAGATATTTGAAATTTTACGATTTTTAAATCGACCTCCAGTTTTGGTTCTAAGTTGCTAGGTTGCACTATGAGTCGGCCATCAGCACAGAATGTCACGGTGCCGTGCCAATTGAAAAGAAACAAGCTATGCCAAAGATGACAGCACTACAAAACGATTCCACAGAAAATTGTCCACTAAAAAATGTCCTCTTTTTTTTTTTGTTGTCGTCAATGTCACGAGTCGTGGCCTTACCAAGACCAAGGCCTTTTTTTTGTTGTTGTTTTGTCGCATTTTAACATTTTATTTATTTATTTATTTTTTTTAATTTTTAATTTTTTTTTTTCTTTTGGAGAAGAGGAAAGGATTAATGGGGAAGGATAAAAAGTAAACATTTGTCATGACAATAGAAAGTTGCCAGAAGGTGAGTACTTCGGGGGTGGGGGGGTCTTGTTGGCAGATTACAGGCTGTATATATATGTAAATATATATATATATATATGTATGTATATATATATATAGTTAGGGCGAGAGAGCAGGCAAAGTATATCCGACTTGATTTAAACAGATTGTACATAGTTGGAAGGCAGCATTCCACGTTGAGCCGTTCGCTCAACAGTACCTTCCATCCAGCCCTGGTCGATGGGCTGGCAATGAATGATGATATCGCCTTCCACAAAGGAAACTTCATCAGTGTCAGCAGCCGTATAGTCATAGATGGCCTTGGACACCATCTGCAAGAAAAAAAAAAAAAGGCAAATCAGAAAAAAAAAAAAAAACAAACTTATTGGCTTCTAAAAACTTCAGAAAACTTTAATAAAATTTCCACATAATCATGGTAAAGAGTACTAATCCTAATATGCCGGGTAGCTAACCAGTAATTGATCACCTGGATAAGGGAGTCTGATGTTTTATTGGTCAATGAAATCAGTGTACACATCAAATATGATTAAGTTTGTTTTTTTATTTTTTTTTGATTTAGGAATTTTATGAAAAAAGTCTGTTCTGTCATTTATTTTCTTAATAAATTGAAAAAAAAAATTTTATTTTAATTTTTGATCTCCGGTAATCGATTTTACTATTTAGTCCAGATCAATTTTTTTCCTATAAAGAGGAAGGTCTTGGAGTTTTCACCATCTCATCTAATTAAGATTTACTGCCACCCATTACACCTGAACATTTTATTTAGTAAGATACACTGGCTGCAAATGATACGGGTGCGAATTACGGCAATATTTCACATTTTTCGATACCCATTACATATATTTCATAATATACTTAACTTAGCAGTTTGTCTTCATTAAGAGAGAAACTATGCCTTCTCTACAAGTCAATAATTTATCACTAATTGTCAATCTGTTTTTCCATAATCATTCGCTTTAACAACATTAACATGCCATCGGCTTCTTTTACAGCAACTCATTGACTTATCTCAAATACTCATTCTGTCATTCTTTTATTCCATAATCATTTACTTACATGGTGTCGGCCTTTCTTGAAGCATGCAATACATATATAAACAAACTCTTTTTTTTTTTATATAACGTCCTTGTAATGGGTGTTCTCTGCGGTGAAAAATGACACAATACTGGTCAACTCTGATGATGGAATTTTATTCCGAAATTAATAAGATTAAAGTAAAACAAAAATTAATTAATCTTGCATCGATAAAGGCTTCTATTTTCAATTTTAATAATTCTGACCCACGAATGCTTTAAAATGAACGACCTATATTTCTAAAATACACCCATACCTTGTTTTTTTTCATTCTTCAACCAGAATTTGAATTCATAACTGCAAAGACAATACTGCAGATAACACCCATTAAAAGGACATTATATAGAAAAGAAAAAAAAAAGAAAAAAAAAAAGAAAAAAAGTCTGTTCATTCTTTGAAAAATGACAAAACTGGTCAACTCTGATGATGGAATTTTATTGCGAAATTAATAAAATTAAAGTTAAAAAAAAAAAAAAATTAATCTTGATAAAGGCTTCTATTATCAATTTTAATTCTGACACACCAATGCTTTTAAATGAACAACCTATCTATCTAAAAAAAAAAAAAATAAATAAAAAAAATAAATATTAACGCAATTTGTTTACGCTGCGAAAACGGCAAATGGCTTTAACGAATCAAAACAAATTTAATTATTTGAAATTTTAAAAATACAAATAAAAATAATTATTTAAATGTTTAATCAATTTTTTTTAAATACGTTCTTCACCGAGATATTCTTTGTTTATTTTTATTTTTATTTTATAAAACGAAAAAAAATCTATTTCTAAAAAAATGAAATTCGTTTCTTTACGTTCTAATATATTTCAATTATTTTATGGACCTAACCGATAATTGTCCTTAATGATCTCGGATGGAATCGAAGGAAAATTTCAATGGTGTCTTTAGATTCTGTGACAAATTTAACCCTTATTGAAACTTATTTGATGTTATAAGTGTTAACATATCAATTTTTATAACACAAACAAACATTGATTTAGTTTGAAAAGTCACACATGGAAACGTTGCTGAAATGGCAATAATTTTCAAACTACCTTATTCATATAACCGCGTGCTACACACAGCGGCATATCAACATTAATCGTCGATAACATCAAGACGAATTTCAACTTGACTGCGATAAATATGTCTCAGTCAGGGAGGATTAAACGAAAAAAATAAAAACACAAATGCTTATACTTTTGACAAGGGTGTATATCACCGAAAGTACTCAAGTTTTTAAAATAAATAAATAATTTATTTAAAAAAAAAAAACAAATAAATTGCGTTGTCCAGGTTTTCAAAATATTTTTTTTAAATATTCTCTTTATTATAAACATTTATTTATATATATATAGTCTCGGAAGTTTCTCAACCATTAAAACTATATATAAAAAAAATATATATATATAAAAAAAAAAAAATTATATAAAAAAAAAAAACAAAAAAACTTATAGTCTCAAGTCTTCCAGTGGAAAATCACTCATGTAAGTCAATTTATTTTTTACAGTTATTATATTAGTTAGTTTCTAACACTATTTTAAGGGATCATCAGTTGTTTACCATGAAAAACTGTTTCGGGAATTTAAAATATATATATATATATATATATAAAGAGAAACTTACCCCTTTTCCAGCGTATGGATTCTGAGCACCTGCAGGAGCTGGAGACAGGAACAAAAAAATAAAATAGAAAGAGGCATTAAATAACATTTAAAAAATTGGTGAAAATTCCATTGAATTTTCCCACCCACGTTCCATCGGAATCAATTGGAAGTAATAAACCCAAATAAATTCATTTGGGAAATTTAACAATTCATCATAAATAAGACAAAATTATTTTTTTATTTTTTTAATGAGTTGGGGGGGGGGGATGACAGCAGGATGGGAGTGGGTATTTTGTAGTAGGAGTGGTTCAATCAAAGACATTTTATTAAAAGAAAAACAAAAAGAAAAAGAAAAAAAAAGTAAAATCATTATCATTTGTCCATTTTTTTTTGGTCAAAACACTCTTAACACTATACATACCAAAAAGCCTTTGAATTTGATCTGAAGTCAATTTAAATAGAAAATTTTGATTGGCATTTTTCAACAATTAAAAAGATAATAAAAAAAAATGTTAATACATTTAATTTCACATTTACTTATTTATGTACAGATTTCAAAAAATTTAAAAAAAATTTTTTTTTTTTTTAAAAACAAAATCAAAATTCAAATTTTGTTCATGTTAGCCAGAAATGTTTTGAAAATGAAAACCAAACATCCAGACGCACAGTTCACGAAAGCAGGGTCGTCAACCGACAGGAAGGAAGAGCACATGCAAAGGAACAGGCAACAATTTTGACGTCAGTTTTTTGTTTTTTGTGTGTGTCATGCCCAACAGAATCTCCACATTGCTCAAAAGAGAAATTCAGGAGGGAGGGGGAGGAAAAGATGAGAAAGAAAACATTGATCAAATGCTTTTAGTTGAACAAATTTTATTTTACTTAATAGATCAAAAGGTCAGGGAAATGTAACCCTTTGCCTGTCCAAGCGATTTATATCCACACACACACACACACACACTGATTTTCTTGCTCAAATCGGCTGCAGCTCTGAGCCCGCGGGCAAAACATTTTTGTACGTATGATTTTTTCTTCAAACAAATCATCCTGAGGAAGTCTTACAATAAAGACGAAACGTTGATGAATACATAAATAATATTTTTTGGTTTTCTATTTTCATTACGTCGGAACATTTTATTCTTGCCTTTATCATATATATATATATATATATATATATTATATTATATGAAACAGCGTTTATGTGTGAATATTTTTCATTTGTTTCATGCTAACACTTATTCTATGTACTAGCCACGTTGGAAATTTAATTTCCTTTACACAAACCCCTTCATATATGAAACAATAATAATATGTATATAACTACAGGGAAACCTTTTTTAAAACACATTTCAGACAATAATTATACGGATTCAAGAGACTGTTAAGAAATAATTATTGTCTGAAATGTGTTAAGAAAAAGTTACCCTATAGTCCTAAATATCTGCTCTGTATGCTAAATTGCTCACTACACTCTGAGCTCTCTCATCGGAAATATGACTTCGGATATATTTTTATAACACTATATAATTTGATATTAGACTGAACCTTTCCATTCAGATTGAACCTTTTCATTAAAAATTTAAAAAAATTTAAGTCTATCACTAAAAAAAAATTAAATTAACAAGCCTATCACTAAAAAAAAAAAAAATAAAAAAAAATAAAAAATCATTACAATTTATTATAAAATATTATAAATTAAAAAAAATTTAAGTGTATCACTAAAAAAAAATTAAATTAACAAGCCTATCACTAAAAAAAAAAAAAAAAAAAAAAAATTAAAATCATTGCAATTTATTATAAAATATTATAAATTAAAAAATACAATCAAATTATAGATTTTGAATGTCACGTCCAGAGACTCTGCCAATTCTTTACGATTGTAGAATGTTCAGATATTTCAGAAAAGACCCATTGTTAGCAAATTCAGCAATTCTTTCAAAGAATTCTCTGACCATCTATCGTGTCTATATAGTTATATTTTGTCTGTAAGACTTCATTGAACGAGTGGAAGAAAACTTTCAATGCATTTAATTCCGAACGAATGATTCCAAGAGTTCTTCGGTAAGAAGTCGGCATTGTCATGACTCTTCACGACTCCCACGACGGGGCGAGGAGGGGGCATATTAGAAATCACGGCTATTGGAGGTTTAAGATTCATAGGAAGAAAAGGATGAAGCAAAAACCATTAAGTTTGATGCACAAAGACAGGCAAAGAGTTAACTTTAAAAGATACAAAAAAAAAAAAAAATGCAATAAATAAATCATTTATTCTTATGGAGTGCCAACAAACTTTGCGTTATTAAATTCTGACTGATTCCATAAACCACGTTTGTAACACTAAAGTGCTCTTCTCCCAGAAGAGATGGCCACTATCAGTTAAACCAGTGGTTCCCAAATAGTGCAATACACCAAAATTAGGAACAAGAATGGGCTGATCAAAATAGCAACCATTTTCCAAGCTTAGGAACCTTTTAAAGCTGTTGAAGATGACAAGGAATTGTTGTATGGTTTGAGGAGAGCTTCGATAGCCAATTCTTCAACTGATTCCATAAACCGTATTATTAACACTCCGCCATAAAGTGTTCCTCCCTGAGAAGAGACGGTCACTATCAGATAAAACAGTGGTTGACAAACGATGTAATGCACCAAAATGGTACGGTGCGAGATGACGTCACGTTTGAAATGAATATTCAAAGAAAAACAAGGATACAGAAAAAATTTCAAACAATTCAGATGTAACCGGTCATCCCGTCGAGTTCCGTCTGCATTTCAATTCTCTTTAATTCAATAAGTGAGAATATTTAAGTTTTCAAAGTTCTTGAAGATGACGATGAATTGTTATATCGTTTAAGAAAATTGCCAATTCTCCAACAGATACAGCGATGCCACAAGGAGTTCTTCATTAAACTCAACTGGATGTCCGGATCTGTCTTCATCTTCAAGAAGGACATTTCCATAGTTTATACTAACATTCATTTATTTTATAGAAAAATAATAATGGTATGCTAAGGCATTTTATGTTCGTACGTACGTTATCACCTTTCACGCATTTAAAAAAACTGAGATCACATGATCGTCAAAGATATTGTTGATTAATCTGATGTCGCCAAGGTAAGCAATTCTGACTTTACCCATTTTAAAATGAATTGTTTCAAAATCAGATTATGGCGTTCAAAACAGTATAATTTTAAATCAATAAATTTCAAAAAGTGATATTCGCTTATTAATTTGAAGAATATTTAACTGACAATTATTTTTACGATAAGAAGACAGAATATTTATTGTTTTAAAAAGAATTACATTGCTACAATTTTTTTTATAAATAAAGAAGAGACATATTTGTTTTATTTATTTAAAGAATATTTAGCTGATAATGATAATTATGTTTCTGAAAGGAGAAAGAGTCCTTTCTTAAGAGAGTTGACCCAGACAGACATTAAATTATACAAATTGATGTGAAAAAACAGGAATTTTCACGGAGTCCTGCTAATATAAATTTAATAATAAATACTGAAAATTTTATTACGATCAGATAATTCTGATTTTTGGCAGATTTTTTTATTTATTTATTTGGTGCTTGTTCACTGTTTCGGCCAGACGGAAAAATTATTTATGTGTGAAAACAATATTATGTACTTACTCAGTGGTATTTTATTGTTCAATGTTGAAAAAATTATCCAGTAAAACTTTAATTACAAATATTTTTACATTTTCTGTATCATACAAGTCACTTTGATGACTATGCCTCCATTTGCTACTGTTGGACAGAAGTCAAGGGCAGGTGATCAAAAAGCTAGGCGGTCTCTTCATCGAAATTGCGGAAAGATACCCAGTTTCAATTTAATTACTTTAATTTTATTTACTTTCACATTAAATATACTCATTACAATAAATTATGTTTTTTTATCAATGTACTTGTTTTTTTTGTTTTTTTTTAAATGAGTATTACCTGCCCTTGCAAATTATCTGCCCTTGACTTCTGTCCAACAGTAGCAAATGGAGGCATAGTCATCGAAGTGACTTGTACGATACGGAAAATGTAAAAATATTTGTAATTAAAGTTCTACTAGATAATCTTTCCTAATTTTTTCAACATTGAACAATAAAATACCACTGAGTAAGTACATAATGTTGTTTTCACACATAAATAATTTTTCCGTCTGGCCGAAACACTGAACAAGCACCATTTTTTAATTTTTTTTTTTAATTTATTCAAATTTTTTTTTTTTTTTTTAAATCAGAGGATGAATTTATTTTTTGGTTAAAAAACAAAATACTTTCATTGCCCATTCTTATATATACACAAAATCATTATTTAAAAAATTTTTTTTTTATTTATTCAAAAATTTTTTTTTTTTTTTTTTTTTAAATCAGAGGATGAATTTATTTTTTGGTTAAAAAACAAAATACTTTCATTGGCCATTCTTATATATACACAAAATCATTATTTAAAAAAATTTTTTTTTATTTATTCAAAAATTTTTTTTTTTTTTTTTTTTTTTTTTTAAATCAGAGGATGAATTTATTTTTTGGTTAAAAAACAAAATACTTTCATTGGCCATTCTTATATATACACAAAATCATTATTTAAAAAAATTTTTTTTTTAATAAACTAAATATCAAATGAACACTTTTAGAAAATGTTAGATACCAAATCAAAGGTTTTTGTCTTTTTAAAATTAAAGAGCAAATGTGGAGATTAATTCATAATTTTGCATTTTTTTAATAAAAATTTCAGAACTTTTTTGTTTTTAGGATTTTTAGATGCAAATTTATTAAATACAAAGATTATCTTTTGCTATTGATCAGCATTAAAATTGATTCATTTTTAAAGATTTTAAATTTCAAAATATTATAAATTCTTCCGTCAGTTTTTATGCAGTGTTCGGACTTGGATGAAAATTTCTGCATTCGGAAATAGTAGGGGGGAACTTGGAAGGGGACAATGAAAAAGTTCAGACATTTTGGCCAAAAACTAATTAAATTATGTCTTAAATGTGTATTTTTATTTGTGTAAAAAAAACAAAAAAAAACACACATTTTATAAATTTTCTCTAATTGATGATAAAAAAAAAAAAAATTAAATATATATTTATTAACTTTTGTTCATTTTCTAAATTTTAAATAATCTATTTATGGTAAACAAACAATATTTCCGGGAAAAAGGGGGTTAATTTTATTCAAAAACATATTGTAAAAGATACTGCACTTCTTAAGTTTATTCAAGCTAAAATCCGTAAATACGATTTTAACTTGTTATTGTTGGGCCCCTATTTATTTGCCTCCCCACGAGGGCAGAGTTAGCCACAAGGTCAGATTCTAATGTGAGAGCAAAATCCACATCCCTTAAAAGGGGCCCTCTGGATTGGAATAAAAATTTAAATTGTCTCAATCTAGAAAGATTTCGCAATGACCGAGGACAGAACAGATAAATAATAACAAGTGACATAGCATAAAAATTAAAATCGTATTTACAGATTTTAGAGAACCACCAAAAATACTTTTAATAATTTTTAAGATTTCCTATTGAATTATTTCTTGCAATTTCTAAACAAATTTTTATAAAAGGGAAGTAACTCCTTTCAAGGGAAGTAACTCGATTTAAAAAATGATTTTCCTAAAATAGAAATATTATAAAAAATATCAATCTTACAAATTTTTAAATTATTAAGTAAAACCAACATGAATTTCAGTTTTTGTTTTTTTTTAATCCTAAATATGCAGAATAAATTCTTAATATTTTTTATATTTAAAAATAATGACTTTTGTTCAAATAACAGATTAAGTACAGCAAAGTCTGGTTCATTGTTGAAAAAGTTCTAAAGCCCTTCCCCCTGGCTCAGAAGCATCATGGGCCCAGTGGATGACACTCAACCACCCGAGAACAGGAATTGACCGATCAAAAGCTTCTTTGGCCAGATGGGGCTACAAAACTGACCCAAATGACGAATTTGTACCGTTGAGTTCTAAATAATATATACATTTAATGTACGCGCATCGATCTTCTGTATGTACATAGAACAGAGCAGCAGCAGCAGCGCTGATGTGTATGACATTGCCTCTAAATTTTTGTATATGTTTATTTCATGTGTGTGCATATGTGTAAGCTGTAAGACAAAGCGGTGGCAGCAGGTCTCTGTTCAGTCTCGGGAGATAATGGCTTATCTCTGCAAGGAGAATCAATTCTGAAGCAAGTGTTGCGTAATCACAACCACACTTCTTCCGAACCGGCATCGCTCGAGTCTAGTGGTAAGGAGAAGTCAAAGACAACTAGAAACAATGCTGAGATAAGCAGTGAGGCCTCTCATAGACAGCACCTGGCATTCCCAAATGGTCACCCGTTAAGTACTGGTCAGGCTCAACGTCGCTTAACTTCGGTGATCTAATGGGAACCGGTGTGTCAACGTGATTATGCTGCATGTAAGTAGCAATAACAGTTTCCCCCCCCCCCTTCCTCATTGTGATAGGTGTAGTGGCAGAGTTACCCGGCTAACAGGGCTCTAGTGAAAATCCAGGAGGAGTCGGCATCAGGATCTGTCATCCTCTGGTCGTCTCTACCTCTGCGTGTGGCAAGAAACAACATGTCAGGTGTACGCAACCTTCCCCGACTTTGTATGCAACTGCTGAGCCTTGTTTGCTGCTTTCGGTGTCAGGGTTAAACACCTGCAATCCTGCAGGTTAACGAATATCTGCGACCAATGAGGAGGGCTTTCTGCAAACCAGACAATCCTGAGGCACAATCTTCGTGGGCTCTATGCAGAACTCAAAGTCGCTTAACAACAGCAGCAGCAGCTGTGTAAGCTGTAAGACATTAAGGAATATTAATGTATGTGCTTATTTCATGTGTATGTATATGTGTATGTATAAGCTTTATGTTAGAATCCAGTCAGTAAAGTTCGCATTTTGCTTCCACATAAATTATTCAAAAATGAATAACTTTAGTTTCTGGGATAAGCAACGTTTCTCTATTTAAAGAAGGAAATGGTTTATAACTAATAAAGATATTTGTCAAATAGATTGAAGCTTACACAGCTTTATGCTTATTTGTACACAATTTTTTTCAGGAGAGTTAAGGGGGGGGGGGGGAATGAAAATCCAGCATCAATAATAACGATTTTATTTAAAAATTTACTTTGATTTCTTTTTTTTTTTTCTTTCAGATTCGAACTTCCTGCAAATTGTTGTCCGTTTTTAAAATATTTTCTAGGTTTGAGAGAATTTGAGCCGATATTTCCAAGTTTTATATAGTCACGGGCAGTCATGCATCTAGATTTAGATGTGAAGAGAATTTGGAGCGGAGGATTATTAGATTTAAACAAATTTGTGAGCCAGGCAGTGTCAGGTATTTCATGGATAATTTGATTTGGAGGAAAATGCAGAACACCAACAGGATTCAAACCCGTGTCCCGAAAGGATCATTGTCGGTGCAGAATTTTCAGCAGTTTTTTCCCTTGAAGCACGTTCAAGTTATCTACCCCGAATTATACTTGGGGGGGGGGGGGGACACACAGGAGAATAAACTCTTTAATTCTGAAGTAAAAAAAAAAAACAAAGACTCGTTTCACACATATACATTATTAAAAAAGAGCACTGCTGACCTCTTTCTGGTTGTGAGTTTCAAACTAGGCAAATATGTTCCACCTCGCACTACTCTCTTTTGTGTTTTTAAATACATGATTTTAAGACTACCATTATTTAGTCAGATCTCACTTCCGGTCACAGTTTATACAAGACTCTCAGACATTTAATCATCTTAGCAGGGTCCTTTTCTATTGATCACAGAATTCGTTCTCAGAATAGTTCCCAGATAATCTCAAACTAAGTCACATTTATTTCTACAAGGCCCAATGCATTCTCTGTAAGTAGTTTGCCCTGGCAATTCATGTTTATTTCTACAAGGCCCAATGAATTCTCTGTAAGTAGTTTGCCTTGGCAATTCATGTTTTTTTCTACAAAGCCCAATGAATTCTCTGTAAGTAGTTTGCCCTGGCAATTCATGTTTATTTCTACAAGGCCCAATGAATTCTCTGTAAGTAGTTTGCCCTGGCAATTCATGTTTATTTCATCAAGGCCCAATGCATTCTCTAAGTAGTTTGCCCTGGCAATTCATGTTTATTTTCACAAGGCCCAATGCATTCTCTGTAAGTAGTTTGCCCTGGCAATTTATGTTTATTTCGATTGTAATTAGAGACTTTTAAAATGGACTTTTCCATTAGTAATTAGATCTGCAATTCCCCCCCCCCTTTTTCAGGTATCTAGTTTTATTAGGTCCCTCTTATACTTGTCATTGACAAACCTTTTCAGTGAGAAATAAATATATATCTCATCAACTGTTCCTTTATTACGCTTTCTTTATCATTGCTCCCCCTTTATATTCTACCCTCATGTCATCCACGATAACATTCAATATGGCAGTGTTCGTGTTAGAGAAGAGACTCCAACACGTGTGTCACTATACAGACAATGAAGTAGAATATTAAAGATTCTAATTTTATAACTAATAGCTACAGTGCACTATTCACCTCTTTTGTATCTGTTAAATAGATTTATATCTGTTCATTAATTTTGTATCTGTTAAATAGATTTATATCTGTTCATTAATTTTGTATCTGTTAAATAGATTTATATCTGTTCATTGATTTTGTATCTGTTAAATAGATTTATATCTGTTCATTAATTTTGTATCTGTTAAATAGATTTATATCTGTTCATTAATTTTGTATCTGTTAAATAGATTTATATCTGTTCATTAATTTTGTATCTGTTAAATAGATTTATATCTGTTCATTAATTTTGTATCTGTTAAATAGATTTATATCTGTTCATTGATTTTGTATCTGTTAAATAGATTTATATCTGTTCATTAATTTTGTATCTGTTAAATAGATTTATATCTGTTCATTAATTTTGTATCTGTTAAATAGATTTATATCTGTTCATTAATTTTGTATCTGTTAAATAGATTTATATCTGTTCATTAATTTTGTATCTGTTAAATAGATTTATATCTGTTCATTGATTTTGTATCTGTTAAATAGATTTATATCTGTTCATTAATTTTGTATCTGTTAAATAGATTTATATCTGTTCATTAATTTTGTATCTGTTAAATAGATTTATATCTGTTCATTAATTTTGTATCTGTTAAATAGATTTATATCTGTTCATTAATTTTGTATCTGTTAAATAGATTTATATCTGTTCATTGATTTTGTATCTGTTAAATAGATTTATATCTGTTCATTAATTTTGTATCTGTTAAATAGATTTATATCTGTTCATTAATTTTGTATCTGTTAAATAGATTTATATCTGTTCATTAATTTTGTATCTGTTAAATAGATTTATATCTGTTCATTAATTTTGTATCTGTTAAATAGATTTATATCTGTTCATTGATTTTGTATCTGTTAAATAGATTTATATCTGTTCATTAATTTTGTATCTGTTAAATAGATTTATATCTGTTCATTAATTTTGTATCTGTTAAATAGATTTATATCTGTTCATTAATTTTGTATCTGTTAAATAGATTTATATCTGTTCATTAATTTTGTATCTGTTAAATAGATTTATATCTGTTCATTAATTTTGTATCTGTTAAATAGATTTATATCTGTTCATTAATTTTGTATCTGTTAAATAGATTTATATCTGTTCATTAATTTTGTATCTGTTAAATAGATTTATATCTGTTCATTAATTTTGTATCTGTTAAATAGATTTATATCTGTTCATTGATTTTGTATCTGTTAAATAGATTTATATCTGTTCATTAATTTTGTATCTGTTAAATAGATTTATATCTGTTCATTAATTTTGTATCTGTTAAATAGATTTATATCTGTTCATTAATTTTGTATCTGTTAAATAGATTTATATCTGTTCATTAATTTTGTATCTGTTAAATAGATTTATATCTGTTCA
Source organism: Sepiola atlantica (assembly GCA_963556195.1). Taxonomy (NCBI): domain Eukaryota; kingdom Metazoa; phylum Mollusca; class Cephalopoda; order Sepiida; family Sepiolidae; genus Sepiola; species Sepiola atlantica. The sequence continues at coordinate 62,433,406 of OY744547.1, forward strand.
TTAATTTTGTATCTGTTAAATAGATTTATATCTGTTCATTGATTTTGTATCTGTTAAATAGATTTATATCTGTTCATTAATTTTGTATCTGTTAAATAGATTTATATCTGTTCATTAATTTTGTATCTGTTAAATAGATTTATATCTGTTCATTAATTTTGTATCTGTTAAATAGATTTATATCTGTTCATTAATTTTGTATCTGTTAAATAGATTTATATCTGTTCATTGATTTTGTATCTGTTAAATAGATTTATATCTGTTCATTAATTTTGTATCTGTTAAATAGATTTATATCTGTTCATTAATTTTGTATCTGTTAAATAGATTTATATCTGTTCATTAATTTTGTATCTGTTAAATAGATTTATATCTGTTCATTAATTTTGTATCTGTTAAATAGATTTATATCTGTTCATTGATTTTGTATCTGTTAAATAGATTTATATCTGTTCATTAATTTTGTATCTGTTAAATAGATTTATATCTGTTCATTAATTTTGTATCTGTTAAATAGATTTATATCTGTTCATTAATTTTGTATCTGTTAAATAGATTTATATCTGTTCATTAATTTTGTATCTGTTAAATAGATTTATATCTGTTCATTGATTTTGTATCTGTTAAATAGATTTATATCTGTTCATTAATTTTGTATCTGTTAAATAGATTTATATCTGTTCATTAATTTTGTATCTGTTAAATAGATTTATATCTGTTCATTAATTTTGTATCTGTTAAATAGATTTATATCTGTTCATTGATTTTGTATCTGTTAAATAGATTTATATCTGTTCATTGATTTTGTATCTGTTAAATAGATTTATATCTGTTCATTGATTTTGTATCTGTTTAATAGATTTATATCTGTTCATTAATTTTGTATCTGTTTAATAGATTTATATCTGTTCATTAATTTTGTATCTGTTAAATAGATTTATATCTGTTCATTAATTTTGTATCTCAATGCAAAACATTCATGAACTTTTTATGGGCCAATAAAACCGATACATTTTATTTATGCGAAAGGTTAATGTTTCTGTTCAGATACAAAATGAACGAACGAACGAACGAACAAACTTTAACAAACAAAAGAAGAAATTTTAGCAAGGATGTAGAATCTCAACACAAATCTGGTCTTGTTCGAACTTCCCGTCTCTCTCGGATAAGTGCTAAATAGCAAATCTGTGATCTCTGGTTATTTTATTTATAGACTTTTTTTTTCAAACGCGTTCAGAGTTTTCTCTTATTTTTTTTATTTTTTTTTTAACACAATTGATCAAGATTGTTATCCTCCACAGGGGAGATAATCCATAACCACCTCAGACATTATTAACGCAGGTGTTACCACATGTGATGGAGGCCACATGTGTGGGCAAAAGGATTTTGATAATTAAAAGGCTTTCATTATTTATTAGTGAAAACACGGAAAGTCAAAAAAAAAAAAAAAAAAAAAGGAGGTGGATTAGGAGGAAGATGGATAGAGGTTGGATGAAAAATGCCGAAAATTGTTAGTAAGAAAATTTGCAAAAATTAAAAAAGACAAAAATCTTTCGGACCATTTGACCTGGAAATGATCATTAGTAGTATTGGCAGCAAGATCGGATATAGCGATATTGTTTTCCACGTAATCTCGAGGGGGGGTGTCGAGGTTCAAAATTATATGGTAGGCATCAAGAATTCTGGATTGCTGAAGGATTTGTCAAGCAAATCAAAAGAGGGATTTCTAATTTTTATATATATATGAAAGAATATAGAATACGAAGCTATTAAAAAAATAGTTTCAAACATGGGATTTTTTTTTTTTTTAATTTTTCTGTTCAAAGAAAAAAAGGGGGCAGGGGGAATTGGGGGTGGGGGCGGATTGGAATTTAAAAGAACTCAAAAACAGACATAAGATAGTCTTTTGAGTCCAGAGTTTTTTCGGTTTTTTTTTTTTTTTCATATATATTATAAAGAGCTCATTTTTGGTGGCTCGGTAGCAGCCACACTAGCGCGTGGGTACCAGCTCACCAGCCTACCTTGCTGCTCCGGTTCGGTCACAATGGAGCCGTACTGGTTATTCATAGGGTCATAATCTGCAATTGATCCGATGCGACGAGAAGAAGAACCATTCTCCACTGGAAGAGAAATGTAGTATTCAAGCAAATAAACCAAGCCAAGCCAACCTCAAAAAGCTGCAGAAGGGACGACGACGACGACGACGAAGGCAAGTCGAAGCTTCCTTCTGACTGTCCGTTTTATCAAAGAGATTATGTGAGATTCAGAATAGTAGAAACAGAATAGTTGGGGGGAAGGGGGCGTAGTATTTGACACGTAGAGGAGGTGGCGTAGAATGCAGACGAGAGGTTGTTTAGATTCTTCAGTTACGACAGAGCATGGAACACACCGTGCTTCTTGAGTGGATCGCGGAGAGGGCAACAATAAGTCGAAACAGTTTTACGTTTCAACATCTGTCCGTTAAAATTATTAGTAAGTCTTTTAGAAATTTTTGGTGGACATATACAACGCATTCTCTCCCGCATATTTAACAAAAAAATAAATAAATAAAAATAAAAAATACTCAGATTATTATCAATTAAGCATCACATTTCAGAAATATCTATATATCTAACATATAAAGTTATCTTGTCGGATTTTCAAAGTCACACCCAAATAGCATTTAAGCTGAAAAATCAAACTTTGCTTCTGACTAGCCAATTTCTATTTGTTATTGTTGGACCATGTTATTGGCAATATAACATTTAGTCCCTATTAATTTTTTTTTTAAATTACTTAGTACGGCCCAGATAATTTCTTATACAAAACATTTTTGAATAATAACCTAAAATAAAAATCAGCAAAGGGAATAACTCATTTTAAATTGAATATAATAAGAGTTGTCTATCTTAAGCTTAAAAAAGTGCAAATAAATAAAAAAAAAATTAAAAAATAAAAAAAATTAAAAAAAAAAATTAAAAACTAAAATGACTTCACCCCATCCTGGGCAACGCTGAATAGGAAAAAAAAAAAAAAAAAAAAAAAAGAAAAGAAAGAAAAAAAAAAAAGAAAAGAAAAAAAGAAAAAAGAACGATAACATACTCTTTCTGGAGAACTTCGATGCATGATTGAGAATAGCATTCCCGCCCGGAGGGGGGGGGGTCTATTGTGTCAACACGTGTGAATTAGCAGGTACTTACTAAAGGCATCTTCAGAGCTGTATTGTTTTGCAGGAAATTTCCACCATCCACAACTGAGAGGACAGCTAGTATATATATATATATATATATAAAAATATTTTTATACATATATCAAAAAATATTTCATATATATATCAAAAAAAAATTTATATATATATATAAATAAATAAATATAAATATTTTTTATATATATAAATTTTATATTAGAAAAATTTGCTGCTTAATTAAAAATAATCTAAAAATTAAATAAAAAAACTTTGGGGGAATTGTTGTATATGTCTGCCAGATTTTTCTTATTTCCATTTTTAAGAACCTGAAGGAAACATGCGTTTTATTATTATTATTTTTTAATGTTCATTTTTATTATTCGTTTTTTTTAAAACAGGCAATCATGATGTGTTACTGAAGAAGAAAAACAGTTTTCAGGAAGGAGTTAGCCATGAGGACGTCATGAAGATACAGAGAGTGGCAATAGGTTATAATTATTATTAATTATTATTTCAAAATGAAAGAAGACATGCAGACGTTAGAATTTTAGAGAAAATAAATTTGAAAAGAGAGAAAGAGGGGTTAATACACATTTAGAATTTTCTTTTATCAAGTTTTACTTTTTAAAAAATTATTAAAATAGAAAAAAAAAAAATTTTTTCCAAGAAAAATTAATTTCCACTAATATATATATATTTTTTTAAAGAATTACGATTACGAAATTTTTTTTTTTTTACATTATAAAAACGGGTCCATTCTGCAGTAATAGAAAAAAAAAATTTTTTTTTTTAAAATACAATTTTAAAATTTTAATAAAAAAAAAAAAGACCGAGTCGTGCATCAATCGATAAGCAATTATTTAATAATAAAAAATTAAATAACTTAATAAAATAATGCAAAGCAATTATTGAAGAAAGTGCGGACATGACAGCCGGAAGCTGACGTGATGAGACGTTGGGATGAAATAAAAAGTGCTCAAAACATTCTCCTCTACAATCTTTAATAGGACGCTCGATTTGGTTAATATATTTTGTTTTTACGGATAATTTATACAGATTAAAGCGATTATAACCTAAATAAATCAAGTGCGGACATAAATATATCATACGTTATGTTTCGGAATGTTCTAGATGAAGAGTGATAATTTGTATTATTCTCACAACGTTTCGGCTGATGTAACTTCCAACCTTTTTCAGGTATGTCTTGTAGAACTCTAAGTGCTAAGTAATAATCAGTTCTGAGTTCCAGTCTTCTGGAGGTTGAAGGTTCAATCCTCAGTCCGGGTGATACTAAGAAAAAAATTACAAATTATTTTAAGACTTCTACCCGGTCATGGCTGATGGAACGAGAGCAAGTTACCCCCGTGGATTAAATAAAGGGTCCCGTTCAATATTCAGTACAGATTACAGAGTTCGATAAGAGGCAACTAAAGAAGGTCGGAGGTTACATCGGCCGAAACGTTATAACCCCCTCCTCCAAAAAAAAAACCCCCATCGAAGATGAGAATAGTAGTCCAAATAAATAATTCAACTTTTATCTCTGTAATTGATTTCCTTTTTTACAGATTCACGAGTCATTAGGTAATCTCTATGAATAAAATTGTGTGACCATTTCTTGTGTCTGTGTTTCTCACGATGATATTTTTTACTTTTATTTACTTTTAATCAATTATTTATTGAAAAAAAAAACCCAAAAAACAAACTATCATATGTACTAAAGCAAACTTAAAAAAAAAAAAAGTCCCATTAAAAAAAAAAGTCCCATTAAAAAAAAAAGTCCCATTAAAAAAAAAAGTCCCATTAAAAAAAAAAGTCCCATTAAAAAAAAAAGTCCCATTAAAAAAAAAAGTAATGCAGTGAAACGAGGCAAGATAACTAGTTTACTAGTACATTACAAAGAGAGTGAATGCCTAATTAATATTTAATCTTCTCCCCTTAAAAAGTATGCTGCCAGTTTCCACCTCTCTGCATTCGTCACAAAATCAGCACCCACCGTGGCTTGCTTGCTGATTTAATACCTGTGGCTCTTAAATTCTCAAAATTCTCATTTAAGTAAAAAGATTTCAGAGCTATGTCGAGTAGGTACTGCTATTACATTAAAAAAATTTTGTTTAGTAGAGATATTAAAATTTTTAGTTAAAAAAAAAAGAAAAAAAAAAAGAAAAAAGTTTCCTGTTGTAAAATTAAGCGAAACGTTTTATCAAATGTGTACAAAATGTTGGACTGAAGACGAGACAAAACAGAATGACAGCGACAGATACCCGCACAGTTTTGAAGCCGTATATAAAAAAATAAAAATAAATAAAAATTTCCTTTCATAAGAAATTTTTTTTTTAAATGAAGGACATTGTAGGAATTATTTGGACAAAACATTTTTCGATCATTGCATTTTTTTATCATCACCATTTGTTGGGAGTCTACATTAGATATCTTGTTTGGGTTCAAGAACACTGTTCAAATAACTCCAACAATCTCTTAAACAGGAGAACCTTATTTTACCAAAAGTTTGATAAAACTCAAAACAATTTTTGAGAATTCTAAGAAAGCAAATTATAAAGGAATCAGAATCATAAATATTAGCGAGAGCCATTTCTAGCGAGAAAATAATGAGACATTCGGAATGGACATATTAAAGGGAGATGAACTTGTCGGGGTTATTTCCCTTGCGAAATTGTGAGAGTTATGTCCCCTGAGCTTCCGCCAAGAGAGACATTTTGGAAAGACGTATGGCGTTATCAGCTCCCACTATAAATGCCAATTAGTTAGTAAATCCTTTTCTTCCAATTGTAAAAAAGAAATAAATAATTATTTCTTTACCATACTAAATTTCCTCAGTCAATTTTTTTCTCATATTTTTGTTTGTTCACATTCACATATTTAAAGTTACACCAGCATAAGCATCATTCAATAACCACGACAGGATCACATCAATAAATGTTTTTTATTCTTATATATATATATATATATATATATATATATATATATATCTCAATAGCTGTGGGACTCTTCTTTCTTGGCCGGTTCAGAATTTTGATTTTCACTATATATATATATATATATATATATATATTAGAGATGAAAAAAAAATTGTAAAGATAAATATTTATTAGAACATCAAACGTTCTAGAGCCTGGAGCTTCATATCCTTAATCCATGGAGTTTCAAAGATAAACGTTTTTCATCAGAGGATAGGGAAAAACCGACAATGTAATTGTAAATATTCTCGGCAACATTTAACTTTGAAAATTTTACATGAAATAAAACAAAATAAAGACCAAAAATATTGTATATTTACAATTTTTTATTTTCATCTTTTATCTCTAAAATTAATTGCTCTATTCAATATATTGAGCTTTATATTATCACGATAGATTATTATTAAATGATAATTCAATTATCTTTAATTTAATTCAACATTTAAATATTGCATATATATATATATATATATATATATATATATATATATATATATATATATCAATAGCTGTGGGACTTTTTCTTTCTTGGCCGGTTCAGAATTTTGATTTTCACTTGTATACAGTGCTCAGTGCCTTCTTAGACAGAGCTAAAAAAGATAAGCTGTTTTTAATTTCCTGCAACGATGGTTTCATTCACGATCTGTTACAGACTGTGCACATTAAACCACGATTATATTAAAACAACTTATCAAGTAACACAGATATCCGGGGAGGCAGACATAAACAGAGGCTGAAGAGAGTCAGCTAAAGGAGACCAATTATATGTCTCCTTTGTTTGGATTTGAAACCGACGGTACCGATGTTGTTCTGATCTTCTGCAACACACACACACACACACACACACATTATATATATATATATATATATATATATACATACATGTATAGTAAACACTGGAATTTCCAACCATATATTATGCTGCTTCTTTTTTTTTTTTTACATGGTTTACAATTCTAATCCGTCATAACCATTGGTTTCATGCCATGAGAGCGATTCCTCAGATGACTTTATTACGTTTTAGAATTTTATGCTTCGTTTAATTAAGATAATGGGAAACAAATATTTGTAAAATTCCCATCATTTTTATCAATTTTTTTTTTTTTTTTTTTTAATAAAACATGGATTTAGAACTTAGCATTCGTAGTACGTGGTGATACGGTTGATGTATGCATGTTAGATATGGATTACGATTGTCGGAAGGAGAAGTGAGAATGTGGCCGCAATTCAGGATTAAGCAAAGAAGAAAACCACAGACATTAAGATTTTCCAAGATTTTTAGTTTCAGATGGGATGAAAAGAAAAGAACACAGGAATCTTACGATGCAACTTTGGTGCGATGGATTCACCCAGAAAGATTGTGCTTGCCGAACTAGGATAAAAGAGTGCGCCTTAAAGATGGCAAGATTTGCTTTGGCAGCATTGTTTCTGATTCCATCAAAGAGAAATCAGAGATGAAAAAGCAGGAACGAACATCGAGTGGAAGTAAAGAATTGCCAAATGAGGGAAAATGTGTTTAAAAAAAAAAACAAAAAAAAAACACCCAGTGCTTTGCCAATTTCACGGGGATAGTTCGAGGGTAAAATATCCGTGTTTTTATGGTTCAGACGTGTAGAGATTTGGCTTGGATCCTGCTCAAAGAGATTCTACACGTTTTTGGTAAGTAATGTGGAACTATATACGGGTTAAAAAATAAATCAGAATATTTCCAAAGTCTTGACAGATTTGAACAGCCATGCGTAGAAGACTTCTGGGAGATGGGGAAGGAACTGTAACCTATAACAAATAAAGCAAAGCAGACACGAAAGACGCAGAAGCCGACATCGGAGATATTGATTTACGATTTTTGAAAAACGGAAAAGAATACAACACAAGACACTGACAACAACGAAAAGAGCGAGGAAAGAGATTTTGGTAGAGTTTATCACAAGCACCATTTGAAAGTGCCGTTAGTGTACAACCGTACAAAAATAACTGATCACTTCCAATCCTCTCATGATATTCTTCATTATTCAACACGCGTTAATGAAATGGATGGATTGTCAGATATGGATTGAGAATGGTCGACATTATATTGAGGATAGCCTCTATTTTGCAGCTGTCAACTTGCAGTTCATTTTTGACAACATTAGGTTTTGCAGAAGAGATGTCGGAATTTCTAATTTAAATTACTTGACTCAATTTTAGAATTATTTCATTACCAGTTTTATAATTGCCCATTGTCCAATGATTGACATCATATAGAAAAGAATCCTCACCCCAAAAAATTGCATTTTACAACTTCTGTAAGCCAGTGCGTTTGAAATCTTTCTACTTATTATTTTTTATTCAGTACATAGGATAAAGATATCTCTATTTAAAAAAATGAAGATATCTTCGTTCGTATCTGTATCCTAACTGTTCACTATCGCTTCATCTTATTAGTCAGTTGCTTTACAGCATATGGAAACTTTTTTTTACAAATCTGTTTTCGTAGAAAGTCTTTATTACTTCAAGTCATCAATATCTGTAAAACATGATTTATGATGTACATCCATGTGGATACCACTGGGTGCAGTTTGTCATACCCAAGATATATTCTATCTAACCCATTGATGGGAAACTGAAAGGCACTATGCCTCCATATCAGAGTGGACCTGGAAATAACTGCAAAGTAATTGTACTTTTGTGAATTTATATATATGTATATAGTCTTTGATATATGTATATAGTCTTTGAGAAATTAAATACAATATATATATATATATATATAAGACCTACTGTCTTGATTATTAGTCTCTACGACTCGTGGTTGGGTATCTTAGAAGCATTTTAATATATACATATAAAAAAATATTTTCTTTCCTTTTTGAAATTGATAAATTTTGGATGGCTTCTATCCTTTTTCAGTCAATAAAATTATGAAATCCAGTTAAAATTCAATGTTTGTTTCAAACATACACTTGTTAAAAAAATTATATATATATATATATATATATAATTCCAACAATTTTTTTGGTGCAGATATGTGGTATGTCCAGGTAGGTTCAATATAAATATATATAGATAGATGAAAGAAGAGGGATAAACATGTACGAATGACAAATTTATTTCAACTTCGATTGTTCAATGCCAGGTGTACTCGGTAAAAATAAAAATGTTTATTATTCTTTCCTTAATCCAAGGTTTTTCAAAGATTAAAATCTTATCAGAGGAATTACATAGATAAGTTGGCAGTGGAAAAGCCAAAATTAAAAATTTGAAAAACTATTAAGTAATGAAGAGTAAGAAAATGGTCTCATCTGTTCGTTTTTCAGGCTATCCTCAGCCGAAGCAGATCTTAAGCCCATACCAATTGTAAATTGTTGTACCCAAAGAATTGTTGATAGCAACAAAGAAATTAGAACTAATATCGTAGCTATCAATTGATCTCCAATCTAAACATGGCTGTCTGACTTTTGAAGAGGAGGAAGAGAAAAGATCGAGAAGCAACAATGTCGACACAGAAATAAATCAACAACGACACATAAACAATAAAACCCACAAAGGAAAAAAAACAAAAAAAAAAACATCTGACGTAACATGAACATAAAAATCAAAATATAACCGAATGACATTTTTAAAATAACTATTTTAAACACTTATATTTGGACCTGAAACTGAAAAAGCAAAAAAAAAAATAAATAAAAAAGTAAAGCACACTGCTTTACAAGCAATAAAGCTTTAAGCTTTCTAACAATAAATAAAGCTTCAAACTTTCTAATTGTATATTTGACACGTTTTGTTTAATCCGATTGCCAAGAATGTCTCTAGTTTTTCGTTTCGTGCGATCTTACGCACATGGTTTATCTTTCTTATCGATGGAATAAAGAAAATTTCGAATTGTTTTTATTTCCATTTCTTTTTATCGTTAGCCATTTTCAAGGAATCATACGTTAATAAAAGCACATCTAAAATAGTCAAGAAAGCCGAGGACATCTCGGCATCACTAAGCAAGACCTTTGTTAGCTGCTCCCCAACTACGGTGCGACCACATTTAGAATTTGCATCATCAGTCTGCCCCCCCCCCCCCATCTTGCTCAGAATATTGACCGCCTGGAAACTGCGGATCTATGCAACCAAGCTAATACCCTCCGTCAGACACCTGCAATACTCTGAAAGCCTTGCCTCTCTGGGCTTGGATTCATTCAAACTCCGACGTCCATCAACCGACTTTGTAAACACTCACAAAATTATTAACCATTTCACCAACAACCCGGAGCACCATTTTGATTTCCATGTGTCTAACACACGTGGACATGCTGACAAAGTCAGAAAACAGTACAGCAGCTCCGATGAGATTCGGAAACATTTTTTCATGCTCAGAATTACTGCAGTATGGAACTGCCTGCATCGCTTGTTCGTTGCCGAGACTAAATAAAGCTGTAAGCTGAAACATGTATGCATGTATGTAGCCACAAAATAGCTCTTAAAACACTCATGCTCACCGAAATTTTCCCAAACTACATGCATTGGATGTACCTCCCCCTTCAAGTTAATGCCTGGGAGGATGACATAACAAGACAGATACTACACTATCACCCCCCCCCCAAAAAAAAAGGAGACATGGTATCATGAGTAACGAGCATATACTATACTCCCCAAAGAGGTGGTAATGCCCGGGAGTAATGTATCATGACAAATAGAATCTTTATCACTACCCCTCCCACCCCATACATGTGGATGCACTGTTGCCGAGTTGTAGTGCGTTCGAGCAACGTTGTAAACACCGATTCCATATTAACAACATAGCATTCAAATGTGGCCATAATTTTGCGGCAACGAATTTTACAAAAACATTACGATTTATTATTAACATAATTCCTTGAAAATGGCCAGCAAACCATCCGAAAGCACTGGGGGGGGGGGGGGAACGGAAATAAAAACATTGAGATATTAATTAGAATTTTTTTTTTTTTTTTTAAATTCCATCGGTAAGAAAAAAAAAAAAAGTCAGTTCTCATGGGAGTACATGAAATGCCTATAAATATCCATAAAAAAAGGTGAATGTCTATGCAAATGCAATCGTGTTCCAATCATAAATCTCATCAGTAATGAATCTAAAGCTCTACTTGTTATTGAGCACTATTACATAAACACAGGAAGGATGTGTAGTAATTCAACATATTTTTGTTTGTTATTATAATAAAGCTCTAGTAATGTATTGAGCACTATTGAAATAAATATTGGACGATTGTAAAATTATTTTCAATTTCTATATAACTATATATTGTCTATTTTAAGAAGGCACATAATATACAAAGGAGTCACATGAACTAAATAAATAAAGCCTTGTTCACAGAGGATTTTCTAGTTATTTCATGATATTGTTGGATATTCTTCCATTTTATATATACACACATTTTTGGCTACATATGTGCACACATGTTTCAAATTCAGCCTTATTTAGGATAAGCCTCCTCAGACTAAGATGACAGGATGAAAATCAAAAAGAGAATGATTTTGATAAGCAATTTTCAGAAAACAGACGGATCATGTAACCACGTGACTAGAATTATTTTTTAATTATTCCAGTCACGTAGTCACTTGCTCCACATGTTTCCTTAAAGCCTCTCGTCAAAATAATTCTCCCCCCCCCCTCTTTTTTTTTCGTCAATTCAGCCTGAGGAGGCACAACCTAAATAAGGCTGTAGCTGAAGCATGTGTGCACATATGTAGCCAAAAAGGTTTGTATGAATAAAAATTCATATTGATAAATGTATATCTACTTGTTATTGAGCACTTATATAAACAGTAAGGATTCACAGGGTTGATAACCCAAATTCTATTAAAAAAATTTCACTGGAAATACATATATATATAAATATATATATATATATATAACAAAAAAGTGTAGCTATGCATGTGTTAGGTTTTAATAACATTGCAACCCTAGTATGTCGTACGTAGCCAACCGCAAGATTACTCAGCATTAAGATTGATTGCCTATCGTAGAGAATGGTTAACAAAAAAAATTTTAAATAAAAAAAATTAAATTAAATTAAAAATCAAAAAAAAAAATTTTTTTTAAATAATATAAAAAGAAATTAAAAAAATTTTTTTTTTTAAATATAAAAAAAAATCAAAAAAAAAAAAAAATCAAAAAAAAAATATATTTTTTTAAATTCTTAATTTCATCTTCAAGATAAATGGTTAGTAAGGGAACATTGGAGAGGGAATTGGGGATGGGGGTTCAAGAGAGGAGAGAAGAAAAAAGATCAAGACAAAAGAAAAAAAGATGAGAAAAACAAAGAGACTGACATTGTCTGACACATGCAGCAATCATTTTTGAGAACGAGAAAAAGAAAACAGAAAAATTAACTCCCCAGAAAAGGGAGTCAAGTTTAAAGAGAAAAGAAACGTTACAAATAAAATTATTCAACGACAAAAAAAAAAAGAAATGACGCACAGAAACATCCAAATCGCAATGGATCAATTCAATAAAAATACAATTGTTTTTTTTTTTGGTTGTTTTATTTTTTGTAAATCTAGATCCTAATTTTAAAAAGTTGTTATACATTTTAATGTTTAATAATTAAAAAAAAAAAAGATTTGTATTCTTCGTTACAATACAGATGCTGTCGAAAAAGAGTTTTCTTTGGTTGAGGAGCATAAATAAACAATAATACTTGACTTTGGCCTAGGAACATTAATTCTAGATAGAAATTACATTTTAACCACCAATTTGAAGGCTTCAAAATCACTTGAGAATTTCTTCCCCCCCCCCCCCCCCAAATTTTTTTTTTAATGTGGCGACTAGTTTTATCTATAATTAGTATGGTTACTTAGGGTTGACCCCCCCCTCCCCCGGAGGGTGACAAAAAATAGAAAAATTAAAAAGTGTGGGTGACATTTTTCTTTTAAAACTTCTTTCTCTTTCTCTCTACCCCACCCTCTCGCTTTCTCTGATAATTGAAGAAAAAAAAAAAATCACTGACAAATCACAGATAATAACAGGAGATAAAAAAAAAAACTAATCGTTCTGTCGATACTAATTCTGTTCCTGTTGACCTCCTCACCCCCCCCCCAAAAAAAAATATTAAAAAATGTGCCTATATTTTGTCAGAGGCAATGCTGAAAAAGAATATATCAGTTTTGTGAGTGTGCCTTGTGTAGTTTTCTACCTTTAGCTGAACACACACACACCTTTCCTTTATATAATAGACTAGCAAATATATGCTCCCTCCGGTCACAGTGAACGAACATATATTAAACTGACCCCCAAAGGAGGAGGTAATGACAGAGGATGGTATCATGACGAACGAACATACCCTCCCCAAAGGAGGAGTCCATGCTTGGGAGGATGATAGAACAGACACTACACTACTCACACCCGTTAAAAGTCAATATAATAATAGATTAAATGAATTTTTTTTTTCATTCCTTTAAAAATGCTTAGTCATAAAAACATTTTCTATGGTTCCTTGGCCTTTTGGCTAAGATCAAAGTGTTCTCAGCATTCCAGCAATATCAGACAATTTATTATAGACGAAACTATGCTGTATATATAAGAAAATACAACAATGCAAATTACAAATGAATATTACAGAAAATTACTTTATTAGAAACTGTTTATAAAATATGTATGCATATTAAGAATACTTTTAACTGTTTGTGGATGTTTGCAGGTTACTATATATATACGGTATTTAAAAATATGTTATATCATAGAATTAAATAAACATAAGCCGTTTGGATGTTAATATAGTTTAGGATAGGTTTAGATAATTAACATTTTTTTACGTGTTTACATAATGTACGATGTGTTTACGTTTTAACTTTAGACATTCGAAAGTTATTTTGAAGCCTCTACATTATCCGTTAGAAAGTAATTTCTGGTTAGAATTAAAGTTTATAAGCAAAAGTCAAGTATTATGGTTCATTTGTGCACCTAAACCGAAGAACAGAATTTGTAGACTATCGACGAATCAAGACCTTTTTCTCTGCATGACAAAATTATACTTTAAATGGAGAATGTTGATAAATAATTGGTATTAAAAAAATTAAAAGAAATTGTAAAAAAAAAACATTTTTTAAATTAAAAAAAGAAAAAAAAAATCACTATTGGACATTTTTTTTTTTTTTAAACAATTTCTTCTCAGATGTCTATAAAAAAAAAATTCTATACTGATTTTTTGTTTTTTAAATTAATTTTTCTTGTTCCTTTAAAACAAAATGATTCAGACTTTAACGGTTAATAATGAAAAGTTTTCATTTACTTCAAATATATTAAAATATTTGTAGAGTGGACATGCTTTCTGCCATTTACAATATTTACACAAGAAAAAAATAAACAATTAGACAAAGAAATATCACATAAGACGGAAACGTTGAATATAGAAAAATACAATAATCATAACGCTTGAATTGTTAGCCAACAAAACATGTCAATATAATTGTTGAATCGTAAACAAATGTTACACAATATTTTTTCATCACAGTCAATAATGAAATACTTTAGGAAATAAACATAAGAAAAATCGTATTAAATTTTTGGTTTAAATTTAAAGAAACAAAATAAAAAGCAAAACAAATGTAAATTGTTGCAATCAACAATCGGTTGTAATTTTCCACTACAAAAAAAAAAAAAAAAAAAAAAAAAAAATATTGAAGTGATCAGAAATCAAAAAATGCTGACATTTTTTTTCTTCTTCTTGATATGAAAGAAAAAAGTCAACAAAAATACAATAAAATTGTGTGAAAAGTGTTTGGTTTAGTTATCCAACTCCGAAGACTACTCTGCAGAAAGTTTATACCTATTATTATACTAAAGCTGAGTTAATCAATCTTTGTTTCCTGAAGGCTTTTCTCCTATATATTTTAATCACAAAATACATAATAAAATATTTCTTAGTTTTGGGATTGAGTTATGTTTGAAAAAAAAAAATCTATTTTTAATTAGCCATAATTTGCAATTAACTCATCGAGTGACCCGCCTGTCTATCACTTTCACCCTCTTTCACTGTATGTTGTTCAAACCCTGCTCTTAATTTTGTGTCTATCACACTCCGTTTATTAACAGTCAACTAAATATAAAACATGAGATTAAAATAGTCCATTATAAACTAAAGGAAATATCA
Organism: Sepiola atlantica; assembly: GCA_963556195.1. Lineage (NCBI taxonomy): Eukaryota > Metazoa > Mollusca > Cephalopoda > Sepiida > Sepiolidae > Sepiola > Sepiola atlantica. Next base: position 62,448,645 of record OY744547.1, read on the forward strand.
CCACAAGTCGTAATACTACTTACCCATAGCTAGAGAGAGAGGGGGGGGAATACGGCAAGCAGAAATAGATTTTGTCTTATTATTTTCTTAAATGTAACTGACGATGCAAACTTAATTTTCATGATTCAAGCAATCTAATCAGAACTCAATGGACGACCCAACGAGTCACATTTTGCTAATATATATATATATATATTACACACACACTACCCAAACTGTTATCTTGTTTGTCCCCTAGGGAAATCAGGGAATTAACCTGATGATTTCCCCTTGAGAATAAAGCAAACGTGTCTGTGTAGCTTACTTGTCATAAGTATATTTTCATACTACTAATAAACTACTCATATCTTGAGCTATGGCGGGATCCGTAATTCTCATATATTAAGCACTGTTGAAGTAAATACTGAAAATATGAATATATATATATACATATATATATATATATATATATATTTATATATACATATATCATAATAATCCAGGTAAAACATCCACAGGGTAGTAATTTCAACCGGGTTTATAAAAAGTGCTCAATATCAAATAGAGCTTTTATATATGATTATTTTTATTTACACAGACATGTACAAAATCTGCGACACTGGCATGTCGATGTTATCAATCAACCGCTATTATATCTTTCCAAATATGATCTAAGGTTAAGATCGGATTCTAACTCTGCCTGATGAGATTTCAGTTTATAATAGCTGTTGATCGATAAGATCGACATGCCAGTGTCGCAGATTTTGTACATGTCTAAATAAAAATAATCATATATATAATCATATATATATATATATATATATATATAAATATATAAATAATAATAAAACTATAGATACAGTAATTTGTTGCTGTGGTGACCGTGAGTTTTATAGTATTATGGCCTTATTAAGTATTGTAATTTAATTTTTTATTTTATTTATTTATTTATATCAGTTTTTTTAGTTTTTTTATTCAATTGTCTAAATGGATGCATTTTTAGTGTTATGCCTGTTATCATAAAATGTTTTTGATGTTTTGGCTTTGTTTCAAATAAATAAAACTGAGAGGAAAAAAAACCAAAAAACTTTCCCAACAAGAAAATAAAGGCATTTTTATTTGGCTAAACAAATCAAATTTGCTTTGTAAACATGACAAAGAAAAGACAAACAACAACAACAACAATTCAAGGCATCAAAAGATGAAAAGGCCCAATTGTAGATGGACATTTTGGGCACCCACCTGAACGGTAACCTGGAGAGCATTAAACGGGGGAAAGAGAGAGAAAAAAAGTTGATGCCATTAAAATATTTGAAAGATATTGGGTCATTAAAAATAAAATGATTGATGATGGGGCGGGGGTCTCTGAAAGAAAACGGGTTTTATTTTTCCATCATCCTGGATATTATAAATTGGGCAGAGTTAAATATTAACAACAACTAAGGTGGGGGTGGGGTGACGAACAAATGGGGTATTTCCAAAATCAACACATAAGAAATATTCTTATATAGTCAGAGACAAAATCTTGAGATTAAAACAATAATAAAAAAAAAATGTTTCTAATATTGAACAAGAGACAAGGCTCTCTCATGCCAGGAAGTATGGGAAAGACATTAAAAGAGAGAAAAAAAAATTATATATATATATATATATATATATATATATATAGTGTGTAGATTTCAATTTTGTGTTGAGAATCTGAATAACAGAGCTCAATGTAATTTAAACAGAGCAAAACAGAATTATAAAAAGAAAAAACTATACACACATTAAGGTTGTACACATTATAACTTATTTCGACCCCTTAATTAGGTCTCCTCAGATGTATAAACAACCACGTTTTTTGACGTGGTTGTTTATACATCTGAGGAGACCTAATTAAGGGGTCGAAATAAGTTATAATGTGTACAACCTTAATGTGTGTATAGTTTTTTCTTTTTATAATTCTATATATATATATATATATATATAAATATATATATATATTCCTCTTGGCTTTTACAACTCAAACAGTGTTTGGATACTAATGACAACACACTAGCACTGAGGGGAGTGGGAAAAATGGAACATTCTCAAAGATCACACATGAGGAATATTTCGATATAGTAAAAAAAAATTTTTTAAATTAAAAAATAATAATAATTTCTAATATGGGACCAGACATCAGGTTCATGCCACGAGGGAAAGACAAAGAAATTAATATAAAATTGATAATAAAAAATCTCCCCCCCCAGCATCCCGGATTTTACCAATAAGACAGAGTTGAACACGAAAGACAACAAACAGGGTCGGTTGGGGCTGGGTGAAGAGGAACAAATGGGACATTTTCAAAAAATCACATGGGGAATAATTCTATACAAGTGTTTAAGCGAAAATTAATTTTTAAATGGGATGTTGTAATTCTATACAACTAATCGAACCAAAAAAAGAAGATGCAATAAAAGAACCTGGTCTTCGTTTAAAAGTTTTGTAATTGGAAACAACGCTAGCTTATATCGTTTCTATTTTATTCATACTTCATCCGTGATATCATCTGCATCATAACATTTTTTTTTAGTCATCAATAAATGAACAGCTTCAATAAAGCAATCGTATTACCAACGCCAGCAACATTCAGTCAGCAGAGAGAGGCATTAAAATCCGCAATGGCAAGGCCTGAGCGGTATCATTGATGGATTGCATAGCATCTCGAAATCTTTCCTACCCGACATTCTTAAGATGGACTTTATTTTTTTATTTTTTTGTTTGGGGGGGGGGGGGGGTCACAATGAAATCTGTCTTGCTCTGCAGCTTGTACATCAAAAAGCATCACTTGATGGAACATACATGAGGATGTTACGAGTGGCATTGGACATACGGAAACACCCAACCATTAAACACCTATATGAACACCTTCCGCCTACCCCAATCGCGCTTAGAGAAAGGCGGCTTCATCTTGCTGGTCACTATTGGAAAACTAAGCTAAAACTTGTGAATGACTTCGTCCTATGGAGTCCATTATGCGGAGAAAGATCGGTCGGAAACCTCATCATACATAGCTGGACCAACTTGTAGAAAACTCTGGATGGATGGATCTGGCAGATTTGCCGACAGTGATGTCTGACAAATTTTTTTTATTTTTTAAAATTTATTATGTACGAACGAGTCAACGCTTATCAAGGTCCCAAAGGCCACTTTAGGACAAGGGGTAAGATGGTTTTTTTTTGGGGGGGGGGGGGGGGATGAGTCCGGAGAATCCGAGAAAAATTCCAACCTTATTGATCGATTGCCAACAAATGTAGACTAAAACGGACATAGATAAAAAAAAATTTTTTTAAATACTTTGAAGTCACTTTCTCGAATAGACTTGTATAAATTGATCTTTACACGCACTACATTAATAGCGGCGTAGACAAAAAGCTAAGTTTTGATAAGGCGACCAGTCTACGAGAATAAAAACTCTGAAACAACAACTGTGCTTCTCTGTTTATCGAAGCTTTTAATCGTAATTGATTTCTCTTTGGCCTTGGAATAAATCAATAACGGGAAAATGGAAACTGCGGTTGGGGATTGTGAAATTCTTTCTTCAGTATAAACCCTTTATCGCGCGGTTTCACTTTCAGGAGATGTCCATTGTTTCTCAATGCAGGTGGAAACTGATGCAAAATATAATTGAATCACACGGTCGGCCGTCATATTACACAGACCTCCTATAGTATATATGGCGCTACACGATCTTACAGTTCGTGATGCTATTTGCTATTTTCATCCTGCGATCTTCTCATATATTTACTTCAATGGCAAAGTGCCGACATAAGTCCAGGCCGAATGGTGGACATAGATTAAAAAAACCAAAAAAAAACCTATGTAAATAATATGGGACCAAAGACAAGGTTCATGCCAATAGGTAGAGAAATTAAAAATAATATATATATATATATATATATATATATATATATATGGATGGATGGATGGGGGGTAAGGGAGTTCTAATCATCCTAACACTAAAAGACAGGAAGCAAAAAAAAAATGGTTTGTCTATTTACAACAATATTAAACTAAGGAAACACACAACACTTCATAGACATGGGGGAGGGAAGTCTACATAACCTCCAAGTGAAAAACCAACCTTTCTTAGTTGTCCCCCTGGATCTGTCAGCTATAAAAATTGAAAAACCAAATTGAAATAAATAAAAAAAAACTGTGTACAGAACCAAATGAGTGAAAAGGACTCGAAGAGAGAGAAAGGGAGAGAAAGGGAGAGGACAACGAGATTTGACAACAGAAAAACATAAAATTATTTTCTATTCGTTAATAATGAAACAGCTTCAATAAAAGCAACCGGCACTTCTTTAGTTTAGCTGTGAATCATAATTTATTTGTTTTCAATTTCGAAAACAGGGGCAGACAATCAACCGGAAGTAATATAGAATTCGAAGTTTTTATTCAAAACAATCAATAAAGCGAACAATAATAACAGCGAACAGTGTTTTTTTATTTAATAATTAAAAATTTTATAAAACTAATAGTCAACAGTAATTTTTTTTTTTGTATAATTTTAAAACTTTATAAAACCGAAAAGTTTGTCTGATTTTTAAAAATTCTTTTTATCAAACAATCATTGATTTTTTTTTTTTGTATAATTTAAAATTAAGATCCATATTTGGATAAAAAAATTCAAAGTCTGAATGACTTCCGGTTGATTGGGTTAGGAGCGAATGTAACTCTTTAAAATTGATTTCTCATTCACAGCTAAACTAAAGTGCCAAGCAATCATATTCCGAACGTATATAAACTAGAATACACATTTTATAAGTACCAGAGATTTAAAAAAAAATTTAAACTGTCTACAAAATGTGCAAAGAAAAAATCTTTGGATGAAACAGAAAGTAAAGTTAAGGTTTTATTAAAATACAAAAAGTTGGCATTCCAAAAAATAATCTAACCCTGAAAAATCAAAACTAAATTATAGATAATCCGGAACATTTAAAATATTAAAAATAAAATAAAACCGAAAAAAATAGTAAATGTAACCTTTTTCACTTTACGGATAATCTTATTTTAATCTTTCAAAAAAAAAAAAAAAAAAAAAAATTTGGTCAACGTCAAGGTGATACCTATACCAGGCCTGGCAGTCACACAGCTAAAGTTCACAATTAAGGACAGGCATGTGAAATCTAAATGATCACGGAGATCATTATTAAAAGTCTACCTGTTCTGTTAGCAATCTATTATTATTAGACTAAAGCTGAGTCGATCAACGTTTGTTTCTCCAAAGGAGAGTAGGAAGTGGATCTTGTGTTTACTTTTGGCAGCCTCGTAACCTTCGCATCCCTTATTCTGTCCATTAGTCCTCACATTCCATGAGTGATGTTTCTGACAAAGGGGGAAGAATTGCTGTTTTCTGGGTTGGAATCTATCAATCTAACTAGTTTTTGACCTTGAAGTGGTATTTTTTGTTTAGCTCTTTACATCAAGTGGCTTGATTCCTTTCTTTCTAAACACTCAGCATTATAAGGTGAGGATCAAGGGTAAGTGGGGTAATCCTGAGAAAAGAGTGGCGCCCTCCCCTACACCTCGGTATAGTAGCCAATGAAAAAGGAGCTTTTGGGTTGCCCTCGATTATGACCACTTCACTTCTTCGTCACATGTAAATGGGTTTATTTGTTTTACAGAAAATTAATCATATATGTACTTCCTTATTTGATGTGATAATCATGCTTGCATATTATTTGCATGGTTGCCAGGCCTGTTATTGGTATTGCCTTGATCCGAATATAAAAAGAGTTATTCCTTTTCTCCCCACCTCCCTCCCACACTGCGCAAATAGAAATAATTATATATGTAAGCAGTGTTTTGCAGCAACAACAAAAACTAACCTATTTATTTCAGCTACGCTCTCAGGGTAATAATAATGAATTTAAAAAATTAAATCTAATATTTAAAAAAAAAATTTTCTAAACAACAAAATGAGACTTTCACCTTTCAATATTTCTTCCTCACTAAAATGTTATTTTTATATATTTTTTAACAAAAAATTAATCTCTTAAAATGTTTTTGTTTTTTTAATATCTTTTTACAAAAAAAAACATAAAATGTTTTTTTAATATATTTTTTAACAAAAAAACTAATCTCTTAAAATGTTTTTAATATATTTTTTAACAAAAAAACTAATCTCTTAAAATGTTTTTTTAATATATTTTTTAACAAAAAAAACTAATCTCTTAAAATGTTTTTTTTAATATATTTTTTAACAAAAAAACTAATCTCTTAAAATGTTTTTTTTAATATATTTTTTAACAAAAAAACTAATCTCTTAAAATGTTTTTTTAATATATTTTTTAACAAAAAAAACTAATCTCTTAAAATGTTTTTTTAATATATTTAACAAAAAAAACTAATCTCTTAATGTTTTTTTAAATATATTTTTTAACAAAAAAACTAATCTTAAAATGTTTTTTTAATATATTTTTTAACAAAAAAACTAATCTTAAAATGTTTTTTTAATATATTTTTTAACAAAAAAACTAATCTCTTAAAATGTTTTTTTAATATATTTTTTAACAAAAAACTAATCTCTTAAAATCTGAACATAACTGCGATATGGAGTGGCACCAATTGCCGACAAGCTCCGTTAACTTCGACTGAGATGGTACGATTATGTCCTATGAGCCAATGACAGCCTTGCCAAGGTGATGTACGAGCTGACAGTTGTAGTCCGGCAGCGAAGAGGACGGCCAAAACAGCGTTGGCTCGACACTCTTCACCGGGACTTTAAAACTGCCGCTGTGAACCACAATCAAGCATACGACCAAAGGAAATAGAGGGACAAAATAACATCTGCGAACCCTGCGATATGATGCGGAAACACGCAAGGAAGAATAGTAAATGATAAAATGTACTTAGCTTACCACTTTACTGCAGTTTCATGGTATTACCGATAACCAGAAGTGTCTCAGACTGCATCACTCGAAAAAAATTTTAGTTTATCATTTTTATTTTTTTTAAATTTTAATTATTGTTATAATATTAACTTCCATGTTTTTCTTCAAATCAATCATCTTGAGAAAGTTTTAAAATAAAGACGAAACGCTGATGAATATTTAAACAATTTTCGGTTTTCCTTTTTTATCTTCCATTACGTCGGATTATTATTTCCATAAATATCATATTCACAAAAAAAAAAAACACATTTCCTCAAATGAAACACTTTCAAATCGAAAGACATTTCTTCAAAAGGATCTGATGAAAGCAGACCATCGCTTGAAACGCATTATATAAAATTATAAAATGATAAAATAACAAAAATTTTTTTTTTACAAATGTTGGTAGCCTTACTCCTTTACATATATACTTTTCTCTCGTTGGAACTGCACTACTCTCTTTTCTATATATATATATGTATATATATATATATATATATATATATATATATATTAATAATATACTTTGTTTAAACTTTTTCTTTGAAATCTGTGAATGAAACTACTAAAAATAATTCTGATAAAATAATTTAGAAATCAATATGGCAGAACCAAATATTTCAATGAATTTTATCCGCGTGTCTTTAAAAAAAAAAAAAAAAAAAAAAAGAAAAAAAAAAAAAAAAAATCCTAGCAGTATGAATATTTTATGCCAAGAAGTGTGTGCGCAGTTGCATAGCTATGTCATCTGATCAATGGTAAAACGATGCCAAGCTTGTCTGTGATTTGAGGCAGAGAGATGTCATCAGATGCCGCCGAAGCAGAGCAGTTCAGTCCGTAGCGTCAAGTGATGCAAGTTTTCTTAGCTTTACAAAAGATGTTGCATTGAATTATTGTATTAATGTCACGATTTGTCAAGATTTGTCAATCTGTAACAGAAAAAAAAAACAAAAACTTCTGGATGAATGACCAACAGACATTTCACCAACAGACATTTGGTTAAACGGACAAGTTCTTCCCTACCAGAAGGTTTTATAGTATTTCGACCTTTTCATGGTGCCAGTTAATAAAACAAAACCAATCTGCCGTTAAGGTTGCTGGAAAAATGGTACTTGACTCTTGATGCAATCGTCTAGCAATATAAGAGTCAGATATGTCCTAAGATATGTCCTAAGCAATATAAGAGTCAGATATGTCCTAAGCAATATAAGAGTCAGATATGTCCTAAGCAATATAAGAGTCAGATATGTCCTAAGATATGTCCTAAGCAATATAAGAGTCAGATATGTCCTAAGCAATATAAGAGTCAGATATGTCCTAAGCAATATAAGAGTCAGATATGTCCTAAGATATGTCCTAAGCAATATAAGAGTCAGATATGTCCTAAGATATGTCCTAAGCAATATAAGAGTCAGATATGTCCTAAGCAATATAAGAGTCAGATATGTCCTAAGATATGTCCTAAGCAATATAAGAGTCAGATATGTCCTAAGATATATAACATAAGAGTCAGATATGTCCTAAGATATATAACATAAGAGTCAGATATGTCCTAAGATATGTCCTAAGCAATATAAGAGTCAGATATGTCCTAAGATATGTCCTAAGCAATATAAGAGTCAGATATGTCCTAAGATATGTCCTAAGCAATATAAGAGTCAGATATGTCCTAAGATATGTCCTAAGCAATATAAGAGTCAGATATGTCCTAAGATATGTCCTAAGCAATATAAGAGTCAGATATGTCCTAAGATATGTCCTAAGCAATATAAGAGTCAGATATGTCCTAAGATATGTCCTAAGCAATATAAGAGTCAGATATGTCCTAAGATATGTCCTAAGCAATATAAGAGTCAGATATGTCCTAAGATATGTCCTAAGCAATATAAGAGTCAGATATGTCCTAAGATATGTCCTAAGCAATATAAGAGTCAGATATGTCCTAAGATATGTCCTAAGCAATATAAGAGTCAGATATATCCTAAGATATGTCCTAAGCAATATAAGAGTCAGATATGTCCTAAGATGGATTACTGCTGTTATCTAATTAACCGGATTAATTAAATAAAATAATTAAATAATGATTCATGTTAGGACAATTAATCAGAATCGGGGATGAGGAAAATCAAAACTTTTTGGGGTATCGGTAGCAGAAAATTTTTAGCCTAATTTCCAATTCTAAAAACTGTTCTTTCACTTTTTTTTTTTTCTTGTTTAAAACTTTTTTGTTTAAAATTTTTTTTATGGCTGGCACAAGGGACAAATATAGATGAAAATTTCACAATGGGTCTATCAAAATCTTAGATACGATACATAAAAGGAAAAACATTAAGAAAATTATATCTACATTTAAAAGTAGATGAGGACACTTCTGCTAGCCGACCCTTAAAAAAAAAAATGAAATTCTATTTTTTTTTTAAGGCGATTTTCAAATCGGAATCAGTAATAGTATCGGAATCGGGAATATAGAAAAGAATCGGTAATTGTATCAATTGGAAAAAAATATTTGAATCGTCCCATCACTAATAATTATATTGAGAAAGCACGTCAGATGGCTTTTGATTTCAGCTAACAAAATTAGCCTCGGTCCTAGGAGGTAAATGACAACACATGTGTGCAGGATGGTGGCGGCCAGCAACAAAAGTTTGATTTTAAGTTGATTAAAATATTAACGATTAGATGATTTTTTGTAACCGAATGATTATGTGGGCTCCTCGACGACCACACCCTGTATAATTATGTAACACTCGGGACAGACATTTAGCCGAACATTTAAGGTTTGTTTTCTAAGTAATGTTTGAATTGTGTCAAAGGTGAGTAATATTTTTGCCTCTTTTACGCTCATGAAATTCACACGACCGACAAAAAAAGAGTACGAAAAAAAATATTTGCTTTACAGTTACGGCTACAGTGTCGATAAACAAACGTAAATAGATCGTCGATTCGAATGCAAAGTTGTGTTGGGACTACAGAAAGCAAAAGGTGAAGGTATTCAAGAAGAAGTAAGTAATCAATCACATCCACCTGATGCCAGACGCAAAATGTCTTTGGAAACGGTAAAGAAAAATTAAAGAACCAAACACTTAGAGAAAGTGACATCGACTCGGACTTCACCAAAACAGCTTTTAAAAGTTTATTTTGTTATTTTTCTTTCATTCTTTTTTTTTTTTGCAATCTTAGATATGAAGTAAACATTGCATGTACATTAGACTCTATAGAGAGAGAGGAGAAAGGAAAAAAATAAGACCGTCTGGTTTATATAATTTAATAACATACTTGTCCCTGTGGGTCAATCAGTTAGCGCAGTATACTTACAGATAGAGGTTGTGAGTTCAAACCTCACCAGGGGCATAATTATTTTCACTCTGATTCTGTTCCCAAATGAACTTTGACATTTCAAATTACAATATTAAGCAGATTGTTTAAGTTTAGTTTTATATTTTTTCTACGTAATTTACATAATTTATGGAAATTAGGATCCCGAACGATGCCGGATAATCCTGCTAACTTTTTTACTATAATTAACAAATTTTTTTGTAAGCTTTTATAAAATTTCACTCTGAATCGTGTGCATTTAAGAACAAATTTCACAAAGTTTTTCAACTTTTTGTGACAAAAAATTTTGCTTTTTTATTTCAGAATAAGAACTATGCTCGCCAAAGGTCGCGTAGTACATCACGTAAACCCTTGAAACGAAAGAGGGAAGACTCTGTAGCTGCCGTGAGATCACAAAGTGCATCAAGACCTCCACGAGACGTATCCAGATTAAGAGACAAGTGTACGTATTTATTCCTTCATGGAAATCAGGACTCGGGTTGACAAAATTTAAAAGACTCTTTGTCCATTCGGACAAATATCTGTCGGCTAATAGTCTATTGGTGAAATGAATGTTGGTTATCTTTTCGTCGACAAAAATATTGATAATAGCATAAAAATAGATTAAAACGGTCTGTAGTCTTTTTTTTTAGCAGTTGTCCATTAATACAAAAAAAAAAAAAAAAAAAAAAAACAGAAAAAAAAACAGAAAAAAAAACAGAAAAAAAAACACGTTATTTTGTACAAAGAAAATCTGAAATGTGTTCAAGATTTTGTTGCACTTTTAGTGTTTTGTTATTAAAAATGGCAGTCATTTTATGGAATCAAGCGTTTTGCCTTTGCAAGTGGCAGACGAACCTTTTGGTGATGGGGTTCTCGCCTCTATAGGGCTTTCAGCTAGAAAAAGTTAGAGTAAAAAGGGAACGAGATGTGAGATTCTTAAATTACAACAAATGTGCATGTATAGCTAAATTGCTTTAGGGGAGGAAGTGTGTGTGTGATCGACTTATACAAATTGCAATATTGGTGCCATGTGTCGTTAAACCTGGCAGAGGATTTTGTGGATGCTGTGTAATTAGACTTGGTCGTCAGTTTGTATCATTAAACACGGTGGATATGTTAGGGGTTTTGTGTCCTTAAAACAAACAGTTTATATTTTAGATTCCGTGTCATTAAATAGAGCAGTTTATTTTGTAAATGTTGCGTCATTGAATCTGGCAGTCATTTTGTGGTATTAAGCATTTTGCAAATGGCAGACAAACCTTTTGTTGATGGAGTTGTTGTCTCCTTAAGACTTTCAGCTAGAAAAAGTCAAAAAAAAAAAGTGGAATAAGATGCAGTTAAAAAAAAAAATTACAATTATCATTTTGTGTCCACTAAGCTCGGCAGGCAGTCAGTTTCGTGTTCACTAAGCCTGTCCAGCAGGCAGTCAGTTTCGTGTTCACTAAGCCTGTCCAGCAGGCAGTCAGTTTCGTGTTCACTAAGCCTGTCCAGCAGGCAGTCAGTTTCGTGTTCACTAAGCCTGTCCAGCAGGCAGTCAGTTTCGTGTTCACTAAGCCTGTCCAGCAGGCAGTCAGTTTCGTGTTCACTAAGCCTGTCCAGCAGGCAGTCAGTTTCGTGTTCACTAAGCCTGTCCAGCAGGCAGTCAGTTTCGTGTTCACTAAGCCTGTCCAGCAGGCAGTCAGTTTCGTGTTCACTAAGCCTGTCCAGCAGGCAGTCAGTTTTGTGTTTACAAAGCCCGGCTGGCAGGCAGTCAGTTTTGTGTTTACAAAGCCCGGCTGGCAGGCAGTCAGTTTTGTGTTTACAAAGCCCGGCTGGCAGGCAGTCAGTTCTGTGTTAACTAAGCCCGGCCGGCAGACAGTCAGTCAGTTTTGTGTTTACAAAGCCCGGCCGGCAGGCAGTCAGTTTTGTGTTTACAAAGCCCGGCTGGCAGGCAGTCAGTTTTGTGTTTACAAAGCCCGGCTGGCAGGCAGTCAGTTCTGTGTTAACTAAGCCCGGCCGGCAGACAGTCAGTCAGTTTTGTGTTTACAAAGCCCGGCCGGCAGGCAGTCAGTTTTGTGTTTACAAAGCCCGGCTGGCAGGCAGTCAGTCAGTTTTGTGTTTACAAAGCCCGGCTGGCAGGCAGTCAGTCAGTTTTGTGTTTACAAAGCCCGGCTGGCAGGCAGTCAGTTCTGTGTTTATTAAGCCCAGCCAGCAGGCAGTCAGTTCTGCGTTCATTAAGCCCGGCCGGCAGGCAGTCAGTTCTGTGTCCACAAAGCCCGACTGGAAGGCAGTCAGTTCCATGTCTATTAAGCCCGGCCGGCAGGCAGTCAGTTCCGTGTTTATTAAGCCCGGCAGGCAGGCAGTCAGTTCCGTGTTTATTAAGCCCGGCCGGCAGGCAGTCAGTACAGTGTCCACCAAGCCCGGCAGGCAGTCAGTACAGTGTCCACTAAGCCCGGCAGGCAGTCAGTACAGTGTCCACTAAGCCCGGCAGGCAGTCAGTTCTGTGTCCACTAAGTCCGGCAGGCAGTCAGTTCTGTGTCCACTAAGTCCGGCAGGCAGTCAGTTCAGTGTCCACTAAGTTTAGCAGGCAGTCAGTTCCGTGTCCACTAAGTTTAGCAGTCATTTTGTGAATTTTGTAGCATTAAGCATTTTGCAATTGGCAGACAAACCTTTAGTTGATGCGCTTCTCGTCTCTTTTGGGCTTTCAGCTAAAAAAAGTTAGAATAAAAAGTGGAATAAGAAGATGTGAGGTTTTAAATTACCAAATATTCTCATGTATAGCTCAATTTTGTTATTTATGGGGGTTGGGTCGGGGTGTGCAATTGATCCCTACACAACCGATGGCCCTCATTTAATTGCATTTCTTTGTAAAATTGGCAGGATTGCAAAACAGTGTGCCTGTTTCAGTGTACCTAACTGGCAGTCGTGTACGAGAATATGTTTGCCACCATTGCAACTGCAAAAGGATAGAAGACACAATAACGTTGGGTCTTCTACTTTGGAGAGAGAGAGAGAAAGCAGAAGATATTTATTGAAATCATTTCATGTTTATCAATTACGAACCAGTATTACCTGGTGTAGTATCAGCTCTCGTTGGACTATGCCGGCTTCCTCCAAAAGAGGAAGTTTACAAGGAATATCAAATTAACAAGCGGTCTCCAGCCGTGTGTATATCCTGGTCAAGGGAAGATGACATATCACGCCTATCATCACCAAATGGTCACCCATCTGGTACTGGCCAGGCTTCATGTTGTTTAACTCCGGTGATCTAATGAGAACCGGTGTGTCAACGTAATTATGCTGTCAATTACCTATAATATATATTGTTGAATAGCAGCTCTCCGTAGAGGTGGGCGAAATAACTAACTTATTAGAAAAATAAATTATATATATATATATATATATATATATATATATATATATATATATATATAGAGAGAGAGAGAGAGAGATAGAAGAAAAAAGAGCGATAAAAATGCGACGATTGTCCAAATTTATTTCAAATTTCAATTGTTCAATGCAAGGTGTAATCAGTAATAAACTAGTGTTTATTATTCTTTCCTTAAGCCAAGGCTTTTCAAAGATCGAAAAGAGAGAGAGAGAGAGAGAGAGATATGTATATTATATATTCAACAATACTTGTCTGCAAGGGAATTGTTAAATATAAGAGACAACTCATGTCTAGATATCCTTTGGTAGATCCTTTTGAATAGTCCGAATTAGGATCTTAGTTTTGGAGGGTATTGGCTGATGAATTTGCCATAATTTGGATTTGTCTCCCATATATATATATATATATATATACACACACACGCACACATACACAAAGTCTGCGATAAGTATGTATTTTCTTTTGTTTGTAACTTTGTTGATACTTAAGCATTTCTTCGATTTCATGTGGCATTCAAAAGTAGAAGACGTATATTTTTATGGCATCGTTGAACTTAAGGATCAAATCTGAGCTGCCATTGCTCAAGTACCATTAGATGGGTGCACCGAAGTATGCTGCTCACTCCCTGAAAGAATAGCTAAGTACATGGAGCTCCATGGAGAGTACATGGAGCTCCATGGAGAGCACACGGAGCTTTAATAAATGTTTTAATAAACATTGCGTTCTATGTTGCAAGACACATAAGTGTGGCCGTTGTTAGTTTCTATTTATCATATTTCTTCTGTGTTACATTCATTATGTTACTTATTACTTGTATATAGACATAGATTTCTTTCTTTTTTCTTTTTTTTACTGCGTTCAAGTTTATCTTTGTTGGTCTCCGCTTGACTAAGGCGAAGTCGTAGTGCATTTATTCGGTGTCCAATCTGTCTGGTGTTGAATAAGAAAGATTACTGCAAACGTTGTTCGTCTTTTTAATTTTTTTTTTTATCATAAGCGACCCACATGTAATATTTTTACATTTTAAATCCTCCATATTTGTCAGTTGTACATTGTGACTGACATGTTCGTATCCGGTTTTAAACCTCAATCTATTTTCATATTTTGTTTTGCACCTGTGCTAATCGGAAACAAATCTGCCGCTTCCCTCGAACGCTCTCCTCGGCACATTTCATAGCAGTATGTGTTGAAAAGAATTGTTATTTTTTTTAAAATTGTAACCGCACGCTTTAGTCAATGATTGGTTTATCTGTTTTATGACATATCAAACCGGTTTGTCATTATTTCACGCTAAAACATAATACCCTTTGCAAACCATTCACACAAGCTGCTTTTGTTATCCATAACCAGGAAGGGGTGGGTTCATACCTCTCCAATGGAAGTGAATGTAAGAGAATCGACCGGATCTGAAGCCAGCTTAGCCACCGATTCCATAGTCTGTTTTGATATCCATTAACCCCCGCTTACGACTTTATACAGACTGCAAAAGGTATTTGCGGACATACGTTATTTTTACGATAGCAGGAATATTCGACTTCATATATCCTATATTTCAAAATTATCGATGACAGCCGCTATAATTACGCAGCAAATGAAGAGGCACGCAGTTATCGGAACTGTGGAGGTTAAGTATAACAATTTAGAAATAGGACCATTTTTAAAAGTCGCTTCTTCATCTTTCGTTTACGAAACTCACAAAGAGATGGAAAGGTATCACCATTATCAAAACATATCGAGACATTCTAGACACATTGATAGCATTTGGACACCTGCATTCATTTGGCAAGTGCAGCACACCGTTAGTAGTTGATCGCAAAAGAACAGTGTGTGTCAGAAGAAACAATCTGAAATATCGTCCACAAAGACATCAAACGCAACAAGTCTTACGTGATGAGTAAAGGTCATTTTATGCGATAAAAGATTAAATCGCTTAATCAGAGCTAAACAAATTTGCGAATTTTCATGATCACATGACCTCTAACATTTGACCTCCTAGCTCTCAATTCTTTGGACTACTATGTATGGAGCGTAGCTGATAAAAAAGGTTAATGAGCATCCTTATAACGCTAAATAATTCCTAAAAGTCTTAATAGTTAGAGTAATGTCCAATATGAACAAGGACCACCTGATCCTTGCATGCAGATGATTCATACCTCACATAAAAGCCGTTATCAAAGACGAAGGAGACCTAAATGAATAGAGTTAGAAGACAATATATTTATTTTTTATCCTTAAAACGTTTTTCAATAAAAAGACATTATCTGTTTCCAAGAGTCAATTTTGTGTACGTATAAATCTGTCCTGAAATATGTTACTCACCCTACATAGTTTCCGATTACGATGTAATAAAAAAACAAACTCTTGCCTTTGGAAGAGAGCCTTTTCATTTTTTTTTTTTTTTTCATCTCCCTCACACAGCGGTAAGATGTGACACAAGGTCGGGAAGTGGGATTAAAAAGCCAGCGCCCTAGAGGATGAGCACTCTGGCCTACAAAAAATGCCTGGGCAGCCCCGTTGGTATTCCCCGGTAAGGGTGCTCTAGACTATTAGCAAAGGGTGAGAAGGTAAAGCCTGGGAGGGTGGACCTCCTAGGACTGCACAGGACAAACCCTAAGATCGGTGGAATCAAGGCCCGAAGGCCAAGACGGTACCGGTCTAACGGGTGTAGCATCCATCGGAACAGATACTACACTTTGATCTCAAGCCAAAAGGTAGAGAAAAACATCATAAACTCTCGACTTTGGAAGAGAACATTTTTGTAATTAAGTTTAAATCCAGACACGGTTAAAGCGAGAGGGGAATCTCCTGGCAAGAAAAGATTCAGGATTGAACTATACATTAGCAGATATGTCGTAACGGAGGGATTAAAAGAGATTACACTGCGGGACATTTTTTTTTTATATAATTTCTGCAGGTTTTGATCGATTTTTTCCACTTGATTTAGACTAAAATTGGCATTTTTGATTTCAAAACTTCATACATCAACTTTTCCTTCTCAACAACCTATCTTTTTAAATATTGTTTGCTTTTAAGTAATAATATTAGTCAGCTGATTTCTTGAATTATTTTATGCAATATTTTTTAAACATTCTATAAAATGAGCAGACATTTGTTAGATGCGGTACGTTCGTTTTTTGAACAGCTAAAAAACTGACGATAGAGAAAAGGCTTCGGTGATTTCGGTGATTCAGAGGCTATCAGTTAAAAACATGCGGCAGATCCGACTCGACAAAAAAGTATGTTCCACCGTTATCAAAAAAAATGGCGTGTAAATGTGCATCTTACATCAAGAAAATAAGTTTTTAAATTTCGCTTTTTTATATGCAGAGACATTATAGGATATATATATATATATATATATATATATATATATACACACACACACACACACATACATACATATATCATGTTTTTGTTTCATTTTACTTCAGTCGATGTTCTCAGAAATTAAGGGGAGCCCTTCCTGAGGCTAACACTTAATTTCTATATGAGATACATAGATATTTGAACAAATTTCTTCTTTATTTCTCAAACGTTAAGTTAGTAAAGAAGTTAACAACATTAATTTTCCTTTCCTCAATTGACCAATTAACTATGTTATCTTTCTTATAGTCTCTTGGTCTTACCGGATTCCAGAACAAGAATTCATCTAGTCTGGTGGAGTATCCAGCTACGTGTTTTTACTTGAGGTAACATCACTTGGAGAAGGTGCACCATTCGTCGTATGAGCAAGTGTATAGCCATGTCGAGGAGATCTTATTTGGACTTTGAATACTATCTTATTTTGAATATTTGGTCAGGGTTTACTTGTAGGGTAAATTATCCTTATGTCAGGTTTTTCTGACAAACCCTTGTACAGAGACCAAATACACTCGAGGATTGTGTCAAACTCTATATACATATGTGGGTGAACAAAGTGGAACAAAGAATCAACGAAGACCACAAAAAGTACAAAAAAGCTACGTGATTTTTTTTGTCTTATATTTCATCTTTGTTTATTCCTTGTTCCATTTTATTTTTCAGATACATTCTGTCAGATTCTCATCCTTACACTCTGTATCATAGTACATATATGAAAACATTTTTACTTCTTATTTGAAGGCATATAATATAGCGAAACATCATATACAATACATAAAGCTTTTAACGGTTTTCTAGTCATACCAAATGTGCGTGTGTGTGTGTGTATATATATATATATATGGTCTGAAGAAGGCAAGGCAGAAACTACTGGTCACTATACACTGTTGATCACATGTCTCCAAATATATATAATTCATGTTGCATTTCAAAATTTTGGTAGGTGAGACATTGTATTTCCCTACTTTTTTCCGAAGAAAATATGTTTGGGCTCAGAAAACCTTTTAATTTGGCAGAATTTTGTGTTGAAAATTTTTTATCAATTTGATGTGAGCCTATATCTTCTTAATTTTTGTACTATTTTTTAAACATTTAAAATCATTTTATTCCTAATACTACAAAAAATAAAGTTGTTATAACGATCTTATCTTAGCCGAGATAAACAAATTTTTAACCTCATGGCTTCTTTGGAGCAACAAAAACTATATATCATCGTTACAAAATAGTATTCGTCTGCATTTTCATGTAGACTAAAAGTTACCTACAGATAAAAAAAAATAATAAAAAAAAAAAAAAAAAAAAAAAATGGCGTTTCAAATTTATTATCAAAAGAAAAATTCAAACTAAGTGAGTGAGACAATAATTGTATGAAAAACTTTGTTTTATATGATTAATTGAATACAAGTTGCTATTTTGACTCAAAGTTGGAGAGAAATTCTTCCTAAAATTTTTTGAGTAGAAAGAATTTCACTATTGCCTTACTGATTTAAAAAAAAATTTTTTAAATGCGATAAATTAAAATTAATAACCGAGATAAAGAAATTTTTAAAAAATACCAAATACAAATAATTTCATCTTAGGATTTTCATTAAAAAAAGATTTTTATCCCATATACGGAAAAAGAAACTTTTCAAAAAGGAAACAAAAAAAAATGGAAAAGAAAAAAGAAAGAAATGAAACACCAAAAAGGAAACAGAAAAAAAAGAAATGTTTAAAAAAAAAAAAAATACAAAGAGTAAAAAATAGATTTAAATAAAAACAAACAAAAAATACAACACAAAATAAGATCACAAAAAATACAACACAAAAAAGAAAAACACAAAAAAATACACATATGGAAAAAAGAAAAACACAAAAAAAACATGGTAACGTGAATGTATGTATAAATTACGCTTATAAAAAAACAAAATTAAACGAGAGAAAATAATTTAGAACTATCTTTTTTACACCAATCAGTAATTTCAAGGTAAAAAGAAAATAATTACGCAAATTGATAAACTGTTTACTCAAATCTTCTTACAGAATTCATATAAATAAATAAATAAATAACAGAAATAAAAACAATAAGTTTAGAAAATTTGAAAGACTTTAGATCAACTCATTTTTAATTGTTTCCCAAATGGTCACCCATCTGGTACTGGCCAGGTCCAACGTTGCTTAACTCTAGTGATCTAATGAGAACCTATGTGCCAA
This sequence comes from Sepiola atlantica, assembly GCA_963556195.1. NCBI lineage: Eukaryota > Metazoa > Mollusca > Cephalopoda > Sepiida > Sepiolidae > Sepiola > Sepiola atlantica. Next base: position 62,467,767 of record OY744547.1, read on the forward strand.
CGTGATTAAGCTTCACATGAATAGAGTCGATTCCATAGAACCACTTCCACTTATGGATGTTGGCAACCTTCACGTGGTCCCTCCTGTAAGTACCCGACTATAGAAAGAATCGTGGAAATCAATATCAACAACGAAATCAAGCCGGTCGATAAAATCGTCCCTGACGCCGATTCATACAAATTTGCTTTTTATAGTGAATAAACCTGTCGAAACTCGTGCGTTAACGGATGGACACGCGGCAGAAGAAGAGTCTTTCAAATTTCTAAGTTTATTATTCTTTATTAATTGTCAGATATTATACACATTGTATATCCCGTCCCCGACAAATATAAATGCACAGAAAAGATTTATCTCCCCTTAATAGAAATTAAGAAAGAGAGCCAATTCCGAGGAGATATTAACAGAACGGAAAGATAATTAGAAAATTAAAAAAAAAATAAAAAAAAGAATCAAGAAAAATTCTTTCTGGTTAGCGGAGAAATGACCCAAAACGGCACCAATATCAAACGTATTAGAAATTTGAAAAGAAGTTCCAGTTCGACAAGTTATCGTCTGCGACAATTCATGTTCAAACGCAACTTTTTAACGTTTCTGAATTTTTGAGATGAGGATTGGTAATTTGGATTATTCGGACTACTGTTCTCATCTTGAGTGCTATTATCACGTTTCGGCCGTTGTAACCTCCGGCCTTCTTCAGATGTATCTTTTCAAACTTGAAATTTTTTAAATTAAGAACAGTGAAGAGTAAGACGACTCAAAGAAGCAGTGCATATGTTCGGCAACAAAGACTTACTAAGCAGACCTAGTATAGAATTTAATACAATATGGGAACCATTAATTATAAACAATAGATAAGGTTATAACATATATATATACACACACACACAATATGTAGTAATAAAAGTACTGATTTATAGTGATAAGGCTACACATTAAAAACAAGAATATGTTTAAGGCTCCCAAAATTCATATGTGGCGCAGTGAATATAGTACTAAGTAAATTCAGTTCCAAGTGAAAGTCATCTGAAGGTTGAAGGTTCAATCCTTGGTGCGGGCGATACGGTTTGGTTTGGTAGTTTTGTTTTACGGCATATCAACCCTTTTTGGGTTATTTAATGCCGAATCTGGTCATTATAGTAAAAGTTTTTATGCTTCAAGTTCTTTATATCTTCAAATGTTTAATCATCGTTTTTGGTTTGGTAGTTTTGTTTTACGGCATATCAACCCTTTTTGGGTTATTCAATGTCGAATCTGGTCATTATAGTAAAAGTTTTTATGCTTCAAGTTCTAAAAATAAAATAAAAAAGGGGAGGGAGAAAGGGAGAGGGGCTGTTGTTTTTGTTTTTGGTTTTGTAGAACATAATTAAGTTTTACAAAAAAACAAAAAAAAAACAAAAAACGTCAATGTAGGTGAATTTCGTCTCAGGGAGCCACAGGGCAGCCTGATCTGGTATCACCAGGCGGGCGATACGAAGAATTGCAAATTACTGAAGACTTCTTCCAGTCATGACGGAGCGATTGCATGCTACCCCATGGATTAGATTCCCGATTTTAACAGAAATATTACAGAGTTCGAAAAGATACACCTACAGTGGCCGAAATGTGATAACACTCAAGATGAGAACAGTAGTCCGAATAATTCAAATTATACGTAACTTTTTAAATTCAATTTTTCAAAAGTTAAATGTAATAATTTTCAACACTTTTATTCAATTAATTTCAGAACCAAACGATACAGTAAGAAGTAAGTAATTCAATTAAACTTCAGGAAAATCCGATTTAAAAGAAGGGGGGGGGGTATGTAAAAGTAACTTTAAAAAATATTATTTCGTTGATAAAAAAAAAAAAAAAAAAAAAAAAAAATGGAAGCTATTTATGGGATTTAAATTTTAACTTTTCGTAAGACGTCCTATCGATTTTATTGCAAACCCGATATTCTTTATCCTTCGTTAAATCTTCCGAGAATGTAAAGATTTCTTACAAGAAATAAAGGGAAAAGAGAAATTGGGGCGAGGGGTAGGGGAGATAGTGTCAATGAGCAAAAGAAAAATGAAAGACGCTCGGACAATGTTGGGTAAATACAGCTAATTTGAATATAATAATAAAACTAAAAAAAGTTGTTTTTTAAATCAAATATGTAACTAAATTGTTTGAATAGGTTTGATTTTTAAGGCACAATTTAACTTTTCCAAAGTTTGAAACAGTTACGATGAATGATAGACGATTAAAAAAAAAAAA
>OY744547.1:62475004-62515004 GCA_963556195.1 Sepiola atlantica
AAGAATCCGCTTGAAGTAAAAAGACAAACAAAATAATATAAGAATAAAACCTTCCCATTTAAAATGAAGGTGTAATCAAATCACCAAGACTAAATAATCCCCTGAAACAAAATCCAAGTGTTGATGTCGACATAATCTGCTTAAAAAGACATTTTAGAGAGTGAAACCAAACTAGACAAATGTTTATAAAACCAGTTTGATCAAAAAATAGTTTTTCTCTCTCTCCTTCTGATAACTTGAGCTGTGTTTAACGTATCAAAATTTACCATAAATTAAATTAAAAAAAAAAAAAATTAAAAAAAAATTCCCATAAATTAAAAAAAAAAATGAAAAAATTTACCATAAATTTAAAAAAAAATGGAAATTACCATAAATTTTAAAATTACCATAAATTTAAAAAAATGAAAATAACCATAAATTTTAAAAAAATGAAAATTACCATAAATTTTTAAAAAAAAAATGAAAAAAATTACCATAAATTTTAAAAAAAAATGAAAAAAATTACCATAAATTTAAAAAAAAAAAATGAAAAAAATTACCATAAATTAAAATTAAAAAAATTACCATGAATTAAAAAAAATTATTAATCAAAAATTCTCGCTATCAAAAGATCATTGTTTTTAAAAGCACAGCCGAAACTTGTATGGGTATAGTAGGTCAAATAATGCTAATTATTTTTCTGTTTCTGTAATAAAAATGATATTGCAAATGAGAAATTCTTTTTGAGAAACCGTTTCCATGTCAACATTGTTATGAAGATAAAAAAAAAATCTTTAAAATATGCACAGCAATAGGGTTAAAAAAAAAAAACCCTCTGAATTTGCTGTCCACACTTGGTCGTCATAACACGTATATTCGTCGATGCCATTTGTATATTTAAACGGCATTCCCAACTCACCTTGTCCAAATCTAGAGTCATAGATTGTGGTCGCCTGGGTCTTAGCAGAGTATGGGGAGTTGAAAGTCAAGTTCTCTTGGTACGGGTCATAGTCACTGATTTTACCCGGCTGACCATAGCCGGTAGTGGGTAACCCGCCAACTGCAGCAGTGGACATAGGAGGAGGAGGAAGAGAGTGGCCATCTACCAAAGAGGAGGTCAAAAGCAAACAGAACAAAGTCAAGCTGACATTGGTCAGAGCAATGAAGGCAGCATGCAGTCGACCACTGGACATTCTCCTCCCCACGTGAAAGGAGGGGGGGGGGTACACAGTGGTGGTGGAGGGGTACAATCATTAGCTTTGAAAGCCTGATGCTATGATATGTGTGCATCTGTGCAGGAAGGGAAGGAAACTTTTCCTCCAGCGGAAAGAGATAAAAAAAAAACAAGGTTTTATAATAGAAAATTTTGAATGTATGTCTTCAATATTTTAGGTTTTATGTAAAATTCAATTACCTACTAGTGCAATACTAAGTGTGTTTTCTAACGATTCAGTTTTTGTCTGTAACATCGAAAATATTCTATTATGACATGTGAAACAGAAAGAGAAATTCAGTGGATCACATCTTTTCAACGCCAACACTAAAATTACATTATAAAGTGTGAAAGAGAATTCCTTTTTTTTTCTGAATATAAAAAACTATTTGCTTTTATGCAGGGTAATTGAAAAGTAGCTCCCTAATTAAAAAAAAAAATTATTTCGGTGAAATTGAAGATGCCTACTGTATCATGGTGGCCTAATTTCGACCGGTGTTAGCGCAAAAAAAAAAAATCCTATTATATTTTTGCCAGAGATTTTTTTTTTTGCAAATAATTTGTTTTCAACAAATTGTTTAATTAATAATAAAATCAAACTGTTTTTGTTATAAATGGAATTTTAATTTTATTTTTTTCATTTTCAAACTGTTTATTTTATTAATAGTTTGAAAATGAATAAAAAATAAAATAAAAATTCCATAATAATTAAACTATTTATTATAGTTTAATTATTAACAAAATTTAAATACATTATTAACAAAAAATAAAATCAAACTTTATAAATGGAATTTTAATTTTTTTTTTATTTTAAAAATATTAATAAATAGTTTAACAAAATGTTAATACATTATTAACAAATAATAAAATAATTTTATTTTTAAAATATTTATAAATAGTTTAATTATTAACAAAATTTAAATACATTATTAACAAATAAAATCAAACTGCTTTTTATAAATGGAAATTTTTACTTAACAAAATTTAAATATATTACAAATTTACATTTCACATCATAGTAATGACACATTCAATACAGAATATTGCCCAAGAAATTGTCTTTTATATGTGAACCAGTCAAAATTATACTGTGGGATTTTTTTTTTCACTAACACTGGTCGAAATATCCGACTTTAAATTTGGCTGCGACGACACAGTGGGCAATTTAACCTTTATTTCTTTATCATAATTTTTACACAATCTAAGAGGCAGAGGGTTCGATTTGATATTTGAAAAAAAAAAAAAATTATAACCGTTAAGCATTTATTTATGTTAAAAAAAATTTTTTTTTAATTATAACCGTTAAGCATTTATTTATATTAAAAAAATTTTTTTTTTAAATTATAACCGTTAAGCATTTATTTATATTAAAAATAAATAAATACCAACAGAATCAAGCCAGCCTGAAATATGTACGATGCCAATTCATACTAATTTATTTTATTAGGTTGTTCGGAAAATATGGGTAGATTTTTCGACTCCTTTTTAAAACGTAGATTGAAGTCGTTATTTTGAAAGGTTTTATACAAAATTTTATATCCTTAATAATTGAAGCGAACCCGATAATAAATTTCCAATATTTTCTTTTTCAAAATACAACGTCGAAGCATATAAGCTCTTAATGACGAAGATGAAAAAAAGAAACGCGTACTGTTTTCTGACAGGAGTTCAAACTCTGTAATGACGCTTCCAAAACAGCCACCATTATTAACAGTGCATGAGGAGAAGGGTCACAAAGTTGTCGTACTGTATGCAAGTGCTTTCATAAATTCTATAGTGGCAACGACAGCCTTTAAGATGAAGGTAGAGGATGGCCATGCACTTTGATGGCAATTGTTGAGAAAAACTCAATATCAAAGTGTTAGAGAAATGTGTAAGGCACTTGATGTCAGTATTTCAACTATATCCACCCATCTGAACCAAATTTCTAAGATGAAAAAAAAAAATGAATAAATGGGTCCCACACGAGTTCTATGAATAATTGTTTCGGAAATCGGTTATTGTTTTCTGAACTTAATAATTAACGGTGTTACAGACATAATATAAATATAGAAAATATATACACAACATTATTATTATTACTATTATTATTATTATAAGATATGTTAAAAAGTGAAGCCAAACATAAAATACAAAGTGAATATTGTTTGACAAATATTTTAAAATCACGTGGAATTTTTTTTAGATGAGGCTCGATAATTTGTATTATTTGCATTATTCAGACTACTGTTCTCACAACGTTTCGGCCGATGAATCTTCGGCTTTCTTCAGCTGCGCCTCGTCAAACTCGGGAATTCCGACGAAGATTTCAGAGTTCGACAAGATGCACCTCAAGAAAGTCGGAGGTTACATCGGCCGAAACGTTGTGAGAATAACATCCAAGATGAGAACAGTAATCTGAATAATCTAAACATTTTGAATCCTATTTTTAGCAAACTGCGTTAATAGAAAACAAATATAAAATGATTTTGGGATTTTAAGAGAATGCCTGAAAACCAAGTATCCGTTCAATATAAGAATACAAGTTACTGAAACAAGTGTTGCAAATAGTGTTAGAATTGGAGAATAATTAATACAAAAAAAAAAATTTTTTAATTTGTGGTTGTCGGTGGTGCAGCAGACCGCGTAAAACTCCCTCCTCCCCTTCCTTACAATTTGCAACACATCACAGAATCAGGAGCAAAGCATTCTAAAAAGCAGGTATTGTCAGCACCCAAGTTAAAAAAAATAAATAAATAAAATAAAATAATGGAATAATAATAGTAATAATAAATGAATGAATAAAATATCAAAATCAATATTATATGATTTAATGACAATTTCAGAACAACATATGCTTTACATGTGTTTCTGGAAGAATTGACAGCATTCAAGAGCAATATAAACTATTATAACCGACTCCCCCTTCATCAGAAAGGCAACAAATCTGAAGCATATTTGTCAAACTTTTAATGAGAGGGGGGGTGGTCAGTTTTAACAGCCTGGATTGCTCTTGAATGCTGTGGACTTCTCCAGAAACACACGCAAAGGTTATTTTGTTTTAAAAATGTCATTAAATCATAAAATGATATAACCTTGATTTAATATTTTATTTATTGAATTTTTTTTTTTTTAATTACATTTTTAAATACTACATATTAAGCTTCATCTTTGCTTTGGAAATTGATTCCTATTTGAATCAATCCGAACTGTATACATTTGCTTATATATATATATATATATATATATATATATATATATATATATATAACACTAAGGGAAGTAATTCAGAATATAATATCAGAAGCATCCGATTCAAAATCTATATTAATAACGTTATGAGACAACTTTGTTTTTCGGCACTTGTGCAGTTTAGTAAACAGGAGCAGATAATCACCAGGAAGTAATGAGCAATCGATTAAAACATTTTAATAAATCTATTTATTTAATAAAATATAGTTTCTGAACGAAAAAAATTGTAATAAAATAAAGTTTTATTATTATGTTGATCTTATAACATTTTAAATTATATAATTTTTTTTTTTTTTTTTTTTTAATCTTTAAATCATTGTCAATTTCAGAAACTACATTTTATTACAATATTTTTCTTCCAGAAACTATATTTTATTAAATAAATAAATTTGTTAAAATGTTTTAATCTATTGGTCGTTACCTCCTGTGGATTATCTGCCCCGGTTTACTAAACTGCACAAGTGCCCGTTTTTCTTGCATTCACGTAACTTTTATAATTACACATTGATTTTTTTTTTTATTTACTATTAATCGAATATTTATTGAAATGAAAAATTAAATAACAAAACAGAGCAAAAATTTCTAAATCCTATAAAAAAAAAAAATTCATTTTGTAAAAATCCACAAGAATGCATTTCGGTTTCTTATCTACCTTCCATGGAAATAATGATAAACTAGAGAAAGACAAGCAAAGTCTTTTTTGTGAGAAAGTGGCTGTAGAGAAGAGAAGATACCATCTGCCATGAGATCGCAAAGTCGATTTTCTACTCTGTCAAGGCAAGAAAGAGGGATTTGAGAGGCACCTCCCAAGATGTGGCAGCAGGAATCCATCTTTTGATTATTTTATGAAAAAAAAAATTGTAAACAATTTATTGCATACAATTAATTTAACAAAAGTCGCTATTTTACCCATAGCTGGGGTGCGGAATTGAGCATAATTACTTTTCCGAACAATTTCAGTGAATAAATGATCAGAGATAGAATTTAAAATGAAATCTGCATAACTGATTCGATAGGTCAACCACACACATCGAAATGGCAGTTGAACGAAGATCCGAAGAGAATATTGCTGACATTAATTTGCTTCTTGTAGATATATTACTGAATCATTTCCACGTTTTTTCTTTGTTTTTTGTTTTTATTTTAAATAAATGTCTGCTTGCAAAAGTTAAAGACATCTCAATGAGATTTTTTTAATTTCTTTTGCCAAATAAAAACCACAAAACAGAAAAAAAAAAAAAAAAAAGTTTTCGTATTTTTAAAATAAAATTCTGAAAAAGAAGCACAAAAAAATCCTTACATTTTATTAACATTTGGGTGCTGACGTAACGAATGTGATTAAAAAAAAAAAAAAAAGGGCCGTAAATTTAAAGTGCAGGGTAACCCCCGCCCCTCCACACTAAATGCCACCCATGGATTCATTAATAAAACTCACTATCCTTTCTGTAATCGAATCATATTTGTTACAAATAAACTTCAGTCTATGCCTGACTTGTCCACCAAGTTTCAGTCATGAATCTCCAACAGTCTTTGTTTTATCATTGTTCAATGATAAGCACACGTGGATACGTGTAACCACCATCATCATATTCAGTTTAATGTGCATTTTACATGCTGACATGTGTTGGACAGCTTTCAGAAATTGACTTCTGTAATGTCTTCATTATCTCCCTTACAGTTAGCTGCCACGATTTCATTTGCCGATCAGAGTGATCTCCCTTTATATAGAATCCTGTATAAATAAACATGCGAACGCTGACGTGTCCCTTTAGGAGTTCGGCAATCAAAGTGGTAACAACGCATTTCGTATCTCGTTCTTCCTGTTTATACCTTTCTGTTTCAGCTCACGAGCCGAGAGATTAACGCTACTTTACAACTTCCAAACTAACCCTAACCCTGCCCAGGCCATTATTCAAACGACATAACCTCAAGTGCGACAGATTTTCTTTGAAAGACTTTTCCTTAGTTAAAGTAAAAATTGGCAATAACTGACGCTCCCCTTCGTAATGATGGCCCTTCTTCAGCTCAAGAATAGCCTGGGTAGTGTTTTGATTGTCTTTGAGATAACCTCTACAGATAAAAATGTGTGTGTGTGTGTGGGGGGGGAGGGGCAGCCTACTGATGAGACGATCACTAAAGTCCCCCCCCCCCCCCCGCACATCATTGAATGGAGATAAAACAAAGACCGTTGGACATTCATGACTGAAACTTGGTGGACAGGTCCGGCAGAGACTAAAGTTTATTTGTACGAAATATGATCGGAGTGTGGAAAGGATTGTGAATTTTATTAACGATTCCATGGGTGGCCTTTTAGGTGGGTCACCCTGTACCATATATATATATATATATATATATATAAATAATCAATCAACAATGGCTTTTTGTCTACTAATAATATTCTACAAAACTGTTTTGAAAAATGTTAGTTTAATTTACAAGGTGAACACAAGACACTCCTTGATTTCAAACGTAGAATGCAACTTTTACTGTATCATCCAATAAGTTTAGATGTTACTAGTTGTATCCGTCTGGCGTTGGCCGGGATACAGTGAAGTCATTTTAGTCTTTAATTTTCATTTGTTCATTTCTCTATTATATTCTTCAATCTAAAATACGAGTTATCTTTCTTGTTGATTTATTATTTTTAGCTGATTATTTAAAAATGTCTCATATTAGCAGTCGTCTGCAGACTACATCATTTCAAAAATAAATTGTAACAAAGTAAATTATTATATTGCCAAGAACATGGTACAACAATAACAAATGAAAATTGGCTGGTCAAAAGCAAAATTTGATTTGTCAGCTTAAATGCTATTTGGTTCCGACAAGATTAATTTACATGTTAGCCAATTACTTGAAATCAAGGAGGGGGGGTTGGGCTCACCTTCTAAATGATAAGCATCATTCTTTAAAGTCAATGAATCAAACAAGAATTTTATGGCTAAGAAATACTGACCAATGGAGACAGAGTTTGATTTTTGTTTTAAAATGACTCAATCGTTTCGAAATATGGTGTCAGAAGTGGGAGCCAAAAACAATTTTAGGGTGTAATTCAGGTTTCGAATATCAATCTGAAACACTTGCTAAGTCTACCCACAAGTGAAGAGCTATGATACGGCAAAGCAGCTCTCATTTGATCCCTACTCGTGGGTTGACTTCTCTTGTAAGAGAATATTTGGTTGTCACTTGGTGTAAGGTATAGTTCTTTATAAAAGAATTGAGCTCTCTCGGGAGTCAGTAATGTAAATCAATTTCTATTATTTTCATGGCGAGCATAATAGCGCAAGATCTCCCGACTGCTGTCCAAACAGTCGGGTTTCGAATCTCAGCTTAAAACACTCGTCACTTCTAACAACACTGAAGAACCATGATACAACAGCTGTCTGTGAATGACATATCTACAGGGTGTTTCATAACGATGTATACACACTTTGAATTATCTTTATTAAAATGAAATTCACTTTTCAAAATGTATTAGAACTTACAAACATTACAATATTCTATTGTCAGCTCATCGTCTCAAAATCACATCCGTTTTGTTTGACAACGCAAAACCGTTGCACTTCGACTGTGTTTTCAAATAGTTTTTATTTTACTTACTACATAATTATTGTCAAAAGTTAGAAAAAGCCATGAAAAAGGTGGTGAAAAATATATTTATAAAACACTTAAGCATCTTAATAGTTACCAGGGTTTTTGTGCAATTGTAGTTTATAGACACACCTACACACATCAGCCTATTTAATAAAAATAAGGCATTTTTTTCACGAAGGGGTGGGGGTCATTGTAACGAAGCACCAAAAAGCAAAATGCCTATTTAATAAAATTAAGGCATTTTTTCACGAAGGGGTGGGGGGGTCATTGTAACGAAGCACCAAAATGCTTAAAGCACTTTAATATAAATTTATTTGCTTGTTTATGCTTTTTGTTGGAGGCAAAAGCGGTCACCATTTTTTTTTTTTTTGGCTTTAATATTTTATACAGTTCATTCCAAAGGCCAGCAAAGTTACCTCCTACACCGAAAGGCAGGAGGGGGGAAAAAAAAATTCAGAAAATGCAATCAATCCTGAATAGCAAGAAAAGCTCAATCAAGCGAATCTGGTTCGTAGTTCAAAAAGATAAGTGTCATTCAGTTTTGGGCAAAGAAGAGAAGCCATTGTTAGAGAATTTTAAAGATGTCTGCCAAGAGGAGGCAACAGTACCTAAACTAAGAACTAAAAGATATATCAACAGTTATAAAGAAAGTTGAATGCTGAACCATGCCCAAATAAGGCAGCCATTTTGGAATTAATATATTGAGTCATTGCTCTATTGATCAAGCCAATCTAGAGTAATTTGTCTGGTGGATATGGATTGTTTGTTATTATTAATGAAGATTCAAAGGTGTATTATTCAATTTGTGAGAAAAAGGGTTTTGTCATCTGCAGATGGTATAAAATTTAATCGCATAAAGACATTTGTAATTTTAACCTTTTAGACTAAGGTCGGGCAATGAAAATGAAATAAAATAACCCTGATTGAAAATTTAAAAAAAAAAAAAAAAATTAAAAAAAAAAAAAAATTAAAAAAATATCCGATCCTAATGAAATTTTTCAGTATTTATTAATAAATGAATTTTAATATAAAATATTTTATATAAAAAAAAATATTTTTTTTAGGTTACTTAAATGACTTTACCCCAACAAGGATGAAAATATGTCTTATTCCACCCATAGCAGACATTCAGTTACACCTTCAGAGATAACGCCTTGAAGGTGCGAATGAAAAAAAAAAAAAAAAAAAAAAATCAATTTTATAAGTGGCTAGTATTTACAGCTCTCAAAACATTTAATTTTTTTTTTATACATTTAAATTTCCGATTTTTTAATATCGTTTTTACTAAGTGACCTAAAACAAAAACAAAAAGTTTTATTTTAATAAAATAAATACTTTATATTAACATTCATTTATTAATTAATGAATATTGAAAATTTCATTAAGATAGAATAATTCTAATTTTTGGTGGGTCTTTTTCAATCGAGAAATTAGTTTTTCAGCAAAAATATAAAAAAACTAATTACTTTCATTTCCTTTGCTCGACCATACTTGAAACTCTTTAAATTATTCAAAACATATTTAAACTATTTAACATTTTTTCTCTTATATATAAATATGTAAAGGTTGTTTTATTTCGCTATGAATATCGTTTGGTTATTAAAAATTTAAGAAACCTCCGCCAAAAGACAGAGGTAGACTTCTCATTTATGAAAAATGCATAATCATTGTGTCATGGTTGGACAAAGTTTTCATAAAGTGTCCAAGACAATTATGATAAAATAAACGATCTTTAATCTGATATAAAATATAAAATAAACGTGGCTTTAAAAGAGTCATCTAATAATATGAGTCTTTATGGGAAAACGGTGTTAAAGAAAAAAATGTCCCTTTTTCAAGCTTTGATCAAAGTTAAACTAATTTCTACCAAGAAGAGACGACAGCAACACTTAAACTAATGACTACGATTAAAAGTGATAAAAGATGAAGTTACAAGCTGATCCATGCATCAGAAGATGGCAGCCATTTTGTAAGCCGAAGTAAGTCTAAGGTCGATGCAATCTTCAGTGTTGGCCATGGATCGGACATTTGTTTCATGGCACATCAAAATTTTCGGGGGGGGGGTATTTTATGTAGAATCGTCATGGAAGAAACTTTGAGATTATGGTTAGTTCTTTAGTTGTTTTAGGTTACATAATTTCTTTCTATAATTATTTTTGATATTCAAAAAATATTTTGTGGTTTTGAGAAAGTTTTATTTTGGTACATTCAAAGAGAGAGGGGAGGTATCTAAGTGTTTATCATAAGTTCTTTTTTTTTTTTTTTTTTCCTCACATAGCCGATTATTTTCAGTTTTAAAAACAGAATGGCGAGAGTCTGTGAATGGTCAAATTTATGGCGTTCTTTCTTATATTCTTGAAGTCTATTAGGACGTGTTTAACCGAGTGAGCGACTACAAGGGGTGCACCAAGGTGCAGTTTCTGCTTTGAGCAAGTATGTGCACGCGAGATGTGCATGTTCCGTCTCCTATTTCACAGTTTAACTCTCAGTTGACGTTCGCGGCGTTTGTCATTTTGGAACAGAGACCCTATTTTAGGTTTGCCGCCTTTCTGGAAACAATATTTTTAACGGCGTACGCCATCTATCGTTATCTGAAACCTTGAGGTAGCATTCTGCACAGATTCAAAGAATCAGCCCGTGAAGCATCAAATTTGATGCTGCATGTGAAAGCTACGATTCATCACAACCTGTGCACATTGCAGCCCATGCACAAACTACGAAACATCGCAACTTGCGTACAAAGTATTTTATTTACCTCCTCTTCAAGAGGTTAGACACAAGGTCAGGTGTGGGTTTTGATGAAAGTGTTTCTGTGGAACGAACTAGATTGGAACCCGGCACACCCAGGTCCTCAGTCCGTGTCATTAACTACTTAGCCACCGTGCCATCTCGCATACAAGATTAATGATATGTTCACTAGGTGTGAAAAATTGGTGACGCGTATACAAGATATGCCCTTTTATATGTATTGCATAATCCTATTTTTGTACTGTGTTATATCGTAAGAATAACAATAAGTAAATAAGAAACCCAAGACAGGAATTGAAAGGAATCGGAATCGTATTAAAAATACTTAATTACAATAAGTTGGTCGCCATTACCGGCTCTAGGCCGGTTCGCTAAGCGGTTCTCTTTGGTAAGGGAAAAGGTGTCGACTTCATGAATCTATCCTGTCACTATGGGTGAATCCGGATCAGTCCACAACAATATGGAAGCTTGTTTAGTATTGTCATTTTCTTACGCGTTGTCCACGCGAGTGAAATTCCATCTCAAAAACAATGTATTTCTTCATCTGACACAAACACTTTTCAATGTTACTCTATTTTAAAAAAGAAAGCTCATTTTGAATTTGAAACTAACCACAAAACTCATCTCCAAGATGGTAGTTAGGGGGATGGAGCAAAAAAAAAAAAAAAAAAAAAAAAAAAAAGGCAAAGTGAATATTATGTGAATAAAACAATTTAACAAACAGGAAGTCAGTATTATTAAAAAAATTTCAACAGGAAGTGTAATAAAAACGCGTGTTTAGGAAGTGAACGAGAACGAGAACGAATAAAACGAGAATCGAAAGCGTAAAGGGGGTGGGGGGGTGATTATGCTTACCCTGAGCAGCTTGTTCCGGTCGTCGCTGTTCCATAATATCACGGGTTTGTTTAATTCCCTTGTAGCTGATTTCACTCTGAATCTGGGTGTTCTGCTTGATACGTTGCAGTTCAGGGTCGTCGGCCACGGTGATTCGCTTCCCTTTCTGCCTCTCAAAGTCTTCATGGTATTTAACCTGAAAGTTTGAATTACCACACAAGTTAGCACACAACCCACCACATTTCGACAAACTGTAGATTCCTCTTACCTCTGCATGAACTCAATATAACAGCAAAATAAAAACAAGGGCTTTATATCGAAATAAATAAATGCGCAGGTTTTTTTTTCCATTTATCACTTCTAAATTACTATCAAAACGGGTTACTGTTATTTAAATCAATAATACAACATAAAATTTTGAAATACTCTATATATAGTACAGATGAATGATCCAAAGACAGTTATTTGAACGCCTAATTTGAATAACTATTTATTAAACAGTTTATAATAAATTAATGTTTGGTGTTATTCATTTGTAATTTTATTTTCCTATTTTTCTTATGTATATATATATATATGCAATAGTTTAAAAAATATCTTTCAACATTAAAACCTTATTCTACGAAAAATAAGACATGTCATAATACATAAAATCACAAATATATGATCCAAAATGTTAGTCCAGTAATAACTAATAATAAATTCAATTACAACCAAATTACTAACTAATACCTAACAGGGTAATTTTTTGTTAAAAAAAGAAAAAAAAGACAATAATATTCATAAAAGGATGCTTGTGAAAAGGCTTACGGTTTCTAAGGATGTTGATTATGGTCAAGACTATAGATCTAAATATCAAGGGAGGTTATCTATGTTGGTAAAAAGACAGTTGAGGTGTTTTAAAAAAAAGGGTGGGAGAAAATGAACTAATGTCTACGAAAACCCATCAAACCAGGGGATAAGTGCCAGGAGAATTGTAACAGTTTCAAAATGTATTATTATACTTGGTGGGCAGTAATTAAAACATTTTTTTTATAATAATCTGAGAATTTGGTGGTTCAATCAATATAGTATTCAAAAGATTTTTCTAAATAAATAAAATAGTCATTGGGAAAATATCAAATCCGGCTTGTATGATTTTGTTAAACTTACATTATAAACCTATACCCACTTGAGAAAAAGTAGATTAATATATATTGTATTCATGGATAATTATATTTACATATAAAGTAAAGCCGGTCCATTTCTTAAAGTTTGTCATCAATAGCAATGGATATGGCAAATCGATATTTGATTCTGACTAACCAATGTTTCTCTTCCTTTCACCATGTTTTTTTTACAAGAATAACATTTATTTCGCTTTATTCCAGCTATAAAGATATTTTTCATAGTATTAACTTAAACAGCAGCATCAACTTAACACATTAATAAAATATTTTGATGAAATTGCTCTATTTCAGCTATCAGATTAACACTTGTGTTTACAATAAATATTAAACTATTTATTTCTTAAAATTACTTATGTATAATAATAATAGGTAAAACAATTTTATTTCAAACAACTATTTAAAATGTTTCACTGAAATGATACAACCACCAAATTATTTTTAATCGACCATTTAGTAATTCTTAATCTAACATGTTTTTTTTTATATCTTAATGTTCAATACATACTCAAATAAAATTAAGATCCTGCAAGTGAGAAAAATAATCCGGTACTGAAAATTAAAATTATCCCATGATCCTTATAGATTGTTAGGATCTCATGCTGACATTTCTTTGAACAAATGATTTAATTTGGCAATACTAATCTCACATCTTTACGCATCGAAACAACCAGGGTATTTCTACTGTCTTTTGTTGACGCGTACTAAGATAGTCGAGGGATAGAAAAACAGGGATTAATCATTAGCTTTGGTGACCAACAAAGTTCGCTTACCGATGACCTCTCCTCTCTGGGACAAACATATAAACAATTAGAACATGACAAAAGATTCAAAATTTATACATTTTCATTCACTGTAAGGAAATGAAGTTTATGGCACCAAACCTTCCTTTAGACATGTTTTGTTGAATAAAACAGACATGAAACTATTATCCTTTTTCTTTTCAGTAAATTTTCCATGTTACATTAAGAGCATCGATTTTTTTTACCTCTTATCGATGAAATAAAGACATTTTCTAGTATTTGTATTTTCTTTTATCCGAGCACTTTTTTATTTTATTAGATATTTACAAGGAATAATACGTTAATAAGAATTATCAATGGCAGCAATAATAATATCGATAATAAGTCATAGTAATTTTATTTTTTTATAAAATTAGTTGCTAAATATGGTCAAGACACTATGGCAACAACTTGCCATTTTCAAGGAATCATGTCAAAAATAATATCAATCATTTCTTAGCTTAACAAAGCTGCCAATACGCACGCCCTAAATCAAGGGATGTAACCCATCCAAACTCGACGCAGCAGTAGTATCAACACAGCTTTTTTTGTATATGTAAACAAGAAGCAGACGACAACTGATTTTTTGCCAAGTTAATTTAAATAGAATTTTAGCTAAGAAATTTATTAACGAAAATTTGTAAAAATAAAAATGCATTTTACTTTTACTTAACTATAATAAAATTGTCAGACAACATATCGTCCGTCTGTGGCAATTCATATTTAAACGTAACTTTTAGATTAACTTTTTTTTAAAAGTATGTCATAATTTTAAACAAATTTTTTCAATCGATACTCATAGAACACTGGAAAAGTTAAAAAAAAAAATTTAAAAAAAAAAAAAAAAAAAAAAAAAAAAAAAAAATCACTAAAAGAGTTTCTTATTGCTTTTTTTTCACTAAAAAAAAATGTCTAAATGGAAAGAAAGATGTATAAATAACAATTTTTTTAATGACATAAAAACAATTTTTTTTCAAGTAAATAATATTCCTGAAATAAAAAAAAATTTGATTAGAAACTTGCGTGTTGTTTGGCATTGGTATAATCGCGTGATCAAAGAAAAGCTGAAAATGGTACAAAGTTTCTGATACTAATGAAGCAAACGGTAATGTTTGGTACGAGGAATTAAAAAAGGATTGCAGTTATTGACTGTGATATTACTTTAACAGGAACAAAGTTTGTGAGAATTGCTTGTGGAAATTGTCTTCATATCATAAAATAAAAACGATCAGTGTGTCCACCATTCACACAAAACCAATATCACTATTTGAATGCTGCGTGAACTTATTTTTCAACATTTTTGTGGTTTCTTTAACTTTTGGAAAATAATTATTTTTCGAAATTTAAAAGTACGAAAGTATAATTTTCATAAATAAATGCCGATCGGGTTATCATGAATTCGGTTATCTAATACAAAACTAAGTCAGACAGACTTTCGACTTCAGTCCTAAAATATCAATATTTCATTCTGAATAGCCAAAAGAAAAAAAAATTGTAATTAGCTTTAGTTTCTTTGCAAATACAGTTATTCCTGCTCTGAATATTTCTTGTAATGAAGACATCTTTCTTTTCTGCAGCAAATGTCAATTACAGCTGGAAGCCATTTTTTATATCAGCAGCAAATTTCACAGATTAGTAATAATGACAGTCTTTCGTTTAATGATACTAAATAATATTTGATTATACTAAATAACTTTAAAAATTCATTTTTTTTATTTAGATAGAAACTGTGAAAAGAAATAGATCATATCTAAAACCTTAAATTTCAAAGTCGAAAAAGTCATGTGACACATTCGTAACCGGTGTTTTCATTCTGAAACATAACTCAAATAATATAAAGAGGGATAACTTATTTTTAATTTAAGAATATAATAAGAGTTGTCTCCCTTACAACTAAAATTTTATTCCTTTTTCTGCATAAGTTTAAAAACGTGCAAACAAATAAAACTTAAAAACTAAAATGGTTTTAGTGCATTGTGAGCAACGTCCGGTAGGTACAGCTAGTTGTCTATCTAAGGACACAAAAACTGACATTTAAACAAAATATAAACATTAAGTGCCAACGATGGTATATCGGTATCAATCTGGACGAAGTCAGGCATAAAACCCAACTTCCATTTGTAGAGAAGTGTTCTTAGAAAAACAAAATGTCTAAAAGATATTGCAACAAATTGCACTAATCTTAAAAATAATAGAAAAATTTTTTAAAAAAATTTTTTTAATTAGTATAATCATCAGTAATTTGCAATTAACTAATCAAGTGACCCATCACTTACTAATTTTCTATCTATGTCTGTATGTTGTTTTTACCCCCGCCCCCGCGCTCTTTTTATTCTATACATTATCACCCTTGTGCTTCCACCTGTTTATCAGCAGTCAAAGGTAAAGAAAGAAAACAATAAAAGTGGAATAGTCCATTATAAACAAAAGGGGTTATCACCACAAGCCGTAATACTATTTGAGAAATAATTTATAATATACATATATATATATATATATATATAGCGAGTATTGATTTACTCCTCTCCAGGAGTTAGGCACAAGGCCAGTTTTTATCTTAATCCCACAAGTAAGAAAGTGGGGTTTAAAAATTGCCTGGGCAGCCCTGTCGGTATTCCCCGGTAGGGGCGCCTCAGGCAGTAAGCAATAAACTTACTCCTCCCCAAAGAGGGGAGGCGAAGCCTGGGAGGGTGGACCTCCTAGAACTGCACAGGACAGACCCATAGACCGGCGTAAATCAAGCCCCGAAGGCCAAGACAATACCAGTCTATGGGGTGCAGTATCCATCGGAACAGATACTACACTTTGATCTTAGCCAAAAGATCAAGAACTGAAAACATATATATAGCGAGTAGAAAGAGGTTAATTTTGGATTATGTTTTTTTTATTTATTTAACTGACTTTGCAAACTCATTTTTTCCTAATTCAAACAATTTAACCTGAGCTCAATGGATGATCCAATGGGTCACATTTTTTTTTCTAGTATAATAACCTATTTGGATTTATAATTTCAATGATTATTTACTGTGCTGGTATACCTACTAATGAGAACTTATTGTATCGTATTTTGGCCTGATGTTGGCCATTTTCTCGAATTGGCTGATTTCATTGCAGTATAACCGTGTACAATCATTTTCAGAAACCTCTATGTGCAAATAACAAAGAAAAAGATGTTTAATCAATGGCTCCTATATAACGTGATCAACCAAGGAGGAGGAAGAGGAGGAGGAGGGATTACAACAGAGATGGGGAGAAAAGGAGGAGCAGATAAAGAGTAAAAAAAAAAAAAAAAAAAATGGTACCGAGCTGAGGTTCTTGGCATTTTCTACATGGCGTTTCATCTCGAGGCTATCAGCTGTCATTTGAGATGAAGATCCTTTTTGCTTTTCAAAGTCACTGTGATAATGAACCTGTAGGAGTTAACCAAATCATTATAGCTCCACCTTCACGAATCAAACTTTCTCTTCAGCATGAAATGAGATAAACTGATTAGGTCTCAAATCAAAAACGTACAATATGCAGAGGTTTTATTTAAAATATTTAGATATTGGCATTTAAAATTAACTCTTTTTTACAAAATCTTTTTTTTTTTTGTAAATGAATTTAAAAATTTTTTTTTTTTTTACTAATTACAGAGTTTGACACACATTTTAAACAATAAAAAATATTTTGACTAATATCCTCATTTCTATACATTACACAATAAAATGCCTTTTTTATATTAATTTAAAAAAAAGTTGTTTTTTTAAAACATAATATTGTTTCTACACAGGGAGACATCTGAGATCAAGGGTGCTCAATATGTCCATGATTGACCAGTTGATTTCAAAGATTGCGTCGTAGATCAAGTGATGTTCAAATTTAGAATTTAGAAAATAAATGAATGGATTAATCTATCCTAATGGAATTTGCCGCTTGATTGAAATACTTGGCAGCAGAATCTAAGATTAATTTTTTTTATTTTTTATTTTTTTTATTTTTATTTTTTTTAAATCGCTATTAGTAATTCTATCAGAATTCTACAGCTTTTTTGATTGACTGGATTCTATTGTGAGCGTTTGTTTCCCCCGATTCTTTCTGATATTTACAGGAAAGAACATGTGATGGTTGCCAACATCCATAAGTTAAAGTGGTTCGATGGAACCGACTGGATTCGAACTTAGTTCATCCAGGTCGTTAGATTGTGTCATTAGCCACTTCACAACATTTTCCCACATCACCATGCGTTAAACGCGTTTTTTTTTTTTAATAAAAAAAAAAAATTAAAAAAAAGGATTTTGTGCTGAGATCATATCGCACGATTTGAACAAATGTCACGTTCTTATGTCTTACGGAGATTTTATTCATTTTAATAAAAATTAAACAAATTAAAGTGACGTTTTCTAATTCTTACTGACAAAATTTTTTTCATATAAAATTTTAATTTGATCAAATTAAAACTCAACAGAATCTTTTAATAAAACATAAAAATCAGAGAAGCATTTGTGCTTGATATACATAAATATATGCACATTATGCGTTACACTCCCTTTTTGTTTTTGTTTTGTTGAATCCAGTGTTTGAATAGGTAATGCCATTAAATAAACCGTTAATTTAATCCATGGGGCTGAGAATAAACAAAGAACACTACAAAGTGAAAAATGAGACTCCTACAGGATTCAAACCTATGCCGCCAAAAGAGAGATCACCTGATGTAGGTGTTGTCTTTGACCGCTTGACTAACGAGTCGTACAGTTAAAGAAAACTGAATTTGAACAAATAATTGGTAACTATTTATTTTGTTTTTTTTACTGTCTGCGTAGCCATTATTTCCTCGAAATTGTTTCAAGCAGAAAACAAAAAAATATTTTAAATGTGGAAAAATACGAATGAGGATAATAGTACAAATATTATAATTTAAAAATCTTTTTAAAATAAAGTTTCACAATTTAAAAAAAAAAAAAAAGAAAATGACTATTTTATGTTACGCGTTAAAAATTAAAAATGATTAATAATTAAAAAAAAAAAAAAGAAAAAGAAATTGTCTTCAGAAGTTTTGAGAGAAAAGTCGTATTTAAAAATCACATGGATTATTCAGACAAATATCTTCATCTTCGTTGCCTTTATTTATTTTTTTTTCATTTTGGTCAATAAATTCTTTAATCTTTTTTTCTGGCATGTATCAAATCCAATGATCGTTCAAAATATTATTCAATATTTTTAGTCCCAATTGGAGGATTTAGTCTGTTTAACAATAAATCAACCAGTTCTTGGGTTGCTTTGATGCTGAAGCACTACACTCATTGTATATGTTTCATTGAACACAAGTTATATTCACAGGGCCTTGAAAAACAAGTCTTCATTAAAATCCAATTGCTATAGATCATATCTTCTAATCTAATATATAAACTTATCTTGTTGGATTTTCCATGTTGAACTTAAATTACAATGAATCTGACAAATCGATACTTGATTTTGATTAGCAATTTCTTCCTTTTTATCTCTGCAATATGTTCTTTAAACTAAAAAAAGTAATTAGCTCAATTTTTTATTTTTCCATAAGATTTTTCTGGAAGATTATTATAATGGAGACAATTTTAAATATGACTTCAGAATGCTGATAATTTTGTTCTTTTTTTTTTTTAATTAAAATTTTTTTTTTTTTTTTTAAACTTTAAGGTAAAAATATGAGTTATCTCTGTGACGTAAACATTATTAAAAGAAATTTAAACTGAAATGACATTAATGAATCCCGGGAAATGCTGGGTATAGGTACAGCTAATATAGTATCCATCATGGCACATCAACATTTTCAGGGGGGTCATTTTATGTAGAATAGTCATAGAAGAAACTTTGAGATTGTGGAGAAAACAACTATGAGGTTTCCCCAATGGTACTTGCATGTAAATGATCACAAATGATCCGATTGGATTTCAACTTCAGATAGCCGATTTCATAGTCCATGACCATATTCATCAGGCCAATCATGGATGCCCTTATATCAATTGAAATAATACCCAAAGGTCAAAAGTTCATGCCAATAATTTGAAACGTTTTTTTTTTTTTTTTTAAATTCCTGCTCCCATTTCAGATGAAGATAATAGCCTGAATAACCTGTGTAATACGTTTATATAAATATATATGATAATTTTTTTTTAGAGAATTAAAAAAAAAAATTTTTTTAAATTTAAAAATAAATTCTGTAAAAATACATGTTTTCAATAAAGTGCTGGTTAGAGTGCATGAAAACCAGGTATTTCATGGTGATAAAACGCAAACGTAACAGAAATCATTAAGTGAAGAAATGAAATATATGGTGTTCTTGTTCTATGTACAGCTTGTCTAAACACAATTTAGCATACTGCCAAACAATAGGAAAAAAAAAAAAATCAACAAAATGATTATCTACCATTGCACTCTCAGATTCCTCCTCGATATATCTTGAGATGATCGACTACATATCTTTAAATTTCTAACGCAAGATTAAAACAATTTAATCTACAATTATATTAAACTCCTGACGAAGATTCTTGAACCATAAAAATGTGGTATTCATGAATGATAGGATTTAATTTTTTATTTAAAAAAATTTTTTTTATTTATTTATTTTTTATTTTTTTTTTTGTAAATTTTTATTTTTATTTATTTTTTGCTTTTCTGTATACCAAAAAGATTGAGGAAACTACGTTTTTGCGGAGATATTTCATAAAAGTTTGAATTTACAGAATGGGGAAAAGTTAATGGACACCATGTAAAAGATTTTTTTAATTTTTTAATTTTTTATTCTTTTACTTATATCATAGAAAGATAGATGTGATAAGTTTAATTTTTGAACGGCTACCCATAACCCCCCCCCCCCCGCCCCAAAAAATAAAGATCTGGGATTTAATCACTATTGAAGTTGTACAGCCATTCAATTTCTCTAAAGAAAGAAAAAAAAAATCTTACATAGCTTTACAAAAATTGTATCGAGCACTATTGAACTCTTGATATTATATTAACTTGGTGTCAGATTTATTATTTTTACATATCACATTTATTTGGTTTATCCGTATCATGACATATCAACCCTTTCTGAGTTATTTAATGCTGAAACAACACCTATTGTGATTCATTATACACAACTAATTGAATACAAGTTGCTATCTTTTTACCTATAATTGACATATGATATAAGTAATATGAGTGAATAAAGAAGTTAACATTTTGAACATTTTACCTTCTATTTAATATTCATAAACGGTCTGATGTTTCATCCAAACTATCAGAATTAACAGTTTTGTATTTTACTTTTAATCTATTTTAATTTTTTTGATTATACTTATTCTTTATTTATGAAATAAAACAAGAAATATGAATACGTCCAGTCTCAGGTATAAATATAATTCAAAGCTAATATCAAAACAAAAGTTATATTTATTTATATATATATATATATAAACAAAAGTTATATTTATTTATATATATATATATATATATAAACAAAAGTTATATTTATATATATATATATATATATATATAAACAAAAGTTATATTTATTTATATATATATATATATATATATATATATAAACAAAAGTTATATTTATTTATATATATATATATATATATATAAACAAAAGTTATATTTATTTATATATATATATATATATAAACAAAAGTTATATTTATTTATATATATATATATATATATATATATATATATATAAACAAAAGTTATATTTATTTATATATATATATATATATATAAACAAAAGTTATATTTATTTATATATATATATATATATATAAACAAAAGTTATATTTATTTATATATATATATATATATATAAACAAAAGTTATATTTATTTATATATATATATATATATATATATATATATAAACAAAAGTTATATTTATTTATATATATATATATATATATATATATATGGTAGATCAACGGTAGATTCACCCCCCCTTCTCCATCCACTGTCAGCCAAGCTTAGCTATGACATTTTGACCCAGAAAAACTTCTCAGCTAAAAAATAAACATGTGAAGCTAATAATTCGAAGCCATCATCCTATTCATGTTTGCGTCCTTTGAATGAGACGGACTGATGGTGATAACGCCATATCCAAAATCATGATTTTCATTTTCAGCTTAGTCGCATCTACAGCCATGCCCAAGTCTGGACACTTTCTGACAAATCAAAATTAATATTCTATATGATTTTTCTACATTGTTTTACTTCATCCTGAGAAAGTCTTTCAATAAAGACGAAACGTTGATGAATACATGAATAACAGTTTTTGGCTTTAATCTTTCATTTTCCATTACGTCGGATCATTTTATCCTCAGTTTTATTCATTATATATATATATATATATATATATATATATATCTCGGTGGCAACTCTAGTTCATCACTGTTCCTCGGGTTGGACCTTATATGTAAATGTCAATATTTCGGTAACTATTTAACCTCGCAATACCGCCATCTTAAAATTTTCTTCATATAACTTTATTACAAACAAACCCTAACACCTTAAAATGACAAAGTTAAAATAAAAGCAATATATATTCCTTGCAAAAAAATACGGTAATTTTAACTATTTACGAGGTTTGGAATTCATATGCTTGACAATCAAGTTAAAACCGGCTCAGCCTAACTGCAGAAGTTATCACTAATATTTCAGAAAATCAAATAGATTTTTGTATTTTCCAATATTAAAAAAAATAAAGAATAAATAACTTTATTTTATTTAATTTAAAAAAATAGTATAATAGAATATTTGAGTTAGAGGCTGTGACGATGTGTTAATTCGGCATTTGATATAAATGTAAACTACGTTTATTACATCTATTTTCTTACATATTTTGAATGACCAATATTTTGAGATTTCTACTTCAAAGGAAAATTAATAATGATGATGCTGATGATGATATAACATTGGACTGATTGAAAGTGCAAAGCAATCAGTAGACAAAAAGTGCAGTAAACTTTAATAAGCAGAAAAACATATATATATATATATATATATATATATATATTATATAAAACATGGCAAAAGCACACAGATTACTTATCCGCTAATTCTTCAACATCTTTTTTTATGTTCAACTGAAAAGGAAAATCTATAATTTGCATGATTATAACGTGGATAAAGTCGGGTGGGTATGCACACGTATGTACAGTTTCTAAGGGAACTCCGTTGCTCGACATGAAATGAAGAGATAGATATGTCTGATAGAAGCAAAGAAAGCTACAGAAAAGGCATTTGTTTGCATTAAAAAGGAGATGCTGTAGCCGTTCTGGGTGAGCATTTATCGGAGACTATGACGGAAAGAAAGCAATTTACAAAGCAACCAATTTACTTCGACAGCAGAGTGACGACAAATGTTTTGCAAATAATTCATCGGTTTTAAAACCATTTCAAAAACTTTTTTTTTGTTACCAATTATAAAACTTTTCTTGTTTGATTACTGACATTTTGAAATTAGCCCCCCCCCCCCCCGTCTCTTCTTAAAAATATAAATAAATTAAAAAAAAACACGTCAGCTCTGGAAATGAGAAAAATCCTTATTGGAAAACAGTGAGGGGCGATAACTTAGGTTTTTTTTTGGGGGGGTGCCGTTTCAGAAAATCAGATAATTTAAAACTAGCTTTTATATCGCAGCCACAGTTGTCATATGTAAACGTTAAATAGCATTTCTCATACAAGGTCAATATTTAATTCTGTTTCGTCAGTTATTTATGGCGCATATCGGGCCATGTTTTTAAAAAGAATATATATTTTCAATAAATTTTATCAAATGCATACTTAATCCGCCCCAACATTTTATTTATTCTTAGTGATATTAAGAGGAAGTGGGAGGAGTCCTCTACTGAAGAAATATCTACTACCACCGCTACTCGTTAAGAAGCGAAACAAATTTCAGTTAATTTTATTTTGGTTATGCAGTTATTTTATCTCTACAGTAAATGGAAAGAATATTAAAATACATTTTGTAATTTACAATGGTAAAAAAAAAAAAAATACATTATTTAATTTTAATAAATATAATAAAAGGATATTTTGGTTAGCGGTTGTCGCAGTGCATTAACTTTGCATTAGATATAGATGCAAACTGCTGATTGCATTTAAAAAAATTATATTTTAAAAATATACAAAATAATATGACATCTTTCAAAAGTTACGGTAGACAAAAGAAAAATATTCCAGAATTTATATATGGCTAATGTCATTTTAAATATATTTAAATAATCTTATATATAAAATAGAGTCAGTCGCTTGATCATTTCTTTGACATTAATAACTTTTTTTTAGTTGTTTGGTTTTACGATATATCAACCCTTTTAAGGTTATTTAATGCCAAATAGAGTAATTCTGGTGAAAGTTTTTATGCTTCAAGTTCTTTATATCTTCAAATATTTATTCGTGGTGTTTGGTTTGGTTGTTTTGTTTTATGGCATATTAACCTTTTTCGGGTTATTTAATGTTGAATCCGGTCATTTTGGTAAAAGTTTTTTATATCTTCAAATATTTATTCATGGTGTTGCGTTTGGTCGTTTTGTAGAGGAAAATTGTTGTTTTTGGCTTTACACAACATGATTGAGTTTTGCAAAGGAAAAAACAATAACATCAATGTTTGGTGCATCTTTTTTTACTGCAAGGTACCCACGTAAATCTGTTTCGCTAGAAAGTTTTCATCAGCGTATGTTCTTACATTTAAAAAAAAAAAGGTCAATCGATTTTATCGATTTTAATATTTAATCCGATCAATATATTATTTTGGATTTGTATAACAATAAACAAATTATTAATTTGCTATTTTATTGTGAATTAGCCATTACTTTTTTTAATTGCTTATATTTTTTGGATAAGCTTTTCTTCAATATTAATTTATTTTTCTTCATCATTTGTTTTATTTTTTATATAATGCACGGGCAACACCGGGAAGCTCTGCTAGTAAAATATAAAGCCTATCGTAGTTAAATTTTAAATCCAGAATTTATCGGAGCCGCAACGGTTCCGGATGATAGAGATTTGTTAGCTTTGTTTTGAGGTCTTGCCAAAAACGATACTTATTGTCAACTATTAAATGAATATGATTAGTTGAACTAAAGCCAACAATTTACCCATAAAAGAGAGGGGGGGATTGGGGGTTCATACTTATCTCATTAATATAAGTGCATAAATGACCACAGTAGATCTGATAGGATTTGAACTCTGCATCGCCGACTTAATAGTCTGTGTGGGTATCCATTCAACCAATCACGCGCACCCATAGAATTATACTGTAGCAACAAGGGGGGGGGGGGAGCAACCATAATGGGGACGGTGGGATTTACTCTAGATTTTATTCATTTATTTCTATCCAAAAGAAGCAGGTTTTGTCAGAAACAATAATCTAAGAATTAAAAATCGGCGAAAAGGGGAGAAGATCGTCCCAAAAGGATAATCCCCAAATCCAGAGAGCATGCGTGTCGACAATTTGTGTGATATAGCAGTGAAGGCCAATGGATAGAATGTGGTGCATATAATAGATAGATAGAGGGTACCGAGCTGTAGATCTTGGCATTTTCTGCGTGTCTTTTCAGTTCAAGCGACTCTCCCGTCAGTTTTGTGGCAGATCCTTTTTGTTTTTGAAAGTCGCTTTGATAATGAATCTGCGAATGGCAAGAATTTGGTACGTTTTGTTTTATTCAGAGAATTTTTTTTTTTTTTTGTATTTAAAAAAAAAAACAAAAAAAACGTGTCTTTTTTTAAACATTTGTGGCAGTTATCTTTAAATAAAATGTAAAAAATAATTTTTTTTTTTTTTTTTTTAATTTTCTCTGGATGGAATATTCTTGTATATTGGATTAACGAAACAATTTTAGCAATTCAAAAAAAGGACAACAATAATGTTAAAACAAAAACATTCTTGCAGAACTGCTTCTCTGCAGGCTACAACTTAGTTTTCAAATCCAATGCCAATAGTATACCATCCCCACAAGTAACCAAAGTTGGTTCATTTCATTAATCATCCTCAATCCTCTCATAATATTCTTCACCTTTAAACTAGCCATCATTCCATCTCATTAACCTTATCCTCGAGTGGCCTTTAGCCTTGCTAGGTAGTGACCCTTCAATAAAAAAATAAATAAAAAAGTCAACTTTTTTTTGTAGACAATTCTCAAGTGATGAAATGACTGACGACCTGCCAAGTTCAAATCCAGTCAGTAGCAGGGTACCACTTTCACTTATAAATGAAGGCAATCTTCATGTGGCCCTTTCTTCAAGTACCCAATTCTAGAAAGAATTGGGGAAAACTAACGTCAACAACGGAATAAAGCCAGTCATAATAAGTTGTACCCTGCTGATTCATACAAATTTATTTAATTTCCAAATAGTTCTTGTCTTATGCAGAAAAAAAATACATTATAAATAAAACTTGATCAAGGCACCGCTTGAGCTCTGACTTCCATGGAGCAGTAAACAGAATCCGCCAGAAAGCCAAAGTTTTTTGGGTTTTTTTTTTCAAATTTATTTTTAGGGTTTTGTTGAAATATGGAGAGGAAAACTCGACTGAAGCAAGCAACCTCTCAACTGGCAGTAAACCCAACAGGAATAGCATTTCACAAAGGACTCAAACACACAAATCCACAAAAAAATCTTTTTCCCCACAAACACCGATCTGAACAGCATTAGGTTCAAAAGCCAACTGAACCAAAAATGTGGAATTATGCCTGTTTATACTGAACCCAAAAACGACTCATTTACATAAACAGCCACGACTCACTTTGCTGTCCCGGATGTTTGGAATAGCCAGCACTTAATTTTTCACCACAGAGATAGCACACAAGTCGCTGACACTTTGACTGGTGAGGATGACCGTTATGACTGGAGGTAGTGTTCGAATCAACACCACTACAAAGTGACCCCTCCCCCATCCGGACAAAAAACAAAACAAACAAACAAAAAACAGAACCTTTCATTCAGCAAGAACTTATTTGGTTTATCTTTTGTAGCAAATCAACCCTTTTTTTAGGTTATTTAATGTCAAAGCAATATGCAGAGGGAACAATTCATTTGATACAATTAATTTAACATAAGTTGCTTCTTTTTTTTTTTTTACCCATAGCTGGTGGGGAATTGAAGGTTCATACCTTTCCCAATAGTATTAATGCATAAATGATCACAATCGATAAGACAGAATTTGAACCGGGCAGAGCCAATTCCATAGTCTGCAATGACATCGATTAGGCCAATAATGCACCACTATATTCAATGAAATGAATAATAATAAAAAATAAATGTAAAAAATGTCGAAGCAGGTGGATAAAAAAAAAAAAGTCAAATATATAAAATGTCTAGAAAAAGGGAAATTAGGAGAAACGTACAGGTGTAAGGCGTGGTCAAATGGAAGAGATGCGAAGAATCATCCCCCCCTCCCCCCAGCTTAGGTTTCCCCAATCTTCCCAAGAAGTCCAAACGCGTCATTTTAGTAACATGTAAATTCAACGATTCCTTTTTATTACCGTCTCTTTATCATTATCCTTTACCACTTAATATATTCCGACTATGTTCTATCTACGATAACACAACATATTCAACATGGCGGCGCATGTGTTGGAGAAGGAGCTCCAACACGTGCGGCACTACACTGACGAGAAAATCGAATATCAAATATTCTAATTAGGTGTTGCCTTGAATTTAAGGTTTTCAAAGGAAAGAAACTAAAAGTTACAGATTAGCAAACTCTTTGAACACCGGAATCAAAGTTGCGTCAAAAGTTAACGAACAAAAAGTTCATTAGGCAGAAATTCATTAAAGGCCGAGTAATACGAGAGCTTAACGTCGTTAATATCTTATTGACACCGTTTCATGCTCATTATTTTCATCGGGGGGGGGGGGGGAATAAGATCAGTTGATGAGCAGAAAGCAAGAGGCGTCGTAGAAGGAATGATACAACAATGGAGACATTACGAAGCGAAAGATTAACACCGAGATGGATCATTTGTGAAAGATGAAGATTAGAATGCGAGTCAAATTCATTTTCATCAAGAAATGGTAACGAAGGTTTCAGTAGACGAATAAGAGACTGATAAACTTGAACAGCCTCCGATCGACTGACTAGAAAAAAATCAAAAGAAATGTGAAAACAAAAGATTTTACGAAACTTTTTGTGGATTATATATATATAAGTGTTTAAGGTTCATATTTTTTTTTGAAAAGCATCTATTGTTAAATTTAAGAAGGAATAGGTAAAATAAATACCTTTTGAAGCATTAAGATGCGATATCAATTTTTTTTATAAAAAAAGAAAAAAATAATAAATCGAAACCGATTTTTTTTTTTTCCGTTTTTTTTAATATTAAAACTAGCATTTTTTTTTTTTTTTGTTAGTTTAAAGTGATTTGTCCCAGCTGTATAACAACAAGCCGGTAAAGAGCTAAAAAATACAAATCCGATGACATCAGGATATATTATACACCGAGGATGCCAGGTTTTGGCGAAATATCTGTATCACTTTAAACTAACAAAAAAAAAAAATGCTAGTTTTAATTTAAAAAAAAAGGAAAAAAAAAAAAATCGGTTTCGATTTATTTTTTTATTTTTTATAAAAAAAATTGATATCGCATCTTAATGCTTCAAAAAGGTATTTATTTTACCTATTCCTTCTTATATATATATATATTTATTATATACTTGATTTTTTTCTTCCACCACTATAAGTCTGCATTCCCTTTCAGACAATGAGAAATGAGAAAGAAAAAAAAAGGAAAAAAAAAAAAATCATTTTTTGCTTTGACAAGGGACTTTTATCTTCGAAAGCTAAGTTTAAAATAAATTTTGTTTATTTCAACAAAAGAAAAATAACATTGTTTAGGGTTTTCCAAATTTAAATATTTATATATAGTCAGAATATTTCCACTGTTTTGAAGCATAGATATTTAAAAAAATTTATAATGGTGAGAGACCAAACTCGATACAAATTGTTTTTTGTTTTTTTCAAAGAAACAAATTTATTTAAAATTCTAATTTTCGATTTAAAAAAAAAGTCCCCATCAGCAAAAGGACAGACATATTTTTACTTTTTTTTTTTTACGTGACATATATATATATAAACTTAATTACACTAAATTTAAACAAACATACACAACGCTCTAAGCAAATAATGCGTCCAAACGAGAGTGACGTGACTTCACATTTCCGAAACAGATGACAACAGAAGCTGAAGAGAGCCGGATGGCTAAGTCCTTCCATGTTTGAAACCGACGGTACGAATGTTGTACTAATTTTTCTCTACCAATATAAATAAATATTACGCTCTTAATTTTTAATTTTTAACTTTAATTCTTAATTAATCGAGCACTCTGCTGGGATTTTTCCGACTATATTACAAAGAAGGTATATATATATATATATATATATATATATATATGATTATTTTTATTTACACAGACATGTACAAAATCTGCGACACTGGCATGTCGATGTTATCGATCAACAGTTATTATAAACTGAGATCTCATCAGGCAGAGT
Organism: Sepiola atlantica; assembly: GCA_963556195.1. Lineage (NCBI taxonomy): Eukaryota > Metazoa > Mollusca > Cephalopoda > Sepiida > Sepiolidae > Sepiola > Sepiola atlantica. The sequence goes on from OY744547.1 coordinate 62,504,043, forward strand.
TAGAATCCGATCTTAACCTCAGATCATATTTGGAGAGAGTCCAAGTCTCCAAATATGATCTGAGGTTAAGATCGGATTCTAACTCTTCCTGATGAGATCTCAGTTTATAATAACTGTTGATCGATAACATCGACATGCCAGTGTCGCAGATTTTGTACATGTCTTTGTAAATAAAAATAATCATATATAAAGCTCTATTTGATATTGAGCACTTTTTATAAACCCAGTTGAAATTCTTTGGATTACTACCCTGTGGATGTTTTTACCTGGATTATTACCATATATATATATATATATATATATATATATATATAAATATATCAATTTTATTGAACAATTTCTAAAAAAAGATTCACTTGGATATGATTACATATCTTAGTAAACTGTAGCAATTCGATTCCTACTGTCTGTATATTTTGGTAGGTCATTTTTCGTTTTTCTATAATCTCTTGTTCGAAATAATTAACCTTTTAACACATAATTTTGTTCACTGCTAAAAATTACTTATTAGGTAATCCCATACTCAATAGCACGTAGAGACAATATCCGTTGCTTTTACACACAGACAGTTGAAACAAACACCTTACAGACTTGTTGGAAACGAGCAAAACATTCTAAGTTATATCTATGTATTGTTTATCCTTCTCTCGATGGCCCTTATATCACTATCATCTACCCCTTCCTAATTATCATCAATCTTCTTACTTCGATTAAAAACAAAAAATTAAAAAACGATTCTCATCACTACTCATCTTTCTTTTGTTTGTATGTATACTCTCTCCCCCTTCCCATAATTACTCACTTCCCCAAATCTTAATACACTCTTTATAAAAGACTATTTTTCTCATGACACTGTCTCCCACAACATAAGGTAAGTTAGAGTCCGTCCAAGTTTTTTTTTTTTTTTTTTAATTCATTTAAACTGCAAGATTCTTTGCTAATACATTTACTTGGCTTTCGGGCTGGGATCAGAGAGTAGCATCTGTTCTGCCCTCGGTCGGAGGAGGGAGAGATCCTTCATACGTTATTTTTTATCTCATCCAAAGTACTCCTTTCGTGAGGAGCTGGATATCCTTTACATAAAAAACAGACCTCGTGGGGTGAGGGGACTCTTTGATAATGCAGACATTTTTGCAACTCAACTGTAAAAACAAATAAAAATTGAATTTGTAGAAAGCGTTAAGTTTTTATTTTTTTTATTTTGCATAACGGTCAGAATGTTTGCTAACAAGTCAGGGTTCAATCCTTGGTAGAGTCATACCAAAGACTCAAAAATATGGCACTTGATGCTTCCTTGCTAAATATTCAGCATTATAAGATGAGGATCTAGAATAAGTTGAACAATCAAGGGAAAGGAGTGACACCCTCCCCTAAATCCTGGTATAGTAGCCTATGAAAACGGAGCCTTTGGGTTGCCCTCGACTATGGTCGAATTATTTATACTTAAGTATCTGTATGTAAAATAAAACAAATATAACCTGTGTGTGTGACTATATGATGGTTTGCATGTTTTATGGCATATCAACCCTTTTGCGATTATTCAATTCTGAAACAATACCTTTTATAAATGATTCATTAAAAGACAAAATGCTAGTTTCCACAGTTGCGGGATGGGGTTCATGCCTTTCCTCAATGATATTAATGCACGACTTTTTTGAATCTGGTGTGCCAATTCAATAGTTCATGTCTGTATCCATTGCGCTACAGACGCTGCGATAAATTAGACATTAACCTGCACATTTCTTTCTAATGAGTGTGTTTTGCCAAATTGAAAAAAAAAAAGAAAAAAAAAAAGAAAAAAAAGAAAAAAAGAAAAAAAAAGAAAAAAAAGCCATTTTGATAAAAACAAAAACTGTGCAAATTAAAATATTTTTTGCAGTCAAAATATAAAAAATAAAAAATGAAATACAATAGAATAAAAACTGCCGTAATCGTGAGTGCAAAAAAAAAAAAGAAAAAAAAAAAAAAAATCAGCAAAAAAGAAAAAACCCTGTCAAGTTTGCAACAATTGGACGGAATGGAAGAAATCGTTAAAAAGGTGACCAAAGAGAAAGAAGTTTTATTTTCTGATATTCAAGTGTTGAATTCAAAACGAAGAGAAGTCAGAACCGCCGCAGGTTGCAAATATCTCGAATTAAACCGTCAAAACAAATTGTCTAGAGTACAGAGATGCCATTACAGCATCCGGAAAACAAGCAAAAAAAAAAAAACAAAGAAAAAAAAAAAGAAAAAAAAAAAAAAAAAAAAAAAGAGAAAATTACTGGAGATTATCCCAATATTTTCTCATCAAAATGTGGCATATAAACCTTATCTATTATAATAAGCATGAAAACCTGGTGATATATCTGGGAGGGAAAGCAAAACAAATCCAATCATTTATCTTGAAATCTTAATCACAGTCGGCAGAGATGTCCAAATACATCCCGCAACAATGCACAACGAGGATCATATAACTAATCCTGTTACACTCCAACTAAGAGGAGATTTGATTGGTTAGACCAGGGTTTTTTTTTTTTTAGGCCATAAAATGCGTTCAAGTCTGAACAACCTTATCAAAAGACATTTAAGAAGTGAGATTTGGATGGATTAACAAGTTTGAACAAGTTCGGAAAAGAAAAGTCAAGTGGATCAGCAGACACGAATCTGAGAAAAATCTATTCATGAAAATCTTCGGCAAATCAAACATATTTAAGGAAGATTAATAATACCAAGGACACGTAATAGGGGATAAACCCGAGCATTCATTATGAGCATTTAACCAACCGACGTATAAAAAGTAGTGGTATACGGCTGTGTGTGTGTGTGTGTTGTATAATATATATATATATATATATATATATATATATATGATTATTTTTATTTACACAGACATGTACAAAATCTGCGACACTGGCATGTCGATGTTATCGATCAACAGTTATTATAAACTAAGATCTCATCAGGCAGAGTTAGAATCCGATCTTAACCTCAGATCATATTCTCTCCAAATATGATCTGAGGTTAAGATCGGATTCTAACTCTTCCTGATGAGATCTCAGTTTATAATAACTGTTGATCGATAACATCGACATGCCAGTGTCGCAGATTTTGTACATGTCTGTGTAAATAAAAATAATCATATATAAAGCTCTATTTGATATTGAGCACTTTTTATAAACCCGGTTGAAATTCTTTGGATTACTACCCTGTGGATGTTTTTACCTGGATTATTACCATTATTATATATATATATATATATATATATATAATCTAAATGAATAAATGTGAAAGTTGGACTCATTTCTCACACTAATGGTAAAGTCAAAACACCCTGTTTCAATTTAATTCAATACAACAGACGCACCATCTTTTTTTATATACTGCTTATGTATATATGATATCAGTTGCAAGGTTTACTAATTTGCATAATTTACTAATTTGCATATTGATTTTGAAAAAGGACATTTTATTAATTAACTATTATTTGTTATTGTTTTTTTAATTAAATGATTGTTTTGATTTTAATATAACAAATAGTTCTGTTTCGCAATATTGTTTTATTTCCTGGACAAATATTTAACACGTGTGTTCAAGCGTTCCTGTCGTAAGAAAGACCGACTCGATTTTCGACAAGTTGCGATCTATTTCTAAATTGCAAGTGAAAAGACGAACTGATTTCTTTTCTTTACGGTCACATTTAAAAATAAATTTGTATGGAAATTACCAAAATGTTAATGTCTATCTATATGAATAAATGAGAAAGATTTTGTTTCGTGTTTACAACAGAGTTATGAATGAAATGTTTATTATTTTAAATGAATGTTTTAAGTATTTCAAGTAGCAAACTTTGCAAAGCGATAGTGAACTGGCCGATATTTATATAGCTAGAATTATTTTTTTAAATCAACTAGAATCGCTATTTTTTTTATTATTTTGATTGCCAAAAAAAAAAAAAAAATCTTGAAGTATATATATTTGATGATTTGAGTACACAAGAAAACGGAGTCATGGGAGCAGCGTGCGCGCTCAGATGTCACCTCAACCTGCTGTAGATAGAAACGGACATGACACCACATGTCTCAAAGAGAAGGAGCGAGGGAAGTGGAGAGTTTGTTGGGAAAGCGTTGAGCGGGACAGCACGTGTAAAAAAAAAATGACTTGAGAATCTATAATAAATTAGGGAGCTAAGGCACCAAACGTCCGTAACCGGAATGCCCGCCTCCCTCTGCCACTAGCAGAAGTGAAGGCGACGTCAACATCTAAATAAATGGTCCTCCTTCAAAATTCAGAATATTCTTTTTCTATAGTTGTTGTGAGACTTTAATTCCAGACGAGGATCCCCCCCCCCCCCCCCCCCGAGACGATCGTGGATGAGATGTCACAGTCACCGGAGGAGCGGACAACACGAGGTATGATTTAATTGCGCTGTCATGATTATCATTCAATAACATGTATTTTGTTTGATTATGATTTGATACATACCTCCCCTCAGAGAAGAGGCATATGCAACAGAAATACAGGTGCAACACAGATTTTCCGGCACTTTTAGTTCCAGAACCATGACCCTTTAACCCACGAATTGAACACCTAGCATGTCTCTAAATCACCAAGGATTGCTAGACACTTAAACATGTACGTGGATTGCTAGACACTTAAACATGTACGTGGATTGCTAGACACTTAAACATGTACGTGGATTGCTAGACACTTAAACATGTACGTGGATTTCTAGATACTTAAACGTACGTGGACAAATGAAAGGGCGGCAATAGACTAGAGTTTACGGTTAATATGACAGCCGTCACTTGGATTTGCCTGTGAAGCCATAAGTAGGGTTCAATTTAAGCAAAATATGATAGAATCTCAAAGTAAAGAGAGACTACCACCAGCAGGTGCATTATAAACAAATTGAATACTACACACTACACAGAGCTATCTGTTGGCCGCCCAGTAATAGTCTGGCGGAAGCAAGATTACCAGTTTCCTCTCGTGATTTTTTCCAGATTAGTTGATTGTAAAAAAAAAAAAAAAAAATAAAAAAAAAAAATAATAAAAAAAAAAATCGGTGTTGCATCTGTTCGACTTCATTATTTATTGCAACCTTAACCCCTAAAACAATAAAAATAAACATGAGTTTGTCATATTGATACCATTTCAGATTATTTAGTAATTCAGGGAACCCAAGTTTAGTTCCTTCAATCTTGAGAGACCCCTAGCTACAAAATATGGGATAATCTAGCCCTGACCATGATGCATACCATATGATAAAAAAAAACTGATTAAAAAAAACTGATTTAAAAAAACTGATTTAAAAAAAACTCATTAAAAAAAACTCATTAAAAAAAACTAATTAAAAAAAACTAATTAAAAAAAACTAATTAAAAAAAACTAATTAAAAAAAACTAATAAAAAAACTAATTAAAAAACTAATTAAAAAAAACTAATAAAAAAACTAATTAAAAAAAACTAATAAAAAAACTAATAAAAAAACTAATAAAAAAACAATCAATTTCAGTTGAAATTAATAAGTTAAATGAAACCACAGTAAGATATTAATTCTAAGTTACCCAACATTCTTAAAGTTTTAATTAAATTATCCAGGGGTGGTTGGGGTAGAATTGACAGGGTTCAATCTCATCTCACATCAAAGTAAATAAGAAACATTAAATTTTGAGTGCAAGAACAAAAATTCCGTTGCCGGTAAAAAACGAAATTAAATGGATTAATCAACCAACAGACGTAAAACATTTTTTAGCGTGTGATCAGAATACTAAGATCTAATTTGGTTAGGTCAAAGGTCAGAGATTAATTGTAAAAGGGGAGTGGGGGGTTACGATATAAAGAGTAAATAATGGCGGCAGGCAAATTTGTCAGACGACTTGCGCCACGTGTGCACAGATTTGTACCAAGCTGATGTTCTTTGCATTTTCCGTGTGACGCTTCATCTCCAACGTGTCCGCAACCGGAGTGTAGGCGCCTTTATTCTTCTCAAAATCACTGTGGTATTGAACCTGTTGTATAAGCAAGGCAACAACCATGAGTGAATCAAAGACAAGAAAATTAATCACAAAAAAAAATCTCCATTTTGAAAATAAAATGGATTCATTTAAGGAGAAAAGGGAGTTTGGATAGAGAGGACAGGAAACAATAGGAAGAAAATTATTGGAGATTTGATTTTCAAACTGAATTGATTATTTTTATAGAAAAAAAATCACAGAAAAAGAAAATAAATTTTTTTTTAAAAGTGCGGGTTTTTTTTAATATTCAATGGTGGAGAATTGGAATCGGAGTTGTTTTTTTTGTAAACTAAGTCTGGAATAAATTATTATCATTTTTTTTTTCAATTATTTTTTATCAGCGTTGAAAGTTGATAGTTTTTGCAAAAGTTTTGAGTCAGATTATTTTATTTATATTTTTTTATTTTTTTATCTGCATAGGGCATTGAAAATCTTTGCAGGAGTTTAGATCAGATTTTTACACATTTATTTATTTATTTATTTATTACTGACTCCTCACCTCTGAAGTAAGGAACAATTTTTTAAGGGGTAAAAATTGGGATTCAGAGTTAGGTTTAAAAAATATTTTTGTTCAAGTGACCTTTAGGATCAGTAGTTATATTTATGTTTAACAGATTCTTTCATCTTTGCTTCGATCGTTTGTTTTTTTAAAAATTAGTTTCAGTGTGTATCAAACTTTTTAAAGGGCAGAGCAAAAAAAATAAAAAGTGTTAAGTCAGATTTTGAGAAGAATAAATTTTTTAAAAAATTGATAGAAGTCAGAAGGAAATTCAGACAAAAGGTTCAACTGCAAACAACATAAAAAACAAACAAAGTTGCCGATAGAAAAGACGACAAAATCCATTTTAATCTAAAGGTGAATTTCGTAATTCATTGTCTTTTAATAGTTGAATTTTTGTAAAGTAAAATTGGATGAGTCAGTTGAATATAAGTAATTAGACAAGGCAACAGTTTCAGCATTTCTTATTTATAATTGCCTAGTAAACTAACAAGTCCTTTGGGAGGTAGCAATAACAGACTTCATATATATATATATATATACAGGGTGGGCAAAAATAAGGGTCCTATTTTTAAAAATTCATAACTTTTTTATTTATTGATTTTTTTTTTTTTTTTTTTTTTAGAATAAGTAAAGGACCCCTTCCGAAGCAAGCATGAGCCGTATTAGCCCTAAGGAACGTACCCTCATTTAGAAAACATTATTTTTGCTTAAAAAACTCAAAACAGTGTAAAAAACAATACTTTAGTTTTTGTAAGTTTTAAGAAGTGTTTTTCGGCTAAAATTTGTTTTGTTTATTTCAAAAAATCTCGGAAGGGTCAGTCTACACACACATAAAGTTCGGTGAGTTTAACTTTTATTTTGTGGAAGTTATTCAAATTCAAGTTATTCAAATTTAAAGATAGGACCCTTATTTTGGCCCACCCTGTATATATATATATATGGACTGTTAGGCTCAGATCTTATACCAAAACAAGACGTACGCACTAAAATAAAAGAAAGCAACTTGTAAAATTTTATAAGAATATGTAGATACGATTGCTTTGGTGAAATGTGTAAATGCAAGACATTTTTTTCTGCATTTCTGAAGATTCATCATTTTTTTTACAAATTTTGAATTTTATAATTCAAAATTTATTAAAAAAAAATTTTTTTTTAATATTGTATAGCGATGATGAAATGGTCGTTAATATTGCAATAAAAGACAATTTGCTTGATACAAGATTTTTAGCTTTGTCGGAAATGAAATGATTATATATATATATCAACACATATTCTAAAAGTAATGACAGATTCAAGCAGAAACATCATTTTTTATATACAGGGTGTCTGTAAAGTGCGGCCACCTTGGATATTCACCAGTTGTTGTATCAACACTGTTTGCTTTAGCATCATTCAAACGCTTCTTTGTCAGAATGAGGTATGGGCCAGTGTCTGGGAGGTGCACCCTCCCAGGGATTACCTTCTTCTTGGAGACGGGGTTTGTTTATTGCCGATCGTCCGAGGTGCCTCTACTGGGGAATGCCGATAGGTTCGTTCTCGGCTATTTTTGTATTCGACCAGTACTTATTCATGATGTAATTTTCTGTGTAAATCGTTTCACGCAATAATTTTTAAATTTATATACTTTGATGATTTCTGCATTTGTTTTTTTCATTTCAAACAATTTCCATATCGCTTGTGGCGTTTGGTTGGTTGGTTGATTTGGTTTCCAGACATATCAACCCTTTGCCAAATTTAGTCGTTTTGGTGCAAAGTCTGAGAAATTTCAAGTCCTTAATATCTTTAACCAGTCATATGTAGATATCACTGGTTGCAATTTCATGTGACAGTAAGACAATTTATATTTAACCCGTAAATACTACCACTCTGCCGGGGGGTCGGAATGGACCCAAGAGTAATTGTAATTAAAGGGTTGATTCCCCACTTCGTAAACGTCACAAATTGGGAACCCTCATCGCCGGGTTTCATGTCATACACAACATATTCATCCCAATCTTGCTTCGAAATGAAAAACAATGAGTTTTAAAGCAGTTTTTCTCTCGTTCGTGGATTAAAATACATTTTTTTTTTTTAAATAATTGTGTAAAACAATCTTTCTCAAAATTTTCTTTTGGCTTTGACCCAAATAAAACGAAGTTTACTAAGCCGTAACTGTTTAAACAAGATCAATTTTAAGCAAGATTCAAGATCAAACTTGCCTCTCGTGAGCAAGGAAACAGAATTTTTTGAGCCATTGCTTATAAATAAAATAAGTTAATGGACAGACATCCAAATGTCTAATGATCAATTTGGCTTTGGACTTTTTCAATAAACCTTGATATTTCATATCATTCACACATTTCGTTCTATAATAAAGAAGAGCCTGTCTATTTCATATATATATCATCGATAGCTTACAGCCTACAAATGTGATAGTTTATTCTGATTCTCCAGTTTCCTTTGTAGAAAGTTGACCTATGTTCTTTACAACAAAAAAGTATATAAATCCAATTTCTGTCAAAATTGAATCCCACTCGGAATTATTTTACACTCGTGCGATTTCAACAATGACCGACAAAACAATAAAAGCAGCATATATATATATATATATATATATATATATATATTATATATCACATCCATTGAGGCGTAGCTTCGTCATATAACCAACTCGTCGTATATAGCTCATATGATGGAAGATCAGACTGAACAGCTTAAAGTTCAATTTTTTTATCACGACCCCCAACCCTCTTTTCTTTTGGAAAATCCATGACTTAAAATTAATGGATTGCTTAATCCCAGGCAATGCCGGGTAGGGACAGCAAGTATAACTAAATGATTCACTGAAAATACGCTATCAATAATCACCAATTCTTGTAACAACTGCAAGTGATTTTTTTTTATTGGTTTCAATCTATAAATCTGCAAACTAAGACTCCATTTTATTACAAGTGATTAAAACAAAACACGCATAAGAAAAAGTTAATGGAGATTTTGATTAATACAAAATGAAAACAAAAATGAATAAAAATGGATTTGTGCAAATTTATATAACTAACAATCATCCAACACCTGTGGTTGATAAAACTTTGCAATTTTTATTCTGATGGTTTAACAAAGGTCATATATTTATATTTAATAAAGCGTTTAACTGCAGCTGGGATATGCCTTCAGCGATGTAATATATCACAGGTTACATAAGAAGTTTCGGGTCTTTCAACAGATCGTCTCACCCCAAACCATGCTGTAACTGATTAGGCTGTAATTCTGACCCCAACAGCAATACTCCCCCCCCCAATTCCCCACCTATCCTCACTGTGGTAGTGGCGGTGATCATGGGGTAATCTCAGAACTACCCGCCTAACAGGGATCTGGTGAAAATTCAGAACATCAGGATCCATCATCATCTTATAGTCATCTTCGTCTTTGTATGCGGCAAGCAAGAACGTGTCAGGTGTGGAATTGCAGATCTATGGAGCATTTGTGTATTCTCAGCCAAACCTTCCCCGACTTTGTATGCAACTGCTGGGCCGTTCTGCTCTGAACAAGGGGGGGGGGGGGTAAAATATGTGCAATCTTGCGGGGATAACGAATAGCTACATCCAACCATGAAGACTTCATGCAGACCAAACAATCCTGAGACACGATCTCCGTGGGCTCGGTGCAGAAGTCAGATATGCTGAACAACAAAATCCGGATCAGCACCAAACTATTTTGATCATCCATCCATGTTCAGAGACTTGATGAATACTCTGGATACTTATGCATTTTAAACAAGTGATAAATACTCATAAATCCAGGATTAAAATACATTTTTTTTTTTTTAAATAATTATGTAAAACAATCTTTCTCAAAATTTTCTTTTGGCTTTGACCCAAATAAAACGAAGTTTACAAAGCCGTAACTGTTTAAACAAGATCAATTTTAAGCAAGATTCAAGAACATTAAACAAAGATCAAACTTGCCTCTCGTGAGCAAGGAAACAGAATTTTTTGAGCCATTGCTTATAAATAAAATAAGTTAATGGACAGACATCCAAATGTCTAATGATCAATTTGGCTTTGGACTTTTTCAATAAACCTTGATATTTCATATCATTCACACATTTCTCATTTTAATTTTTAATTATTTTATTTTATTTTTTTTTAATATATCTGCTATTCAAAGTGATTATAACGGCTACTTCAAAGTCTGTTTGGTGTCTCAAGTCAGAAGTCTTTAAACCGATCCCATAGTTAGAAGTTTACATCAGATTATTTTCAGCTGACGCCTAACATCTGCCATACATAAGAAACCAATATTTTTTGGTTTTTTATCAACAAGAAACTCAAGTGACATCATTTATTTTGGAGATAAAAATCAGTGCTGGACTATGAGTAAGTGGAACCATATATATAAGATTGGTGTGCTGGTTGGATAAAGCCACACTGATGAGTCTTTAAATATCTCTTAATACAAGAATCATAACAAATTAGTTATTATTTA
>OY744547.1:62518427-62545927 GCA_963556195.1 Sepiola atlantica
CCAATCAGCTGTCAGTCACAGTGACCACCTCAAAATAATTAGGGACCATTAACCAGACAAGAGGCAGGACGACGAGCCGCCGTTATTGTCCTGCCTCTTGTGTACTCAACTAATAACACTTGACATCTCGAAATGTTATTGGAAGAGACAGAAGTGCTTCAAGTTCAGAGTCGAAAAGTCAAACTATGAAGCTGCTCACCACAACATGTCACATCATGACATTAATCACACGTTTTGTCTCTGGCAATTTCTCGTTTTAATCAACATGCTAAAACATCACTTAGTTATGGGATTGAGTTATGTTCCATTTTAATTGTTCTAATTTGTCATGTGACCCATCTCTCACCCTCTGCCACTATATATGGTTTGATCCCACCTCTCAGTTTATATGGTGTCTATCACTCTCGCTTCAGTCACCCCCCCCCCGTTTATGAACAATCAAAGGTAATAAAGCTATCTATAAACCTCAAGATAGGAAGAGTCCATTATTTGCTGGAGAGAGAGAGATGAGTAGAAAGAGACTAATTATTGATTTTTATCCTTATCTTTTAAAAAATTTAACTGGCTTTACAAACTCACTTTTTCTTCATTCAACCAAAGCATAATGGGTGACTCAACATGTCAATTTTTTTTTTTTTAGTATAATATGAAATATTACAGATCAAATCCTAAACATAGCAAAGTCCAAAAATACAAGCTGATCATGTTTTAAACTTTTAAAGAAAACTACCACCCAACCGCCATTTAAGTCAATTTTTCAGATGGAGCAAGGGTTAACGGTGCTGTATACATCGACTAAATTATAGCGATTTTATATGGAGGAGCACAACTTTCATTTATTTCCTGAGCCAGATTTAAAAAAAAAAAAAAAAAAAAAAAAAAGATTTTCTGGGAGTGGTATTTAAAAAAATTTCAGGGAGCCAGAGCCACAGAAAATTTACGAGGAGCCGGTAGTGGAGTTAGAGCTATATAAAATTTCAGGGAGCTGGAGGTGGAGCCAGAGCCATGGAAAATTTCAGGGGAGCCAGGGCCATCGAATTTTTTGAGTTAATTTGATTTGAATTGTTTTTTGAGCCTCCAAAGCTTCCAAATCAAATCTTTGTGGATTGATTCAATTAAAAAAAAAAAAAAAAAAAATTCTATTTCTTTTTCTTATTTGGCCAACAGCTAAATTAAATAATTTGAAAGAAAAAAAAAAAAAAAAAAAATCTTATGTTAAGAAATTGAAGAGTGGTGTGGGAGTTAATGGCCCTTCTGTGAAACAACACGAAGCCTACAGATGTGGGGAAGGTCTTAGCATCAACTAATACCACATGTTCAATTTGTTTTTGTTGGGTTCGTCCACTACTAAGAGGCGGTAGGAAAAAGAGAATAATCTCAAGATTTAAATGTAAGTCAAACTTTTTCTTTTCTTTATTTTTTTTATTTTTTTTTTTTTTAAATCAAAAACGGTAAAAATAGTCCAAAAAAATGGGGGAGAATTGTTTGATGCAAAATTTGTGTGGTTAGAACATAAATGTTATCGTTATAATTTTAATATTTCGGACAGTCCTCTGTCCTTCAAATTTTTTTTTAAAGAAATATGAATTTAAAAAAAGAAAAAAGTCGTCTGCCTTGATGTTCTATACCAGTGCTCTTCAAACTTTTTTTGTCACGACCCCTTTTTGGAAAAAAATTTTTTTCGTGACCCACCAAAATTTTTTATAAATAAAAAATAAGTTTGAATATTATTTAAAAAATTCCATAGTTATAATTTTGGCGACCCCCTTTCTATGGTTACGCGACTCCCCTGGGGGTCGCGACCCCCACTTTGAAGACCTCTGTTCTATACTATAGTAGTATTGCGCACCATATTGTCTACCTACATTTATAAAATAAAAAAAGATTTTTTTATTTTTTTTAAAATAAAGAACAGGGGTTTTCTGTGTAATCGGCAATGACCTTGAGTCATCCATCAATTGACAGTAAAACAGAAGTGTGTGCGCCACAATGCTCAATCACTCATTGCGGCCAGAAGCTCCAATCCTGAGAGGCCAGTATCATTCTCCAGAAAAGCCCTGGTCATAATGAGGCCTTCCAGCCAATCGTTTGACCTTTGGAGACCAGCAGGTTCATTGTGACGGGATACATGTCCAATTATTGCAAAAACTCGGCATTGAACAACTGCAGATATCCACGGAAGACAACCATACAGCATTTTATTTCTTACATGGTCTCGCCACGATATGTTCGTAGACGATGCATAGCATCTTGTTGTATGATCCATCAAGATTTTTTAGATCGAGCAACTCTTGACCACTAAATGTTGTATGATCCATCAAGATTTTTTAGATTGAGCAACTCTTGAACACTAAATGTTGTATGATCCATCAAGCTTTTTTAGATTGAGCAACTCTTGAACACTAAATGTTGTATGATCCATCAAGATTTTTTAGATTGAGCAACTCTTGAACACTAAATGTTGTATGATCCATCAAGATTTTTTAGATCGAGCAACTCTTGAACACTAAATGTTGTATGATCCATCAAGATTTTTTAGATCGAGCAACTCTTGAACACTAAATGTTGTATGATCCATCAAGCTTTTTTAGATCGAGCAACTCTTGAACACTAAATGTTGTATGATCCATCAAGCTTTTTTAGATTGAGCAACTCTTGAACACTAAATGTTGTATGATCCATCAAGCTTTTTTAGATTGAGCAACTCTTGAACACTAAATGTTGTATGATCCATCAAGCTTTTTTAGATTGAGCAACTCTTGAACACTAAATGTTGTATGATCCATCAAGCTTTTTTAGATTGAGCAACTCTTGAACACTAAATGTTGTATGATCCATCAAGCTTTTTTAGATTGAGCAACTCTTGAACACTAAATGTTGTATGATCCATCAAGCTTTTTTAGATTGAGCAACTCTTGAACACTAAATGTTGTATGATCCATCAAGCTTTTTTAGATTGAGCAACTCTTGAACACTAAATGTTGTATGATCCATCAAGCTTTTTTAGATTGAGCAACTCTTGAACACTAAATGTTGTATGATCCATCAAGCTTTTTTAGATTGAGCAACTCTTGAACACTAAATGTTGTATGATCCATCAAGCTTTTTTAGATTGAGCAACTCTTGAACACTAAATGTTGTATGATCCATCAAGCTTTTTTAGATTGAGCAACTCTTGAACACTAAATGTTGTATGATCCATCAAGCTTTTTTAGATTGAGCAACTCTTGAACACTAAATGTTGTATGATCCATCAAGCTTTTTTAGATTGAGCAACTCTTGAACACTAAATGTTGTATGATCCATCAAGCTTTTTTAGATTGAGCAACTCTTGAACACTAAATGTTGTATGATCCATCAAGCTTTTTTAGATTGAGCAACTCTTGAACACATAATGTTGTATGATCCATCAAGCTTTTTTTTTTAGATCGAGCAACTCTTGAACACTAAATGTTGTATGATCCATCAAGCTTTTTTAGATTGAGCAACTCTTGAACACTAAATGTTGTATGATCCATCAAGCTTTTTTTTTTTAGATCGAGCAACTCTTGAACACTAAATGTTGTATGATCCATCAAGCCTTTTTAGATCGAGCAACTCTTGAACACTAAATGTATGATCCATCAAGATTTTTTAGATCGAGCAACTCTTGAACACTAAATGTTGTGTGATCCATCAAGCTTTTTTAGATTGAGCAACTCTTGAACACTAAATGTTGCTTGATGCAAGAACCTTGATGGGTCATACACTAAAATGCTATGTGTTGTCTACAACACAGTGACGAGAGCATGTAAAAAACAAAGCAATATAATTTCACTTATTTCGTGTCGTGCATAATAACGTAAGGGTAGGAGATGCCGACTGCTGATCAAAACAGATTTTGAATCTCAGTTGGAAATACTCGCCACGTCTAGCCAAACTGAAGAGTCATGAATTTAATACAGTGTAAAACAAATTTTTTTTTTTTTGTTATTCACTCAAATCCTTGTATAGTTCATACTGCATCTTTTAAGACAAGTAGAAAATGCTCTCTGATAAAACAAAGGTCTGTGAGTGTGATAGTCATCTCATCGTAACCTGGGGTCAGAGTCAAGTTCTGTTTAAACTTACTCTGGAGTCCGGTGAATATTTTTTTTTTTTTTTTTTTTTTTAAATCAACAGATTTCCTACTTTGAGTATTGTGTAAATACAGGAATTTAGTATTGCAATATCTTATATCTAATTGAGATTTGCTATATGTGTCTGAAACCGAAACTATACTATTACTTCTATATCTGAAGCTGAAACAAAAACATTATCTCTTAAAGCTCAATTCATTTTACTATACTGTTTCAGACTAATGTACTATCTTTCAATGCTCAATTTAGAGGAGGAGATAGTGTAATATCTATCCGTGCTCATGATTATATCCTCCTAGGGATTACCTTCATTTTTGTGTGTGGAGATGAGAGTATAATATTTGTTCTGTTGGCATGAGACCATCTTCCTAGGCATTGGCTCTTTTGGGGAGTAGTGAAATATACGTTCGTTTGTCATATATATATATATATATATATATATATATACTAGCAAAAATATGCGCCCAGAGGGAGCATATTTTTTTTACCAGTAATATATATATGTATATATATATAAGTAGAAGCAGTTTATTCACCATTTCTTTGACGTTAATAGCTTTTTTAATAAAAAGGTACATACTTAATTCTGTTTTTCAAGTCAATTACGGCAGATACAGGTCAGTGTTGTTAAAAATAGAAATACTTAAGATTTCCCAAATTAATACTTTGCCGTTTTTAAAATGCAATTTTAATACAGAACATTTGACACTATATAGTCATACATTTATGTATACATTTTTTTATATTAACTATTTTTCTATATATAGTTGAACTTCTTTTAGAAGAGCAGATCGAGTTTTAGAGCAGAAAATTATATATATATATATATATATATATATATATATATATATTTCTCGTATTTGGACTGTTATTTATAACCTGGATTAATCTTCAGTCAACCCTCTGAATGTCTTTCCTGATTATGTTTTTCAAATTGTATGACCTGGATGGATTGTATAGATTCAACAAAAAAGTATGTTTTTGGGTTGATATATTTGATATGCATTTTTATGTATTTGTGTATATATTTTTATATATTTTCAAAGTTTAATTTTATTACCTGTAGTGGTATAACTGCGGTAATGGTCCTCTGAAGAGAAAAATTATCTTTGAAAACTCATGAGCTAAGGACTTTAAGATACTTTGCTTGAACTTTGAATTCTAATAAAATTTGATTGACACCTTATTTTATTACTTCATTTTATATTATAATATTATATATATATATAAATAAAAATAAATGTAATTGTAGTTTTTTTTTTAATGTCTTAGAGCTTGTTCATTAATCACACATGACCTTTTTTCAATTAAAAAGGGAGAGGGTCTAGAAAATGCTTGCCATTGATGGAAAAAGGAAGGAAAAAATAAGTTTCTTGGGGCATCACTGCTAGAATCAGCAGCAGCTTTAACGGCAATTATCTGGTCAGGATGTTGGTTGGCTCAAAGAATTTCTTCAGACTTAAAAACAAACAAAAAAATAAATAAAACACAAACAAAAATGAGGGGCTGTGAGGGGAAAAATAAAAATAAAGAAAACTATCTTTTAAATCTTACCAAATCATGTCTTAGGAGGAAGACATTTTTTTCGTTTTTTTCTTTTCTTTAAAATTGTTTCTTAAAGAAATTGGTTTCTGTTATATTACTGATTGTAAAACTAGGCCAGTGGAAGAAGAAAAAAAAAATTTCAAGAAAAAAGAAAAAGTGAGATTGTTTTAATCTATTTAGCTCTGTGTCTACTTTCAATTTGGAAGTGTTAATAGCAACTGAACATCTACAATTCTGAAACAATGTGCATCCAATTACTTACTCTCTAAAGATGGAGGAGAGAAAACAGAACCCCCCCCCCCACCACCACACCTTTCAAATGTCTTCTCCCAATCTTTATTTTGAGATGGAAGGGATCAAAAGCGTAGTGAGAGTTCACAAAAGCTGACAACTATATTTTTGTTGGTATCTTCGAGATGAAAAGCGATCCCTACTCGTATTGGTTTTATTCTGACTTCTTTTTTTGTGTAGCTAATAATTAAAATAAAATGATTAAAATTAAATTAAAATAAAATGATTAAAATTAAATTAAAATAAAATTAAAATCATTAAAATAAAATTTTAAAAAAAATTAAAATCATTAAAAAAAAATTAAAATCATTAAAAAAGAAATTAAAACCATTAAAATAAAATCATTAAAATTAAAAAGCTACTCTCCTTTAGCTACAATATAAATAGTAGACATTTATTTAAAATAATAATTTCAGAAATTTCATGATGCTTTCTGCTAAGAATTTACCACAAAAAATAGATCTTATATATATATATATATATATATATATATATATATATATATAAATAAACTGACACTATACATTAGTTTCATGGAAATACTGAAAACTCAATCCAGTGCTGAAGATACCAAATTTAACCAATTTTTCATTCAATACCGACTGAAGAATTGGTTAAATTTGGTATCTTTAGCCCCCCCCCCCCCCCGTCTGAGTTTCTAGTATTTCCATGAAACTGAGTATCAACTGAAATGTAATTATATATATATATATATATATATATATATATATATTTGGGAAAGTTGATTTTTTAAGCATCTTTTGAATTTTAAACAAAGATAGAGGCAAAATGCCTTCATAAGAAACCATGTGTTAGATGCAGATATTTTTTATTAAATCAAAATAAAAAATAACATTTTTTTCTTCTTCATTTTGACTTAAAAAAAAAAGTCAAGATGAAGAAAAAAAAGTTTTTATTTTTTATTTTGATTTAATAAAAAATATCTGCATCTAACACATGGTTTCTTATGAAGGCATTTTGCCTCTATCTTTGTTTAAAATTCAAAAGATGCTTAAAAAATCAACTTTCCCAAATATATATATATATACACACACACACACACATACTAAATTACACATTTTCTCTCTCTTGTATATTGAAATTTATCACAACCTTTGCATGTCACTTATGCCGAAACATTTTGTATCTTGACAGAAAAGTATTTTATGTTTGTAGTGGCATAGAATATCCAGGAGTTATCTCTCTTGGACAAGATCCACATTATCTCCCCGAATCATTATTTGCGAACGAGAGAATACACTCTTCTACTTCTGAAAACAAAATTAAATTCCACCCAATGTGGGAGATTTCGAAAACCTCTTTGCCGGCTGACATTCAATTTATATTTTACATCTTGCAAGAGGAACGTGTGTATGCATTCATACTTTTCCGAACAATATAAACACGTAAATAAAAACACGAAAGATTTGATGGGAATCAAACTCAAAGTCACATTGATAACCATTACGCAATCCATAACCATTTTTTAAAATCATGTTGAATAGAAAAAAAAATGTATTCAGTGATAATTGATAAAAGTTATCTTTGAAAAAAAAACAAAAAAAAAAACAAAAAAATGTTAAAATAATACAAACAAAAACAATGCAAATAACATCAGAATTTCTAGTAATAGTTTTAAAACGCTCAAGTTTACCATTTTTAAGAATAACTATGAATTTAAGGGGAAGTATGCGTCGATAGCAGAAAAGTTTCATTTGCGAAAAATGGAATTGTTAGTCAACCCTTAAGTTAGCAATAAAAATAAATATATTAAAATAAAAAAATTAGCAATAACAATACTTCTTAAAGTGTTTTCTTATATCCTTCCATCTACAGAATAAATATCAATATTTTAAAGGGATAGGTTTAATAAAATAAAAAAAGCAGCAAAGTGTCTTTATGAAACGTTATCTGCCAATCCCATGGTTATATCAAAGACACATTTAAAGCCTTACAAGCAAAGAAAATTGTTAAAAACTGATACAGCAATATAAGATATCTACTTGGATGATATGTCAATATAAGTAATCACAATATAAATAATCCCTACACTAGGTTAGTGGCTAAAGATATCTGGTGTTTCTTTAATATAACCTTCACCATATAAAAGAGAGAAAGAAATAAAAACTCTTATTTTCTAAATTGTTAAATTTTTGAAGTGGGTATTTCAATAGTCAAGATTCTTAGAATCTGTGGAAGATATGCGAGTACGGTTTGTCCAATTGAAGGCAGACCTTATACTGAGTTCTCTGTGGATGGTCTGCATAAGTTTGAAGTTGCAGACTTATTTTTCTATCTCGGTGATATGACTTGCACTGGTAGAGGATGTTAATATGGTTTAATCTTGCGTGTACACATTGCATGGGGGGGTAGTTTCGGGAGTTTCTTCCCATCTTAACCCGTCGTTCACTTACACTCGTTAGTCGGGGTAGAGTTTATAGCAGCTTTGTCCATAATGCAATGCTATACGCAAGTAAATGCTGGGTTACCACTATCTCAGAGGATGTAGAGGAATGACATGGCGATGGTTCGGTGGATTTGTGTAGTGTACATCTTGATGATAAAGTTAGTTCTTACTTTCTACTATTGAGGCTGTAGGTGCTCAGACTGGAATCAGTGCTGACATTTTTTATTTTTTTTTAAACCAAGTTCACCCCAAACAAGGCAAGTTAGCACTGTAGACGTAAGGGGCTACTGAGAATTAGGGTGTAGGTTTTGGATGTCATCCTAAGTTGGGAGCTGTGTAGCGAGATGTCTATTTACATTAGTTTTAAACCTCTGCATGTCCGTACAGAGAGCAGGAAGGGAGTTCCGAAGGCCAGCAGCACCAGGAAAGTAGCTATTGAAGTAGAGGGCTCTCCGGCATCTGGGGGAACTCCACAGTGAATGGATGGGATTTAGCTGATTGTCGGGCTGGTTGAGTGTATTTATGTCGAGGGGGCACTAAGGCATCAAGTTCATCGGAGCACATTCCACTGCATTTTGAACAAAGCTCTGGTTGGATCGATAGATGTACGCACATCTCAGTTGAGGGTAACCAAGGAAATAGCATTCCGAAGAAGACGGGGAGTGACACAGTAAAAAATGATCGCAAGCAATGACACATCAAGACCGACATAAATGATAGAATTTTATGAAGAAATTCACTCCATACCGCCGTAAATGTGCAACCCACACTTGATGTGAAAACGACATGATAATTGACAAAGAAAAAGAATCCGGTGTATTTCGATAGCAGTTTGACTTTTGATGCAAAGATGCCTGCCACCAGTAAGAACAACAACATTATTACGTAGTAAGTAAAAATTAAAATTAAAATTTAAAAAAACAACTATTTGCTGTTGAAATGCAACAAAGTTCTAAAAGAACTTTTAAAAAGAGCGTTTAATGCCTTAACAAATAATCAAAGTGCAATAACTGTTCAAAATAATTGAGTTGTGTTAGCCCCATTGACCCTTTTTCTTTGAAGACGATGGAGTGACTTTTATTTTCCAGATGGCGATCTGACCACAGCGATGCATCGACAAAATGCTCACCAAATCATGGAAATCATCAAAATCATTTTTTGCAAACACAAATAAAGTAATTGTTCAGAATTGCTTCCCTTCAGACTACAACATAGTCATCTTCAAATCCAATATCAATAATTACTTGCCATAAACCGCCCCATTTATAATCAAACTTTGTTCATACCATTGATTGTTCCTCATCATTTAGCTGACAGTCATTCCATCTTATTAATCCGTATCCTCGAGTGGCTCTTGGCCTTAATAAGTGATGACCCAATAGTGAAAAAAAAAAAAAAAAAGAAACGTTCAACATTAACGCGTGCGATTTATTTCTGATTTCCCAGTACATGCTAGATTATAAATAATCACACAACTACTCAACTACGAATAATCTAATAAAGATCTACAGGCGACATTTACTAATTGTCCCTATTTACCTGTCTCCCCACGAGGGCAAAGTTAGACACAAGGTCGGTTTTTAATGTAGAGGAAATGCAGCTCCCCAAAAAGGGAACATTCTGAATTGAAATAAAAATTTGAATCGTCTCAGTCTAGAAGGACTTCTTCTTCACTGACGAGGACAAAAAAAGACTAAGTGTGGTATCAGAACAGATACTACACTTTGCTTCTAGCCAATAACCATAAGGTTAGAATGGTAAATTCCAACGTAAGGTTAAAACGAAGTAGAGTGGGATTTTCCAGTTAGAAGTCAAGTAACAGCTGCGTGTCCCGGCAGTGACGTCACGGGCACAGGAAACCACTAAACTGATATGGTAAATAGGGAGAGAGGATCTTTGTCGACTGAACCAGCAAAGAAAGAGAGAGAGAAAAAGAGCAGTGGGTTTGGATAGCTGCTACCTCTCCTCATGGGGGAGGGTGTGTGTGTGGGGGGAGGGTGTGTGTGTGGGGGGAGGGTGTGTGTGTGTGTGTGTGGGGGGGGGGATGTATATACTTGTGTGCTATAAAGAAAAGAAAAAAATCAAACCCTGAAGAAATTTTAAAAACCCAATTGCATCTGTAGATTTTTCTGTATTCTTTGTTTGTATATATCTCCCTCGCATAATAGGACTGAAAAGTCAGCACCCTGGAGAAAGAGGACTATGGCCTACAAAAAATGCCTGGGCAGCCTCATCGGTATTCCCCGGTAGGAGCGCCTCAGGTGATTAGCAATAAACTAACCCCTTCTCAAAGAGTGAGAAGGCAAAGCCTGGGAGGGTGCACCTTCTAGAACTGCACAGGACAGTACCTCAGACTGGCGGAATCAAAGTCCGAAGGTCAAAGCGGTTTCGGTCTACAGAGTGTAGCACCTATCGGAACAGATACTACACTCTGATCTTAGCTCAAAGACCAAGGAGGAATTTTTTTGTAGATCTTTCTGTATTAATAACGCGTTTCTGAAAGCTATTATCAAGAAGATGACGACAGAAAGAAGAGAAGATGGGAACTTCGGCTGCCACATCAACACTGTGACTACAGAAATTCATAGAAGCTGATTCTGCCGACGGAGTGAATGCATCGTGGGTATTAAAGAAGTACCAACACCAAAAAAATTGAACTAGCAAAAAGATAATAACAGCAGGGTTATTTTTTTTTTTTCATGGCGGATTATAATAAGGAAACACCAGATAAATCGCAGGCAGAAGATTCTTGGTTGATTATGGGTCAAAGAAATGTTGGGGGAAAAAAAAAAAAGGACTAAAATGGGCAACTACGGATTTTGGGCCAGCCAGCACACGGACAAGTTAATTCTTAAATACCAGACTAATGTTCTTGGAGTTCTCCAAATGGCGCATAATTTCAGGGTTATCTGCAAGTGCGGTATAGTTGCTTTTCATCTTTTCGAAATCACTGTGATACTGCACCTGATGAAGAGAGGTCAGCCTGCAGACTTAAACAAAACGTTAAGGTGGGGAGGAGGAGGAGGAGAGCATGGTGAACAGACAAAAAAGAATCATGGAGATAAAGTTCGGAAAAAACAGAAGTGTTGATTTTTTTACAAAAAAAAAAAAAAGGAAAAAGAAAAAAGAAAAAAGGAAAGAAAGGTAGAAAAGAAAAATGATTTCGATCTTTCCATGTATTCATTGTCTACCTGAAGGTGGCACAAAAACATTGGTGGTAGAAATATTGCAGCAATAACTAAACGAATACTCATTAAAACCCTATCATAATGAAGATTTTGTGTGTGTGTAGGTTTTCAACTAAAATTTGGAATATTATAAAAAAAAGAAACAGTGCTAAATAACACTTGTCATTAACTACACCAGTTCATAAATTTCCATACATATATATATGATATATATATACATATAGGTTTAGCTAAAGTGCATTATAGTTAACAACGAAAAAGAGGGGAATACAACTAATATATAACAAATAACTGTTACCAAACGATATAAAACTTAATTTTTTATCGACAATTTAGTTTTAAACTTTTGGAATCTATTTGTTAAGTTTTGTTATTTCAAAATGTGTTACTTTCACTTAACTGATTTATTCAAAACAAAATTTGTTACTTTCACTTAACTGATTTATTCAAAAGTGCTTTTTATGCAATTGTTTATAGAAATCAACAACTTTAAAAAATGTATACATCAACAATACATAAGTAAAGAAAGGCAATTCACAGCCCACAAAAACTCAAAATAAAAGCTGTTAAAAGGATTTAGCCAACATCACTATTCTATCGAGAACCATTCCAGAGATATATTATTTATTACCTCATTATAAGTGTTTCAATGTTATCTATATCTCTTCAGATACACTTTTTGCTAAAAAAAAAAAAAATTTTTTAAATTTTTTTTTTATTTCTGAGATGCGAATAACATTGAAGCAATTGTAACGTACGAATAAATGCTGCAATAACATAACAAAGCACTTGTTTGGGGGAGGAGGGGGAGGGGGGGGGGGTGATATCAGGATTAGATTCAAGTCTTAAGAGTTAGCAGCATTTGGGTAATCAGTAAATGCAAATGTAAATGTCAAAGGTTTACAATAATGATTAAAGATTATCTCGTCCACACTTGAACGAGGGGTTATGTCAGCTGTCTGGTTGGACGGCACATTATATTAAAGTCAGTTAACATTCCACAGCATTTTGACCTTTGCCAGAAATTTCCACGAGATATACGAGAATTAAGTGAACAAATTTTAAAACAGATTTTCTTAACGTTTTAAAAGTCATCAAAATGTTTTTTTTAAGACCATTTAAACTTTTTTTTTTTTATTATTATACATTTTAAGTTTTTTTTTTATTATCTAACATATAAAGTTATCTTGTCGTTTTTTTCAAAATCGGACACAAATAGCATTTAAGCTGACAAATCAAACGGTTTCCTACTAGTAAATTTTTATTGATTATTGTTGTACCATGTTATTGCCAATATAATAATGTAGTTATCTACAATTTATTTTTTTAAATTACTTAGTCCGACCCAGACGACTGTTAACATTGAACATTTTTAAATAATCACCTAAAGAGAAAAATCATAATAATTCATTTCAAATTTAAGACTATATAGTTGTCTACCTTATGTTTAAAAATGTGAAAACACATAAAAATTAAAAACTAAAATGGCTTCACTGCATCCCGGGCAACACCGGAGAAATACAACTAGTTATTAATGATATTATCATTAAAAAGGGGGCAAATATCAACAGTTTCCAACATTGAGGTAGAATTTAGTTTGGCATGTCTTTTCTTTGACATATCCACTAAGTGTATTATGGCATATCAAGAGATACACTGTTTGCTAAAAAAAAATTTTTTTTTAGCAAAACGTGAGCAGTCACGGAAATTAGGCGCATAGGCTGGAGTAATACCAAGAAAGAATTAAGTAAACCGATGCCAACAACAGAACCAAGCCAGTTTGAAAAATCGTACCATGCCGATTCGAAGGAATTTACTTTCTATTATACCTATTGTAAACAATTCAAAATTGCTTGGAGAGGCATGGGTTTCCAACCTTTAATTACAAGGGTACGAAGAAAGAACTGAAAAGGGGTTTTGTCATAATTTAATTTTTTTTTTTTTTTTTTTTTTTTTTTTTAAATCAGCACATTTTGGGTCGGTTCTAAACTGCACCAGGTCTTAATGTAAATTATTTTAATCTCGATTAAATTTTTTTTTTTTTTTTTTTTTTTTTTTTTTAGATTCCATCAGTTGCAGACAACTACGTAATTTTAATCCCTAAACTTAACAAGTATTAAATCTATTCAAATATATAAACTATAATAATAGAAGAGTTTCAGTAAATCTGATCTTTGGCTTATTGGCTAATATCCACCTTAATTGAAAATAAATAAAGAACGAAAATCCATTCAAATTCTGGCAGGTTCACTCTTCCATTGTCAAATTAGCCGAGGGCTCGGATTAGCCTTCCATCAAATAAATAGGCTTAGTAGTGTATTAAGCTAATTACTAGACAATGAGCCGAGAAAAAGAGAAATTAAATACTTTTGGTCTGAAGGAAATAGATTAAAATAACTAAAGTCCTTTATATAAAAAAAAAGGAATATTTTTTTTAGTGCAATTGATAAACTATTTTCACCAGTGTCCGCACATCAAGGCAAATACCTATAAGAGGCCTGTCCACCATGTGAGTTGGGTTCACAACTTTTTTTTAACATATTTCACCCCAAACAAGGCAGGCCGCCACTGAAGACGTAAGGGGTTACTGAGAATTAGGGTTTAGGTTTTGGGTGTCATCCTAAGTTGGGAGCAGTGTAGCAAGTTTTCTGCATGTCGGTACAGTCGAGGAAACAGGGCGCAGGAAGGGAGCTCCAGAGGCCGGCAGCACGAGGAAAGAAGCTATTGGAGTAGAAGGCTCTCCGGCATCTGGGGACCTCCACAGTGAATGGATGGGATTTTGCTGATTGTCGAGTTAGTCTAGTATATTTACGTCGTGGGGGGCACCAGAGCAGCCAGTTCATCGGAGCACAATACATTAAAGTACTTGTAAAAGAAACGCAAGGATGCAACATTCCGGCGATGGAACAGGGGCTGGAGCTTGGTGGATAGTGAGGGACCTATTAAGTTGGCGATTCTTTTTTAGACCTTGTCTAAGAGGGAGAGACTACTGGATGATGCACCAGCCTAGATGTGGCAACAATACTCTATGCATTGGCGGATAGTGGCTTTGTAGAGATACAGGATAATATCAGGTGTGAGAAGTTTACTAGCACGGTAGAGGGAGCCCACCTTCTTTGCAGCAGCGTTGGCAATGTCTTCTGGATTTGTTTCAATTCATGTTACCTGTGAATGTCGCTGCAGCGTTGAGGGTAGGTTTGATTATCTTATAGTGAAAAAAAAAAAAAAATTAAACCTGGTCACTCACCTTTTCACACACGCACACCTCCCTCGCAATTAGCTAGGGAGTTAAATCCATTTTAACCAAGGCGATGCTTACAAAAGCCCTTGCAATCATGCAAGTAGGGTGCATAACCGTGGGCTTCCATAATTATCATATGGTGAGGTATATATTTTATTCTTCTTCTATGAATTAAAGGCAATCTCCTCTACATGGGTGAAAAAAAAAAAAAAGCCACAAAATTTGTAAAGATTATAAAAATTATTCTTTTAGACCCATTACGTCTTTCCTAAAATATTTTCAGACTTTGTTGACGGACGATTTCTGTAAAATGCTGAACTTCCTAATCTATAAAGTTGTATTGGTCTGTGTTCACAAAAGCCTAAGGTTTTGGAGACAGACCCACATGAACATATATTCTGAAACTACATTAATCACAGTATTCGAACAAGTATATTTCATTTTGATCAAAAAGGGTACAACGCTATCGTAGAGGTCCTTACATCCATAAAAAAGTAAATACATGAAAATAATTTAAAAAAAAAAAAAAAAAAATAGAAATGTTAATAGGGAGTTCAGGGCTTGCAGCAGTAGTGCTCTAGGGAGCTCATTCAATCCGGGGAAATGTTGAGTGTGCTGAGAGGGGGTTAAAAACTATAGAAATAATTGTAAACGCATTTCTAGTAATGTCACTTTACTTTTCGCTCTCTCCCACCCAATCGATGACAAATGCATCCTTGAGCCCCGCTCTCAAAATTGAATATATATAAAATGTAAATAAATAAAAAAGTTCATATGGTGTTATCGACTGGAAGGCTTCTTATTCAATCCCGGGCAAAAGCAGATCTCCCTACTAGTTGTAGTAGACAATTACATTTTCTATATAGTCAAACAAATCGACTCATTGCTGCAATATTATCTAAAATGTCCCTAATTTATGGGAAACAATTTGATATTTGTATATTTAGTTTCTATATCGTAAAGATTATTTTTGTTCTTTCGACCATACATTTATGGAAATAAGCCAATAATTCTCAAAGTCGTAAGGTGATTATTAATGAGTATAGTTGCTAATTAACTAATTACTGAATGTTACTTAGTACTATATCCATTGCGCCACGGGTCCTTGTGAAGTACTTGGCTGCCGTAACGAAAGCATGCTACCCCCGTGGATTAAATAAAGGCTTCCGTTCAAAATTCCGTCCAGATTCCCGAGTCCGACAGAAATATTCCAGAGTTCAAAAAGATACACCTGAAGAAGGCCGGAGGTTACATCGGCCGAAACGTTGTGATGAGAACAGTAATCAAAATAATTCAAATTATACGGATTACTGAATATTGTTACCAAATGTTCTGCGATTGTTATTCATTAGTCATTTAAGTTCTCTCATGCCTACCACCCCCAGTTGTGAACCCTAGATTTATCGCAACCAGGCCTCTTATAGGTAACACCTTCATTTATGTTCATTTATATTGAACATTAAAATAAGAAAAAATATATTTTTTTAATTTAACTTGAGCGGTGTTCATACCGTACCTGGGTATTTCAATTTCCATCTTTACCTAGTTTTTACAGACTTATAGCTAGTGCAAAGTAAAAGATTTGTGAAAAAAATATATTACTTAGTATTTGCACGAAAGAGTAAGTAACTACGATGAATGTATATTGTTTTTTTTTGTTTTTTTTACTGGAAATTATGTGTTTAAGCAAATAAATTTCTTTTGAATGCCGAATACCCTTTATGTATACATTTTTTTTTTAGATTATAAAAAAAAAAAAAAAAAAATTAAAAAAATGAAAGAAAATGGTCATTTAGTTTCTAAACAAAATTTTTTTTTTTTTTAATGTTATTATGTTATGCTAATTTCTTTAAATTTATAAAAAGATGTATCCAGTTAAAAAAAAAATCCTTTAGACTTACGTGAGATTCAAACTCGGGTAGTGACATTATAAAAATGACTGCCTTAGTAATGTGTACTCTGCCTATTCCTTTTTTGTCAACCAATCACATGTTTGTATTTGCATACGAATAACTTTTTAATAGTATATAGATGAATTCTATAATGAAACGTTAAAAATCAAAGTTAATGATTGATTTTACATCCCACCCCAATTCTTAAAAATAATCTAGAATAATTTGTTTTGAAAAGTTCAATTTAAATTTTATTTTGAACACACACACACACATATCCAAGAGAATAACCGAATCCTTAGAAAATAACCTCCAGTTTGTAGAAGAATAGAGCCAAAAATAGCTGGTTACATTCAATATTACCAAAACAAAGCTCCTTTCCTTTAACAATTAGAAGAAACCTTTCCGATCACCGATTGCCAGGGCTTAACACTCATACTGAGAATCCGATGTTTAAACTCCTTGGCCTAACATTCACAGGCAACATGAATTGGAATAAATACATAGAGGATACTGGCAGGTCTGCTGCAAAAAAGGTGGGCTCCCTTTACCAGGCTAGAAAACTTCCCATACCTGCAAGTATCCTATAAAGCCACCATTCGCTCAAGAACGTGTAAACAAGGTCTAATAATTAGATATATTTTGTTTTTGTAACATATTTGAGAGAGAAAAAAAAAAAAAAAAAAAAAAAAAAAAAACCCTCGGCAAAACCATCTAAATGATAACCAGACTGAACATTGCTTAACTTTGGTGATTGAGCCTTAAAACAAACGAGCAATATAAAAAATTATAATATTAACATTATAGAAAGTAAATGATTATAAAAATAAAGTTTGTCATGAAAATTAATGGTCGCATGATTGTATTGTTTTTAGTGTCTTGTTCATTGCAACGCCTTTAATTACTATTATGAGGGAAAAAGGGAATTTATTATTATACACATTTTATATTCAACATAAAACCCACTAAAATAATTGCTGCAATATGGCAAAAAAAACAAACAAAAAAAAAATGCTAAAAGAAAATGATCAAGTGCTTGCTTGCTGCAAATTTTAATGCCAGTTTTTTTTGTTTTTTTTTAACTCGCAAGTAACAAAGAGGTCATATGACCGGAAGCAAGACCAACTTTTGGAAGACATTTTGAAAAACAAAGTTTCAAAGTCTAACTATCAATCTTTTTATTACTACATTTTTTCAATCTAATTATTTTCTTCAGTGAAAATGTGCCAACAATATTTTGTTATTCATTGCTAACTTACACATTCAAAATTCGACATGTTGTAAAGGATACAATACAAATGTCACGCATGGAATCGTTAAGAAAATTCACAATCCTTTCTGCAATCCAACCATATTTGGTACAAATAAGCTTCAGTCTACGCCCGACTTGTCCATGAACTTTCAGTCTTTTGTTTTACCATTGCTCAATGATATGCGAGGACAGTAGGAGGAGTGATTCTGAATGAGCTTTACTCACCAGACCATAACCCCTACTCAATTTTTATCAATAGGGTCACCTCAAAGATACCGGCTATCAAAACAGACTATTCTTGAACTGAAAATGCCATCAGTGAAAATCAGGGCAGTGTCAAGAGCGGTATGTGTCATAGCATTGAACGGTGATAAAAACGAAGACTGTTGGACATTCATGACTGAAACTTGGTGGACAAGTCAGGCATAGACCGAAGTTTATTTGTACCAAATATGGTTGGATTGCAGAAAGGATTTTAAATTTTATTAATGATTCCATGGATTCTATTTCCTTTTTTATAGGTCACCCTGTATAATCAAGTTTAAATATACGTGCCCTCCTCCTATGCATACCGTGCCAGGTTTGAACCCTAAACCTACAGATTTGAAAGTGAACGTCTTAACCCATTACGCCATGTGAACATCAATTATAATAGAGTTGGGTTATTTTGTTTGTTTTTTCAAACACAAATTCATCCGCTAATGTTACGTTTCTATTCTTTGCTATGAACAAAAAAAAAAAAAATGGTTTTGTAATCTACGTTTTTGAACATTACAGTTATGTGAAATTTTTTATTTATTTCGTTTAATTAAAATAATTTTTATACAAATTATAAATTAAATAATATCTGATATATGTAAACTTTACGAACAGCTAACAAATATATGTGGTGTCTGGGCAGAGATGTTTTACCTGGTATTGTCTTCTGCCGAATTAGTAAATATTTGGGAGTGAATAGGCCTTCTTCAAGAAAAAGTTATGAATCTGTAGACATTTTTAGAATTGTTTCATATTCATTGGCAGTGAAATGTAGAGATCATTCTTCAAGTGAAGTTGTTTATCCAGGATGATTGACGGGGAATGACTTTAGGGTTAATTAGAACACCATATGAAAAGTAGAGGGCTGATTGATTAGCGGAACCGCATGATGTAGAAATTTGAAGATTAAAATTACATTCAGTTGTTGCCGAACTTTTAGCTAACCTAAACATCATGTAAAGTCTTTAGAATAGGATCACTAAGACCCCTAGTTTCCTCTATAAAAATAACCCAGAATCAACTCCTAGTTAATAAATTGGAACTACATTCAGTTAAATAAAATCTAATTCCTCTTTTGAAAAATCGCTATGTTAAATTTTAAAACTTGTTTTCCTTATAAAATATATAATCTGATTAAATGCTGAAAAATTAATTAAAATTAGATATTTCTTATTTGGCGATTATCATAGATTTGAGGGTGAAGGTATGAATCCCTCATGGCAGTCGTGAATCTTATTGAGAATTCAAAGAATAATTAGTGGTAATTTTTTTTTTTTAAATTACAAAATGGCACTTTTTTTTTTTTTTTTTATCCATCTCCTAAATATCACAAGAATATTATGAAGAAATAATTTGTTTGGAATTACAAAAAAAAAAAGTACAAAATCTTGAAAATGGAAAGCTTGTTTGATTTCCGGCATATCAACCCTTTTTGGGTTATTTCATGTGGAAACAATCGTTTCTGTAAAGGATGCATTAACAGGTTTATTTTGTATGTTTTATCGTGGATCAACCATTTTCGCATTAAGTAACACCGAGATTTATTATATACGATTTAACAAACACAAGTTGCTATTATACTTATCGCTGGGGGAGGGGGAGCAATACCCCCCCCCCCCGGTATCATTCTTTTTTTTCTTTTTCAATTTTCTTTTTTTTGCTGAGGGTGGAACATCCTACTAAATGCCAGACATTCACCCGCTATTTCAGAGACGCCAACTGATACTTTTTTTAAATTCTAACCATTCCTGTAAATGCAATTGTATCTCTCTTGCACTTGGTTCACTGGGTACCTTTTTTTTTTTTAAATGAGCCAGCAGATCCTATGATTACTGGAATGATTGCATTTCCTAATGGTATTAGTATGTAAATGAATATGATAGATATGCAAGGGTTTGAACTCGGCACAGCAGATTTCATCATCTGCGACAGTATCCACTACACCCCCCCCCCCCCAGGTTTTATTTCGGTCAGGAATAATAACCAACATCACCAGATTAAATGGATTTGCTTAAAAAAAAAAAATTTTTTTTTAAAAAAAGCTGGGAAGTGAACTAAACAAAAGAACAATTTAAAAAAAAAAACACAAAACAAAAATACAGTGCAGAATACAAAACAAAAAACCAACAAAAAACACAAAAAAAAAAGAAACAATAGATAAAAACTTTAAACACTTTAAATTAGTGAAAAAATATTTTTTTTTGTTTTACAGTATTAATTAATCAGCTTTTAAAGAAAGGAGAAACCATTTTCTTTTTTCTGATTTTTTCTTGTTAGTTAATAGAATTGGGGAGAAATAATTATTGTTAGGGTTCAGTAAATATAAGAGAACATTAAACGTTTTACCAGACAAACTAATGTGTGTGTGTGTGTGTATGTGTGTGTGTAGAATCGATCTACAGAAATATTAAAGCAAAAACAATAAAATACAGAAATCTGTAACTCCCTGCTTTGTTGATTTGTCTCTGTCCAAACCTTGGTTGGACATTTAGAAGCACGTTAATAATATCAGTATAATATTTTTATTTTAATAGGGGAAAATTTATGGGGAAACCTATCCCTTTTATCAAAGATGAAAAATGCTGATGCGAGTCCTTATATCCGTGTCAATACACATTCATGAGATTCAATAGATTTGAATATTTTTTTTTGGGGGGGGATATTTTATTTTTTATTTATTTTATAAGGGTGAATTAGCTTTAGCTGTTTAACAGATTCTAACAGTGTTGGCTAGGGAGGAGGTTGAAAAAAATTGGCAATAATTTTGCTATAATATATAATACACACAGTGTTCTAGAAGTCACACACCATCCTGTATTTTTATTTTTATTTTTTATTTTTTTTAAATGAATAAAAGTTTGTTTTTTTTACCAGGGTAGTGCATGATTTCTGAGACACCCTTGATTCCAACACATTAAAATATTATGGGCAATATTAAAAAAAATCAAGTTACTCCCCAGTCGCATATTTTTGCTAGTGAAAAATGATCCTTTCAAGATATATTTAAAAAATAATAATAATAATTCTATATTATTATAATAATTCTATATTATAATAATAAATAATAATAATAATAATAATGAAAATATGGAAGTAAAGAGACTTATTTTTTTACTTATGTAAGAAGAATGTCTCGACAAATATGTTGGAATAAAACTAAAGTCAAATAAATGGTGGTAGTGGTTGTGACCCAACGGGTCACACATACGTCTAGTGCACACGCACACACACACACACACACACACACACACACACACACACACTGTATAACAGAGATTAAATATTAAATTGTGAAAAGATTACAGATTAAAAAGAGGCTAAGAGCTTAAATAATTAAATCCCGAGAAAACAAGTGTGGCATGATGTAAGACATTATACAGAAATATAGAAAAGGTTTAAAATAGATTCATTGCATGATAATCCAAACAAGCGTGACGCTCTATTTTTAGTCCCATTGTGTGGAAGGAACATTAATTAGCGTCCTCTATGAAGGCAGCAGACAAAACGAGCCGAGACAATAGGTTGCTTTGAAAGCACAGTAGAAATTAATTTTTACTAGAAAATAGAGATGCACCTTTTTTTCGTGTTTTTTTTTTTTTTTTTAAATAGGCTTTCTTAATATCTATAATAAAATTATGAGACAACTTCATATGTGTGTATGTATGCGTGCAGGATTTTTTTCTCGTGCCAAAGTAACTTTTATAATTACACAGTGATTTTTTTTTTTTTTTTTTTTTTTTTTTTAATTCTTTAATTTTTTTTTTTTTATTACTAGCAGGGCTACCCGGCGTTGCCTGGGGCAAAAGTGCAACACATTTCTATTAAAACTTCTATCTCTCTATCCCCTTCCCTCTCCCAACTCGCTCTTTCTTCTCTGCCTAGCCCATTCCCCTTTAGCTGGACATACAGACATAAATACACACAGACAACTTTCCTTTATATAATAAATTCCTCGAAGAATGAGTCACCATTTTCTTTCCAGATTAGTACATAACATTGAAAATTGCTTAAAAACCAGTTTAAAGAATGAATAATTTCTTTGAAATTTTAGATATCATTTATCCGGGACAACACCAATCAAATTTTTTTTTTACTTTTATCTGGACATACAGAAAACTGCCCTTTATATAATAGATTAATCGAATATTTATTGAAATCAGAAATGCAAGCGCTTAAACTAAAAAAAAAAAAAAAAAAAAAAAAAAACACTATTCCAAGCTTCATGAATATTTATTCTTTTTCACTTCATTCACACACAAGACTAACACTATATAGCTATGGCAGACGTGATGATTCTTAACCTGGATCGAGCTGGCCTGGATTTGCCTCATCCCCGCTATAAAAGGGACCATCTTTGCCTGGCGTATAGTTTGAAGATTAAGGAAATGTCGGAATCTAAGGTTACTAGTGAGGACTGAACTCACGACCTTTGAGTAACAAAACAACTGGTTATTATTGCACTGCGATAAGCAAATTCACCCACAAAATATCTGAATTCTCATTTGTTAAGATGAACCCACGAATTATCTGTATTCTCATTGGTTAAAAAGATGAACCCACGAATTATCTGTATTCTCATTGGTTAAAAAGATGAACCCACGAATTATCTGTATTCTCATTGGTTAAAAAGATGAACCCACAAATTATCTGTATTCTCATTGGTTAAAAAGATGAACCCACGAATTAGCTGTATTCTCATTGGTTAAAAAGATGAACCCACGAATTATCTGTATTCTAATTGGCTAAAACGATGTACCCACGAATTATCTGTATTCCCATTGGTTAAAAAGATGAACCCACTAATTATCAGTATTTCGTTGGTTAAAATTAATTAACAGATTATTTAATGTCCGAAATCTGCTGATTTAAGCAGAAAGGAGAGAAGTAAGAGAAAAGATGCAGTGATTTGTGAGCCACATTATTTTAGACTGAGGCAACAAGTCGATTATTATTTTCATATTAATCCAGTGAAATTGAGATTCAAGGGTCCAGTTGAAGTCAGAATGTAAACGGTTCCCTAATCGAGTTTCAAACTTTTTTCAGTAGCCAGTTTCCCTTCCCCTGCATTCGTCACGTAATCAGCCCCCCTCCCCTCCATCAGGCTGCTTGCTGATTTTGTTTCTTACGTCTAAACGAATAAATGTGAAAGTTGATTCCATTTCTCGCACGAACAGTAAAGTCAAAACGCGTTATTTCAAGTTAATCGAACTTTACGCAATAGACACACTA
Organism: Sepiola atlantica; assembly: GCA_963556195.1. Taxonomy (NCBI): domain Eukaryota; kingdom Metazoa; phylum Mollusca; class Cephalopoda; order Sepiida; family Sepiolidae; genus Sepiola; species Sepiola atlantica. Next base: position 62,541,849 of record OY744547.1, read on the forward strand.
TCATTTTTATATACTGCTTATGTATATGCAATGTCAGTTGCAACGTTAATTTGCATATTGGTTTTGAAAAAGAGACATTTATTAACTATTATTTGTTAATGTGTTTTAATTCAATGACATTTTGATTTTAATATAACAAATAATTCGGTTTCGCAATATGATTTTATTTTCTGGACAAATATTTAACATCTGTGTTCAAATATTTCTTTAGGTGGACCGACTTGATTTTCAACAAGTTGCGACCTATTTCTAAATTGCAAGTGAAAAAGCAAATATATTTTCCTTTTCTTTGGTCACATTTAAAAGATAACTAAATTTCTATGGAAATTACTAAAATGTTAATGTTTATCTATCTATATGAATAAATGAGAAATATTTTTGTTTCATGTTTACAACAAAGTTATGAATGAAATGTTTATTATTTTAAATTTTCGTTTCAAGTATTTCAAGTAGCGAACTTTGCAAAGCGATAGCGAACCTTACAGAGTGAAAAAAAAAACAACTCGTTTTGACAAAATTACTGTTGAATTGAACAAAGGATTTTTGAAATGAGCATTGTTTAGAGTTGAAAAATGTTCAGTTTTTCATAAAAGTTTCATACTCAATCATTTTTGATAAAGGACGGAGGACTGTCTGAAATATTCAAAATCATTAACACCTAGAATTTACATGCGCTTATCAGGGATGTGAGTAGCCGATGGCAGAAAAAGCTGAAATCGAGATGGATCCCCCCCCCCCCCCGGAAAGGTGGGGATGCACGAGATCTAAACTTCTATAAAAATCATAAATATTATTTTCTTATAGAATAATCGAGCACTCTACTGGATTTCTTTCTACCCAACAGAACCAACTAAATTTATTTTAACAGATGTTTACACATTTGAATATGTCATACCAGATGGTTTTATGCCTCATGGCACTTATCAAAGACTCCTCAATCCTGTTTTCGTACTGAACCTATATATATATATATATATATGGGCACTGAAAAAGGAAAAACCAAGAGATAGTTGTTTATATATTCATCAACGTTTCGTCTTTATTGTAAGACTTCCTAAGGATGATAGTTTGAAGAAAAATGTCATGCAAGTACATCGAAGTTTGGGGTTGACATGGTGGTGAGATGAAAGGATATAGTATGAAACCCAGATAGTCTAGGCTGTGAGGAGTCCAATATATATATATATATATTAGAGTTGGGCGGTTTTGAAATTTTGGTTTCGGTATCTTTCCCTTAAAACCTCGGTTTACGGTTAGGTTTTTCGTTTTTTTCAAAAAAATTTTTTTACTATGGAAGCTATTCATTCTCTTGTGTGATGATTAGTTATTATTCAATGTTTAGTTGAATTATGCCACTGTTTCGATAATTTTGTGACTGAATCATTCTCCATGATATGAATCATATAAGTTTTAAGATGTTGACTGTTGTAATCAAAGTTCTGATACCTTTTCAACAGTGAACTCGTTAAAACAGTGACCAAAGATTCATGAAAGATTTCTGAAGAATAAAACTGAGTTTGAATATACATTCTATCTAATTCTTTAACCCATCAGAAGCTAAAATATAACTCAGAAATGCAAAAAATTAAAAAACGAAAATTTATTTAAACAAACAAAATAATTTTACAAATAAAATTAAGCAAAAATGATGATGAAAATGAAGTTGCATTGGCAACTACTTTTTTTCTTTTTAAATGTTTATACTCGCTCGCTACTTTTCGTTTATTTACTTTTACAACAAGTATTTTTTTTTTTAATTTCACTTTAATAACTTATTTTTTTAGATAACTCTGAAACAAACATAAATAATTATTTTACAATTTTGAGTTGAATCAAATAGATTTTCGACATCATACGGAACGCGTTTGATTTTTTCTTTTTCATTTGAAAATAGTTTATGCTAAAAATACGATGTCATGTTGTCTGTCGTATTTCTCTTTTTTTTCATTTGAAAATTCAAAATGTTAATGATAAACAAACTGTAAACAAAGATTTCTTCCTACATGTTTTTATCATATATTTGTTCAATCTGTCCTCTTACTAATATAACGTTTTTTGGTAATATTCAATTTTATTCGAATCGGAAAATCTTTTCAACCGTGTTTCCTTGTATATGGTGGCTTACTGTAGTAAAAACACAATACCGAACGGTTACGGTTTTAAAAAAAAAAAAACGATTCGGTATTCGGTATGGAGACGAAACCGAAAAATCGCGGTTTTTCGGTAAAACCGCCCATCTCTAATATATATATATATATATATATATATATGTACATAAATTATTGCACATTTTAATATAAGTATATCCGCAAATTGATTCGGTTAAAGAAAGAAAGTACACATGAATGTAAGTATAACTATCTAGGTATATTGGTCAAAACACTTATATTTCTATGCAGAAAACCATTTGCATATAAATAATGCAATAATTTAATAATGGCCGATGGAAATACTAAAACTAAACTCCATGATTCGTCTTACTTTTCCGTGTTCTTCCTTCCAACGACAATGAAAAAGAAGATCAGCCAATTGGGACGAGAATGCTTCAATGGAGGAGAGTGACTATTGAAGAGCACTTCTTTCGCTATGACTAAAGCAGCAGAGAGAGGAAACATGGAAGTGCATGCAGCCATCGTCAGACACACACAGAGACACACACACACACTGGCATTAATGCCTGCACATGACGCTGCATTGCATCCATGTTAGGCTTGATGCTTCTTAAAGAATAAGGAGGCTTGCAAGTGAGAGGGAAGAGGGAGGGGGCTCAGTGAGTTGGATACTTAAATGCTCAGAATGCAGGAGCAGATTTGCAAGGTGAGCATCCATCTTGGATGCCAACTGACTTGACTGAAATTTTGCAGAAACCAACGCTTGGGAAGGAGAGAGTGAGAGAAGAAAAAGTAAAATAAATAAATAAAAAACAAACATTGTTGAACTTATAAAGTTCAACTACCTTGAATGTAAGGGTATGAAGAAATAAAATAAATGAAAGCGAAGACGAAAATAAATTTCATTTTTTTTTTCGAATCAGAAAAAAAAAAAAATTAGAATATGTGCAAAATAAATTGGATTAAATTGGATAAAATGTTGAGTAAATGAAAAAAAGGAATATTAAATCTGTGTATAGCTGAAATTTCGTCTTTATCGAAAAAAAACTTCCTCAGTAAGATGGAATTTTGATATATATATATATATATATATTCAACAATATATATAGGAGACAACTCATGTCTAGATATCCTTTGGTAGATCCTTTTAATAGTCCGAATCAGGATCTTAGTTTTGGAGGGGAATTGGTTGATGAATTTGCCATAGTTTGGATTTGTCTCCCAAGTATTTTCGGACCCATCTGGGTCCATCTTCAGGGGAATGAGGTTAATCAGGTATAGTAGTCTCTTATATTCAACAATACTTGCCTGCAAGAGAAGATGCTGCATATATATATATATATCGGTACAACCATTAAAACTATAAAAAAAACAAAAAACACTTAGTCTAAAGTCCTTCGGTGGAAAATTACTTTGCTTGTAAGTCAATTTACTTTCTACAGTCACTATATTAGTTTGATTCCAAGAATTTATGCTAGTCTTAACATTGTTTATACACACACACACATTACTTTCTTCCTTTATATTTCAATATATCTTTATTCATACAAACATCTTTTTATTTTCATAACTTGGCCTGATGAAGCATAGTCTAAACAATGCTGTAGATGAAACCTGTATGCACATATGTAGCTACAAATGTTTGTATAAATAAAAAAAATCTGTAATAAATAAAAATATAGCTCTACTTGTCATTGAGCACTATTATATAAACACAGGGTTCACAGGATTGATTACTCAATCCCTATTAACAGAACTTCACTGGGAAAATATATATTAAGATAAAGTAAATCTGACAGGATGAAAGAAAAATAGAAAGAGGAAAGACCAAAACCTCAACGTTTCGCTCTCATGTTGTGAAGGCTTTTTCAAGGGTGACAAGAAAGTCGAAACAGTAACACAAGCAAAAAGAATTCTATTGTGTTACTTTTTTTTTTAACTTTCTTTTTATTTTTCTTTCATGTATAT
>OY744547.1:62548427-63008427 GCA_963556195.1 Sepiola atlantica
TCAACATTAGTAGCATATTAGTGTCTCATACACAAATATGAACAAAAATAGTGAACACATGAATGCTGAACTAATCTTAACTTTTTTTTAAAAGAGTTCATGCTAAGCTGAAGGGAGGTAATAAGCCAACAACATTTTCAGTAACAAGTGATTCTCCGAGCAGACTGGCTTTTTTAATTTTTTTTTTTTATTAAACATATCTGAACTTCAGTATCATAAGCAAAATAAATGTTTTCTTTTGGGTTTTTTTCTCAAACTGACTATGGTTTTGAATTTAGAAGCCAGCTTTAACAAAATACATCTTTTAAAATAACACACAAAAGTAAATAAAAAAAATAAAAATAAATAAAGGTCCAACATTACTAATCAGTCATCAAAATTGCTAAAGAATTGAATTCTAAGTCTGATTAATATAGCCTTGCCGGATTGGACGAGGACAAAACACGTCATACATTTCAAGAGGAGACCCTTCAAAAAAATAAATAAATAAATAACACGAAAAGAAAGTGAAAAAATTAACACATTTAAACGGTTTAAGAATCTTGTTCATGATAGTAGGAATGTCACTCTCGCAAAAGCTCATCGTCTGAATTTGATCCTGCATCGCTGGCCAGTGTCTCGTCAGCATAAATTACAATTTCAGCTAAATCAGCAGACGCCGTCTTTTTCGGTTCAGGTCGCTGCATCGTGGAACAGGCTGCCAGGAGCCATGGTCAGCGTGTCAGACGACCAAACAATTCAAGGCAGCGCTGGATGCATCATGGCTGCTGATGTTTGGATAATTACTCCTCCCCCACTTGAGCGGCAGAGGCTGATGCGTGGGGATGCATTCCAGTAAAAGATGTACCATAGTCGCTTTCGTCTCAGAAAAAAAAGAAAGACGTCATTCTCCGTCCGTGATACTGCTACGTGGAACAGCTTACCAGAGGTAGTAACGGTGTCTATCATATCCAGGATTAAAGTTGCCTTGGACAAAACATTCAGACGGTATATAGATATATACATCTTCTAATTGTCCTTTTACATGGCTTGTTGCACTTTGCTATTTTTTGCCAATGAATTTAATTTGAATGGCCATGTAATGTTAGTCATATTTGCAGATTGGTATTGGTCCTCGGCTTGTAAAGCAAGATCACTAGGACCTTGTTTTATATACAGCACCTGATATGCCCAAATAGTCGCCCATCTAAGAAGCATAGAAGCAGTAGATAGAAAGGGCCGAAAAACCTCCGACAATAGACCCTCCTTTACTCCCCAGTCGATAACAGATCAGGCTCCCCTCCATACATGCCTGCCACTGCTCTTGGTCGAGTTGTAGTCCAGGACAGGTAAAAAAAAAAGACACCCGGCAGTACAACCTTTTCCATTCTCGGTCATTAATGTTAAATGATGGAGTTTGTCGTAGAATATTTCTCTATACATTCATGATTCTCTTTGACTTTGAGAAAGATCTTTCTCCATTACAACGAAGAGTTGAATAAGTTGAGCAGGCTCCTTTACAATAAATTCACTGCATCCCGAATGAAGGCTAAGCAAGCAAGCAAGCAAGCAAACAAGCAAGCAAGCACGACAATGAACAGCCGTGCTTGGTTGGCTTTCATTTGGGATGCAGTGAATTCATTGCAAAGAACCTGCTCATTTGATCCGTCACAAGTAAGTACAAGTAACTAAGCATGATATATTCATAGCGATTTCTACATATAGAAAAATGAACTCAAAATTATTATTTTTGTCTTAACAGGTGAAAGAATTTAATTCCAGGGCAGATTTTGTTTCGGATAATGGCGAGAAGTGAATCAGATCAAGACTTTTCAAAATCGTCAGAATACGAAAACAAAAAAAAATGTTTTCTAAATGCACAAGACCTTCAGCATGAACAAGGAAAATTCATCAGAAAGGCCATTGATCTGAAGGAGCGATGTGGTGGCCAAATCAAAATGGATCTCAGGCCGGCTAAGAAGGATACAAAACTGATTAATGGTCAAAGTTTCTACAGTGTTTGGAATCAAGACTGGCTGTCACTCATTACAACGTTGGCAACAGACCGCTGTGCTTGGTCGGCTTTCGTTCAGGACGCAGTGAATTGATTGAAAAGAGCCAGCTCAACCAACCCAGGGTAAATGCTGTCACAAATAAAATACAAATTAGTCTGCGACGATTTCGACACTCACTACTATACTAATCCGGCATTCGATTGAAGAACTTCAATAAACTTGAAAATACTATTCAAAGAAAGACTGGAATTTTCAGAATTAAGCGTGAAATGAAAAATGAAACATTATCAAAATAACGGTGCAGTCTCAGAATAAAGCAGTAAAGGCGGCAAATGCGATTTCAAGAAACATGCAGTCGCAAGGGAAGACTTTTTTTTTTCTGAATTCTTTGAAATAACAAGGTCTTCTCATACCAGACTGGCATTCTTTGAGGCAGCCATACACCGTTGCACTTCCGGGTTGTCAGCCACAGCAGTGTATTTTCCCTTACTTTTTTCAAAATCACTGTGATACTGAATCTGGAAATCAGTTCCGTTTAGAAAAGAAAAGAAATTTCAAAAAGAAAGCAAAAAAATAAATAAATAAAAAATAAGTAAATAAATTAGGAAAAAAAAAAATAGTTTAAGACGTTTGAAAAAAAAGGGGGACAAAATATGAGAACTTTGAAGGATCTAAAAATTAAAGTCACAAAAAGGTTTCAAATAAAATTTAAAGATTCAATCATCAAAAGGATGGGTAGGGGTGGATAGGGGAGTGAAAAGCAGAAAAAATGGTTTTAATATCAAAAAATGAGAAAATACATATGAATACTTGACTTTTTGATTCACTCACTATGAGAGACGTTTCGATGAAATGGATCAAAATGAGGTTACATTGAAAACATCGTCACAAGATACAAAAACCAGAAAACAAGAAGGCTACCATTTCATTATGACAGAATTCTATGAGGAAAGACGAAAGTTGTATATATATATATATATATACATATACATATGCACACATACATAAAAGGTGTTTGGAAAATCAATGTCATAACTTTAAGATTATGTTCCGCATATGTAAAAAAAGTTGTGGATTTGTTGCTTTTGTAATAGCAGTCCATTACCAAAGGGCATATCAGGTTATGGTGTGGACGATCCTTCTCTATGGTTATGAAATGTGGCCAATGAAACATGGTCAACGAAAACGGTTGATCTGCGTAGGTTTGAAGTCTTCAACAACGATTGTCTTCGCTGTATTCTACTCTTCGCCGAGTAGAGCAAATACCAACTTAAGATCTCCGACCTTTGCTGTCCATCCATCAACACCACCTAGGACTGTTTGGGTATGCAGCTCAGTGCCCGGAGAGAGCTCATTCATGATGTCCTTCTACCCTACCTTCTCTAGTTTGTTAGTGCAAATGTACTGGTGGGCAGCTGAAGATCTGAGCGATCATGCCCATAAGTAGTTGACCATCGACTATGAAATCTGGATTGGCTAGCCATATCGTGTGGCCTGGCTCAGGATTGGTGAAAGCAGGCTGCAATCGTCAGAGATACTGTACGTGCTCTGTTACTTGTAAGTACTTCCTCCGTGTCGTTTTTGATTTGTGCCTATCATATTTATTTATCAGCATTTGGTCTGTTTTATTCTGTTAGCAGAAATAAAGGCCAACATCTGCAGGATACAGACCTGGTCCCCCTGCTGGCTATCAAAGGAGCCCTGTCTATCATGACGTTAAAATATTTCTTCTGAGCTCCACGGCTTTTATATTTGTTTGATGTCATTTTTCCGTGTGTTTTTTGGTGTATGTGGCAACACCAGGTCCAAGCTTATTTAACCTGTGATCCCGTCATAGAGATAGCGTTTTGCTTATATGTAGAAATAACAGTACACTATCACACACATTGTATGTTTTAGATGTTTACAACAAAGAATGTATATTAGTATTTGTTTCAAACGCCTATAAGTTGGAAACCAAGCATTTCTGGACTTATTTTCATGGGAACTGTTAGAGGGAAATCATATTCCATTATTTAAAAAAAAACAAAAAAAAACATTAAAAAAACCCCCAAAAACTCAAACATTTCTATGTTTAAAGAAAGATAACTCTTTATCTTGACATTATCTTCCCTTGTCAAGAGACGTTGAATGAGGATTTATCTGCCCTTGCTAAGACATGGCATTCTGGGATGTAATTCCAAGATGGAGGCTAAAGACATTTTCTAGTAACGCATATCAAATCCACTATCATCATAGTTTAATAATCCATCGTATTAGGTTTTAAATAAATCATTTTAAATTGTTATCTCCTAAGAATTGTTTTCATCAGTTTATTTCTAGATTTTGTCTCACCACTCAACAACCGACATCACAACAGGAACTTTCTCCATTATTCAAACATATAGAACATAATCCCAAAGTTATGCCATTAGTTGTCCAAACACCATATATATATATATATATATATATATATATATATATAAGATGAATTCATGCATTACAGAAAGGAAGCTGATAGTCAGAAAGTTTGGATTTTGGATAGGTTGTAGAGAAAAAGGAAGATTTTATTCGACAAATGCAAACAAGAGCAGTTCTGTATTCCATTCGTGCCATTTTCTCAAAAGGCAGCATTGACAAGAGCAACAGACTGGAAAAGAAGAATTGAACGCTAATATATTTACTTAATCATTTACAAAATGTCATAAAAAAAAAAAAACTTTTTAAAATATATATTTCATACACTTTTTAAAAACTTTCTTTTAGTCGCTAAAACGTAAGCCTTCCGTACAACTACGTTACATTGTCTGCACCATTTTTGAACTGAAATTTGTCAGTTAAAAATTATGCCTTGACACACTATTAAACATTTCCTTTCACAGAAAGTTAGAATTTAAATAAGATCCAACAGAAAAGAGTTAAAACAAAACCTTGCTATCATTCTCTCATCACATTAGACACTTGACTGATGAGAGGATGTTAGAAAAATTCTGGACTGAATTGCACATGAAGTCCAAACCTAAATGGTTTCATATGCTGAGTCACTTTGGCTTTGTATAATATTACCTATAAATAATATCACTGACATGTAATTTAAACTTGTGTTTATTCCTCCTAAATTATATATAATATATATAATTTTGTAGATCAGAGTTGGATGTAGGGTACTTTTCAGGGTAACTTTGGTCAGAGAGCTCCTTAATGTAATTACAGAGCAATATTGACAAAGTTATATGCAAAAATTCAAACATGTCAGTTTTGGAAGTGAAATTGTGTGTAAAATTGCGTCTAACTTTAATAAATTATTGCATATAACCGACATGGTGGTTTGAGTTTTTATATACATTATATATATATATATATATATATATATATATATATATATATATATATCTGATCAACTGCTGGGAAGCCATGAAATTAAATACTGTCTTGTTTTTAAATTCCCGAAACAGTTTTTCATGGTAAACAACTGATGATCCCTTAAAATAGTGCTAGAAACTAACTAATATAATAACTGTAAAAAATAAATTGACTTACATGGGTGATTTTCCACTGGAAGACTTGAGACTATAAGTTTTTTTTTATATATATATATATATATATATATATATATATATATATATTTTTTTTATATAGTTTTAATGGTTGAGAAACTTCCGAGACTATATATACACACACACACACCTCCTCGGTAGGAGATTAGACACAGGGTCAGGTGAGGTTTTGAAAAACCAGCACATTAGGTAAAGTGCATTCTGGCCTACAAAAATGCCTGAGCAACCCTGTTGAAATTCTCCGATAGTTTATTGCTAATTGCCTGAAGCATCCCTAACTCCTTCTCAACAAGAGAAGGTAAAGCCTGGGAGGGTGGACCTCCTAGGACTGAACAGAACCATTACAAAACCACTGTCAGACTGATTGTTGAGGACATATCCTCGACTTGTACGAACAACTACTCAAGCTGTGCCAGATAAGATTATATATATATATATACATATATATATATATATATACATATATATATATATATATATATATATATAAAATATTTTTAAATCATCTCAAAAGTTAATGACTCACGCTATTGAGGTATTACAATTGCTTTATGTTATGAAATTTATATTTAAACATAAAAACTTTAAATATAAATAGGAATATATATATATATATATATATATATATATATATATATATTGTTGCAAACCTGTGTTCAAGTATTGCCATTGCTTGACTATTTGCTACCGAATCATTAAAACGCAGAAAGATCTTGAAGTGCATGAATCTTTTTTAAGTGCGGAAACGTTTTGCACAGAACGAATCTCGCTAAGCGACGGCTACCCTAACCCAAAAAGAGCAAGTCTACATCATTGGAAGCAACATTTCGCTGTCGATATTATATCAGATGTTTCCTACTCCTAGATTCCTGTCTTAAAGACAGAAAGGGGCATCCTGGTGGTTTTAATGTACCCTCAGACACAAACCTGAGTATTTCTATCTCCCACACAATTTGATATCCTAAAAATAAATCAAATGTATCTTTCTTTTAAATCTGTTTATAGGGAAATGATACATGCTGAACTGGAAGAGGGAAAGAAATGACGAGGTCGGAAAACCATGCGAAACGGTCTTCTCATACCAGACTGGCATTCTTTGAAGCAGCCATACACCTCTGAACTTCGGGGTTGTCAGCCACAGCCGTGTATTTGTCCTTAGTTTTCTCAAATTCACTATGGTATTGAATCTGGAAACCAGGTTTTAAGGAGAACAAAAAGAAAAAAAAATTCAAACTTCCACCATTTAAAAAAAAAAAAAGAAAAAAAATTCAAACTTCCACCATTTAAAAAAAAAAAAAAGAAAAAAAAATTCAAACTTCCACCATTAAAAAAAAAAAAAAAAAAAATCATTAAAAAAACTTGAAATACTTAATTTTGGAATTTATAAATAGATGAAAAAAAATATCCTCGTCTTTCATAAAATATAAAGATATGTATCTAACAACAACGATCATGATTAACTTTTAACAATGGGACTTCCTTCTTTTTTTTTTTTTTTTTTTTTGAATCGTAAAATGCATCTTGTAGATGCTCCGAGGTTGTCATCAGTGATGAACTGGTTTTACTGCAGATTTCCTGTTTTAAATCAGACCTGCTCCACTAGCAACCCAGGCATTTCTCAAAAGAAAAATGCCTTCTCCCTGAATATGATGTCAATGCTACATACCATATATAACCTGCTCAAAATGTTCAACTATTATCAATAATATTTTTTTCTAAGAGTTTACAAAAATGATTATCTTTAAAAATAATAGGTTTTTTTTTAACTTTAGTACAACTGCCATCACCTGTTACTAATTGGAATAAAAGAAATATTTAACTTTTATCTGATGTTGCTAAAATTTTTTTTGTTTTTTTTATTAATTGTTACAAATATGAAGAGAAAACTGTCTTTAATCTCTCTTCCTAAATATATAACTATGTCTATGACAGAAAAATATTAATAAGTTGACTATGATAAAAAAACTTTAAAAAAAAAAAAACAATTCTTTGTCGGACCATTATTTTGTAATTTCTTTTCATTCTTAGACAAATTGGTGAGAGCCAAGAAAGACGTACATGTAAAACATACATAAAAAACATGAGAAACAAACATAAAAATGTTGACAATGAAAACTACATGAAAAAATAAAATTCAATAATAACTGACATATGTAAAAAAAAAAATTAAAAAAAACTTTAATAAAATAAAATAAATCAAACAAAACTTAAGCCAAACCATAAAAATAAAACAAACAATGGTTAGTATTTCAAAAGGAACTTAAAAAGGCTTATAAAAAAGATACTAAAATTAATAACATAAAAACATCATCATTGATTAAAGTTTAAAAAACAAATTAAAAAAAAAAAAAAAAAAAAAAAGATAAAATTACTGATATTTTTTATTTGAACAAATTTATTTCGCCTCAGTGGCTGCTGTGATACCAATTTTGTTAATCCTAAAATCAAGGTTTGGTTTGTTCGTTTTACAATATATCAACCCCTTTTGGGGTTATTTAATCGTGGGTTCATACCTTCCCCAATGTTTATTAGTCTGTCACGGTAATCACTAGGCCAATTTAGGGTTATTCAATACTGAAACAGTACACATTGAAAACGATTCATTTTTTATTTTCAAATGTCTGTTTAATGGCATATGTTGTTGCAACGGTGTTGACCCCGGTTGGGTTGAGCCGGTTCCTTCACTGGCCTCCACTGCATCCCGAATCATAGCAACCCATGCATGACAATCCTGAGCAAGGTTACACGAGATGGTTAACAAATTGTGATTCCACCATTGAAGGCAGAATACCTTTGGACCAGAGAGCTCAACCAACTCCTCCTTGATACTTGTTGACCAGATCCTCCGATACACTTGTGCCATCCAGGCAAGAAGGATTTAAAGGCATATCAACTCTTTGACGTTATTTAATGACGAAACTATCTATTTGAAACAATTCGTTTCTCATAGCTCCAGTAGAAATTTCAGTTTCATCCCTTTACCAAGAGTATTAGTGTATAAATAACTGCAAAAAATCTTTTTTTCACGCTCAGAATTGCTGAAGCATGGAACAAACTGCTTGCATCGGTTGTCGACTGCCGAGACACTGCATCCTTTAAAACCCTCATGCTTCCTGAAATTTGCCAAAACTAAATCTGATGTCTTTTTCCATACACATATGCACATGCGATTTTGATGAGTTGTGGTACATGTGAGCACTGAGCACAATTACGTCATTATTATTATTATTATTGTTATTATTATTATCATTATCATTATTATTGTTATTGTTATTATTATTGTCATCATTATTATTTCAACATGTTATAATTTTTTAAAAATTATTAAAATAAATGTGCATCAGGCTCTTCACTAAATCTGAAAGGATTATTTTCAAGATACTTTTATCCAAAAATTTGTTTTATTAATTCATTTACATGGCAGTCATGTTACATATTAAAGTGGCCTTGAGGGAGGGGGTGTGACGAACAGGGCAATAGGTTAACAAATTTTACGTATGGGAACGAAAGAGACAAAACGTAAGTTTGAATTAGCATGCTGGGAATGGAAACAGAATTCGTCAAGAGAAGCGAACGAATATGTTAACATGTAGGCTCTTAAAAACAACCGATAGTAGACTGTCTCTTTCACACTCTGCCCGAATAATGTATCTGAGAGAAATAAACATATTTCAGTTACGAATGTCTTTGCATTAATTCAGTAATTAACAATAAACTGGGAAGACAAATGCAGTCTGAAGAATCTCCATCAGTGCCCAGACGAGCAAAACAAAACCCAGTGGCCAAATAAGTCTTATTCCGTCACTTCAGTCTCTTCGCCCCATGTGACCATCATCGTCATACCAAGCCCGAGAATCTAGATAGCATGCAACAGTGTTTTGTTCACAAGGATGACAGTCGAAAATTATTCGACAACCCCCACACAAATTTATCTTCATTAGATCATGCATTGTGAAGAACACAGCACACTCTTTTCACCAGGCAAGTGATGGATGTTCAAAGGGTCTAATGTAGGCCACGTGACAAACACCTACTTGGTCACAGGTGTTATTTCATAGCTTTCACTGAACTAACACGGCACGTCGAGCCCGTGTGCTAGCAACCACTTTTTGAGTACCTCCATTTCCATTATGAGAATTTTTTTATAATTATGAAGTAATTTCAAGTCAATTTTGACCAACATAATTTTTTTATTATTAACCCCCCCCCCTAAAATAAAATATCCAAGAGATTATTTCAAAATTGACAACTTAATAAATAAAAATAATAGTTAAAGCATGCAACACTTTTGTAATTGAAATACAAGTAGTTAAACGAAAGGGGGGGGGGGGGATACTTAAAAACGAAACCCAAAACTTTTATGTAGTTAATATTAATGGGTTAATTGACAAAAATAAACAAAAATGTTTGATAAGAATATTAATATTTGGGAAGCATTCTACATCAACAATTTTTTTTTTTAAATCCACATTTAACGCCATCAATATGAGCACATGCATAGATTGAGGTGAGCAAATGCTGTAAAGTTTTTTTTTTAAATATTGAAATCAAAATAAGATTTTTATAAAATCTCAAAATAGTTTCAAAAATTTCAATCTCAACTATAGAAAAGAGAAATCAAAACTAAATTTTATTTTAAAAAAAAATAAAAAAATAAAAAAAATAAAAAAATAAAATAAAAGTAAAGCTAAACAATTTGCTTAATATTGAATTTACGGACAAAATTAAAATAAAAATACTTATGCCAGGGTGAGTTTCGAACTCATAAGCTTTGCCTTTAAGTATGATCTACTAATCGTTTGAGCCACTGTATCCATACTTCGGTCAAATGTTGCTTAAAACAAAAAAAGCTGCATTTATTCTGTCTTCCCTTTCCTCGTCAGTCAACCGCAGTGAAAGAAATGAGAGAAGGAAAGCCAAAAGTACAAATGAAGAATTTCATTCGCTCATTTTCACCGGTGAACATCAAAGCAGTTGTCTGTTATAAAATTTGTACCCAGTGACTTGGGTATCAGTATCATGACTTGTGAGGGTGAAAGCTCCTCTACTTTTCTCTATTTATCACTGATAAAAAATAAAATGTTGATCAGGACTAAATATTAAAATCAAAATAGATGAAAAATAAAATTGTATATACCTTATAGTATTTTTTATGTAGCTTATAGTAATTCTGAATCACAAAATTACGAGGATAAAATTGACTTTATATATCAGAATGATTGCTTTTATTAATGTTTAAATACTTAAATCCTTTAGTTGATATTTTAAAGAGAAAAAAAAAAAGATTCCTACAATATCTCCTTTTTTTTTTTTCAATGTATGTTAATGGGTACAATTCTCTCTTGAATGTTAGTTGAAAGGACTCAAACAGTTTTACTAAAGTGAATGGGGGGGCGTTATAGACAGCTAAGAAAGAGATGGGTGACTTGTTCAGTTAATTATAAATTACAGCTCATTAGAACAGTAAAAACAGATTTTTATTTTCCAAATGTAACTCAATCCTAGAAATAAGGTATATTTTAACATGTATTTTGTGGTATTAAAGTCTATAAGAAAAAAGTCTTAGAGAGAAACAAACGTTGATTCACTCACATTTAGTATAATAATAATAATAGATAACAAAAATCTTGGAAAGAAAGTAAACAGGTTAATCAAAAACACATCAAACCTTTTCAGTATGAGAATAAAACGGTTGGTCAGTATTTACAGCATATCAACCCTTATTTTTTTTGCAGGTCATGTCAAAACACAACTACCTATTGTAAACAATTGTATACTATTCATTGAACATAAGTTGCTATTTTACCCATAGCTGGAGGTAAATTATGGGTTCATACTTTTCCTAACAAAATAATCAGAAAAGATTCCCGGGGATTTGAACTTGGCATACCAGATTGCATGGGCTATGGTGACATTCATTAAGCTCCCTCCTTCCCCTCAAGAGTTTGATAAAATAATTTTAAATATTTTTTCATAACTGCTTATTTATTTATATATATATATATATATATATATATATATATATATAATGTTTCTGTTTTGAGTGATATCAATGTAAGTAAAAAAAATTTTTTTAAATTAAAAAAAAAAAAAAGAAGTATTTTGGGGCTGCAAAGGAGCCATTTAATTTGTGCACGCATTGTTTTCTGGAAGACAAACAAATTATGGTGCAACTTCGGAAAAGCCTCAATACGGAAAACCGATAATAAATACATACCTGTATTATGTATGTGATCGGGACGGAACAAAGATATTGTACACATAAAAATTACGTAAATTGATCAAGTAGTTTTTTTTTTTTTTTAATCACAGAAAATCAAATTTTGTTATTTTTTCCACACTCGCTTGTCAAGACACCATCTTTGCAAACGGTAGCTAAAAAAGGCCAAATTCTGCGGATTTGGCCTTTTTTAAGTAGTTTAGTTAAACAGCATTTATCCGGTTAATACTTAAATTACTTAAATCACAATCTTCAAAGCATGATTTTTTATTTCTCAACTTTTTCTTTGAAAGTAAATCCCAATCTTCAAGGCATAAATTAAATTATTTTATTACAATGTTCCTTTGGAAGTTTTCACGTTATTTTAATAAAATATTTATTTATTTTTTTTTGCTTATATCGTTGTCATTAAGGCTAAACTGCTTCAAAAAAGGCCAAACCCACAAAATTTGGCCCTTTTCTGGTAGCGATTTAGCCATTTTTTTTATAACGCTGGGCTGAATAACGTCCCTTGTTTTTCAAGATGGCTAGCTAACCAGTGAGCATGGAAAAAAATGACAAAATTTGCTTATCTGTGATTTAAAAAAAAAAAAAAAGTACTTAATAAATTTACGTAATTTTTCGTGTACGATATCTTTGTTCTGTCACGGTAACATACATGATACCAGTATGTCTTCATTTTTATATATTATCGGTTTTCCGTATTGAGGCTTTTCCGAAGTTGCACTCAAATTATAAATCACATTTGTTAAAACATGATTTCTCTCTACACCATTTTTTAAAGTCATTTAAAATACCCAACAGTGTACTTAATTTTTATTAAGTTTACCCCCCCTCTATGTAAATACCCCCCCCCCCCGATCAATCCGTCAGTCAGCAAGATCCCACCCCTTCACTGCAGAGGTCCCCAGATGCAGGAGGACTTTCTACTCTAATAGCTTTAATTCCTCGAACTGCTAACCTTTAAAATTCCCTTCTTGCTCCCTGTTTCCCTGACTGTACCAACATGCAGAAGTTTAAATGTGATGTGAACAAGCATCTCGCTGCACAACTTCCCACTTAGGATGGCCCTAATTCACAGGAGCACCTTACGTCTCAGTGACATTGTGCCAGGTTTGGGGTGAACTTGAGTAAAGAAAATCTTTTTTTTTTTTTTAAAGTCTTTAGAAGTGATCTGCTAGTAAAATGATAGTCCGACCATGTCCATAATTCCAGGCCGGGGGGTGGGGGGGTAAAGGGAGATGGGGGGGGGGTTAAAGGGAGATGGGGGAGGGGTTTAAAGGGAGATTGGGGGGGGGGGGATCAAATCAAACTTCATTCCAACCCATGCTGTGAAAAAAAGAAATAAAATCATAAATCCAGAACAGACGACTCCTACCAGACTTGCGTTCTGGGTGGCCATTTTGCATCGCAGCATGTCCGGGTTGTCGGCCACGGCCGTGTACTTGCTTTTATTTTTCTCAAAGTCGCTAGTGTACTCAATCTGGTTGTGCAAGGAAGAATACAGTCATCAGAACAGGACTCAAATAAAACAGAGACAATTAACGATTATTTCAAATCATTTTCGTTTGCCAAACTGTAGCAGAAAGGGTTCCCATTACATTCAGAAAAATCCGGAAGAAAAAAAAATGACGCTGGGCATTATTTCAAAACAACTTATCACTGCATTAAATCATTGTTTTGTAAAAATAAAGTAATAAAACAAAAACTTCATCGTTAATAACCGAACTTGAAAAGTAAACATGGCCACCGTTTTATACACTTTCTTTTAAATTTTGACTTGAATATTAATTAAAATTTCATTTCAATTTATGCTACATTTTTGGAGAAAAAATGTAATATTGTTAATAAATCAATTAAATTAAATATTTTTCTCCATATGCAATAAAAGAAAAAAAAAATAGAAAACGTTTTTGTTGCGTTGACGGTTTATAAAAATAATTTTTTTAAATTATTATTTATAAAGTGTAAACACAACCCAAAGCATATGAATAAATCGCATGTTTACTTTTCAATTATGATTATTAATCATGAAATTATTTTTTGGGGTATATGTTACGACGCTCAGCAGAGGCGCAAACGGGGTCCAAAAAACTAACGAGAACGGGGTTATAAAAATAAATATGCAACAAGTGAGTTTAACCTACGTCGAGAAGAGATATTTGTCTACTTACCTATGATATTTGTTTGTATTTTTACGTACTATAAATGGGTTTTTATTAGATGTAAAAAAAAATTCTTGTTCATTTTCAACTAGTACTTTTTTCTAGACAAGATGGCGTCTTCTACTCACTCTCTTACGAGCCAGCGCCATTTTGTATTTGCAAGTTTGTGTTACAAAACTATTGATTTCTAATAAATAGCAGTTGGAACGGTTTAAAAATACAAACAAATATCACAGGTCAGTTTTAAATTAACTTTTATCGACGACAGTTACTTTTATTTGTTGTATATTTGTTTTTTTGAGCGTTTTCAGCGTACTGATCATTCTGAAAGATACCCGAAATATTTGTAGAGTCGTCCCCTTTAAACAAATCCATCATTTCCTATCCTTCCATAGTATTGTTTATCATCCAACTGAGACTCATTAACCCTCATCTTTGAGTGGTGTTTGGCCTTGGTAAGTGGCAAGTCATTATCATACCCCCCCAACAAAAAAAAAAAAAAAAAAAAAAAAAAAAGTTCTACTCTACCATCACAATTTTATTAGAACCTATTTTCAATTAAAAAATAAATATTTTAAAGCTGCCGTAAGTTGTTTTAAAATAATGTCCCGCATCATTTGTTTGGTTTCCCCTAAAGTTAATGTTAACCGTATCAAGTGACCAACTGTTTGCTTTATAACTAGTAATGCCTAGTATTTTCTCATAGTGTTTTTTTTTTTTTAAATATTTATTAATTTGGTGCTGGATCAAACTAGTGCACCCCACCCCCTCATACATTTCTGGGTATGACTCGTTTCTACCAAATGCCCCATCCCCAGCAAAAACAAAAAGATAAGAAAATTGAAAATGAAAAAGAAAGAAAAGGAAATTACCAATTCTAAAAGAACCAAAATGTTCTCAACGAGGTGAAATGCGGAGTTTCCAAGCCTGTAGTAATTTCAGCGTTTCTCTATTGCGTGGAAAGTTGCACAATTCACAAGACCCAAGTAATTAAACTCCACATTCTTGCAGATTTTAGGCTGACTCTGAACCAGATTCGCGCCTCCCGACCGTCTGAAATTGTTACTTTCCTGCACTGATGAGAGCAATAAGCTTGAAACGCTAGCGTCTGTAGGTATTAATAATTTAATATTTATTTATAAATATATATATTATACGAGACATTTAAGAATCTTCATGAATATTAAATGGTGAAGGAGGTCTTGGATGAGGAATATCCGAGGAGCTTGGCAAGTACTACCATCTCCTGGTCAGAGTGGTCTTAGGATTAATGGAAACTAAGGGGTCACTTCTCACTCCTCAAAACTCCCAAGTTGGGGCCTCATCACCCCATGTAGTGGACTGGACAGGACGGGGGGGGGGGGGGGTGCAGATGAAAAAGCAGAATCTCAAAACAAATCCCATTTTCTCAGTTGGCAAATGCACACTGGAATTGTCATAGACCTCAGATACAATTAAAAGCAATCTCACAGATCTTCAGATTCTGACGGTACCACCTCACAGACAACCGAAGTACCTGGAGATCAAGTATTCATAGCAGACCAGCCAGAGTTGTAAATGACACACCAGCTAAATAACTTAAGTAATCATGCTAAGCTAAATAAGGGAGATAATAATTCTCCGAGAGGAATGGCATTCTTTGATGCTTCTAAGCATCTAAATTTCAGCATTATCAACAGCAGAAATGCATCCGCCCTTAGTTTGTGGCCGATGCCATAACTAGTCAGGGGATATATGTGCGACCTTTCTTTCTTTGTTGACTCAGCCCTTCTTCGTCTCTGAGGTAGAGAACAGGGGATGATCTCGCGAAAGCACGTTGCCCGAAGATTCCGGCCAATCAGGGACCAACAGGTCAGCTTGACCATGCGTGGTTTGAGTGTCTATAAAAGAAGGCTAACACTTCCTTTCTTTCTCTTTTTCCTTCCGTGTTCTGGGCGAACACACACAGAGGAGATCGTCGACACCCCACCCGCTCGAACGAGGAGGTAACACCGGGCCATAAGTTTTGTTTAAAACAGACTGTTGGACATTCATGACTGAAACTTGGTGGGCAAGTCAGGCATAGACTGAAGTTTATTTGTACCACATATAGTTGGATTGCAGAAAAGAATTGTGAATTTTATTAACGATTCCATGGGTGGTACATATTACATCAGCCAGTATTAAACCAGCAGTGACATCATACATCTTTGTATGTCTACGTTTGTTTAAAGTAACAGAATTTTTTAAATGGGATGCTGTAATTGGGAACGATTAATCTGCTCAAAAAAGAAAAAAAAAAAAAAAGAAAAAAAGAAAAAAAAAGAAGAAAAAAAAGAAAAAAAAAAGAAAAAAAGGAAAAAAAAGAAAAAAAGAAAAAAAAAAAAAAAAAAAAAAAGAGATAAAATAAAAAAGAATCCGGTGTTTGTGTTGTAATTGAGCGTAATGTTAGATTCTAAAACCTAAGGAATATCGTGACTAAATCTGAGTACGTAGCCCTCGATGATCAAGGCCTCGTCAACCCAGAATGCCTCAAATAATGAAGGTAAATGAGTGTCAGTAATTAGTCAAGCGGTGACTGAAAGGTGTAATTATTGTAGAGAAAAGGCGGCTCATCTCATAGAAAATTGATGGGATTTAGTTCAACGGAATTTGGGCTTAAATTCAACGTGACTCAGGTGAACGTTTTTCAGTTGTATTAAAAGAGAGAAAAAAAGAAACTTGCGGACATTCTTGACAATTACAGATATTGCAAGCATTTGATACCAATCTGTTTCGTAATGAAAAAGCTATTTCAAACTTAAGCGTGACATAAAAAAATGTCACATAGAAAGAGCCATTAAGCAATACTTGGCCTTTTGGCTAGGAACAAAGTGCAGTATCTGTTCTGATGCTTCACTTAGTCTATTCTGTTCTCGGTCTGTGAAGGAGAAATCCTTCTAGATTGAGGTGATTTGAATTTTTGTTCTAATCCAGAATGCCCCTTTTTGGGGTGGCTGAACTTTCCCCACATTAAAAACTGACCTTGAATCTCACTCTGCCCTTGTGGGGAGGAAAGTAAATAGGAACAGAAGGAGCCATTTACAGAGACAGATGCTCGAACAGATTTTGAATAAACTATGTCCATTTAATCTGCACGTTTAACAATGGAAACTAAGGTGTGCAGATGGTCCGGTAATGCCTGGGATGGGGTCAACTCCTTGATTGTATGCCCCCAAAGACTCGAGTATAAGTCATAGTACTGAGAAATATGAGAAAGGGAGATAGTTTGAATATGATTAGATGTCCCCCATCCCTCTGCACGTCACTGGGCATGACAGTCTACCTCTCTTTCGATTAGTCTCAGTTTCTCAGAGATATGGCTACACCTCTTAAATAAAAAATTAAAATTAAAAATTAAAAATACAAATTTTAAGGAAAAAAATAATTGATAAATAGTAAATTTATTCATCTTAGGGATTTTCAAAACCTGCCCCCAATGACTGGAGGACTTTTATCAGCTAGCTTTAAGGTTACGTTTTTTTGTTTTTTTTAGAAACCCGATGTAGACCGATACCTCAGCTTGTAAGTTACGAAAATCCTTCAAGACATTTCTCAGCTTTTCATTCTTCACGTGACGTAAGAAGTATGACGAGATGATAACTCGAGCAAAGAACTTTTCTTACTTCGCTAAAAGACTTTCCCAAAACGGAAATACCGAGAACAAAGACAACAGTATGATTAACATTTGGACAGGCTTTAAAAATAAAAAGAAATAAATGCATTTATAGAATCGTAATAACAGTCGTGTGATTATGCTGGAGAAACTACAAGCTTTGTCAAAGTCTCATGATAAATTATCTCGTGTTAATTCACTGAACATATAAGCTTAAATTATAGTTTTAAGAATTCAAACTAGCAATTAATAATTCAAAGTATACTGTGACAAATGCCCGTGGTTTAAAGTAGCTGAACCAAATGAAGTTACTTATTCCCCCTGAAAGTCCAACCTCAATTATACTGCCATCATAACAGTTACTTACTCCCCCTGAAAGTCCAACTTTCATATTAGCAGCAACGTGATAGTGTCAGAGCTACCCAGCTAACACGATTCTGGTGAAAATCCAGGAGGATTCAACATCAGGATCCGTCATCCTTTGGTCATCTCTGCCTTTGCATGTGGCAAGCAAAGATGTACCAGGCACAGAACCGCACATTAATGGAGTGAAAGTAGCAATGTTGATACTACATCATTCCTTTGTGTTCTGAGTCAAACCTTCCCCGACTTTGCATGCAACTGCACAGCCTTGCTGTTTTCGGTGTCAAGAGTAAACACCTGCAATCCTGCAGGTTAACGAATAGCTATGACCAACAAGGAAGACTTCACGCAGACAAGGCAATCATGAGGCACGATCTTTGTGAGCTCTATGTAGAAGTCGGAGTTGCCTAACAAACAATCACCACAATCAAGAAAAAGGACATTTTTGAGTAAATGTAAGTAGGTGTACAACAGAGGCTCCTACTTCTTTCTTCCAAAATGGAGTCAAGTTGAGGTCAGGAATTAACATGACCTCTATACAGCTGTAACCATCGAGAAAGAGAGAGACAATATGTAGGACAAATTATTTGCGGTTGTCAGTCCGCAAACCATGACACTACTTTTTGCAGGAAGGGTCCCGCAAAGGTGTCATCATCCTCCCACAGAAAGCACCTGGTAGTCCCAAACGGTCACCCATCTAGTACCGACCGGGCTCACGGTCACTTAACTTCGCTGATTTAATGGGCACTTGTGTTGTCAATATGATTGTAGCCATATACAAAAAGGGGCTACAACGATCGAATTTTCACTCCGCAGAGGTCTTACACACTGATGGTCCACGTTATATTTTATTGACTCTGCCATTTTTGATTTTGTGGATTGCGTAGCACTGAAGGATTATGAGCTTGAGTGACATCCCGGTAAAGACTTGAAATCTTTGTACATGTTAGTACCAGATGACTGAACGTAACAGCCAAGCTGAGAATAGTCTGAATAATATAAAGAAACACATCTTTATTAGCGTTTCGGAATTTTGCAGATGAGAATTTGTATCATTTGGATTATCCGGACTATTATTCTCTTCTTGTTTGTTATTTTCACAACGTTTCAGCCGATGTAACCTCTGATCTTCTTCAAGTGCATCTTTTCAAAGTTGCGTCTTTATGTGAAACTCTGGAAGCTATACGGAATTTCGAACTGAATCCTTTATTTAATCCACGGGGGCAGATTGTTCTTGTCCCGTCAGTTGTGGACAATTCAGTTCGAAATTCCATATAGACGCCCAAAATTCAACAAAAATTTCTATGTTCAAAAAAGTGTAGCTGATTTTGGTCGGAGTCTACATCGGTCGAAATGTTGTGAAAGATGAGAATAGTAGTCCGAATAATCCATCTTTATTAGCGTTACGGCCTAAATTCTAAACATTGAGCTTCGTTTGGTTTAATATTTTTTTTTTTTTTTTTTTTAAATCAGATTTTTCATTTCCCCTTTTAACTGGACACATCATTATTCGTGCTATTATGGCGTTGTTTCTTCCCCATTTAACTACAATGATTAATGACAAAATAAAAAAAGGAAAAAGATCTCACGGTAAATATTGTGTTCAAACCTCTACTCGATTGCGAAGAGCGTTATGAACACATTAATAAGCTTATCAAAACTAAAACACTGTTGTTGCTGTTTCCAATTAGTCTTACAATAGAAGCAGAGATAATCATAGCGCAGAGTGTGCACGCGCGATGACAAACTAATGTGTACTTTAACGACCGCCGTAATCCACAACTTACAACAAAAGAGAAACTCATTATTGAGTACTAATAACTCTACAACAAAAAGGTCAAAGGTCAATCAAAACGAAGGAAACTAAAGACAAAAATAATGTTGATATGTGTACCAAGTTTCGCTCATTATCTACTATATAAAATTATCCGGCGGGATTTTCAAAGTCGGACCCAAATAACAATCTGTCTTACACATCGATTCAGACATTATTTTATATGAACAATCTCAAAGGATTATTTTTTTAATCATTATTTTTGACAGAGGATGTACACTAGTCTGAAAATAGATTTTCTTACAAAGAAAAATGGGACAAACTGAAATTCTAATAGAACCATTTGAACCATCCCACTTCTACATTTCCTCTTTCAACCATCTTATTGGCACGAATATATTTTAGTTCGCATCTTTCTGCAAATACTTATTCCGGCCAAGAGAACTATTACTTAAGAGTGGATTTTCTTTTCCTTACTCACCAAGTCTTCTGAAACTCTAAAGGGAGGCAACTTTTAACCCATACATTGCTGGTTAGAAATCAACTACCTTCCTTTTAGTCATTCTAGTGAAAAAGAAGTAACTTTTGTAAACCTTGTATTTGATAAAGAAAAATGGATAAAATATCAGCAGAAACTTTTAACAAATTTATTACAACTGAACACAATATAAAATAATGAGTTAATTGCCGCTGTAACGCGAGATGAAATAAGAGTCTTTAAGACATCGGTCTGTTTATCTTTTCTCTCAGGCAAGACTCCATCGACAAGGGCGATAACTCTTAACCTTACCGAATGATGCAAGGGAGATAAATCGTTTCGTTAGTTATCCCTAACAGTAACAAAGATTTTTCTTTCTTTCTTTTCCGAATAGTAGCTTCCCTTGGAAGCATCCAAAATTCTCAGCAATTCTTCATGACTGGAAGTTTTGGAAGCTATTTACATCCATTAATTTTATAGATTAAAAAAAACATTATCCATATAAAATTATTTATAGTGGTTCTCCATTTTACATTGTGAAAGGTCGAACCTTCATCTCAATATTCTTGAAGCGATCGTTATTAACACCCTTCGATCGAGCCTATGTAGACAAAATGAGTTGAAACATAAGTTGCAGATCTTTCATAACTTAAATCTATTAATTAGTCAAGAGATTTACCCCCAATTTTTATTCCCTCCCACTTACCTTTCAATTAATTTATCCAACATAAATATCCACTCTTTTCCTCATTCGATTTTCTTAGTTTTCACCGATATAATTTCTGACGTTTTTCTTCTGAAGAGGGTCAGACGAAAAGGCCTTATAGAGATTTTACTTTTTTTTTTATTACATTTTTTAAAACCCTCTTTTTCATTGCTAAATTTTTCCTCCTTTTAAACTAATCCTATCTTTCTGCTGTATCAAGAATTTGTTTACATATATAAACAAAAACAAATAAATACATCTAAACCAAAATATAGTTTAAAAAAACAAACTTTAAAGCCTGACATGTTATGTTCTTTTCAGAACTTCAAGAAAAGCCAAATTGAGAACACGTCGTAGCCTCCTTTCGCATGGCGCTACTCTTGCTTCCTAACAAAACCGTACGCGGTTGAACGAATGGAACTGACTTGCACTTATTTCTGACAGATTCCTGATTTCTATTTTAACTATTATTTCGGCATCAAATCAATACACTAAAGAAAGCACAACAAAAGATAAAACGTCACAGTAATCAATTCTTAACTCACCATAACCCTAACACAGTTAATATGCTGTGGTGTCGTATTATTTGGGTCTTGTGGAGAGATTTCAGTGAAAATAATACAACACCAGATGTTAGATTACATTATCATGGGTCAAGAATTACTGTGATATTTTTATCTTCGATTAGGTTAATTTTTCTTCACCGATTTGATGTTGAAATAATAGTTTAAATTAGGGGTGGGACGTAATGGGTGAAAATTTCAGATTCATGCGAGTAGTATTTTTTTGTGTTCATTTATACATAAATAACACTAAACAATCAAACATTTTGAAAACTTTGCAAAATTCAGAAGATGCAGGGCAAAAATAGCCGTTAGACCTCCACGGGACTCAAAATCCATCATTTTTCGGTAGAAAAGTGGTTTCATGCGACATTGCAGGTCCTAAAACATCCTCAAAAGCTATAGATGAATATAGATGGTTAAATCTGATATAGTACTTTAATTTAGGACCATTTTCCGGCTGTGAAAGGGTTTTCATGAATGTAAAATAGCCAGAAGCTAGTGGCCTGCACCTTCTGAATTTTGCAAAATTTTCAAAATGTTTGATTGTTTAGTGTTATTTATGTATAAATGAACACAAAAAAATACTACTCGCATGAATCTGAAATTTTACCCATTACGTCCCACCCCTATTTAAATAGGAACCCACTGGGATGGTCAAAAATAAAAGTGCAAGATACTTCCGGTCATTCAACCACATCCGGTTTATTATTAAGTAAGAGTATCAACCTGTAAAAGGAGACCAAGACAATAATTTTATTGTGCATAATTTTTTCTTTCAAAAGAATTGTTTATACACCAAGGGGTTCAGTAGGTGGATATGTGTGAATTAACCAGAGCCTCCCACCCCCGCCACCCTACACTTGTCTTTTCCCTATTAATCCTCTTTTGTGACATGGACTTTATGATGGCTGGTTAGTGCCCAAAATTTTTATAAACTCTAGACCAGGGGTGGGCAACCTCCGACCCGCGGGCCACATCCGGCCCGCGAAGGCTTAGTGTCCGGCCCGCCACCCTGTTATGCTTTATTATTGTAATCCGGTCCGCGGACCTCCCATAGACGTAAACGTATGTTTCAATTAAGATTTACAGTGGGATAAAAATGTATGAATATCAGCAGGCGATGATGCATGTATATTTCATTTTTCTTTAACTATTAAGAGATAAAAATAGAAAAAGAGAAAGAGAGAGAGAGAGGCAAAGAGGAAACGTGAGACGAGGAAAGGGCATGAAACAGAACTTATGTGAGGTGTGTCAAAACGAATGCTGGATCAACTTGCTAGTACCCCCGTCATTATTTTTTATGATTCCAAAATGGCTCTTTGTCGGCGCCTTTTATAACATCACATACAGAAGTCTCTTGAGAAAAAAATATCAGATTTGTAGAGTGTTAAATGCAATTTTTCTACAATTTATTATTGTAAACAAAATATAGTAATTCTGAGATTTCGTTTTTCACTCCGGACTGGGATCTCCTTCCAAAAGTTTCATCTGGCCCTCACTCTGAAAAGGTTGCCCGCCCCTGCTCTAGACCCTTCAAACATGCTTACTAGTCTTACAGTGTATAAAACTTTCTTTTTTTGTAGGTAGTCAAAATAAAATTCTCTCATCCCCCCCCCCCCCCTGAACTTTTAAGGCACCCCCAGAAGACAAGTTCAGGAGAATTGTTGCCCAATTACAGCAAAGAATGAACATCACTTGAATCATCAAAGTAAAAGAAAATTAGAAGGATGTTTTTTTTTTAATAGCAACATCTGTTGATTCAGTTAAAACTAGATGATGACCAAATTGAGACAGATTTCCCAGTAACCCTGTTTCTCTCTAACTCACTTTTCCTGACAGCAAAACCTTTGAGGCAGAAAAGTCATAAAATTAATCATTTAAAAAAAAAATCAAAAAAATCTTCAAAAGTAACTTTTTCCCCATTCACTGAAAGGAGACATGACCAGTCTGACTCAATTGGTATTTCTTTTGCAATGAAAAAAAAAAAAAATAGATGGATTGATAAACCCTCCAAAAAAGAGTCTAAATTTTTTTTTTACAAAGACGAAATTAAAAGTAGATCAAGAATTTAGTTCACAGCAATTTGGTTAAACTTTCATCTTGGAAAGGTCAAATATCTTCAATTTATCCAAAAGGAAAAAAAAATTCTAGATAAAAAAAAGGATATTTTTAACACAATATTGTAAGGTTATTAAAAAACAAAAAACAAAAAAGAGACATAAACAACTATATCATGGACAGGAAATGTTTTTCAGAAATAAAAAATACTGAACATCAAAAATTTCTACCTGTTACAGTGATTTTTTTTTTTTTATGGCTAGTATTAATACAAAACTTAAACTTAATTGTAAAAAAAAAAAAAACTTCCTCGAATGAAAATCTTTACAATTCCTTTTCTGTGAATACAAGCAAACGCAAATAGTTATACAATTTAATCAGCAGCCTTTAACAGGGAACACTTAATATTTGCTAGACCAGACACATTAAACTAGCCCCCCCCCCCCCCCCGGGTGGGTCCATTGGCCTTGTTATGAGGACTGCATGCCAAAATCGTTTAATAAAAATTGATGCAGAATATTTTTGTTACTTTAACTTCGAACCATACAACCACACATCGTGAGTCAGCCTGGTTGTTCCAACGCATCTCCCTGGCTATCATTCGTGGCAACGCTATGTCAGTAACGGCGGTGGCGTCACTTCCGTCCTAATCGTCATCTGTTGACTCTTTCTTTCTCTGACAATTGTTTCAAGCCTTATTGTTTCTTTGTTTTTTTTCCCTCTTTATGGAATAATTGTACGCGAGTAAACAACCTTATATCATAAAAAAAAAACATTAAAATAATCATACAATATGTCCACAAATGATTCACGAATGCAAAGTAACGTAGTAGTTTTATAAAAAAAAAAAAAATAAATAAAGTTTTAAATGGCAAAAATTTATATGTAACTGCAACAAATAAATTTTAAAACCGTAAAAACGTTTTTTAGTGTAAAGAAACATTCTGAACAAAGAAAAGCACAGCGTTTTTTTTTTTGTTTGTTTTTTCAGTGAAAAACTCGTGTTTATCCAGCTTAAATTACAAAAACTGCAATTTTGGTCGTTGAATGGCAAAATACAGTATATTTTATGCTGGCCGTAAGTGTGCTTGCAAAAGGGCCACATGTGACCCATGGGCCTATGTTTGACATGTCTGTGCTAGACTAATAGTGTACCACAACTCCCATTCGATAACTTTTTCTCTCTGGGACTTGTGATGTCACAACCACGACTCTTACCAAAACCAGTTCCCAATCCAAGGGAAGATAACTTCAAACAAAGAGAAACCAATACTTCAATTATTCAAATGGTTGCAATTTGATTTAAACAAGGTTTAACTTGCATTTATTTTATTTATTTTAGATTTTCAGAGTGAGAAAATAAAGTTCTCAAAAATACATAAAATGAAGACCGAAATGATTACCGTTAAAATTTTTAAAGTTTGAAATAAAATGAAAAAAATAGTTGTTTTTTTATATACAATTCTAAATATTTTGATTAAAAATCGAAAAATAAAGAAAGCTAACAAATTGTAAAACTCGGGTAGAAAAAAACGTATTTTTGCTCAACAAAAAAGGATTGACTAATAATAACTAAATTCTTTAAAAAAAAATCATTTTATTAACAAATAAATTGCCAACAAACTTTAATAAAAAAAAAAATTTTAAACATGCATATCTATTTGATTTATATTAAATTTTGAAAACCATTAAAAAAAAAGTAATTTTTTTTTTTAAGTCTAATAATGAAACAATTATTTCTAAACTTAATTCACATGAATATTTTCACAATAAAACCAAATTAATTTCTATGCTACAAATAAAGTTGTATTTTAATTAAAATCTTCTAAGATTACTTACGCTGCTTTGAAGTTTTGTGTTTGTAGCTATCCTGCGGTTTTCAGGGGTGTCGGCTACTGCAGTAAACTTAGTTGTGGGATAATGCCTGCAATATAAAAATAAACAAATGTTCAAAATGTAGACTCCAAAAGAATTTTCATATTCATAAAATTATAACTTCATGCTTTCTTTGCATTTTTTTTTTTTTTTGTAAATAAGTCAGCCATTATAATCTTTTGTTAATAGTTAATTTTGTTTTTTTTGCGTAAATAAGTCAGCCATTAAAATCTTTTGTTAATAGTTAAAAAAAATTATTTTAATTACTTCACAAGCCTTTGAAAATTGGAAGCATTTAATCTGGCTTGAAAATTCTTAGCGAATGCTCATGTATTATAAGATTGACATTTTGGAAGTAATTTACAAATGAATGATTTTATAGAGATTAGAACAGCATTATGTTAAGATTAGTTATATTTTTTTATAACTATCAGGGGTTTTAAAAGCCATGCTCAGAGGGAGAGCTTTAGAAATACGGGTGAATGTTATTTTGAATTTGTCATCGCCTGGTAGAATGAAATTAAAAATTCTTGCAGCAGAAGTGCCCTCGTGTTTGTACTGAAAATATATCCAACACCTGTATATCTTTTTAACTTAGGTGGGAAAGGTTTCTATTGGTTAATAAACTCTTTAATTTGGAGTTGTTTGTGAGGATGCAGTCATGAGTGAGGTCATGTGATCTGTTTATTGAAATTTTATATAAAAATTTGAAGGTAATGGATCCCGGGCAACACCGGGTCTATGCAGCTAGTAATTACTAGCTGCATAGACCCGGTGTTGCCCAGGATCCATTACCTTCAAATTTTTTTTATCATAGTTCACCCTAAACAAGGCAGGCCGCCACTGTAGACGTAAGGGGCTCCTGAGAATTAGGGTGAAAGTTTTGGGGGTCATTCTACCTGAAAGTCCAACGTTCAAACTCCTCGGCCTAACATTCACAGGTAACATGAATTGGAACGAATACATAGAAGACATTGCCAAGGCTGCTACAAAGAAGGTGGGCTCCCTCTATCATGCTAGAAAACTTCTCACACCTGCCAGTATCCTATATGTCTACAAAGCCACCATCCACCCATGCATGGAGTATTGTTTCCACATCTGGACTGGTGCACCATCCACCAGTCTCTCCCTCTTAGACAAGGTCCAAAAAGAGTTGCTAATCTAATAGGTCCCTCACTATCCACCAAGCTCTAGCCCCTATTCCATCACTGCAATGTTGCATCCGTGTGCTTGTTTTTACAAGTACTTCAATGGAATGTGCTCCGATGAACTTGCGGCTCTGGTGGCCCCCTCACCATAAATACAATCAGCTAAGTCACATCTATTCACTATGTGCAGGTCCCCAGATGCCAGAAAGCCTTATACTCCAATAGCTTCTTTCCTTGTGCTGCTGGCCTTTGGAGCTCCCTCTCTGCTACCTAATTCTCCAACTGTACCCGACATGCAGAAATTTAAAACTAATGTGAACAAGCATCTCGCTGTTCAGCTCCTAATTTAGGATGCCCCCCCCCCAAAAAAAACAAAAAAATACAAACTTTTACTCCAATTCCTAGTAGACCCTTACGTCTACAGTGGCAGCTTGCCTTGTTTGAGGTGAACTATGTTAAAAATAAATAAATAAATAAATAAACACTAACAAGCCAGGAGAAACCAAGAATTCTCGACTTGATTGAGTTTGGGATGAAAGAGTTAATGTTTTCTAATGTCTCTAAAACAAAAATATTTAACTTAATGAAAAAAAATGGAAAGTAAAAAACAAAATGGCTCTCCCATTCTTCTATTCCCCCCCCCCTCTTATATTCCTCCCTCTATTAATCTACTCTGGTTAGAAATGCTTCCAAATTAACAATTTTCTGTGAAGACCAAGGAATAAGGATTGGGAGGGAAATGCATTATTATTGCCTAGAAGATAATCATTAAAAACACATTGACATCCTGAGGGCTCTAAATGTTTATTATTATTGTTAATAGCAGTAATATTATTATAGATAGTAGTAGCAATGTGATTTTTAAAGGTTCCTTATGCAAAATTTGGTACAATTTTAACCAATGGTTTTGTAGCCTCTAAGTGACTAAGAGACATCAAAATACAGATTCGACTAGAGTTTTGTAATTTAATGATTATTAAAAGTCCGAGACGGGTTGAAGACATTGTTTCTCGGTTGCTCTGACAACCATTTCCTTAGAAATCACATTTCAAGATCAGATTTGAAGCCGTCACTCGCTATCATTTGGAAACTCCAGACAGAAAAACAAAAATACAAACAAAGAAAACTATATCCATTATTTTATTTAAGATCCAAAGAAAAATCTATATTTTACTGATCTTCAATCTCTTCATGCTAGACAAACCCCGAGTGCATTCTGTAGACTTCAAAGTGACCAATCAGAGAACATTCTATTTATAACCTTAGCTTCAAGATATTTTACTCTAAACACAAGTTGGAATGTTCATTTTATTGTTGACTTCCTGTCTTGAGAAACAAAGGAGGCCATCTAAAAGGGTATTTACACTATGAGTTTATAGTGAAACAAAGGTTGCATAATACTCAACAACATCAGATTGGTCTCTTGTTTTTTTCTTTTTCTTTTCATTCATTTGCTGGGGACGGGACATTCTTCCAAATGCCATACAATCACCCACTATTTACAGACTCCAACCGAGAGCTCTTTTCAAGATTCTGGCTGTTCCCTTAAGTGCAGTTATTTGGATTTCTCTTGCACTTGGTCCACCAGGTATACTTTCTAAATATTTTTTCAAGTTCTTCTTCATGAGTCCAGTGGCTCCTATGATAACTGGAATGATGAAGATCTCTTTCAGATTCCAGTTTCTTTTCATATCATACATTACACCCTGATATTTTGTTATTTTCTCCCTTTCAGCTGTTTAGGCCCCTATCACTAGAGGCACTGACCTGAACCAAAGTTGCCACTCTCTCACTTGTTCCATATGACAATGTCAGGTTTGACAGCTGCGTTTTCCAGATAGGTAGCTGTGGGGATAGGGAGATGTGTGCAGGAAAGAAGACTGTTGGCTTGGTCACATCGAAAGAATGGATGAGAGTTTGGGTTAGTAGATGTAGAACAGTTGATGTAGCAGGGTCAGTTGTCAGGGGAAGGCTATGGAAAACATAGAAGAGGGTGTTAAGAATGGATTTGAGAGAAAGAGGGATAAATAAAGACCTGTCCAGAGATAGGTTAGTTTGGAAGTCAATATCTACAAGCTTTCTAATACATGTCAGCATGTAAAACATGTTAAACCGATGATGATCTGAGAAATGCTGAAATTTTCTTAACAAGAAGCAGAGTTTACGAAAGACGATTATATCTACAGCATTTCACCCCCCGTCTATCGTACCAATATGTAGCAGCGTCAGCAGAGGACCGCAAGTGAGCAAAATATGCCGCTCTTTGAAAAAATTGTATTCTAACCGATCGCCATGGAGACGAGTGGAGCGATAAGCCCCGCCACGCGGGACTTCAACAGCTTTGGTTTATTAATGACGTGCCACACGGGAGCCCATCATGAATCGACTTGGCTTTACGAACGCCTCTCCATTGTCACTAGTCGAGGAAACTCCTTCAGCCCGCTCTTAGCCTTCTAAGTCAGCAAAGAAAGTAGAAAGTGACTAACGTCGGTTTACTTTCAGCAGCCTCGTAACTCTCGTTTCCCTTTCTATGAGTGATGTTTCTGACAAAGGGGGAATAATTGCTGTTTTCTAGGTCAGAATCTATGAATTTAGTTTATTTGTGAACAAGTCAGTCATTTTTTGTTAGTTGTAATCCTTTGAACCTTGAAAAACGGAATTTGCAAGCATTTAAACTGTCAAACAGACAGTAATTTCTAGCTATAAAATTCTTAGCAAATCCTTATTTAATTAAAAGATTGAAAGATTTGGGAACTATTTCCATCCAATCATTTCACGAATAGATTAAAACATTACAATTAGTTTCATAAGAATTTGGTTCAATTAATAATTTAATGACGATACCGTAATTAAATGTAACTCAAGTTTTCTAAGCACATACTCTAATTGAGTTTTGAAAGTGATAACAAAAATTTTAATTAAAAAAAATTAAAAAAATTTTAAATTAAAAAATCAGCACTAGACTCAAAATACATCTTTTTCATTATTTTTTATCATAGTTGACCCCAAACAAGGCAGGCCGCCACTGTAGACGTAAAGGGCTACTAAGAAAAAAGGCAAGAGTTTTTTTTAAATGATAAAAAAAAAAAATAAATAAAAAGATTTTAAAAAAATTTAAAATTAAAAAAAAAAAAAAAAAATTTTTAAATAAAAAAAATAAATAAATAAAAAGATTAAAAAAATAAATTAAAAAATTTAAAAAAAAAAAATTTTTAAATAAAATTTTTTTTAAATAAATAAAAAGATAAAAAAAAAAAAAATTAAAAATTAAAAAAAAAAAAAAAAAAATTTTTAAATAAAAAATAAAAAATAAGCCCTAGACTCAAAACACATTAAAATAATTAAAATAAAGACAAGGGTATTTTATTTTAATTGACAAGATTATCAGTCATCGTCTCAAACTTCTGTTCACAATAAAAAAAAAAAATTTAAAAGGCAGTCGGATATTGTCAAGATATTATGCACGTTAGATTGAACAAATAAAAAAGATCGTTTTGTTCTTGTTTGTTGGGTCAATTTTTCTATTCATCTTTTATTCCTTCGGAAAGATCCAAAGTCGTCGTTATCCAACCGACTAATAAAGATCAACTCGGATTCAACAGTGTCGGAAACAAGAACATTGTCAGCAACTCATGGAGCAATGGAATGAAAATGCCATTTCAAACCGAAGAGACCCTTATAGACAGAGGCTGGGAGGCATCTAAAAAAAATGTCTCCATACAAATCAATCTGTAAAAATCATTTAAAAAATTTTTTTTTTTAACATAGTTCACCCCAACCAAGGCAGGCCGCCACTGTAGATGTAAGGGGCTACTGAAAAAAAGGGTGACCGTTAAGGGGGGGGGGGGGTCAACCTAAACTGGGAGCTGCACAGCGAGATTTCAATCTGAAGTGTGAAAACTAACCCTTTTAAAGATGAGCCATCTTAGCAAAAGATGATATTTTTTTTTTATTTTTATTTTTTATTCTTTTTAATCCCCTAAATATTTTGACTAAGTAAATGTCTCCCTCTCCACTTATATATATATATATATATATATATATGGGGTAAGGTACATGATAATTCATGGAAATGAAATGTCGTGGTGGACAAAATGTGTGAAAAAAAAAAAATGACAAACGGAAAACAAGTTAAAGTGCAGGAGAAAAACAAAAACAAGAGATTTTTTTGACTGGTTTGGTTCGTGGCGAACGTCTTCAGAAAATGAAGATATGGAAATAATTTTATTTTGAAGGCACACACATGGGATGAGGGAAGGATGATCCGATTGGAGCATATGAGAAGATATTAAGTGATGTATGAATATGATAAGTGGGTGACACATTCTTCTATGTTTCTTATTCTTCTTTTTATATTTTCATTTATCCTCTTTCTCTTTTTTACTATCACACCTAATGAGCTAGTATGGAGAAGGCGGTGGGGGAGGGGGGAAGGCGACAAGAGGGAAGAAAGGACAGAGACGCTGACTTGTCGCCTTTCCCCCTCCCCCACCGCCTTCTCCCCATTGACTCAAAAATTACTGGAAAGACTTATTAACTTTAGAACATAGATAAAAGTTACTCCTTACTATATTGTTGCATGTGATGTTATTCCCCCTCCCCTTCCCAAACCCTGACAATGCTGGGTAACCTTGCTAGTAATACATCTAAAAGAATAGAATCGAGAATCGATGGCGATACGAATAAGCGCAACGCATTCATGTGAAAACGATGGCATTTTACGATTCTTCTGGTTTGCACATCAAAATGACACATGAAATGTTCACAAAAGCTTTTGATCGACAGAACAAGTGCTCCTCCTGATTGAAAAAGCAAGATTTCTTTTCCTTTCTAAAGAAATAAGAGGAACAAGAAAAAAATGCTGACACTGAAAAGTGCTGAAATTATTTTATTCACTTGCCAAATAAGGACATTTATAGAGCGAGAAGAAAGAAACATTTTTGAAAGATTTTTTTTTTTTTTTTTTTTTTTTTAAATGCCAAATACCCAGTCTTCAATTTAATTATATAATGTGTATATGTGTGTATATATGTGTATATATGTGTATATATGTGTATATATGTGTGTGTGTGTTCAGTGTGTAAACTTTTTCAGAAAACATGAATTCTTTGTTAGCAAGTGTTAACAGAAAGAAATAAGCCAATTTCTTACATGACGACCTTTGAAACGATTCATGTCCATTTTTAACAAAATGTGTATAAAAGAAAGCTTTCTGCTCAAATGTACAGAGTGACCCCCCCCCCTTACCCCTTGCACCAAAATGCCACGGATAAAATCGTTAATAAAATCCACAATCCTTTCTACAATCCAACCATATTTGGTACAAATATAAACTTCAATCTATGACTGACTTGTCCACCAATTTTCAATCATGAATGTCCAACAGCCTTTGTTTTATCGCCATTCAATAAGCACACCTGGATACGACGAGCAAAAATGTCATTAACTGACAGACATTCCTCTTGGCACTTTCCAGTTTGGCGCTGTGATGACCATTTTCTTCGGTTCAGGAATTTTGAGATAATCCTGCCGATAAAAATCTGGAGGTTACGGTCCGGTAAGTGTGAAACCCATTCAGGATCACACCTATTTATGAGGCGATCATCAAAGTGTCCCCCATATAAGTAAACAGTAATAAAAGGTCATCCTTTAAAATCCTCATTTTTGCCCAAATTCCCCAAAACTACACCTGATGTTCCCCTTCCCCCTCCGTACACATGCACACAGGTGCATGCACTTCTGATAAGTTGCAGTGCACCTGAGCACCATACACAATGATTTGATTATTTTTGCTGGCCTGGGATGATGGTATCATGAAAAATGAACGTTATACCCCCCCCCCCCATCACCAAAAGAAGAGGTAATGCCCGGGAGAATGATATAACAAACGAACAAACAGATACTAAACTACTCCCTCCCACCAAAAAGGTAATGCCTGTGAGGATGGTATCATGACTACAGCATAGATACTACATTAGCCCCCATCCCCCCAAAAAAAATAGGGAGGAGGTAATACCTGGGTAGATGGTCCCATGACAACAGAACAGATACTACACTACTCCCCTGAATTGAGCATTGAAAGATGGTACATTAGTCTGCAATAATATAGTGAACTGAATTGAGCATTGAAAAAGTACAATCAATATAAGTTATAGTATAGTTTCGGCTTCAGACAGATACCAAATCTCCATAGATAATGTGGGTGGATGTATAAAACACACACACACACACACACACGTCTACTATATCGAATAAATTATGAACTACAACTCCAGATCTAAACTTAATTACTTTTTAAGCAACAACTGAGAGAAATTCACTATTAATACTAACCTATTTATGGAATAAATGACATTTTCATATTTTATACTCGGATTAGTATTAGTATGTTAAAATAGTCAAGATTGTTTCATATCGTCAGCAGAACTTCAACCACTTGACACACGGCCTACAAAAATAAAATCGCTGAATGTCTTTTAACAGACGTTTTCATGGTTCCATGAAATATCCCAAAAGATCTTTTGCACGATTATCACGATTATCACGTTTTCACAAATGGGTTTCATTAACCCAACTCCGGTGTATAATTAATTCAAATGATTTTCCTTTATCATGAGCTAGCATGGTTAACCGGCGTTGCCCGGCAGGAGAAGGGGGGGGGGGGAATAACAAAATTGAAGACATAAACAGTGTGCGTAGCATCTTTCTTTTAAAAATTCTTCCTTTCTATCCTCTCCCTCACTCCATCATCCCCTCTCTTGCTTTATCTGACAACTTAGAAAAAAAAAAAAAAAATAGTTATCAGATTACTACATAACATTAAAATATCGCTCTAAATGCTGACCCCCCCCTACCCCCAACGAATTCTGTTCCTGGTGATCTCCAAAACAATGAATATTGACAAAAAAAAAAAAAAAAAAAAGAAAATGCGCCTATATTTTGCCCGAGGCAATACTGATAAAGAATATATCAGCTTTGTAAGTGTGTCTTTGTAGTTTTTGACTTTTAGCTGGACACACAAACACAAACAACTGCCCTTTATATAAGAGATGTTCATCGGTCTACCCATGTCTCAGCGTTGCCCAGAAATAAATGAAGAAACTAACAATCGCAGGCTCCCGAAACAGGGTTGCGGAGTCGGAGGTGAACTCATAAGAATGCTAAGAGTTGTATTTTTTTAACCGCCAAAGAATCAACAGTCTCTGAATATTGGAAGACTTTAAAATAAGGATTCAGAATCAGAATTTTTTGGAATCCTAGGGGTAAGAGTTGGAGTCTGACCTAATACCTTCCAACCCCGCAATCCTGCCCGGAAGTAAACTGGCCGCAAAGACTCTTTCCACCCAAAATGCTCAGTCTTTTACGACGGTATAAAAATATCCGTGAATAGAACTATGTGTTATATGAAAATGAAAATTAATCGTTTAAGAAGAAAATAATAAACACAAACAGTTAATTAATGAGATGGACTTTTGCAAAGCAACATGCAAATTAGTTGCATCGGTTGCATACACATACTCAGTATAGTAGAAAGCAATTTGCTTTCTACTGTGAATACGAATCTGGCATTTTAAGTTCACTTTTAGCATGATAATTGGCTCAACTTTATAAATATACAGATCGTTTGGACTAAAAATGGCTAGATTTTTAATATCTAGCTAACTTCAGAGCATTATAGCAATACATATCCACTCAATTATTTTCATGGATGCAACGACAATGACAAATGTCGCTTGCTGAAAAATCATATCCGTATCCATTTTATTTATCTTCCTCCCACAGCGTTAAGATGTGACACAAGGTCGGGAAAGTGGGATTTGAAAAGCCAGCGCCCGAGAAGGTGAACACTCTGGCTTACAAAAAATGCCTGGGCAGCCCCGTCGGCATTCCCCGGTAGGGGCGCCTCAGGCAACAAGCGATAAACTTACTCCTCCCCAAAAAGGGGAAGCAAAGCCTGGGAGGGTGGACCTCCTAGAACTGCACAGGACAAACCCACAGACCGGCGTAAATCAAGCCCCGAAGGCAAAGACAATACCAGTTTATGGGGTGCAGTATCCATCGGAACAGATACTACACTTTGATCTTGGCCAAGTATCCATATTCTTCAATTCATCCCAATGTAAATACCAGCCATGAAGATGAACTCCAAGTTGACCACCGCCAACAGGTGTTGGGGGGGGGGGGGGTCCAAATAAAGCCATTAAAACAAATGACAACACGCACGCAATTCTTTCAACATTCGATTGACATACGTAAAAGGTTTACATTATTTCCAGTCGCTCTCATGTCCCCCCCCCCCCGGGTTGCTATCACTACAAGTTTTCAGCCGTTGTACCCTTGAGACCTTTTTTCCGATCATATTCAATAACTTTCTGGTCATATTGATCCATACAGGAGTCTTGCTTAATAGACCTGAAACGTCTAACGATCCCAGGAAAATATCATTGGCTACACTGCGTGACATTACGTTGATAAGTGTACCTCGGTAAGTAACGTTTGAGGGGGGGGGGGGGGGGGTTGGATAACAATTGAGGAATAAATTTGGTAATGATTGGAGAGACAAATGAGAGTTTTGGAAGATGACAATCCAGACAGGTTATCCATCTTGTATCTTCCGGGGGGGGGGGGGGGGGGGACCAAATGATGCTTTGAATACACGAGGCAAAATATGAAAGAAAAAAAGACAAAAAAAAAGAAAGAAAATGTGGCCTAAAAATACACCAAACACTAACAATATGTTTGATAGAAACATACCAGATACAGCGCACAGGAATAACTCCTGGTGAGACATCGCAAGACCAGGGTATGCTCTGCAGAGCCCAGCCGACTGAAACACCCAGCAGAAGTAATTTGGAAATGGATAAAATGGCATATAGCCATTGTGAAAAAAAAAAAACATGCATGACAATTTGATGCAATTTGAAGGGCATTGGTTCGCGGTGACATTAGAAAAACTTAAATAGAATGCATCACAAGTTTGATACTATTGTTATTCATTTCAATAGCGGGGGGGGGGGGAGCTAGTGTAGAACTAATTAGGGTCCCTATTTACTCCCAGAGTAAAGTTAGACACAAGGTTGCTCTTTTTTATGTGTGGATATCCAGCATCTAAAGAAGGAGCACTCTGGATGGGGCAAACAATTAAAATTGCCCCAGTCAAGAAGGATTTCTCCTTCAACCGACGACAGAACAGATACTACACTTTGAAATATTTATTTTCACAAAATATAAAAGTTTACATTCCATACAAATTAGGCATAAGTACACTTTTACCCAAGCTCGAAGGCTAAAAAAATGTAGGGTCTCTGTACCTTGGTTGGGTCCCCATAAGGAAGAACCCCGATGTTTAAGAGAATCGAAACTCCCTACGATACCAGAACAACATTACTGTCCAATATGTTGTTTAAATATATTTTGATAATATTTTAAATCCTTATTGCAACACTATGAAAATGGAGACATTTTCAACCTTTCTTTTCTTTAAGTCTTTGTTGGGATTTTTAAAGGAGAAGAATTGTATTTTTTTTTTTAAATCCGTTCTTCGTAGATATCCATTATATTTAGGTAATAAGAGACATCTGAAGAAAGCCTGGCTTTTGGGTTAGGATCATGTTCCGTCTTTAATCAGAGGAGGAGAAATCCTAATCGATTGTGGCAATTTTTCTTTTGTCCAAATCCAAAGTGACGCTTTTTAGGAAGAATTATTTATCCCACATTAAAGACTTTGCCCTCGTGGGACTGAAAGAAAACGAAAAAAATCTGTGAAAAGAACAGAAAAACAAATTCCAACAAAGACTAAATAAAGAAAGGTTTAAAATGTTTCCATTTTCATCGTTTTGTAACAACACATTTGGAAAATATCCAATTGGTCAAGATATTCTCCCTTAAATCACCAACTCGAAATATAGCCAGCATTCGCAAAGATATAAATTGTTTAACCATAAAAAAAGCAACAGAAATTCCGAAAATAAATCATTGATAGCATGCATCCCAATTTCAACTTTGACCTTTTTTAGTTTTTTTTTTGCAAAAATGTTTCATGATACATAGAGAAGAACAAATTTATCTAGAAAGATTTTAAACAGAGTTGAGGTCAACAGTTTTGGCCGGATTTTTTTTTTTCTTTTTGGAGGAGTCAGTCCAGAGCCGGAAACCTTTTAAAATCCAAATAAATTAGGCTTCTTTTTTTTTTTTTTCAGTGGACTTCCTACATCTGAGTTTAAGCTTAACAAAAGCATAAAATACAGACTTTCCCGGACCTTTTGACATCGAGCAAAGTGTATCTAGTCTACATTTCATCTTTTCTGTTCTGTCAGTGAAGAAATCCTTCTAGATTGAGGCAATTTAAAATTTTGTCCCAATCTATAGTGCTCCTATTCGAGAATCTGGATTTTCCCCACATTAAAAGCTGACCTTGTGTCTACCGTTGTGGAGAGGGAAGTAAATACAGACAGAAAGAGAAAGAGGCAATTTGCTGAGAAAATCAGTTGAAATTATTGGAAAAAAAAAAATTGCTTCGCGTGTACAAAAGTTTTGCTTGAAGAAAGAGCAATGTCTTTCTAAAATAGACGTATTCGCATTGAAAAGAAATTTTCTAACAAAACGCTGGTATATATTTTCCTCCTTTATAACCGGCCACTTCCTCTCATTATCAAGCAAGATAAAAGAACAGTGTCTGCCTAAGTACATATACACCGTTTATGTACTTTCGGGCGGCTTCATGCCGCATCGCAAGATAATGGCCGAAGAATTGCTAATCAACAATGATAGTAAATTTACTGCCCAAGTAACCAACGGGAGAAAGTTTTCACAATATTAGCAACGAGCTGTAACGACCCGGAACTGCCCAGGATCCATGACCTTCAAATTTATTTTGTAAATATTTTTATATTCCATAAACACTTTTTGTTAGGTATAATATCTAGGCAAAAAAAAAAAAAAAAAAAACGAAAAAAAAAAAAAAAAAAAAAAAAAAAAATCACATCAACTCTTACTAAAAGAACAGCTGATTTTTCTGTGTAGGTGTTTATTTAAGAATGACTCCATATTAGCAAATTACCGAACCAGGTTATTCATTTTTTTTAAAATAAATTGTAGCGAAATACATCATAATAATGTTAATAACATGGTGCAACAATAACAAATGAAAATTGACTAGTCAGAATCAAAGATCGATTTGTCAGCTTAAATGCTATTTAGACTCACCCAACTATTAAAATCCAGCTGACATAACTTTATATATTAGATTAACTGTACCTACCTAGCCTAACCACCGAGATGCCGTGAAGTCATTCATTTTTTAAATTTTTGTCTGTTCACCAATTTTAAAAACATACATAAAAGGAAAAACAATTTTAATTGTAAGAGACATCCATTTAAATTCTTCAAAGAAAAATAAGAGTTATTCCCCTTGTTGAATTCGATTTTCAGCGTTATTGAAAAATGTTCTATAATACAGGGTGGGCCAAAATAAGGGTCCTATCTTTAAATTTGAATAACTTGAATTTGAATAACTTCCACAAAATAAAAGTTAAACTCACCAAACTTTATGTGTGTGTAGACTGACCCTTCCGAGATTTTTTGAAATAAACAAAACAAAT
The DNA here is from genome assembly GCA_963556195.1 of Sepiola atlantica. Taxonomy (NCBI): domain Eukaryota; kingdom Metazoa; phylum Mollusca; class Cephalopoda; order Sepiida; family Sepiolidae; genus Sepiola; species Sepiola atlantica. Next base: position 62,586,545 of record OY744547.1, read on the forward strand.
TTTAGCCGAAAAACACTTCTTAAAACTTACAAAAACTAAAGTATTGTTTTTTACACTGTTTTGAGTTTTTTAAGCAAAAATAATGTTTTCTAAATGAGGGTACGTTCCTTAGGGCTAATACGGCTCATGCTTGCTTCGGAAGGGGTCCTTTACTTATTCTAAAAAAATAAAATTAAAAAAATCAATAAATAAAAAAGTTATGAATTTTTTAAAATAGGACCCTTATTTTTGCCCACCCTATATAAATGGTCTGGTCCAGACTAAGAAATAAATAAAAAAATTAAAAAATTGTAGCAAAGTATGTTATTGCCAATAACACAGTACAGCAATTGGCTAGTCAGCTTTTAGGTGATTTGAGTCGGACTTGGAAAATCAAACAAGATAAATTTATAGAGATACATTCAATATAACAAACCAATCAATGAATCATTTTTGTCCGCGATGAGATTGAAACATCCAAACAATGGCTACAATTGTTAACTAATAACTGATCACTAGTAAACATGTCTAAGCTACAAAAGGTCCGACACAAAAACGATTGGAATCATAAATAGCAAAACACACAAATAATCAGCAAATATAAATCACTTCCAATACCATTTCCCGTTAACGTTCATAATGAGATTTTTGGCTTTTCAATAAAATCATTTCTGTAATGATCTATTCGTGTAATAATTTTCAGTATAAAATCATTTCTGTAATGATCTATTCGTGTAATAATTTTCAGTATAAAATCATTTCTGCAATGATCTATTCGTGTAATAATTTTCAGTATAAAATCATTTCTGCAATGATCTATTCGTGTAATAATTTTCAGTATAAAATCATTTCTGCAATGATCTATTCGTGTAATAATTTTCAGTATAAAATCATTTCTGCAATGATCTATTCGTGTAATAATTTTCAGTATAAAATCATTTCTGCAATGATCTCTTCGTGTAATCATTTTCAGTATAAAATCATTTCTGCAATGATCTATTCGTGTAATAATTTTCAGTATAAAATCATTTCTGCAATGATCTATTCGTGTAATAATTTTCAGTATAAAATCATTTCTGCAATGATCTATTCGTGTAATAATTTTCAGTATAAAATCATTTCTGCAATGATCTATTCGTGTAATAATTTTCAGTATAAAATCATTTCTGCAATGATCTATTCGTGTAATAATTTTCAGTATAAAATCATTTCTGCAATGATCTATTCATGTAATAATTTTCAGTATAAAATCATTTCTGCAATGATCTATTCGTGTAATAATTTTCAGTATAAAATCATTTCTGCAATGATCTATTCGTGTAATAATTTTCAGTATAAAATCATTTCTGCAATGATCTATTCATGTAATAATTTTCAGTATAAAATCATTTCTGCAATGATCTATTCGTGTAATCATTTTCAGTATAAAATCATTTCTGCAATGATCTATTCGTGTAATAATTTTCAGTATAAAATCATTTCTGCAATGATCTATTCATGTAATAATTTTCAGTATAAAATCATTTCTGCGATGATCTATTCGTGTAATAATTTTCAGTATAAAATCATTTCTGCAATGATCTATTCATGTAATAATTTTCAGTATAAAATCATTTCTGCAATGATCTATTCGTGTAATAATTTTCAGTATAAAATCATTTCTGCAATGATCTATTCATGTAATAATTTTCAGTATAAAATCATTTCTGCAATGATCTATTCGTGTAATAATTTTCAGTATAAAATCATTTCTGCAATGATCTATTCGTGTAATAATTTCCAGTATAAAATCATTTCTGCAATGATCTATTCGTGTAATAATTTTCAGTATAAAATCATTTCTGCAATGATCTATTCATGTAATAATTTTCAGTATAAAATCATTTCTGCAATGATCTATTCATGTAATAATTTTCAGTATAAAATCATTTCTGCAATGATCTATTCATGTAATAATTTTCAGTATAAAATCATTTCTGCAATGATCTATTCGTGTAATAATTTTCAGTATAAAATCATTTCTGCAATGATCTATTCGTGTAATAATTTTCAGTATAAAATCATTTCTGCAATGATCTATTCGTGTAATAATTTCCAGTATAAAATCATTTCTGCAATGATCTATTCGTGTAATAATTTTCAGTATAAAATCATTTCTGCAATGATCTATTCATGTAATAATTTTCAGTATAAAATCATTTCTGCAATGATCTATTCATGTAATAATTTTCAGTATAAAATCATTTCTGCAATGATCTATTCGTGTAATAATTTTCAGTATAAAATCATTTCTGCAATGATCTATTCATGTAATAATTTTCAGTATAAAATCATTTCTGCAATGATCTATTCGTGTAATAATTTTCAGTATAAAATCATTTCTGCAATGATCTATTCGTGTAATAATTTCCAGTATAAAATCATTTCTGCAATGATCTATTCGTGTAATAATTTTCAGTATAAAATCATTTCTGCAATGATCTATTCATGTAATAATTTTCAGTATAAAATCATTTCTGCAATGATCTATTCATGTAATAATTTTCAGTATAAAATCATTTCTGCAATGATCTATTCGTGTAATAATTTTCAGTATAAAATCATTTCTGCAATGATCTATTCGTGTAATAATTTTCAGTATAAAATCATTTCTGCAATGATCTATTCATGTAATAATTTTCAGTATAAAATCATTTCTGCAATGATCTATTCGTGTAATCATTTTCAGTATAAAATCATTTCTGCAATGATCTATTCGTGTAATAATTTTCAGTATAAAATCATTTCTGCAATGATCTATTCATGTAATAATTTTCAGTATAAAATCATTTCTGCAATGATCTATTCGTGTAATAATTTTCAGTATAAAATCATTTCTGCAATGATCTATTCATGTAATAATTTTCAGTATAAAATCATTTCTGCAATGATCTATTCATGTAATAATTTTCAGTATAAAATCATTTCTGCAATGATCTATTCATGTAATAATTTTCAGTATAAAATCATTTCTGCAATGATCTATTCGTGTAATAATTTTCAGTATAAAATCATTTCTGCAATGATCTATTCATGTAATAATTTTCAGTATAAAATCATTTCTGCAATGATCTATTCATGTAATAATTTCCAGTATAAAATCATTTCTGCAATGATCTATTCATGTAATAATTTTCAGTATAAAATCATTTCTGCAATGATCTATTCATGTAATAATTTTCAGTATAAAATCATTTCTGCAATGATCTATTCGTGTAATAATTTTCAGTATAAAATCATTTCTGCAATGATCTATTCATGTAATAATTTTCAGTATAAAATCATTTCTGCAATGATCTATTCGTGTAATAATTTTCAGTATAAAATCATTTCTGCAATGATCTATTCATGTAATAATTTTCAGTATAAAATCATTTCTGCAATGATCTATTCATGTAATAATTTTCAGTATAAAATCATTTCTGCAATGATCTATTCGTGTAATAATTTTCAGTATAAAATCATTTCTGCAATGATCTATTCATGTAATAATTTTCAGTATAAAATCATTTCTGCAATGATCTATTCATGTAATAATTTTCAGTATAAAATCATTTCTGCAATGATCTATTCGTGTAATAATTTTTAGTATAAAATCATTTCTGCAATGATCTATTCATGTAATAATTTTCAGTATAAAATCATTTCTGCAATGATCTATTCATGTAATAATTTTCAGTATAAAATCATTTCTGCAATGATCTATTCGTGTAATAATTTCCAGTATAAAATCATTTCTGCAATGATCTATTCATGTAATAATTTTCAGTATAAAATCATTTCTGCAATGATCTATTCATGTAATAATTTTCAGTATAAAATCATTTCTGCAATGATCTATTCGTGTAATAATTTTCAGTATAAAATCATTTCTGCAATGATCTATTCATGTAATAATTTTCAGTATAAAATCATTTCTGCAATGATCTATTCATGTAATAATTTTCAGTATAAAATCATTTCTGCAATGATCTATTCGTGTAATAATTTTCAGTATAAAATCATTTCTGCAATGATCTATTCATGTAATAATTTTCAGTATAAAATCATTTCTGCAATGATCTATTCATGTAATAATTTTCAGTATAAAATCATTTCTGCAATGATCTATTCGTGTAATAATTTTCAGTATAAAATCATTTCTGCAATGATCTATTCTTGTAATAATTTTCAGTATAAAATCATTTCTGCAATGATCTATTCATGTAATAATTTTCAGTATAAAATCATTTCTGCAATGATCTATTCATGTAATAATTTTCAGTATAAAATCATTTCTGCAATGATCTATTCGTGTAATAATTTTCAGTATAAAATCATTTCTGCAATGATCTATTCGTGTAATAATTTTCAGTATAAAATCATTTCTGCAATGATCTATTCGTGTAATAATTTTCAGTATAAAATCATTTCTGCAATGATCTCTTCGTGTAATCATTTTCAGTATAAAATCATTTCTGCAATGATCTATTTGTGTAATAATTTTCAGTATAAAATCATTTCTGCAATGGTCTATTCGTGTAATCATTTTCAGTATAAAATCATTTCTGCAATGATCTATTCGTGTAATAATTTTCAGTATAAAATCATTTCTGCAATGATCTATTCGTGTAATAATTTTCAGTATAAAATCATTTCTGCAATGATCTATTCGTGTAATCATTTTCAGTATAAAATCATTTCTGCAATGATCTATTCGTGTAATAATTTTCAGTATAAAATCATTTCTGCAATGATCTATTCGTGTAATAATTTTCAGTATAAAATCATTTCTGCAATGATCTATTCGTGTAATAATTTTCAGTATAAAATCATTTCTGCAATGATCTATTCATGTAATAATTTTCAGTATAAAATCATTTCTGCAATGATCTATTCGTGTAATAATTTTCAGTATAAAATCATTTCTGCAATGATCTATTCATGTAATAATTTTCAGTATAAAATCATTTCTGCAATGATCTATTCATGTAATAATTTTCAGTATAAAATCATTTCTGCAATGATCTATTCATGTAATAATTTTCAGTATAAAATCATTTCTGCAATGATCTATTCGTGTAATAATTTTCAGTATAAAATCATTTCTGCAATGATCTATTCGTGTAATAATTTTCAGTATAAAATCATTTCTGCAATGGTCTATTCGTGTAATAATACACTCATTCATGTTTGTATGTACGTTATCACTTTCCATATCGATTTTGAAAAAATGAGATCGTCCAATCACCAACGATGAAATATGCATGTAATTAACTGGTATAACTAGGATAAAAATTTTTTTTTAAAAATACGATTTCATCCATTTTAAAATGAATTGTTCCCATACTCCTCCATATTCTATGAAGTATTCCCAAAATTATGTCACGGAAACATTGACCACTCAAAAACTATTGATCTGACCAGACTGAAATTTTGCATGGTTGCGGTTACCGTTATCAAAGAGAATCCGATTCATACATCAAATGTGGGAAAAAAATTGGAAATTTAAATTCCGCCCAAATTTTGACAGCGACCGTATTTTCAAGGTCATCGTCAACGGTCAAGGTCAGGTAAAATGCAGGACTTCATTGGCTACAATATGTGCCAAGTAGTGAATTATCAACAAAAGTGTGACTGCCACCTTTTCTGTGAACTTTGACCTAGATATTCCAAAATTAAATCAGTTCTAAAGTGAGACCATGACTGATATTTTCACCAAGTTTGGTAACGCTTGGTCAAGCGATGTGGACGCTAGGCCTTACACAAACAAACTCGACCAAATACGTAATCTTCTTCGTAGACGTAATAAACAACATATTAGGGTAGAATTAAAGTTCTCTCCATTTTTCTTCTAAGAAAAACTTTCGCAGCAAAAACGCATCTTACTAACCAAAACCGCAAAGAACTTTCTTTTCTTCCTTCACGTGGCTAACATCAAACAGAATTTTTATGGAAAAGTTTTTGAAGGTGAAAAAGATCCCCTTTCAGAAGTAATTTACATGAATCGCCTTTTGTAAACAGTGTCAATCTTTGCTTCCCTCAGCACAAACAACAAGGGAGATTACTCTTTTGACTTACTCAGCTCTATTCAAATCAAACTTATAATTAATGAAAACTAATGCTTGTTATAGATCACTTTTAAATAACAATATATAATCTCGAAACAGAGACAACATATATTATTATATTAACTAGCTGTATCTACTCTGCATTGGCCGGGAGTCTTTGTACTTTCAGTTTTGTTTCAATCATTGACCCTCACTCTTTGCCTTTTTCTTAATTTCATGCAAGAAATTACTTACATTTTTCTTAAATGAAAGAATTAATAATATCGGTTTTGCCATAAAATCAATAGGACATCTTACGGAATGTTGAAATTTAAATCCCATAAATACTTTAGACACTTTTTCTCAATGACGAAATAGACATGGTACGAAATAATGTATATCTTTTTTATAACAGAGCGTTTCTACTGCGGACCAAGGGAAGAGTCTATCAGGCATGTGTACGCAGTGTGATGTATGGAAGTGAAACCTGGCTAGTGAGGATTGAAGACATGCGTTGCATGGAGATGATTCATATGAGAATGATACGATCGATGGATGTGTAATCCGAATCTTGAAGACAGATTTAGTTCTGATGACCTCAGTGGAAGATAAATCTGGATAGTATAGGAATATGTGTGCAGAACAGGAAGCTTTGATGGTTTGGTCACATTGAAAGAATGGATGAAAGTTCTTGGATCAAATGTAGAACAGTTAAGGTAGCAGGCCCAGTTCACAGGGGAAGGACAAGGAAAACATTGAAGAAAGTAATAAATATTGACTTGAGATAAAGAGGGATGAATCAAGACCTGACCAGAGATAGGTTAGTTTGGAAGTCAATTTTTTAAAGACGTCCAACACATGTCAGCATGTAAAACAGACGTTAAACCGATGATGATGATGATGAACAGCTGTTGCATGCTGGTCCGTTTGGTTTTTTTCACATTGGAATTTCATGACGTTTAATTGAATGGTACCGTTTAGCAATTGAATAAAATTTATATATATAAAAAAAATAACATATTTGAAACAAGCAAATTGTAAAGAGTTATGTTTGAACGTGAACTGCTAGAGAAACGGTTGAACGTGAACTGCTAGAGAAACGGTTGAACGTGAACTGCTAGAGAAACGGTTGAACGTGAACTGCTAGAGAAACGGTTGAACGTGAACTGCTAGAGAAACGTTTGAGCGTGAACTGCTAGAGAAACGGTTGAACGTGAACTGCTAGAGAAACGGTTGAACGTGAACTGCTAGAGAAACGTTTGAGCGTGAACTGCTAGAGAAACGTTTGAGCGTGAACTGCTAGAGAAACATTTGAGCGTGAACTGCTAGAGAAACGTTTGAGCGTGAACTGCTAGAGAAACGTTTGAGCGTGAACTGCTAGAGAAACGTTTGAGCGTGAACTGCTAGAGAAACGTTTGAGCGTGAACTGCTAGAGAAACGTTTGAGCGTGAACTGCTAGAGAAACGTTTGAGCGTGAACTGCTAGAGAAACGTTTGAGCGTGAGCTGCTAGAGAAACGTTTGAACGTGAACTGCTAGAGAAACGGTTGAACGTGAACTGCTAGAGAAACGTTTGAACGTGAACTGCTAGAGAAACGTTTGAGCGTGAACTGCTAGAGAAACGTTTGAGCGTGAACTGCTAGAGAAACGATGTTTTGTGAGAATGTTATTATATCGAAGATAGCTTGACCGTGTAAATAAAGTGGCTCAAGCCCCTAGGTCACTTCTCAAAATGTTTAGTGCTTATACATACTTGTTTTCTTCCTGAAATGTTCGACACATAACAACCAACTAATGTTCAGATGATACTCTCTCTTCCGCATCATCATCATCTCCTCGGATAACACTTATGACGGCTTTTTTCCGTTAATAACATCAGCTTTTCAATTGTTCCGATCATATCACGAGTTTCCTATCTTGTTTTTCAACGCAATATTCAGCATTCATCGCAACAGCCATTCCACAGACATTTTCTGCTTCTTCAAAAAAGATTTGCCATATTTCACCGCAATATTTCTTTTTCAAAGAAAACCGACAACTTTTATATGGACAACGAACAGGAGGATCCGATATTGCCTGGGATTAAATGAAAAATTTACTCATTCTTGTCTTGACAAAGTACAAAATAGACTTCGAAATCTAGTGGGAGTTAATCTCTTCTGTTCCTTACAGCCCCTTTCTCCCAGAAGGGACGTGGCTAGTCTCTCTCTATGATGATTCTGATATCGATATTTCTATGAAAGGTGCTCTATCAAGCTTCAATGTCTAGTTCTTATTTGTAAGATTTTCACAGCAAAAACTCGTCTTCCTACCACATCTGGGAAGAAAAAAAGCTTTCTTTCCTTCCTTCCTCTTTGTGTCTAGCGTCAAGTAGAATTTCAATGAACGTAGCTTCTGTACAAGGGTTTCTTCGTCTGTAGAACACATTACTATGGGACTACTTCTTAGCAGATTACAACATGGTCATCTTCAAATCCAACGTCAACAAATACTTTTTATAAACTATCCCCCATAAGTAATTAAACTTAGTTCACCCTATTAATCATTTTTAATCCTCTCATAATATTCTTCATCTTTCATTTGACAATCCATCCATCTTATTAACCTTTTGAAATAAATTTTGGTAAATTAATAATTAACCCCCTCGAGGCACACCAGACATTTCCTAAGACACAACGAGGACCTGCGAGTACGCTTTCTAGAAACCCTGAATCCCATATTAACATTTCCATTCTTGTTTTGTTTAATTTCGATAATTTTCATGTTACAAATAAATTAAAGGTAAAACTTATTTTTTTATGGATGCCAGGTACAAACGCAAACCCATGATAATATTGCACCACTTTGATGAAAATGATATTTACTAATCTAAGTCATCTGGGTGATTTAGTTTCAAAATATATATGGTTGTAGGGGTCTCTCTCGAAAACTCCACCTGGAGTTTTGGGGTCTCTCTCGAAAACTCCACCTGGAGTTTTGGGGTCTCTCTCCAAAACTCCACCTGGAGTTTGACTAAACAGACAGGAACTACAACACGCACTTGGTTAAAAAGTAAAAGTCGGCTTCCGGTTTTTAAATTGGAAACTGACAGTGTTTATCAAAAAACAGTTACCCATTGTTTTGTTTTTTTGTTTTTTTGGGGGGAAGGGGGGGGTAATAATTTGTTTTCGCCATTGTTTTTATTTATTATTTAAAAAAAATTTTTTTTTTTTTTTAACATAGTTCACCACAAACAAGGCAGGCCGCCACTGTAGACGTAAGGGGCTACTGAGAAAAGAAAAGGGAAGAAGGAAGGGGGTCAACCTAACTTGGGATCTGCGCAGCGAGATGTCTGTTTACATTAGTTTTAAATTTCTGCATGTCTGTTCTGTCGGGGAAACAGGGGACAGGGAGAGAGTTCCAGAGGCCAGCAGTACGAGGAAAGAAGCTATTTGGGTAGAAGGCTCTCCGACATCTGGGGACCTCCACAGTGAATGAATGAGATGTAGTTGATTGGCGAGTTAGTCTAGGGAATTTACGTCGAGGGGGCACCAGAGTAGCCAATTCATCAGAGCATAATCCATTGAAGTATTTGTAAAACAAGCACAAGGATGCCACATTGCGGCGATGGGACAGAGGCTGAAGCATGGTTGACAGTGAGGGTCCAATTAGGTTGGCGATTCATTTTTGGACCTTGTCAAGGAGGGAGAGACTAGTAGATGATGCACCAGCCCAGATGTGACAACAATACTCCATGCATGGGCGGATGGTGGCTTTGTAGAGATACAGGATAATGTCGGGTGTGAGGAGTTTACTAGCACGGTAGAGGGAGCCAACCTTCTTTGTGGCAGCCTTGGCAATGTCTTCAATGTATTTGTTCCAATTCATGTTACCTGTGAAGGTTAGGCTGGTTTTTATAATTGGAAATTAAAAGGAATTTTTTTTTTTATTACAAATAATCAAATCAAACGTTTTGTTGGGGGGGGGGGGTACTTCTTTTTGGCGATTATGTGTGGTTTTACGACCTTACCACTCGGACTTAGGGTTAGCGGTAAAATAAATCTGGTTAACTTGTAAAATGTTAAAAACTAGCGAAATAAAAAATTACGCCAAAAGAAAATTATGAGGGACTGTTTTTTTGGATAAAAAACGCGTGCGAATTTCCAGTTTCAAATCCGGAATACATCACCAAATAGACTTACTCTTTACCCATTATATATATATATAAATTTTTTTTTATTTTTTTTTTTATATAGTTTTAATGGTTGAGAAACTTCCGAGACTATATATATATACACACACACGCATATATATATATATATATATATATATATATATATATATATACACACACATATGCACACACACACATATACATATACATATTTCTTTGTTGGCCAACATTTCAGAAGGTTTTCATTGTTTTTGACATTTAAGCTGAGTCAGGTTTTACTAATACAACCTTGAAGGCATTATTGTACAGTAACAATAGCCGACAGTTTAGAGAATTACTTTAACAATACCCCAGTAATTAAGTTAGAAGTGAAACTCAAAAGTCATTTCAAAAGTTCTGATAAAATTGGATGATTATTCAATCAAAAATTTGGTTGTTTTGTTTTACGGCATATCAACTATTTGGGGGGATATTTAATGTCAAATCTAGTCATTTTGCTAAGTTTTTAGTTTTCAAGTTCTTAATATTTTCATATATTTAATAGATTCTATTTTGTATATTTTTTGGAAATAAGTAGGGCATAATTGATGAATTCTATTTGACCCATAGATGGAAGCCCGACAGGTTTTCATGTTTATGGGCACAATATTGAAAAAATTAACAGTAGTATCTCGAGAATGTATGAAAGTATACGTTGAATATGTCATTAAGTATAATTTAATCAAACTATTAAAAAAAAAAAAACTTAAAGTGTAAGTTTTTTAAAAATCAATTGTATTAACATTTGGTAATTATTGTTTGGGTTAGAATAGAAGGCAGAAAAAGGAACTAGATATTCTGATTAAATAAACTAAGTCCAATGCCATGAAAGAAAAAAGTTCATTTCTTATTTTTATAAGCTCGTAATTTAGGTTATAATAAATAACTTGTAAATAAAATGGATGAACTATCAAGATAAACGTTTAACAGATTTATTAAAACTGAACACAGAATAAATTAATGAATTAATTTGCCGCTATACGCGATTGACATATTAACTGGGAAGAAGACCATTTCCAAGGGCGATAACTCTTAACTCCTGAAATGGTTCAAGGGAGGTAATTCGTTTTCGTTAGTTGTCCTAACACTGATTCACTTGGTTTTGATGGAATGGAAGAAACAAAAAACAAACAACAGAAAACATTCAATTTCAAGAGTTGAGAATTAGCTAAAAAGCTGAGTGACCTTGGCACCAACCAATGGTTGCACCACTAATTATTGGTTGACTTTTCTCGTTTTTTTTTTTGTTTTTTACCACTGTCATTCCAGACAGATTTAAATGCAGTCGATTTCAGTACAATTGGAGAAAATTATATTTGTTTCGGTTAAACACAGTTTTCGGTGTTCACTTTGATCAGCATTTAAAATGAACATCTCTGAAATTATTCCCAACACGAAATCAGAAAGTTAATGATTGTAATTCTACGAGTTGATTCATTGTCTAATCAGAGGCGGTGAGTTGGAGTTGTTGTTTAGTTTTATTTATTTATTTATTAATTAACATCGCTCACCCCCAAAAAGCTGCCACTGTAGACATAAGGGGCTACTGAGAATTAGGGTGAAAGATTTGGGAGCCATCCTAAATTGGAAGCTGTGCAGCGAGATGCTTGTTCACATTACTTTAAAATTTCTGCATGTCGGTACAGTTGGGGAAACAGGGAGGGAGTTCCAAAGACCGGCAGCACGAGGAAAGAGCCGGAGATCAGATTTTTTTTTTTGTTTGAGCAGGACTGTGGATTTGATGTCTTGGAACTGGAGTAAATTCTTTGCTTTACGGGTCAGTGAAATTTGACCGATTCCCAGTGAAAAAATAATTCAATTAAACTTCACAGAAATCTAATAAAAAAAGAAACAAGAAATAAAAGGACCAGCATGCAACAGCTTGTTTCTTTGCTCAAGTTTAAAATAGCATTTTCATCGAACTTGCAGATTTAATGGGTATGATGTTATCTGTTCATTTATTATACAGGGTGATCAGCTTAAATTTGATAATTTTTTTGTTGTTTTTATTCTCTCATTTCAGAACTAGTTGAATTGAATAGAAGTAAAGTGCAATGAATAGGTGTTTGAGAGTTGGAGACAATGGACAACTGGAAAGCACTGCGATATTGGAAGAGAGTGACACGCAGCATGATTCCCGCTGGATTCAAAAATTTTAAATATCTAAGCTTTGCGCCTTGAATACCTTGAGATGTAAGTTTGGAGAATTGCGATGGGATATGAAAGCAGTGGCTAGCAGGAAGGATCATAGAAGGCATTTTGACTGTGTCCACACAACAAAATTTGTACTGTTTCCAACAAAGGCCACCTAATGCTACCCAACATTTTTGAAAATGGACTCGATTCAAATGGGTATATTGAGTTGTCGTCAATTATTGTGTGGAGAGCGTGGCTGCGGGAAGGCAATACACGTGGCAGCAGGACCAAGTTCAGTATCACACCTCCAGGAAAACCTTCCACGACTTCATAAGTCCTAACATCTGGCCTCCACAACTTGCCTGATTGAAACCCCATGGACTATTATTTGTGACGTAGTTGAGAAATACACAAATCACACCACCTGAAACACCAAGAACATGCCGATTGTCAGGATCAAGCGGGTGTTTAGACGTCTCTGGAAAGGACACCATGAAGGCCACATACTCCAGGTTCAGGTCTTGCCAAGAGGCCATGGTGGAGGCTCAGGGCGGCTTCAAGTGAATTTCTATTTGGCAAGAAAGTATGAGTTTTGAACACGAACTAATTCCTTATACATTTTTAAATAAGAATGGGATAACAATTTTAATTACTTCATGCAATTGAAAGGCGAAGAGCAAAAACAAAATTCGAAATAAACAAGAACAAATAATATGAGTCAATTTAATCCCGCATTCATTTGTATCAACGTGTAGAAATTTAAATGTAATGCGAACAAACATCTTGCTGCACAACTCCCCACTTAGGATCGACACTATAAATCTGGCCCTTAACTCAAAGGAGCCCCTTACGTCTCAGTGGCAATACGCCTCGCTTGGTCGTGAAATAAAGTTTTAAAAAATAAAAAAAAATGTGTAGAAATTTGGATGGTGAAGCTATTGAGGTAATTCAGAAGTTTTATTAACTTGGTGACACCATTGGAGCACAGGGTGGAGCTGGTATAAGTGTAATTGCAAGAGTTAGGAGTGGATAGAGTAAGTTCAGGGAATTTCTGTCATTACTAACCAGCATGTGTACACAGTGTGATGATGTATGGAAGTGAAACCTGACCAGTGAGGCTTGAGGACATGCGTTGCATGGAGAGAAATGATATGAGAATGATATGATGGATGTTTAAGATGAGTCTTGAAGACAAGCTTAGATCTGATGACCTCAGAGGAAGATTAAATCTGTAGTATAGGGAGATGTGTTCAGAACAGGAGACTTTGGTGGTATGACCACGTTTAAAAAATGTATGAGTTCTTGGGTTAGTAGATGATAAATGGTTGAGGTAGCAGGTTCAGTTCATAGGGGAAGACCAAGGAAAACACGAGCGGAAGTGATAAAGATGTACTTGAAAGAAGGATAAATAAAGACCTGGCCAGATATTTCTACAAACCGTCCAACACATGTCAGCATGTAAGATGAACATTAAAAATTATTTTTCAAATGTGTATTTTACAGACGATTGACAGAGCGAATCACTTAGATATTTTCTAAAAAAAAAAAAAAAAAAAAATGAAAACTCTTTAATGTGGTGTGTAGTTTTCTCAGCGTAAATATTATTACTATCATAGTTTGATTCTGGAGTTGAGCCAAGAAAAACAAAGCCATTATTGGCGATCAAGTTGCTGTCAACTTTAACATTTATAAATAATGTAAAACTCGTTTTAGATATTAATAAATCCTTTAATGGCTTTCCCAATGTTAACAAGTGCTTATATATATATATATATATATATATATATATATATATAAATGGCGTGTGTATTCCTTAAAATAAGATCCTGTTTCTAGATATCAGTTTCAATCTCAATGGAGATTCGTTTTTTTTTTGTTGTTTTGTTTTAACATGTGTCCCTGCATCTTTATAAAGAGGCTCTGTCGGTCAAATCAAATCATCAACTATGAGCAATACGAAGGTTTGAAATAGCATTTTCATAAATCAACCCAACAGATTGAATAGATACATCCACGTATCTCTTTAGGGCGTTTTATTCATTGCAATTTCTGATTTGATAGATCGAGCTTCCATCTGGGTAACTTTTGGAGAAAAATCGTATTTTAAAAGGAAATTAGTGATTCCTTCAGAATTTGTTTGGAATTCGTAAATACAGCTTCAGTCTGGATACATTTCGAAAGCATCTCCTATTCCTCAAGAAAATTGGCAACTGACAAACTGAAAGGCTTCTTCCTCTTTCTGCATCTACGAAATTGCCAGCATTCAAAGAGACTTGACGGCCCGCTATCTTATTGGCATCAAACGTATTCACAAACCTAGACCGGCAGCAGATCGTCAGGAGCAGAAGACATTGATTGACCTTCCACACAAGTTTACAACAGGCTATAAATGACATAAGAAAAACTCAAAGGCTAACATCTTTCTATTGTTTGATCCGTCATACTTGCGCTCAAAATGCACTCTTCGCCAGTCCGTCACGCTCGAAATGCACTTTTCGCAAGTCCGTCACGCTCATGGTGGAAATAGCATTTTTGTCGCTAAATACAGAGTTAGCACAAATCTTATGAATGGATCCATTCTCGTTTCTCTCCTAATAAATCCCCGATCAATAACACAGGCAATGGTTGTTACTTATCTGGGTAGGAATGCAAAAAATGGTTGTGAACGGGAATTACCATAAAAGACAAAGTTTGCTTGTCTTCATGGAAATAGGTCATTAATCATTTTTTTTTAAAAATCTTTCTTTTAAATGCTTTGCTTGTTTAAATTATTGTTTGTACATGTTAAGATTTTTAGATGTGACCAAGCATCTTTTCAAGAGGCTCTGTCTGTCAAGTTATTTCCATGGAAGGTGCTCGACTGAGCTCCAATCTCTGGTTCCTCCTTGTAAGACATTCACAGCAAGAACTCGTCTTGTTACCACAACAGTGAAACACTTTCCTTTCTTCACTCCATGTGCCTAGCATCAAACGGAATTCCCACGAACAGTTTCTTTATAAGAATTTCCTATCTGTAAAACACATTACTATGGGACTGCTTCTCTGCATACTACAACATGGTCGTCTTCAAATCCAATGTCAACAAATACTTCTCATAAACCATTCTCATAAGTATTCAAATTTTGTTTATTCCATTCATCATTTTCAATCCTCTCATAATATTCTTCATTCAATTGTCAATCTATCCATTTCATTAACCATTATCACCAAGTGGCTTTTGGCCTTGATTAAGTGTTGTCTTGTTAGTAAAAAAAAAAAAAGTCATTTTTATCGTAAAAGTGCAAATTAAAACTACATACTTAAAAAATGAATCTATTCTGGTTTTATTACCCCCCCCCCCATCACCACCCTTTGAAAAAGAACATAAAAAAGACGTTACAATAGAATTCCACGGAGAAAAAAAAAAAAAAAGACGTTATCACCGTTTATTTAATTATCGTAACAGACACGTCCCACGGAGATAGAGTAATTAATTATTTAGTCCCTTTTCTCGGTAAACTTTAAATGCCAAAGTCTTCACAAAATATCAGCATCACTTATTGAGCAGGGAGAGCTACCCCCCCCCCCCCCCCCCGCGCCACTTACGACTAAATTTGCTATACAATTCATTGGTTCATTCAAATACCATCATCCACATTCAACGATGGCGTCGATATATATTTAACAGAATTAACCCGCATCTGCTGATTACATTTTTACAAAAAAGAGTCGGGGTGTTTAATGTTAGATCCGTGTTATTGTATTGTAGTGAGCGTCGGGCCCCTCATGATCGGGGACAGATTGTGACTGGAGAGAAATCAAAATGCGATGATTTCACTTTGATGTCGAAATCTCAAGCAACACCCATGGCATCTCTTTACCAAAAATGAAGAATACTAGCATGTGACCGTTTTAAATCACAAAGACTGTATTGGTTTGAGCGTGTTAATAGTAGTGGGGATGTATCAGAATTGTGACCCCTGGTACACAGGAATGAGACACCAATGCAAGATCTGGGAAGAGGTAATCAGGGATAATCTGAAAGACAGGACCAAAACCTACCCCTTAAAAAAAAACTCTGAAGAGATGCTTTGATATCGGCTACCAAAACTTCCAATAATTGTAACTACTACGACAACAACTACAACTACTACTACAACGACAACAACGACAACGACTACAACGACAACAACTACAACGACAACAACTACAACGACAACAACTACAACGACAACAACTACAACGACAACAACTACAACAACAACTACAACGACAACAACGACAACAACTACAACGACAACAACTACAACGACAACGACAACAACTACAACGACAACAACTACAACGACAACAACTACGAGTCCCGAAAACTGCCAGTGTCATAGGAGTTGCTGAATTGAGGAATGTAGCGTCAGCTGTCACCACCTCTGGAAGTTGTGGGCGATTATCAGAGCTGTACTGGGTGACTCTTCAAAAATACCACCTGACAAGCTCCGCTCTAGACACTGCCTTGAGTTTGGTAGTAATGGCCCTCTTCAGTTCAGGAATAGTGTGGAGATTGTTTTGAGAGACATCATCCGAGATAAATCCATAGATAAAAATATGAGTGGGGGGTGGGGGTACTACTACTGATGAGACGATCATAAAAGTGTCTCCACAGCTATTCCACCAAGTGCCCCATCCGGTTGAAACCACTGTTCATCCCTCACAACAAATCTTTGTCTGTCCAAAACTTCTTAACGATCACTAACTAACACTCAGTATTAATAAACGCAGATGAGCACATCAATGAATGGCGATAAAACAAATACTGTCGGACACTCATGAGTGAAACTTGGTGGACAAGTCAAGCATAGCTTAATGTTTATTTATACAAAATATGGTTGGATTGCATAAATAATTATGAATTTTTGGAGGGGGTTACCCAGTGGTGAAATTATTCCCAGTCCATTCGATGATGTCATCGGCCCACCTTTTCTTTGGCCTCCCCCACGCCGCCTACTCCTCCGCACGTTTCCTTGGAGAATGATCTTGGAACATCCATCTTATCTTGTTATGTGCTCGTACCATCCCAGTTTCCTCTTCACCGTGGTCAACAGATGCTCATAGTGACTCACATGTTGCTTGATGGTGTCACAAACTTCCTTATTGATAACACGGTTTTCTGGAGGAAATACCTAGGATTCTTCCGAGACATGTAATTTCCACTGCTGCCTGTATTCTTCCTCCGTAGTTCAAGATCCATGAATCACATGCATAGTGCAACAAGTGGAATTTGGAACCAATGTTTTTTGTCTCTCCAAATTGCCTTCAGCTTCGTCACTCCTGTTGCTCTTGCTAAGATTTTGATCTTGGAACCCTCTTCACAGATAATGACCCCCTCCTCAGGTATTTTAAACTTTTAACAGTCTTTAATTCCTATCTGCTGAATGATATTTTTGATTGGTTCAGAGCCGTTCGTCATCAGCTTTGCCGATCTCCATACCATATATAGCAGACGTTCTATCCAGTTTGGTGAGCGTTTCTTCACTTCCAACCAGTCTATTGATGACTGTGCCAGAATTACCTTCAAGAGCATTTGTAACGATGCATTCATGGAAAATGTTGAAGAGGAGACTGATGTACAGAACCAGCTTCCCAATGTCCGTTTGTCAAAGGCGATCAAAATCTTACTATAATACTACTGAACACAGAACCTCCAAACATATTCGGCAGAAAGAATAGCACAAAATTTAGCATGAAGCCCCTTGCGGTGTAAATAATGAACCAGAACTCGAGTCTGGCAGCAGAGACGGTGAACAGGACTTACAGTATTCTCGGCTGAAAACAGTTTGTCTTTGTCGGGAATACTCGGCAATGGTTTGATAAAAAGCGAGATCATACTGGGACTAGGGCATTTATGTGCAGTGATCACGTACATCCAGTATGCAGCTTCGTGGCCTATAAATTGTGAGCGCTGCAGAAGTCGTCAGGAAGCATTTGACGGACCGAAAAAGTTAGTTACACAAAAAATTCAATCATGGAATTGTTAATAAAATTCGTATTTATTTTTGTACAAATACACTTCAGTCTATGCCTGACTTGTCCACCAAGTGTCAGTCATGAATGTCCAACAGTCTGTTTTATCCACGTTCAATCAGAAGCACACCTAGATATGATGTGTATAATTGTCAATAACCAACACATTCCTCTCATGATGGCCCTCTTCAGTCCAGGTAGTGACGGTGGTTAAGTGGATAACGACATGGACTGACGACCTGGGTGTGCCAAGTTCGAATCCAGTTGATTCCATAATACCACTTTCACTTAGGGATGTTGGCAACCATTACGTGGTCCCTCCTGCAAGAATGCTAACAACAGAATCAAGCCGGTCAACAAAGTTGTACCATTCTGATTCATACAAATTTATTTTACTTTTTTCAGGAAAAATCTGGCGATTGTTTTAATATAATAATATAACTGCACAAATAAAAATATAAATAAATTTTTAAAATCGATGATGGAGGGGGGGGGGGGGTCCGGTGAGTGTGACGCCCATTTAAGATGAGACAATCACCAAAATATTCCAGCATGTCATCGAATGGCAATATAAAACAAAGACTTTTGAACATTCATGACTAAAACTTGGTGGACAAGTCAGGCATCAACTGAAGTTTATTTGTACCAAATATGATCGGATTGCCAAAACGATTGCGAATTTTATTTCGGATTCCATGGTTGATATTGTCCGAGGAGTCACCCTGTACGTTGTTCGGCTGCGAGGGACCCTCTTTTTGTTGTCCTTGTACCACACCCCCTTTGGATGCCTGGTGTGACATGAGTTATCATAATTAACATACTACTACTATTTTTTATAAACACTTATAGCTCCAAAACTATTGGTAGAATTGCACAAAACTTGGCATAAAGTGTCTTGGGATACAACATCAAGTAAAAATTAATTACGATGCTTACATAAAAACTACAACAATCTGCTGCTAGTACTACCTGTTTCACGGTCGGGTTTGCTTTCAGCAACTTGTCCAGTGAGGTGCGTGTGGACACCCAACAAATCAAAAACAAGAGCTGTCAAAGGGCGGATGAACTCCATGGAAGCCAACAGCCATCTATACTGATGGAGAATAAACAGTGAACCTTGGGTTTACTTTTAGTATCCTCGCAACTCTCGACCACCCCCGATTTTGTCTTTTAGTCTTAACATTTTACAGGCAATGTTTCTGACAAAGGGGTAAGAATTGCTGTTTTCTAGGTCAACTGTTGTTTTGAGTGGGTGGTATGTGGAGATTTTCAATCCTCTCATAGTATTCAACTGTCAATCTATCGATCTCATTAACCCTTATTCTTGAGTGATTTTAGGCCCTTTTAAGTGATGATTCCCTTAGTAAAAATAATTTTTTTTTTTTATAATAAAAAAAATTTGCAAGAGCAGTATTAAAAGTTGCCATCTGCACGGCTTTTTGTCGAGCGAAAATGAAATGATTTTAAATAAATTTTGATATTAAAACAAGAAAAACTGACAACACCCTTGTATTGCATAATTAGCAATTAATCACAGATTTGATTAATTTTATTAAAAACTTCGATTGACAGACAAGCATCACGTTCCACTCTAGATGAATAAATGCTCGACAACTCCTTTCAATAAAGTGACTTCTTCAAGAATATTTCTGGACGAACAGAATTTTGAAATTGCCACTTCAGGTTATTTTTTTAATTTGTTTTAAAGAGAAGCAAACGTTATTGCAAAAATATTGAAGACATTAACAAGACCTCATCTCCACATTAATAACAATTCTGTGTGTGTCTATATTTCTCCCATCAACGTAACTTTGATTATTACATTATTTATTTATTTATTTACTTTAAATTAAACGGAATAACATTAAAAAAATAAAAAATAAAAATAAAATAAATTTTTTTTTTTTTTTTAAATCAAGATACGTAACAGTAAGCTACACAATTGTAATAGATTGAATTGTAGAGCCAGCTCAGTTATCGGCAAACATTTGATAAGTAGCTCAGGTTACGCTTCTAACTTCGTCCTAATAGTTCGATGATATATGTAAATGAATAAATGCAAAGGTTTTTTTAATTTATCACTCCTATATTACCATAAAAACGGGTTACTGTTATTTAAATCAATAATACAACATCATATATTGAAATACTGTATATATAGTAGAGGCGAAAGACCCAAAGACAGCTATTTGAATGTCTAATTTGCATAACAGCTAATAATAAATTAATGTTTAGCTGCTGCTTCGGTTGTGGCCGCTTGGCGAACAGCTAGGTAGGGAGGTGGTTGTGGTGAAGTGGATAACATCGACTGCCGACCAGAGTGTGTCAAGTTCAAATCCAGTTTGGTCTATAGCACCACTTTGACTTATGAATGTTGTCAACCTTCATGTGGTCCCTCCTGTGAGTACCTGATTCTAGAAAGAATCGGTGCAAAAAGGCAACATAAGCAGATTTTGCCGCTACAAATGACATTTAAATATTGCGTTTATTCGACTTACACAAAAACATCTTTGTGAACGAAAACCAAACGCGCGTTTCAATAAAAATTTTGGTTACCAACTTTTTAATTCAATTCACTTCGAAAAACAGTTCTTTTTCGAAAAACAGTTATCTTTTACATTCATCATCAGTCTTTTTTTTTTTCCACTCCTGGTGGAGGACCTCGTCCCTGGTTTCTTTCCCCCTTATTTTATCCCTGGCTCTGCTTGATTGTTCATCCTCTTGATGCCTTGGATGGTGACTTCAGAGCTACTGGCAACTGAGGGCCTATTTTTTTGTGCGTCTCATTCAGAAGATTGTGCCATAGTCGCCATGCTATGCACTGCAGGTTGGAGGCGCTATTTGCCCATAGGTGTGTGTGTGTGCGTGTGTGGCCGTTGGCTCAATAGAGCTCATTCACCCTTTTACAGGTTTCGTTTTTAGTCCTGTTGGGTGCCGACACCATCCTCCATACTGGGCCGAAGTCCAGTGGAGGTGTCGGTTTTACTCGTCGGCGACCTAAACCGCAGCATTAAAAGCATTCCTTTTATATTACAAACACTGATATGATATTATTTCTGTCAACTGTTGCTGATGTTTGAATATACACTGAATTACCTTCCATAGTGTTATATGCAAAGGAATAGCTATTTATACATGTCTATATTAAAACAGACAATCTGTACTACATTATAAAAAAACAGGCAAATAGAACACTTTCAAATTCGCTTGAATATATACTGACTTACCTCCCTTAGTGTTACACACAAAAGAATGACTATATAAAAAAATACAGATATTGAAACAAAAAAACTAATATTTACAAGTTGCGCGTGCGTGGTCCCCCTCTGTATGTGACTCAATGTGGCGAGTGTAAAATGCAATAAATTTGGGCAATTTGGGGCATTTTTGACCCCCTGGGAGCGCGAACCAGAATTTTTCTGAGGTCAAGGATGCTCATTTTATATCCAGAACAATTGCTTCTACATTTTGGCTAAGTTTCAGAAAAATTGAATGGATGGATCAAACGTTATGGGAGAAAAGGGTCATTTTTTGCCATTTTGGGGGCTTTTGACCCCCTGGGGCGCGAACCAGATTTTTCCAAGGTCAGCGATACTTATTTTCTATTAGGAACAATTTCTTCCACATTTTGGCCAAGTTTCAGAGAAATTGAATGGATGGATGAAAAGTTATGGGGGAAAAAATATCATTTTTTGCCATTTTGGGGCCTTTTGACCCCCTGGGGGCTAACCAGATTTATTTTCAAAAATCGAAGAATGTCACTTTCTAACCTGACCAAAGTTACAACTTCATGCAAAATTTCAGAGAAATTCAATGGATGGTTGCGGAGAAAAATCCGGACGGACGGACATGCCTCAAAACATAAGTCCCCCGATTTTATAAATCGGGGGACCAATTAAACTAGAGACAAGTGAACATACCAGTTCTAAGCAGATTTGAACCCGGCTTGCCAATTCTACAATCTGTATTAAAAACCATTACACCACTTCTACCCTCCTCCCCTCCTGTCATCTAAACGTCTCATGACAAAAATATAAATATTACGGCTGAGTAACCACTAAGTAACATTTGTCAACCATCAAACAAACCATTTATATTGCAAACTTAATCGGACGTATTTTATTTCATGTTTCTCTCCATATGTTATACCCAAGGGTAAATACACTTCCTTCGTATTCATTAATCCCACATGTATCGGAACAAGCACAAAGAAATCGGAAATATATATTGAGAAACTTCCGATGGAATTACCATAATTCCATAATTTACACTACATAAATTAAATCCCTTAAGCTTCGACTTGTAAGCGTTTCCTGTCTATTTGCTTTAACACGAAACAAGGTGATACGTATTATAGGCCTGGCAACCATACAGCAAGAGTTCACTTGCGTTAAATATTGATGGGTGCGTATAGGTACTCTTATGGCTGACACGCCATGTTTTCGTGACTTCGCGTCATCAACCTTCGGGCAGGTTACGGAATCGCCCAAAAGTCGACGAAACAATTAACCAAGCAGCCGATAACTTTTGGAAGAAATTAATCGCGTTCGATAACAAGAAATTAATTTCTATAATCTGTCAGCTTGTTGAATCTCCGGAAGGACTAATTGCGTTTACAAAAATTTAAAAAAATAAAAAGTAAAAATAAAAACATTTGCTTAACAAATCAAACAAAATCATCTTTAGAAACTGTTGGTGCACAAACAAAAAAACCTTTTATTTAAAAACATTTGATTAACAAGGTTTTTTTTTTTGTCAAAGGAACCAAACAAAAATAAACATCTAATTAATAACAGTTGTTTAGCTTGTTCTTTATTTTTAGATATGGTTTGGTTTTCTTTGTCGTAATTTATTGGCTGTCAATATTCAATTTAGTGTTTGGCAGTTTTCGCCTCGTTAACCCTCGGGCGCTTCCGTAACTTGCCTGAACGTTGACGACGCAAAGTCACAGAAACATAGTGCATCAGCAATAAGAATACCGAAATAGTAGCTAATATATTTATATATCATCATATTCGGTTTCAGAAATTGACTTCCAAGTTATCTCTGACCAGGTTTTTATTCATTACCTTTTCTCTCAAGTCCAGCCTTATCACTTCCTTCCAGGTTTTCCTTGGCTTCCCCCTGCTACCTCAAATGTTCTACATCTACTACCCCAGAAACTCTAATCTATTCTTTCAACATGGCCATACTATCTAAGTCTCCTGTTCTACACACATCTCTCTATACTGTCCAAATTTTATTTTCCTCTGAGCTCATCAGATCTGAGTCTATCTTTAAGACTTACGTTACACATCCATCGTATCATTCTCATATCATTTCTCATTTGTCAAATATAGTTCTATAGGTAGGGTAATTATTTATATTCTCAGAATACATTGCTTGTAGTAGAAGGAAATTTCACAATGAGAGTGGGAACATTAATCTTAGAAAACATTACTCGCAGAAAGAAAATTTTACAGAGAGGGTAAGGGGCATTACTCTTTGAAAAAAATATTCCCAGAAAAAACATTATTCTTTGAAAACATTACTCTTTGGCATTGCTAATCTTCTTTGTTCTCAACATGATTGACCCTCAGCCACCACCTTCTATTAGAGAGAAAAATAAAATAGAGAAATAAGGTTTTGATTTTTTGAAGTGACCGGCTGATTGATCGGATCTGGCCTCTCTGACCTCCGGTCTAGCCAAAGTAAGGACCAAAATGGAAGAATGGCTCAGCCACCAGGATCATGTCACAGACTACAGGTGGCCTCGGTTTTGGGAAGAGGGTGAAGCCTCTGCATGGGTTGCAGTCGGCGAATTTGTGGCCCGGCCGATAGGGCCATTCACTTTCATACATCATCACACTGCGTACACATGCCTGATAGACTCTTCTCTTGGTCGACAGTAGTGGTAACGCTCTGCTGGTTAGTAAAGGCAAAAGTTCCTTGAACTTACTTCATCCACTCCTAATTCTAGCTATCACAAGAGTACCTGCTCCACCCTGTGCTCCAATGGTATCACCAAGGTAACAAAACTTCTGAACAACCTCAATAACTACGTCATCCACACATATTTTTCCTATATTTGAATTTGCATTCGTCCCTGTTGTCTTACACTTCTTGCACACAAATTGGTTGTCCTCTCTCAACCTACCAGTAATTCCACTGCAATTCTTGTGTATCCAATGCTTACACGTACCACAGAAAATTGAGTTGCATCCGACTCCCTTACAATGAACTGAGCATGGCAATTTTCCTCTTTCCAGAATATTTCCAACCCTACAACCACTGATCAACACTTTTGTCTTGGTGACGTTCACTCTCAGACCTTTACTTTCTATAGCATTCCTCCACGTTTTGAACTTAAGTAAATCTTCCATTGTTTCACAAGTACCAAATCACCAACATCTCTTCTAGACAACCCGTGCAGAACTCCCTGAACAAATCCCCCAAGACTCAGTACAAAGCCCTGAGACACTCACTTTAACATAAAACCTTTCACTGAACGTGCCGTTCATTCGAACATGACTGAGCATTTCTGTACATTGCTTGAACAACCTTCACTAATCACTTGTTTGCCTAGAGTTTACGCAATGCCTACCAGACATCATCTCTTGGCACTGTCAAAAGCTTTCTCCAGATGCACAAAAGCAAATTACAGGTTCTTCTTCCGTGTATAAATATGGCATTATGTTAAAAAAACAAAAAAACAAGAAGCATTTCAGAAAGGGACACAAAGGCGTCAATAGACTGACTTTTCTTGTTTAAGCTAATATTGTGATAAAGTCGATAATATGTATTTTGACATATGACGACAGAGGGTAGCATGTCAAATGAATTTTGGTAGAAGCTTGAATCAGACAAAACATTATGCTGCTAACGAGGCGATAATTAAGCAATGGGCTTAAAACTTAGCCAACTCTCTCTTTCCACCTTTTAGCCTACTGGGCAATCATGGTTTAATGAATCATTCATCTCCTAAGATAGTGTTGAATTAATGGCATGATAATGTAAGATACTGGTGATCTTTTATTATAGCTAATGCAATTAGCCTCAATACAGGAGGAAGCAACACACACGATGCCGGCAGTTAGCAACAGTATATGATGGATTAAAATATTAATGATTAAATGACTGAGCTAAATGATTACATAGGTCTTTTCGATAGCACCCCTGTGCCGTGTAACAGCTGGACATGGCCATGTGGAAACCTAAATTAATACTAAATAATTACTGAGAACATTTTTAACACATGACTTGTTAGTATTATCTAGTAATTAGTTAATTAGTAATTAGTTAATTAGAAACTAGGAAGCATTTTAGTTAATTAGCAACATCTCTAATAATTATAGATTGGTTTCCATGAATACAAATGTATACAGAAAGAACAAAAATAATCCGGTTTCGGAATTTTTGAGATGAGAATTGATAATTCAAACTATTATCCTCCACTTAATTGTTATTTGCAATGTTTTGGCCGATGTTATCACCAACTTTCTTCACATGCATATTTTCGAACTTTGAATATTTTCGAACTTTGAATATTTTCGAACTTTGAATATTTTCGAACTTTGAATATTTTCGAACTTTGAATATTTTCGAACTTTGAATATTTTCGAACTTTGAATATTTTCGAACTTTGAATATTTTCGAACTTTGAATATTTTCGAACTTTGAATATTTTCGAACTTTGAATATTTTCGAACTTTGAATATTTTCGAACTTTGAATATTTTCGAACTTTGAATATTTTCGAACTTTGAATATTTTCGAACTTTGAATATTTTCGAACTTTGAATATTTTCGAACTTTGAATATTTGTGTCGAATTTTAAAACCTATAGAGAATCTAAAACTGAACCCTGTACTTAATTCATGAGAATGGATGGTTCCCGTTCAGTTAGCCATGAGTAGTTCAGTTTGAAATTCTATATTGGTTCCCGAACACGAAAAATATGCGCTGCATATTGAAGATAACAACCAAGACGAGAATAGTAATCCAAATAATCCCCCTAAAAAATTTTTTTTTCTTTTTAAATAAGCCTCTCTAGAATGAAATAAATTCATAAAATCCACATTTATAGCAAATTGGGATTTTTTTTTTGTTAGGTGATATTGCAGAAATAATGCATCAATTTTGACTAATTGATTAAACCCACCGAAAATATAATATAATCAGAAAATTTCACTAATTTAAACAATTGAATATCGACAAAGTCTGAAAATACTTTGAAAAAACTTAAAAATAAAAAAAACAATGAATCTCAGAAACAATTTTAATAATCTTTGTTAATTCTATGATTTTTGTCAAATGTACAACCGTTGTCTTGGTTTCTCAAAAGAGAAACATATATACTTCAAAATATGAGATGATAGTAATCCTCCTCTCTACCGTTATGGGTCCTACTTGCAGGGTTGCTAGGCCTTTTATAGGTATCGCCTTGGCTAGAAGGATTAAAAAAGAAAAAATACACCAAAGAAACGCCCACACAGTAGATAAAAATAAAACTGTTTGTCTCTCCTGTTAAATCTCAGAATTATCAACACTTACTCTAACAAACAAAGATATTTCTGTGTTGTTGTTTCTCTCATTTTTTTTGTTTTACGAGAAACTTTTCGTTTTTAAATGGTGAAAAAAGATGGAGTATACAAGTCAGAGTCCACTTTCTCAATTTCAATTTTTTTTTTTTCCCCCTGATGTGAAATTCTTTTTCCTCACTTTTTTTTTCTGTACTTTGGATATATTGTTAATGGACATATAAATAGTGAAAATGTTTTTAAGAAAAAAATAATACAAAATAGAAAAAATAAAAAACGAAAAATAGATTTGAGCATGAAAAGTAAAGTGTAATAATACTCACGCAACACAATAAGGCTTTTTATCATATCCTTTGTAATTCTTCATATTTAAAGTCATTCCACAGTTTTCGCATTTGAAGCAACCCTTGTGCCATACCTGGGCAAAGAAAATAGAATAATTAGTTTGAAATCAAATCAGATCACTTCTACAAGTCATAATACATAAAAAACAGAATCCCCAAAGTCAATCGAGACAGAAGTCCCAAAGTCAATCGAGACAGAAGTCCCAAAGTCAATCGAGACAGAATTCCCAAAGTCAATCAAGACAGAAGTCTTATTTTAATCATCTAAATTACAGTGAAACATTTCTTGATTTTTTTTTTCAGAATCGATACTTTATATATATATATATATATATTTTTTAAAAGTTAAATCATTCTTTTATATCCCCCACCCCCCGAGCAATGCCAGGACACGGGCCCTGCTAGTTAATAATAAAGAAATAGTAATTTGTAATAATTAATGTGGAGGCGAGAAACACGCATACAGACATGCTTGAAGTCACATAATATATACATTTATTTTTGAAGAACTCAAGGGAGAGAACTCAGTATAATTGCACATCGTAACTTCCTTTTAATCTGTTTCAGCGAGTAAGAGAAAAGGTCTCCACTGTAACTGTGAATAAGTATTTTCAAAAAAAAGCTAAAGCAAAATAGAATATTTTATGTTAACATGGGTGTAAGGAAAAAAAAAAAACGAGCAAAAAAACAAAACAAAGACAAGCTGGTTCGAATCATGTACTGATATGTCAGATTAATTGCTACTTAGGTCTGACTTAAAAATATCCGATAAGATAACTTTGTCAGATGGGTGGGGTGTTGGTGGGAGCTACTTAATTAGGGAAGCTGGCACTCTGGCCAGTCCACCACTGCTGGTAAAGGTATCACAGGTATATCGACTCTTCAGCTTTTTAGGTTAATGATAGAGGAAGAGGAAGAGGAGGAGGAGGAGGAGGAGGAGGAGGAGGAGCTGTCACCTGGGGCGGATATTAATTTTACCCTTTAGCCCTTATCATCAATAGCAAGTGGCAGTCCATTCATGTGGGTGACATTCACTCATTAAGATAAAAAGAACGAGCCCCTCCCCCCCCCCCGGGTTGGGGTTGGGGGGGGGGGTCAAAAAAAGAATGAAGAGAATCACAGACCATTTAGATGAGATTAAAAAAAAGTAAAACGGAGACAGATTTACTAAAATCACATTTTAGAAGGTTAAGTAAACACAGAAGTCGAGAAACATTAGTAGATGTTATTTCCATCTACTTAGGTACTAGTTCATCTTTAAAAAAAAATACATTAATAAATAAATAAAAAGGTAACAACCACCAGGAATGGCATCTACGGAAGAGGGGGCTCAAAGTTAATCAGTACAGAAAGGTCCAGAGAGTAAATTATATATATATATATATATATATATATATATAAACAAAACATTAAAATAAAATAAATAAAATGCAAAAGTAGCAATTAATACCCTAAATTAAAATTATCAAACATTTTTATCCACATGATAATTACTTATCAGAATTAAAATAAAATAAGAATGACGGTTGTAATCATGGTTTTATTCTCATTTTGAATTTGACTCACTCTGGCCGTCGCCCCATCTCCCTCCTCCCGCCCCGGCCGAGATTGAGATCGTCGCAGCACTGACACGTGCAAAACCTCCCACGTAATAATTTGAAACACGACTTGTTGGGGTCCTCCCCCCTCCCCTCTCATGTCCCATGTCGCCGTTATAGACAAAGCCCCAACTCTATCCCCCTCCCCCTCCAATGTATTTTCAATTTTCAATCTCCCGTTAAAGTGAACTTGAAATTTTATGCCATTTGAATTCCTTTCGCCGGCCCGATGAGTTGGTAGCTGTTCGCACCAATGAAACAAAACCTGTTTTGTCGCAACTAATGGAATAAAATCAAAAAAAAAATATATATATATATATATATATATATATATATGTATGTATGTTCTGTGATGCCATCCAGCGTTGCTGAATTTAAAAATCGCCAACGACTTCCTGGAACAATGCGGAAAACGTTCTATGCGTGTTTCTTCACCTTTTTATAAAACTTCTCTTCTTTCTCCAGATTTTTTGTTCATTTGCTTTTGACACCTGAGGATGATTCAACGAAGAATCGAAAACGTTTGTGAAACCTATGGAACATTTAATTTTTTTGATTTTAATACAAGAAACAAGAAAAAAACAATCAGAAAAATTTATAAAATAAAAAACGGGTATAATTAAACAGACGAATTCTGTTATTTTTAACAATGTTTGCATAAATGAGAAAATGCTGCCTAAATACACGCACACACATATATATTAAAAAATTAAGAAATTAAAGTCGAGCACTCTCGGGGCTGTTAAAAAAAGACTATCAAACAGCTTTAAAGCAAAGTTCCGGATACGTTCGTCGAACACTCTCGATTAGTCTTCTTTATGCTAGCCATTTCCAGGTATATATAGATCTTAATTTCCCTTAACCACGTGACAGTTTCCAGTGGCAGCGAGGATAGGGCAACTGCTTGCAGATTCTAAGCTGACTGCGAACCGGGTGTGCACCTCTCAACCGTCTGAAATTGTAACTTTCCTGCACTGATGAGAGCGATAAGCTTGAAACGTTAGCGTCTGTAGGTAAAAATAATTTAATATTTATTTATAAAATATATATGCTCCCTATCTATAGGTAGAGATCTCTGGTAGCGGAAATAATGGTTTCTCATTACCATAAAGCAAAAGTCTTCTGTGAAGAATAGATTTCACGGGTTTCCGACAGGCGGCGTAATAAAAAATATACATGTAACCAGAGACTACACATATTTCTTCCACTGTCGGTAGCGATGTTTGTTGGTACCTTCCGACCCCCCCCCCCCCAAAAAAAAAGGAGAAGGTCATACTCGGAGGATGGTATCATGTGGAACAAACATGCAGCCCCCCCCCCAAAAAAAAAGAGAGATAATGCCTGGGAGGAATGCATCATGACAAATGAAAATATACTACACTAACGACCAAAGAAAGATAAAACCTGGGAGGATTTTTTTTTTTTTTTCTCTCTCTCTCTCACACACACACACCCACACCCCCCCCACACACACCCACCCACACACACACACACAAAAAAAAAAAAAAAAAAAAAAAAAAAGGTGGTAATGCCTGGGAGGATTGAATGAACATGCTACACTATGCCTCCAAAATAAAGGAGGTAATACACGGTGGTTAAATGGTTAACGATGTGGACTGAGGACCTGGGTCAGGTTTTTTTACCCCGCCCAATAAACCGGTATTGTCCGGGCCTTCAGGTCTGGATTTACGCCGGTCTATCGGTTGTCCGTCCTGCACAGTTCTAGGAGGTGCACCCTCCCAGGCTTTGCCTTCTCACCCTTTGAGAGGGGGTTAGTTTATTGCTAATCGCCTGAGGCGCCTCTACCGGGGAATGCCGACGGGGCTGCCCAGGCAATTTTTAAACGGCCAGAGTGCTCAAATTCTAGAGTGCTGGTTTTTCAAATCCCACTTTCCCGACCTTGTGTCATATCTTACCTTGTGGGAGGAAGATAAATAAAAAAGACCTGGGTGTGTCGGGTTCGAATCCAGTTTGTTCCACAAAAACACTTTCATCAAAAACCCACACCTGACCTTGTGTCTAACCTCCTGGAGAGGAGGTAAATAAAATACCTGGGAGGATCCCTCCATAAAAGGAGAAGGTAATACCTGCGAGTATGGTGTCATGGTAACAGAAATGATACTACTCTAACACCCCCCCCTCGTCACCAAAAAGATGGTCTCATGACTAACAAAACAAATACTACATTACCCCTTACCCCCAAAGATGGATGTAATACTTGGGCGGGTTACCCTCACCCCTTTTTAAAAAAGGAGAAGGTAATTCCTGGGAGGACGGTCTTATAACAGAACAGAACAGATTACAATTTAAATCTTTGTAAACATTTTAAGGTGGATTTCTATAAGCAGTTCTAAAAAAAAAAATTTAAAAAAAAAAAAAAAAAAAAAAAATGTCCTCATTTAGTTAACAGCTTCGGTGCTCCGAGCAGACCGGTTACTGGTTTTCCATTTTAATAGCTTTTATTTTCAGAACCTCATTGCCTGAATTCTATTCTGGTCCGTCGCCTACTGCTTTTCGCATCATTTCATGAGAAAGGATCCCACCAAAATTCTATAACTTCCAATAGGTTACTACCAATCCTTCTTTATTAAAATCTTTTATTATGGCGCCGTTTTTATTGGAATAGGAATTCTTTGGATGAAGACATAAGCCCACCTACCCCGAAAACAATAGGGAAAAGATTCAAGGAACAACATAGTTGACTAATCAAGTTAACATATCGTGTCTCAATATAAACGTGACCCAAGTGGAGATAAATACCTCTGCCAATATTAATGATATGATTCTATACTTTTCACGCTTGATTGAAAATAGGATACCATTTCAAAATCATACAAGGAGATGGCATTATTAATATTGGTGGATTAGATCTGACGACCTCAGAGGAAGATTAAATCTGAACAGTATAGGAAATGCATGCAGAACAGGAGACTTCGATGTTATGGCCATATTGAAAAAATGGATGTGAGTTCTTGAGCGAGATGTAGAACAGTTAAGGTAGCAGGTCCAGTTTACAGAGGAAGGCCAAGGAAACTATGGCAAGAAGTGGAATGGACTTGAGAGAAAGATAAATAAAGACCTAGCCAGAGATAGGTTAGTTTGGAAGTCAATTTCTTAAAGCCAGCGTGTAAAACATAACGACGATAAACCTTCCAGTTGACCGATCAACAGAAGCAGAGTTAGAGAATGGTCAACACATTCAAACCCACCAGATTTCTATCCTTGGGATTTTTTTTAAAAAAACCTTGTATACCAGAACAATCCACGAACTATTGCAGAACTCAGGTAGCCGTAACGCAGCAGATCCATGGCATAACAATGGAAGAGCGTGTCAGGGTAATCTACAATTTCACTCGATGGCTCCAAGTATGCAATCCGCGCTGAAGCGCACATTTAGAATATGTCTCGCAAAATTTTTATCTTATAACAAGAGATACTGAACGAACTCGTTTTAATTATTATCATTTCAGTGTTATCATCTGAGTCATAAGTTATAAACATGTAGATGGGTCATATTTCAAGAGACAATGGATACCCCCTGTAAGAGTGCCTCCACCTATAGTGAAGCAAGAGTTGCGTAATCCCAAACTGCACTTCTCCCGAAACAGCATTGCCAGAGTCCAGTGGCAAGAAGAAGTCCAGGATGACCGGAAACAATGCCAGGATACGCAGAGAAATACTAATGTTATTTCAGGGTTTTCCTTCTCCTAAACTAGTTACCCAATTGAGGCTTTGGAGTCTAGTTTACTCTATTAGTTCAGCCATAGCTGGAAGGTATTAGTGAACATTTTTTTTTTTAATAGAATTTTGAAAGTTAAGTTTAATTTTTACGGAATAGTTTGATCATTAATTGAAACAAATAGTTTGATCATTAATTGAAACAAATAGTTTGATCATTAATTGAAACAAATAGTTTGATCATTAATTGAAACAAATAGTTTGATCATTAATTGAAACAAATAGTTTGATCATTAATTGAAACAAATAGTTTGATCATTAATTGAAACAAATAGTTTGATCATTAATTGAAACAAATAGTTTGATCATTAATTGAAACAAATAGTTTGATCATTAATTGAAACAAATAGTTTGATCACTAATTGAAACAAATTGTTATAAAATGATAATTTATTTTGTTTTAGTCGGTTTAACCCTCTCATTCATATTGTTCCACTAAAACACATAGAAAACTTTTTATAAATTATCACAACTTTTAATTTGAACAATTATATTGGTTTTTGTGAGAGTCAGCGTTATTATTCGTTACGGGCCTTTTTCGGAAGTGAGCTCAACTTAAACGAACGTGGTTCAAGAACAAGTTAGATCAGATACGTAAAATTTCTGTAATAAATCACGCATGAAAGGGTTAAAATAATGATTGCATGCGGTTGGGATACAGTCGGCCTGCTTCAAATGTAAAATACAGTATTTCTGATACACATGAATAACATAACCTCATCTAAAAAAATATTGTCAAACTTTTTTTTAAATCTCCCTCCCACAGCGGTAAGATGTGACACAAGGTCGGAAAGTGGGATTGAAAAGCCAGCGCCCTAGAGGTTGAGCACTGACCTACAAAAAATGCCTGAGCAGCCTCGTCTGCATTCCCCGGTAGGGGCGCCTCAGGCGATTAGCAATAAACTAACCCCCCTTTAAGGGTTAGAAGGCAAAGCCTGGGAGGGTAGACTTCCTAGAACTGCACAGTATAAACCCTAAGACTGGCGGAATCGAGGCCCGAAGGTCAAGACAGTGCCGGTCTAA
Organism: Sepiola atlantica; assembly: GCA_963556195.1. Taxonomy (NCBI): domain Eukaryota; kingdom Metazoa; phylum Mollusca; class Cephalopoda; order Sepiida; family Sepiolidae; genus Sepiola; species Sepiola atlantica. Next base: position 62,620,136 of record OY744547.1, read on the forward strand.
GGGGTGTAGCATCCATTGGAACAGATACTACACTTTGATCTCAGCCAAAAGGCCGAAACAAAAAAATATTGCCAAACACTTAATTTATGTAAAGCATTTTCTATAGATGAAAATACATTTTTAAAAAATTAAAAAAAATTTTTTTTTTTTTTTAAAGTTGAAATTATAAGCGTTGAAACCAACGATTCCGTTTCTGTTTATCGGATTTCATTCATAGAATTAGATTTTCCGTTTCAGTATTTCTAATCCAATTTGAACGCCAAAACCAACTCCGCGTCGTACATTTTGCAGATGAGCTAACAAGGCAGGCAAAAATGTCAGCTCTTCCAAGGTGTTAAAATCTTTAACGATTTTGAATTTAAATTCAAATTAGAAAAATAAAGCTTAAAGCCTCCTGTCAGCATGATTCATGTCATGACCATTATAATATATATATATATATATATATATATATATATATATATATATAATTTTGTTAATACGTTGATTTGACACGGCATTACTACAGATTGAAGGTGTTAAACTCAAGGTTAATCAGCTTTATCCATGTAAATCTCGCCCAAAAAACATTGATCTCTGCCTCAGACAAAAATAAATGCACTAAGTCTCAACTATTTATCCCCAACAATGTTCCCTATAAGCTGTGCAGTAGGTACAAGGTTACTTTATTATCATATTAGTGCAATTTACATCAAAACGTTGCCGCTTATTTTTATTTACAGAGTACTCGAAATTGGTCCTCTGCGTCCCAGTATAGATCGATCATGGAGGCGAGCATCGTCCAACTGATCATCTATTTAACCCTTATCCTTGAGTGGCACCCGGGCCTTAGATTTTTTTTTTTTTTTTTTTTACTAATGCGTCACGTATTTGGTAAAAAATTTTTTTTTTTTAAATAATTAAAGAAAAAAAAAACTACAGCAAAATAATATTGATTAAATGTCCGTTTTACATGCTGGCATGTGTTTGACAGCTTTTAGAAATTGACTTCCAAACTAACCTATCTCTGCCCAGGTCTTTATTCATCACTTTTTCTCAAATCCAGTCATAGCACTTCCTCTCATGTTTTTCTTGGCCTTCCCCTGCCAACTGATCCGGCTATCTTAACTGTTGTAAATCTACTAAAACAAAGCGTCCTCATCCATTCTTTCAATGTGATCAAACCAACAAAGTCTTCGGTTCAATACAAATCTAATTTTAATTTCCAGAGTACAGCAAAACGCTGCTGCTAATTTTAATTTTCACGAGTACAATTTTTTTGATCACGGGTCTGTATTATTTACTGTCTTCTCAAATAATGTCATTGAACACCATTCTGATATGCTGTGTGTGTTTGTGTGTGTGTGTGGGGGGGGTGTCTTCCTGTGAATAATATATCTATAGACCATAAATCATTAGGGAACTAAACAGTCGACACATTGATAGTATAAAAAAAAGGTAGATTTAATGATATCCAATTTGTAAACTATTGTCCACCCTTTGACCTTTAAGACTATTTTATTCTCTCCATGTGGTAACAATTCAATTACGAAATTAATGCATTTCAATTTCTTCATAAACAAGTCAGTTATTTTAAACATTTTTTTCATAGAAAACAAAAATGGTTTCATGACACTTAAAAATTCGAAAAGAATTCGGAAGCATTTAAACTGGCTTCAAAATCCTTAGCAAACCACCACTTAATTAAAAGATTGAAATTAGTTTTATAACGATTTGGTTCAATAAATAATTTAATGACCAAACGATAACGTAATAACTAAATTTAAAAATCCTATTTAAAAAAATTAATTAAAAATTATTAATAAAATAAAGTAAAAAAAACTTCCGAGCTATGTCAGGTAGGTAAACTGGCAGTAAATTAAAACAACAAAAAATCGATAGCTAAAAATCTAAAATCGATCTGTTATCGCCGGCAAATGTCTGGTTGGCCCAGATAACAAACTTATGGCCCAGGACTGTTTGTTTGCTAGTCTCGGATCTTAGCTGATATTCCCAAATGGTTAGCCATCTGATTACTGACCAGGCCCAATGTTGCTTAACTTGGGTTATCTTACAGGGAGGGGGGGGGGGGGGGAAATAACCGATGTGTCAATATGATTATAGCCGCATAATTCAACATGTACTTCTCAAACTTACATTGACTCACCATGCAATCCCTACAGCTACATATCTAGAAAACGGAGCTGTTAAACCTGACATCGTAATATGGGGCAAAAGGGAGAAAGTAGCAACCCTAGTTGAAGTCAGTGTCCCTAATTATGCAGGATTAAACAGAGCTGAAAGGGAAAAGATTACGAAATACCAAGGTCTTATGTACGACATGAAAAGAAACCGAAATCTTAGGAAAATCTCCATCATACCAGTAATTATAGGAGCAACAGGACTAATGAAAAAGAATTTCAAAAGCTATCTGGCGAGTATACCCGGTGAACCGAGTGCAAGAGAAGTACAAACAATTGCACTTAAAGGGACTGTTAGAATCTTAAAAAGATCTCTAGGCTGGAGTGTCTGAAATAGCCGGTGAATGTCTGGTATCCGGTAGGATGCCCCATCTCCAGCAAAAACGGAAAGATAAGAAAAATAAAAAAAATAAACAAAAAAAAACGTGAAGTTTTCTTATAGCTTAATTAATATAGAGATGTAGATTGTTCCCACCTTCTCTTTAACAGGTGTATTTGTTTTGGCTTTTTCTTTTTGAGATGTACTCGAGATGTTTGCCATTATGGTGAGGAAAAAAAACAAAAAAAACAAAAAAAAAAAAAATCAACAGAAGTACCTTCTGACCCCCCCCCCCCCCCCATGATAATCTGCTTTCATTTGGCTGAAGAGCGTCAATTCTGCCCGTTTCACTGGATGAGCAACAACTTTTCAATTTACTTATTTGCAATAAGTAGTGTGAAGAGGTTGTTAGTTTTTTGTTAAATACTAAGTCGTTCAATAAACGAAGTGGTCTGAAGGATCGTCGTCGGCGTCGGCGATACAAAAGAGAGATACCTTTTGAAGAGAAGAGAAAAACAACGGGGGGGGGGGGGGGGGGCTGGAAAGGTAAGTTGCAAAATACAAAACAAACAAGCAGGGATGCGAGCGGCAAATGGCAAAATAAGCTAGAATCATAAAGCTTCCCAACTTGGGAGCCATGAATACCCATTCCTTTGTAGTAACTAAGGGCAGGGAGGACCAAAATGCGCCAATCTTCAACAGATTTGTATTCCAACAGATAGTCGTAGAGACAAGTGGAGCGATCCCTCCCCCGGGGACTTCCTAAACAGCCGTGGTTTATTTTTTTTAATTTATTGGCCAAAAATATTTAAAAAAAAAAAAATTAAAAAAAAAAACATGTAAAAGTGCAGTTAAATATGTACGTCTCTCTCTTCATCAGATTTATTTTTGAATAGGCTTTTGATTAGTCCTCTATAAGAGGGTGGGGCCTGCCTGGCAGTCAGTCTTGACCAAAGTCTTCCACTCCAGGCTCCACAGTCGCAAGGATCTAAGTTTGTAATCCCTAGGGCTGCACGGTCACATTTACACAGCTCATACCACAAAAGTCTCAGTCTTCCAGCCTGCCGATGGATATGTTTCTGACCCGGGAAATCCAGCTTAAGGACATCAGTTATTTCCCGTATACCAAGCCTAGAGAGAAGAGTCTCGAAGAGAGTGTCATTTACACAGCTCATCCCAAGAAAGCTTCGGTCTTCCAGCCTGCCGACCTGTTGCGATGGACATGTTTCTGACCCAAGAGATCCAGCTGGAGCTTCGCTCGACATGGCCAAGCCATCTCATCCTGTCCAGCTTAAGGACATCAGTTATTTCCCGTATATCAAGCCTAGACCGTGTGAATGTTTCGTCCAAGGCGACTTTGAATCTGGATATGGTCGACATCGTCACTACTTTCTCTCGTAGGCAGAAACACTGACAGAGAATGCTGCTTTTCTTCTAACGAGACAAAAGCGACTATGGTACATCTTATCGCTGGGTCCCGTGGAGACCATGACTTGGCACCAAACCGGAAACCATCATGAATTGGCTCTACGAGTGCTTCTCCATCGCCATCATTCGAGGCAATGCCTTGAGCCTGCTCTCAGCCTGCCAAACCAGCAGAACATCTGATGAAACTTCCTGATGATCCGAATACAGTTTTTAATTTGGTGGCTGAAAAAATTTCTCATTAACTTTTTAAATCTAAATCTAACATTCATATTTTGTCAAATGTTGAATTATGTATTTTATTTTTTTTTTACAGAAAATTTTAAAAAGTTGTTAGAGTTATGGAGTAGAAGTTAGAGTTCGACAAATTTATTCTTTAAGAGTCGGAGTCTGAATTCGAAGTAGAATGTTTTGCACTTTTTAGATTTCGTTGATTAAAAACCATTTGCTAAATTCACAAAGTCTTGAAAAACATGTGATCCTCTTGTTTTTTGGGGGGTTTTTTGGGTTTTTTTTAAAGCTTTTTTGGGTTTTTTTTTCATGGAAGTCACTTTTTTATGGTAGTCATCAATCGATCCCCTCTATGTCTTAAGTGACCTACCGCATGACTTTGGGTTTATACTATATTTGGGACAATTAATTGGAATCGGAAAGCAAAAAAAAATCATAACTTTTTGGGGAATCGGAAAAATTTGTGCCTAATTTCCGCTTCCAAAAACGATTCTTTTTATTTATTTAAAAAAAAATATTTTTGTTTAAATTTAATTTGCTGGCACAAGTGTAGATGAAAATCTCACAATTTTGAATACGATACATAAAGGACAAACATTAAGTTTGTCAAATTAAAAAGAAAATTATATCTACTTTTAAAAGTAGATGAGGACTCTCCGCTAAATCACCCCCCCCCCCTTCCCCCCAATGAATTTCTTTTTTTTTTTTTAGAATCTGAATCAGTAATTGTATCGGAATCTGGAATTTAGAATAGAATCGGTAATTGTATCGAAATCAGGGAAAATATTGGAATTGTCCCATCACTAGTTTATATAAATTATTTAAGTTTTTCACTTCATCCACTGACAAACGGATGATACATTTCCGCAAAACTATCAAATGAAATTTATAATTAACACAGACGTTAAGATGGCATATATATTATAATGGGATTCTTTCAGTCAAAATCCCTAACAGACAAAATCTCCCTCCCCTTTTTTAAGGTGATTCAATTTCAACCAGACTTCTAAAGAAAAGAAGAAAAGAAAAAAAAATCAACATATTTTGAGGTCACCCACTCTTCTGACCCACAAAAAGATAGTTGCCTGGGGGCCTCATTCTTTCAACATTATTCAAACCTGTTATTTTTTAACCTATTTAAGTTTGCAGCCTCCCTACTCCAGTTAACATCTTACCATTCACCATCATCATCTGCTCCATCTTTCTGTCAGTGAAAAGCACACATTTTTTTTTTTGGGTGGTGGTGGGAAAAAGAAGAAAGAGAAGAAGAAGAAAGAAATAGAAGAAGAAGAAAGAAATAGAAGAAGAAGAAAGAAATAGAAGAAGAAGAAGAAAAAGAAGAAGAAAATAGAAGAAAAAAATAGAAGAAAAAATAGAAGAAAAAATAGAAGAAAGAAATAGAAGAAGAAAGAAATAGAAGAAAGAAATAGAATAGAAGAAGAAAGAAATAGAAGAAGAAAGAAATAGAAGAAGAAGAAATAGAAGAAATAGAAGAAAAAGAAGAAGAAAAAGAAAAAGAAAACTGAAGTCTATTTTTACATAATGGTGACCTTCTGTGTGCATTTACAGAGATAAGTAATAGAAATATTCCAAATGAAAATGCAGGATTTATTTATAAGCAAAAAAGACTAACAAGTTGGATGTCAAAAGAGGAGGAGGAGGAGGAGGGGGATGGTGGAGGAGGAGAAGGAGGGAGGGGGGGGGGGGGGGGAATGACACTGGCATTTTTATTCTCAATTCTTTTACCGGCTGTAATAATCTGCAGTGGAAGAAGTCAGAGACAACAAAAAGGCTTCAGTTGATATGAATAACGGGTGCCTGTTTTAGGCGCACGAAACCAAGAAACCGGGATGGAGGAGAAAGTGTCAGATGCGCGCCCACACACATGTGGTTGGGGGTAAATAACAGAATTCATCCCCCTCCCCTTCCCGACAGTAGATATTTTTAGTGTAAACATTGCTTTTTTTTAAAGGATACTAATTATTTATGATTGGGGGGGGGGGGGGGGGGTCAATCACATTAGTAAATCTACAAAGAGATAAATAAATCTGACATTTGCGGATATTTCTATATTCCAACCCAATAATTAGTATCCATCTATATGACACGGAATTTGTCTACATAAAAATATATATATACATATATACATATAGCTAGTTCCAATTGAGCATGAACACTGTAGACAGCAATGACACTTCCCCCCGCCTCCCGAGTAAGTATCTTAATTTCAATTAATGTCTGTACTGATTGCTCACGGCCGAGTGGTCCTGAGCGTTGATCTCATGATTCTAGCCTGAACTATGAACTGCGAACTGCGTTTGACCCCATGCGACCACAACTCCTACACTGATGAGGGTAAGAGAGAACAAAACGATGTCGTCTGTAGGTGAAAAAAAACTTTAATATTTGAAAAAAAATATTCAAAGTAATATATTATATATATATATATAGACACAAAATAAGAACCAGGGAGGGGGACCAGATGCACATACATATCTATACATATATATATATATATATATATATATATATATATATCTCTGAAGTGTTTTTCATTTTTGTTTCGGATTTTTTTTTTTTTGTAACTATGCTTATTTGTTTTATTGAATATTTTTAAAATATGATTTTGAAAGTTAAATTCAATTATCCTGTTTTTCACTATTTTGTTTAGCTAACTAATTCATCTGCAAGTCCAGGGACATACGTCATCAGGCCATTTTCTCAGTGGTCACCTTTTTTTCTTCACCCACCATTCTTTCAAGACAAGAAAAAAAAAGTGCACATAGACCTCTAAAATAATGTGATTTATAAACATGTTGTATTAGCTATTTAAAATTATGAGGAATCCATTTAGTTTGCAGAATTGCATTGAAAAGATGAGGCATTACCTTGAGATGCGCACTGCCAATTCTAAAAGATTCGGAATAAATATTGTCCATCCCTGGTCTTTTAAGCCATTTTAAGGTTTCTTATTACGTTGGTTGTTTCACATGTTAATATTGGAAGAAGTTCTTCAGGCGTAAAACTTTCTATCACTCAATCATTTCAATTGTTATCCTCATCAAATCTTACATGAAAAATTTGTTTTTGTTTTAGGGTTTTGTGATAAATAGTGTAATTTCACATGTTAATATTGGATGAAGTTCTTCAGACGTAGAACTGTCCATCACTCAATCATTTCTAAAAATTCACCCAATGTTGGAGAACGTCTTCATTTGAACGTATTGTTTCATTAGAATCGTGAATGCCACAACTCCTGTTCTTGTGCTTTGTGGTCAACCTTAACGCAAACATTTATTGCATTGGTCAATTATTGCATTGGTCAATTATTGCATTGGTCAATTATTGCATTGGTCAATTACTTTTAGTTTATCTTTGTTATTCCAGAAGAAAATCGGTTGAAAAATTGACCAACTGTGCAATTAAAAGCATCCATCATAAATATACGATCACTTTTAGGAATTGACCAACAGTATCCGTGCATAAATGACAGCGACAGATCGCATAGGATTTGAACTCTGCATGACTAATTCCATAGTGTGCGACCGAATCAATTTGGCTAATCATGCCCCCCCCCCAAAAAAAAATAAGCCAAAATAAACATAAAAATAAAAGCCGTTCATCAACATGCACCGCTTGTAATTACCATCGACTGAATTCCTCATTTTTTTTTTTTTTGTAGAAACCATTTTCGGTCAATCCAAAAACAGTCTGCGGATTATTTCGCCGAACAGGAAATATAAACAGGAAAAAAAAAAAAAAAAAAAAGAAAAAAAAATGGAAGTATTCTTTGTACAAATATATGTTAACTGTATTAACGATCAACCAATCAGAAGTGATCGTAGGAAAGAAGTCTGATAGCAAAAATATCCTTTACAAAACAGAAATACATAGACCCCCCCCCCCCTCTTGAATTAACATTCTACAGGCCGGTCATTTTGGCAGCAGACATTAAGGTATTTCTAAAAAAAAAAAAAAAATGTGTGTTTGTGTGTGTATATATATATATATATATATATATATATATATATACATACATACATACACACACGCACATTACAGGGGCCTCCTAAGTGGGAAGTTATGCAGTGAGATGTTTGTTCAAACTTCTGCTTGTTGGTACAGGGAGGGATATGTTTGCGATTAGTTTTGTCTCACATTAAAACCGGTATACGGGCAAGGGCAATGTGCCGTATTATTTTTGCCCTGTTCGATTTTTGCAGAATTTTTATTCTACAAATATATATATATATATATATATATAGATAGATATGAAGACGGAGAGGTGTGTTAATACGGTAACTTGGATTTTGCTGTATCTTCTCCAGAAACACGTGCCAAATTATTTTTTCTTTGAAATTGACATTAAAATCAGTCTGAAAAAACTGTCAATCAATTTATTTATAGCAAATCTATTGCAATTTGTTAAATAACTCTTTTAAAAGGTTTAAAATATTGAGCTTCATTTTGCTTTGAAAATTGATTTTCATAAGAATCGATTTGAATCAAATAAAAGTTGGTTTTATATGATCACTCACTCACACACACACGATAGTTTGCTTGTGATAAAAAACAGTCGTTAAAAGATCCTCATGAGGACAAATACAGGTAAACTTTCATGTTTCGTATCTTCTTCATAATCGCTGTGATTAGGGTTGAAAAACTCTGGAAGCTAAACTCTGAAGAACTGAAAACTTCTTCTCGTTGGCTGCAAACTTCTTCAAATGCCGCTAATTTTAGTAAATCAACAGACACATTACAACTTCATATTGCTTATTGTAGAACCATGTTGCCCCACTCGACGACCGTCAACCCCAACGTTGTGTGTCCGTGGCCTTCTTGTCTTCATCGTCTATCCATTGACGAATCGTCGAGAGCACAGCACTGGTCCACAAGTTAAATAAAAGAAACACAACTCTCGAGAAAGAACACAAACACATATACGTTGTGTATAATTTAGTTGGAACTATGAGTGTGTGTCTGTTTCTCAAGTCGTCAGCTCATCTCATCATTTTCCGGTTTGATCCCAAACTGCTCGGCTTCTCTCCGAAACCCAAACTCGTTAACTTTTTGCCATAAACCTTACTGTCGTCAAACTGTCGTAAAACTAACTTACCTTACTGTCGCAAACTGTCGTAAAACGTTGTCACTCCTAAATGTCGTGTCCGGTATTCTTGTCTTAGTCACCTGTCCTAAACAATGGAAACTGACCACTCCCGCATTTTCTTTTGTCTCTGTCGATGAGTCACTTCCTATCCTCGCGGCCTTCATTGTATCACATTATCTTAAATGCTGTTTCTGCCCAATGTGGGAAGGAGAGAGACAACCTCAGTTGCGTAAAGTTGCATTTCATAAACTCATTTTATACATCCTGTTCGACACTTCTAGTCGCTTTCTCCCGACAAAAATCTGCTCTGACGTCAAGAGACACGCGACTCCCACTTCACCGTTCCCATGTTTGTCAAACCCTACCTTCTGACATTGACAGACATGCTACTTGCTAAGGTTTTCCTTGAAAAGTTCAAAGCTCCCTCCCCAATATACAACATGGGTAAGCTAATGCTTTCATTAAGGGTGACCTTCTGGCCCATGGGGAGACAATACAGTGCACTTAACATACCATGGTAGGTGCAAAAATCTTAAATTTCAGAGAAATACAAAACAATTTTCTTTTTAAGGAATAAAAATTTGTTCCGTATTTTATAGGGATAAGAGTGAACAATACCCCCCAAAAAACTGAAATCGTGATGGATTTTCCAACCTGAGCCTGAACCAACAGAAAGTGCAGTTGGGCTTTTGGATAGCCGCTTCCTCCCATGAAGGAGGAAGTGGGGGTTGTTTTAAGTGTGTATGTGTAAAATATATATATATATATATATATATATATATATATATATATATGCTCTGAAGAACAAGATGAAAACAACGATGAAGTTAAGAAAAGATGCCAACCATAGCAGGCACATCAGCACCGAAACCCGACCAGTGAATCCTATCAATGAAGTGGACGAACCATGGGGATCGAGAACACACCGCGGGGATCATACCCCCCCCCCCCACCTATCATATTACACTGGCATTATTCTGGCAATCTAGAGACTGCCTCGCTGATAATCAGACCCTTATTTGTCTGGTTCGGCTTGGTCCTAGGAGGTGCACACTCCCATGCCTTACTTAGTTATTACTGATCGCCTGAGGTGCTCCAACAGAGAAATGCTAACAGGGCCATTCTCTGCTATTTTTGCATTTGATTAGAGTTCCCCTCCCCCCGCGAGGGAGCTAGTTTTCCCCCACCTTCTGACCGTGTGCCACCTTCTGCTGCAGTGGGAAGTAATTAAATCCATACCCGGTACATAAGTTGCACACATGACGATAAGTCTAATAGTAAAATAAAAAAATAAAAACATAAAAAATAAATTTTTAAAAAAATTTTAAATAAAAAAAAGAAGTGGAATCAATTGTCAGTGTGCAGAATCAAATTCTTCCTGAGAGGTAAACTATTTTCGAGGCAAGTACAAGAACGGATATTTTTAATCTGTGCATTTAGCAACAAAAAATGTTGGCTGCCTGACAGAGCCTCTTTTAGAGATGCTTGGTCGCATCTACAATAATTTGCGGCCATCGATGAAAATGATATTTCAAACTTAAGAGGGGCAGACCAACGAAAAGCACATTTTTAAAATAACTTAGTAAATCTTCAACACTTCTTTGACCTTTTGGCGAGGAATAAAACATAGTATCTGTTCTCATACTACACTTCATCTGTTCTGTCATCAGTCAGCAATGGATAAATCCTTCTAGACTGAGACAATTTTTTTTTTTTTTTTTTTTAAATGTTTGTCCCAATCCAAGGTGCTGCTTTTTAAGGGGCTAGATTTTCCCCACATTAAACATCGATCTTGTCTCTAACTGCCTTCGTGGGAAGGCAAGAAAAAATGTGACCCGTTGGGTTACCCAGTGAACTCTGTTTTCCTGATGCAAACAATTTAACCAAAGTTAAATATAAAAAAAAGTCCTTTTCTGTTTGCTATCTCTTTTTCACTCTCCAGCTACGGGTTATTAGCTGCTGAAGTGCATCTCCTAACAGAAGTACTTTATAATTAGCACAGCAGTGAAAAGTGCATTTTTAATTATATTCATGATGATGTGAGAGGACAAATTCCTTACTTTATTGCATTTGTCTAAGATTTAGCAGGTGACACCAATAAGTTTGTTCGTATTGGTCCCCCGATTTATATTTTGAGGCGTGTCCGTCCGTCCATCCGGATTTTTCTCCGCAACCATCCATTGAATTTCTCTGAAATTTTGCATGAAGTAACTTTGGTCAGGTTAGAAAGTGACATTCTCCGATTTAAAAAAAAAATCTGGTTAGCCCCCCAGGAGGTCAAAAGGCCCTGAAATAACAAAAAATGACATTTTTTGCCCCATAACTTTTCATCCATCCATTCAATTTCTCTGAAAATCGTTCCTAATAGAAAATAAGTATCGCTGACCTTGGAAAGAATCTGGTTCGCGCTCCCAGGGGGTCAAAGGGGGGGGGGGGGGTAAAAATGCCCCAAATTTATTGCATTTTACACTCGCCACATTGAGTCACATACAGAGGGGGACCACGCACGCACGCACGCACGACTTGTTAACTTTGTTTTATGGCATGTCACCCTTTTTATAGCGTTTCTAAAACCAAGAAATAGGAATTTATTGTTTAAGAATGGAGAAAGTTGTAAATATTAAAAAATTAACAGGGCTTTCCGGGTGTGGGGTCTTATTTCCATAAATTCCATCGATCACAGAAAAGAAAAATGAAAAGAAAACTAATCAGTGTAAAAAGCGATGCTAATATTTACATGAAATAACAGCGCCCAAAGGGAAGATTAATTTGCGACATAGTCCGTCCTACTTTTCTACCTGGGTGGCACAGGAATTGATGAGTATTGATTTACTCCTCTCCAGGAGTTAGGCACAAGGCCAGTTTTTATCTTACTCCCACAAGTAAGATGTGACCCAAGGTCGGGTCGGGAAAGTGGGGTTTAAAAATTGCCTGGGCAGCCCCGTCGGTATTCCCCGGTAGAGGCATCTCAGGCAGTAAGCAATAAACTTACTCCTCCCCAAAGAGGGGAGGCGAAGCATGGGAAGGTGGACCTCCTAGAACTGCACAGGACAGACCCATAGACCGACGTAAATCAAGCCCCGAAGGCCAAGACAATACCAGTCTATGGGGTGCAGTATCCATCGGAACAGATACTACACTTTGATCTTAGCCAAAAGGCCAAGGATGAGTAGCCGAGGACGTGGCTGACAACAATCAGGGAGATCTCGGCTGATCTTTCAGGTCCACAAGCGGTCTATTTTTTGCCGACGGAACGTAGATTGGTCAACCATCTCTTCCAACCTTACTCAAAACTGCCGTGATTTAGGACATGGAGCAGACCAGGGAAGAATCGGTCTCAGCCTGACCACGATAAACGTTGTTGCAACAACATTCAATCCACGCATTTAACAATGAAAACAACATTCCAAATTTGAGCACAACGAACCGACAGAGCCTATTATAGTCGAGCATGGACATACATGAAAATGCTATTTTAGACTTGGGCATAACAGAACAAACATGCTATTCCAGCTAGTATAATTTTTATATATATTTTAAAGAAAGAAAGATGAAGATAAAAAATTGTACACAATTACATAAATTAATACAAATTTTATTACATCGAAAGTTCAGATGCAAGAGTTACATTAATCCTTAAACCATGATTTTTCAAAGATAAAACTCTTCTTGTCAGGATAAAATCTGGTAATATGGTATTTATAACAATTAAATATTACCTAGTTCCATTTCACTTTGAAAAATTGAAGAATAAAAAAAAATTAAAAAAAAAAGGTTTTATTTCTTTATCCCCAACCTTTTTTTTTTTTTATTCTTCAATTTTTCAAAGTGAAATGGAACTAGGTAATATTTAATTGTTATAAATACCATATTACCAGATTTTATCCTCTGACAAGAAGAGTTTTATCTTTGAAAAACCATGGTTTAAGGATTAATGTAACTCTTGCATCTGAACTTTCGATGTAATAAAATTTGTATTAATTTATGTAATTTTGTACAATTTTTTATCTTCATCTTTCTTTCTCTTTAAAATTGATTGCTCTACTCAACGTATTGAGCTTTATTTTATCGAGATAGATCACTCTACGATATTTCACTTATCGTTAATTCTATTATCATATCTCAATCATCTTCTGGTCTCAAGCAGGCTTCACTAGTCAGACAGTAAACCCCGAGACATAGAATGTTACTGGCATGATAAATCGTGTTTAAAGTCCATCAGGACTGTCAAAACATTTAAAACTATGAACAGCATACTCAAGAGGCTGAAACTCCCAAGTGATCCGACACCTATTTGTGTAACAAATCCTACAAATCATTTTTCTGTCTTCAAGAATCACAAGAATGGGCATACATATTTAATGAGTTGACAGCCATATATATATATATATATATATATATATATATATATGGCGTACTACTGAGGTTCCCCACATGTGAGTTTGCTCTTTTTTTTTTTTTCGCCCCAAAATAACCCACTGTATAGTGTAAGCTTTTTTTCAAGACATTTTAATCAAAGAACTTTTTATTCTTTGTGGATTTTTCTGATGATTTTGTAGTGTTGCAGAGACGATATTGACATAAAAATGTTGCTTGGCTCACGGCAAAAGAAACGGACCGTAAAAAAATACATCTCACAGAAATGGTATGTTTTTTGGAAATGTGGAAAAATAAAAATAACAAACATGGTTATTGGAAAATAAAAATGAACCTGACTTATATATGCTCTGTTGTTACTGATTGACAATCATCGAGCTGAATCTTTTAAAGAGACTGCAAAATAAAAAAGGCACTGATAGTATATGCTAATACATATATTGTCACAATTATATATATATATATATATATATACTAGATATATTGTCACAATTATATATATATATATATACTAGATATATTGTCACAATTATATATATATATATATACTAGATATATTGTCACAATTATATATATATATATATATACTAGATATATTGTCACAATTATATATATATATATACTAGATATATTGTCACAATTATATATATATATATATACTAGATATATTGTCACAATTATATATATATATATATATACTAGATATATTGTCACAATTATATATATATATATATACTAGATATATTGTCACAATTATATATATATATATATACTAGATATATTGTCACAATTATATATATATATATATACTAGATATATTGTCACAATCATATATATATATATATACTAGATATATTGTCACAATCATATATATATATATATACTAGATATATTGTCACAATCATATATATATATATATACTAGATATATTGTCACAATCATATATATATATATATACTAGATATATTGTCACAATTATATATATATATATATACTAGATATATTGTCAATTATATATATATATATATATACTAGATATATTGTCACAATTATATATATATATATATATACTAGATATATTGTCACAATTATATATATATATATATATACTAGATATATTGTCACAATTATATATATATATATATATACTAGATATATTGTCACAATTATATATATATATATACTAGATATATTGTCACAATTATATATATATATATACTAGATATATTGTCACAATTATATATATATATATACTAGATATATTGTCACAATTATATATATATATATACTAGATATATTGTCACAATTATATATATATATATACTAGATATATTGTCACAATTATATATATATATATACTAGATATATTGTCACAATTATATATATATATATACTAGATATATTGTCACAATTATATATATATATATACTAGATATATTGTCACAATTATATATATATATATACTAGATATATTGTCACAATTATATATATATATATACTAGATATATTGTCACAATTATATATATATATATACTAGATATATTGTCACAATTATATATATATATATACTAGATATATTGTCACAATTATATATATATATATACTAGATATATTGTCACAATTATATATATATATATACTAGATATATTGTCACAATTATATATATATATATACTAGATATATTGTCACAATTATATATATATATATACTAGATATATTGTCACAATTATATATATATATATACTAGATATATTGTCACAATTATATATATATATATACTAGATATATTGTCACAATTATATATATATATATACTAGATATATTGTCACAATTATATATATATATATACTAGATATATTGTCACAATTATATATATATATATACTAGATATATTGTCACAATTATATATATATATATATACTAGATATATTGTCACAATTATATATATATATATACTAGATATATTGTCACAATTATATATATATATATACTAGATATATTGTCACAATTATATATATATATATACTAGATATATTGTCACAATTATATATATATATATACTAGATATATTGTCACAATTATATATATATATATACTAGATATATTGTCACAATTATATATATATATATACTAGATATATTGTCACAATTATATATATATATATACTAGATATATTGTCACAATTATATATATATATATATACTAGATATATTGTCACAATTATATATATATATATATACTAGATATATTGTCACAATTATATATATATATATACTAGATATATTGTCATAATTATGTGTGTGTGTGCGTGTGAATAACTAAAAGCATTTTTGAATATGCGTGTGCGTATTTAGGCAAATGTTATTAAATAACATGGAATGTTTTTGTTTGATTTAACTTATTTTTTTCAATTTCTCGAATAGTCAATTCAGTATTTCGGTCAAATTGGTGTATCCATGTGTTTCTTGTTCCATTTTTCACAGTACTTTGGATTCATCAAATCATCAGGTGAGGTTAGTCTTTCTGTGAGTTTTTTTTAAGACTAGTAATTTATGACTTTAAAATGAGCTGCTGTAGTGATGAGATGTTAAAATCGGAAATTATTAGCCAAAAAAAAACTCAACAGGAAAAACATGTTGAAGACTATCCCGCGTGATAATCGAAAGTACAATGGAGCAAGAAACCCAAGGAATTTATATATACACCAATTTGAGTTAAATATTAAATGGACTATTCGTAAAATTTAAAAATAAAGAGTCCATATACTATCATCCTTGCTTACAACTGTTTCAAAACGTTTATGGGTTATTTGATGTTGAACAAAGTTGTCAAATATAATTCGATAGGTAGGATAATTATCTATATTCTTAGCAACTCACTGGTAATGTATGACATTTGTACATGCTTAAGTGGAAACGACATCAGCCCTAGTTAGATGGGAACGGTGGAGGTCTTGGACTGCCATAAGTGTTCAAGTTGGTAAAGGATAGGCATCCAGCCGTAAAATTGCCTTAAATACAATGTCTAGTCGAAATACAGCAGGAAAAAAGAAAGGCAGTGCCAGTAGCACTAATGCTGCTGGTAATGTCTTGGGCTTCGTAGATCCCAGGATGCGTGGATCTTCAGGGCTTATGGATTCCATCAAGCCTTGCCAAAGACAGGAGTGGAGAGGAAGACTTAGATTTCGAGACTAGACAACCAGGCCCCACCCTCATCAGAGGATTAATTGTGGCCTGATTCAACAAATAAACCGGTTGATGATGATGATGAGAATACATTGCTCAGAGAAGGAATTTTTAGTGAAAGTGAGAGCATTACTCTTTGAACACATTACTCTTTGGCATTGGTAATCTTTGTTCTTAATGATTAACCCTAACCCTCTAATATCTATTTGAGGAGGAAAAGGAAAAAAAAAAAAAAAAAAAAAAAAAAAAAAAAAAAAAATCAAAAGGAGATAAGGTTTCGATTTTTGAAGAATCAGATTAAATAATATGGTTGGGGATTAACTTATAGATATTAGGGCATGACGTGACCAGCCGATTGATTGGATCGGCCCTCTACGATCTCCCGTCTAGCCGAAGTAAGGGCTGAAGTGGAAGAATAGCTCAGCCACCAAGATCCCGTCTGAAGCCTGAAAGTTGCCTCATTTTTTTTTTGGGGGGGGGGGGGGGGCTCTGCATGAGGTTGCAGTTGGCGAATTCATGGCCCCGCTGATAGGGCGAGTATATATTTTGAAAAGCGTAGGGGTTGACTTTGAGTGACATCAGATACAGTATGATGCTAAACTCGTTCCTTTCAGTGGCCAGCATAATTGGAGATGCTGAAAATACACTTGGTCATAGAGAAGTCTATCTGCATGAAAAATCAACGACTGAAAGCCTGTGAAAGAAACTGTGTGGGTTATAGAAAATATATCTTTCTGAAAATGGCTTTAAATCTTTCATAACAGAATCGACTCAAAATATGCAGGCAACCCATTAAAAAAGACCAAAGTCATGTTTAATGTACGAAGTCATTTGTTTGAAGGTGAAATCTAGAACAGTAAAAAACAATGGAGAGAAAGCAAGCAGCTTTTCTTATCAAGTTACGTAAGAGATGTGTTGAATGAGAGACTAATTTGATAAGATCCTTTGTATGAGATTAATACAATACTCACCTCTCACAAAACATCTCTATATTAAGAAAATCGTGTGACCACTTCCTGCATGGTTGTCTCTCACCTCTACATGACTTTTTTTTTTAATTTTTATTTTTATTTTTTATTATTGATTGATTATTTATTGTAAACAAAATTGAAATAATGTAAAGTACTAAAACAACCTTTTTTGAATTTTATTATAAAGAATTTTTATTACAAAATTAAATCCACCGGAATGCCTTTCAGTTTCTTAGTAAATAAGCCAGCTATTTCACTCTTTTGTTGATAGTTGAAGAAAAAAGATTTACTATGTGGCCGTTTGAAATATGAAAGGAATTTGAAACGGTTGAACAGAAAGTTATTTCTGGTTTTATCAGCAAATCCTCATGTATTAAAAGATTAACAGTTTTGAAGGCTTTTTTTTTTTTACATCCAAACATTTTTAAGGATTGAAAATTAAAACTTATAAAAATTAAAAATGGTAATATCAGATTCAGGGCTGAGAGTAGGAATATAGAACCCCTAATTCATTAACGGGCAATGCCAAGGTGGCCTTATTGTCATATATAAAAAATCAAGATTGTTTAAAATAAATAAATTAATTTCAGATTAAAATACTTCATAGCTAAAAATTAAAACCAAGATTTTAAAAATATGATGAATGGTGAAACGTAAACTAATATCAAGTAAAACCATGTAATTCGATTTAATGCCTTTCAGAAAATACTTTGTCCAGATCGGAATTATTTTCAAATGGCTGCCATCTTAAGGGATGTAACTGTATTCGTCCATACAGAGTTACTTACCTTTGATTGGAACAAAAAATGGCATAGTTTAAAGAAAAGCAAATACACTACCGAGCAACGCTGGGTAGGTACAGCTCGTTAAATAATACTAAAGAAATTTATTAATTACAAAAAAAAAATTTTTTTTTTTCTAAATAGAGTTGGGGTGGGGAATGAAAATAGTTAAATGAGAAGCATGTAGGTAAATTTATAATTGATTATGTTAACGACATCAGATTAACAACCGTATTTGCTGATCGAACGAGCTTATTTTCTTCATACATCACTCAATAAGTCCCGGGTCGTATTAATAAAACAACACGTTTTGAGCAAACATTGCTTTTATTCATCAACATAGTCGCTTTCTCGAAGAATACACTTAATCCAACGCTTCTCTAACAATTCGATGCCCTTTTTTTAAGAGGACAATTAAACTTTGGTCTGAAATATCTTGATAAAAAGTTTAAGAAAAAGATAAATGCTCTATTTACAGACGAAAATAATGGCTGTAGATGTTTAACTTGATAATTTTTCCTGTTTTTTTTTTGTTGTTGTCTGTATATTCTGTAGAGGAAAGGAGAACTTTCAGCAAATAAGACAAAGCAGACCACCGCTTCACACGTACAAAGCAGACCACCGCTTCACACGTACAAAGCAGACCACCGCTTCACACGTACAAAGCAGACCACCGCTTCACACGTACAAAGCAGACCACCGCTTCACACGTACAAAGCAGACCACCGCTTCACACGTACAAAGCAGACCACCGCTTCACACGTACAAAGCAGACCACCGCTTCACACGTACAAAGCAGACCACCGCTTCACACGTACAAAGCAGACCACCGCTTCACACGTACAAAGCAGACCACCGCTTCACACGTACAAAGCAGACCACCGCTTCACACGTACAAAGTAGACCACCGCTTCACACGTACAAAGCAGACCACCGCTTCACACGTACAAAGCAGACCACCGCTTCATATGTACAAACCAGAACTTGTCTACGAAAAGAGAAAAGGTTAAATTCTTAAAAAAAGTTATTACTCACTAGCTGCATCTAACCGGTGTTCCCCCCCAGGATGCCGTAAAGTTATTCTAGTTTTTAATTTTTATTTGTTTGCACATAAGGTAGAAAACTCCTAGCATATTCTTTATAGATTTTTTTTTTATCTTTAAGTTATTATTTTTAAAAATGTTGTATATTAGTAGTCATCTGGGCCGAACTAAGTAATTTTTAAAATTGCATTGTAGTGAAGTATGTTATATTGTCAATAACACGGTATAACTGTAACATATGAAAATTGGCTAGTCAGAAATCTAAGTTTGGAAATCAGACGAAACGAAATTAATTTGTTTTCTTTTTATGTATATGATATGCAACATGGCTTATGGGAATGATTGTTAACTACTGCATTAGCAGTCTGGTTTCGTATCTTAACATGGAACATTTGTGTCTAGCTTCACTGAGGAGCCATGATGTGATGAAACAACTGTGCATCACATCTATATATATATATATATATATATATATATATATACACACACGTTCGTACATGTTCCTGTAAAAGATGAAATGGAAAAGGTGGCTATACCAACATAATACAATTATTAAATTAACTCCTATGACTTATTTTTTACTCTAGCCACTTAAAGCTCTTATCTTGGAAAGATATTAAAATTTAGACCAACCATTTTTTTTTTTTTTTTTTTTTTTTTTAGACCCACAAAAAACAAAAAAACTATTCGCTACTTAAGAGACTGGCTTGTTTATGGCCAAACAGTTGCCATTCTACCCCTAGAGAGGGGTAGGGGAATAGCATCTTACTAACCTGAACTTCATTTTATTATGTGTTTTCTTCCTGGATTTTTTTTATGCCACCCCTATATCAAAAATTCTAAAGAACTTATATTTTTCATTTCGGGGGGGGGGGGGGGTTAAGTAGTTTCTTTTATGGTATAACAAGCGTTTTCAGGTGATTTTGGTAAAAAGAATTTATACTTCAAGTTCTTAATACTTATAAATATTAATTAATGCTGTAACTATTTATTCATGTAAGTGTATGTATATATATATATTAAATGTATGTATATATACATTTTTTTTAATGTATGTATATATATTTTTTAAATGTATATATATATTTTTTTTAAATGTATGTATATATATATATTTTTTTTAAATGTATGTATATATATATATTTTTTTTTAAATGTATGTATATATATATATTTTTTTTTAAATGTATATATATATATATATATATATTTTTTTTTTAATGTATATATATATATTTTTTTTTTAAATGTATATATATATATATTTTTTTTAAATGTATATATATATATATTTTTTTTTTAAATGTATATATATATATATATATATATATTTTTTTTAAATGTATATATATATATATATATATAAAGTGAAATATTTTGAAAATCAACAATCGTGCAATTTTAAATGAAAAATTCATTTATTTAATTTTTTTTTTTTTTTTTTGCAAGCTTTCGTTGTAGAACAACCTTGTCAGGCGAGACTGTCTTATAGTTTTTTTTTTTCTTTTCTTCCTCATTTTGATGGTATTAACCCCGAGGGGTCGAATCACAACATGAGCAGAAAGAGACGTCAAGTTCTTAAGACGTTAGGATTAAGTGTAGTCCTGGCGATGTTATGCGCAGATTGGCGCTTATTTTTATAAGTAAGGAAATCAACATCTTTGAAGCACGGATTAGAATATATTAAAGTGAAATATTTTGAAAATCAAACAATCGTGCAATTTTAAATGAAAAATTCATTTATTTAAAAAAAAAATTTTTTTTGCAAGCTTTCGTCGTATATATATATATATATATATATATATATATATATATATATATATATTTTAAATGCATGTGTATATATATATATTTTTTAAATGTATGTATGTATATACCACCGGATGTAGTTACATGTCACATCTTTTGACAGATTCTATTTAACCCATAGATGAGCCATTAACAGGTACTACCACTTCGGATCAGAGTGAATACCAACAACTAAAGGGCAATTCCACAATTCCTAAACTTCACAACCTCGAGTCACACCACCAAATACAATTCATGTCATACCCATGACAAAATCTATAAATTGGAGGCATTATGATACTCGAAGTGTGAGTGAGGTGATTAACTGAACAATATTCAATGTGTATTTATCAAAGTTACGGATAGGCGAGAAACACAGACAAGCGATCTTGTTAAGATAGTTTTATTACTATTCAGATTATTATAATAGAAAAAAAATCGTTTAAAGCCAGGCTAAAAGATCTGCAGTAAATTGCCGATTCCAAATATGGCATTAGTTTTACTCAGATCAATCACTGGTGGACAGACAGACAGACGTTTTTGCTTTATCTATAAATATTGGACAGTTACAATCTAGAGGGTAGAAAGCAATATATATATTTCAAATCTAATTTGAAACCGAAAGTCGGAAGTAGCAGCTCGTATCAAACATGTCCATTCAAATTAACCTAGAAATTGAACAAAAATGTCTGAAAAAATGCCAATCCTATTTTTATAATCTTTTTTTTTTGTGACATATTCGCAATGAGGTATTGTTAGTTACATTCTTTGTATTTCGGAACATAATTATTTTTGTTTTAATAAGGATCAGTTAGTTAACCACTTCTGTCGGATTTGTATGGCGTTTTTGTGTTTGCAGCATGTGAAGATGTTTCAGATTATTATGTCAAGTTGAGGAGTTCGGGTCACAACGCTAAGAACGATCTTCACTGTAGCAGATTCTCTGCATTAATAAATGTGCCCCATCACTGACCCCCCCCCCCCATTGCGGCGGGGGGGGGAATCAATCTGTAACATTACCGTTACTCCCAGGACTATTTTATCCCCACATCCACCGACCCTTTTGACTACCACCCCTTTCTTCCTTCCACCAGAAATACCATCGCATGCACAAAAGCAATCAAAAATGTAAATTGACATCACTTTGATAAAGTTTGTTTTTTTGAGTATAGGAACATTAGTCAAACGTGTTTTTGCTTTAAATCAGGCTATATTGTTCGGGGTGCTCATTTTTCACGTTTACTCCCCCTCCCCACCACACGCAACTCCATCATATAAGTCCCAGGTTTCACGAAGTGACCATCCAATAGATTAGAAGAAAGGTAAAAATCGATCGTCAGCCAGAGATTTAAAAAAAAAGAAAAAAAATTTTAAATTAAAAGAAAAAAAAAAGAGAAAAAAAAAAAAAGGAGAAAAAAAAAGAAAAAAAGGAGAAAAAAAAAGAAAAAAAAGGAGAAAAAACAAAAAAACAAACATTTTTTTTACTGTTTTCTCCTTCCGGCTTTTATTCATCACCAACTGAAGATCAATTTGTACCTCTCATCTAGTCTCCCGCTTAAACAATGGTAACTACATGAAACCAGAGTTCCGTACAATGAATTTATGATTGGATATAAATAAAAATATATATCACGTTCTTGCTTTACAATTGAGTACTCTGGTGTATTTTTCTACCAACACAAGAAATTCACTAATATATATATATATATATATATATATAATTAGGCAGCATTCCTTCTCTTATGCATGTTTGGTTAAACAGTAATGCAAGCTTCTGTTTATTTATTTTTTTATTCGTTTTTTCGATTCGTCGCACGACCGATTTGATATTGTGGTCCATGTTGTATAAAAAATAAATTTTAAAAAAAAAAAAAAAAAAAAAAAAAAAAATCGCCATATTTTCGCGAACGTTTTCGACCGACGTCGATCATCTTCAGGCGGATAAATGAGTATGCAAAATAAAAAATTGGTGAATTTATTAAGAATCAAAAACTAAATAAACAGAAGCTTGCGCTACTGTTTAACCAAACATATATATATATATATATATATATATATATATATATATCACACTACTTGTGTTTACATTAATATACAAGGCATTTCTCTTGAGTTAAAAGCATGATCAGGTCGATGGCCTGATGGTTAGAATACCAGGGTCCATAATCCGTGGATTCGGGTCGTCTGACCAGCGATGCGGTTATGTAATTCCATACTGACGAGTGAAACATATATATATATATATATATGTCTATGGATATAAAAATATTTATTTATTAATAATAATAATAATAATAATAATAATGACATGCACACACACATGAAAGAAATAGAAAAAAACAATTGAGCACAGGAAAAATAAAATTAATTAAATGAACGAGAGATTAACCGGTTTCGTTTGGATCAACAAACGTGTTCAGAAAAAGTGGCGATGGACGTCTTTCCGCATGCACTGTATATATTTTTCCGCATGCACTGTATATATTTTTTATAATGCCGCCAAAACCTCCAGTTTTCTCGTTTTACTCAAATTTAAAATCTTAACTTTTCTAAAGATCTTCTGTTGATCCGAACAAAACCGGTCAATCTTGTTTATTTAATTTTATTTTTCCTGTGTTCAATTGTATTTCCATTTTGTCTTTCATACATTCTGTCATCAAGACATCATTCATTTTATCCTCACATAAATAAAATAAAGTAAACAGTAAAAATTCCAATTTGATTCACGTAATAATTTATTTCAACTGTAATAAAGCTTGAGGGCAAATTATAATATCTGCAAACATTTGAATGAAACGGAGAAAAACACGTAAAAACTATTGTCAAATATTATGAACGTAGAGGCGGCAGTTTCTTGAAAGTTAGTCAGGTGGAAATCATTAAAGATCAGCTACTTCAGCAGAAAGCGTCTTTATTTTAGACGCACGCATGCACCCACCCGCGACGCAACTTGTAATCTGAAATCAGTAATTCATCTCCTCATGCAACGGAGAAGGCCAATGCGCCATGAAAATCTGACATGTGATGCAAATGTCGGATGTTATTATTTACTTCGTGGACTTGTTAGAGTTGAAATAAATTATTTCACAAATTTAATTCGAGGCGTTTCCTTTTAGAATTCGCGGTTTATTTACACCTTCAAATTTTTTACATCCAGCTCACTGCGGATTATATTTCATGGAGCCCCACGTAAAATGATCCTTAATAATACCACAAGACTATCTTGTCAGATTTTCAAAGTCAGACCCAAATAGCATTTAAGCTGACAAATCAAACTTTGCTTCTACCAAGCCAATTTCCATTTGTTATTATTGGGTCATGTTATTGATATGATTATAATGTACTTAGCTATGACTGCTGTGTGAAATATTTTTAAATAATCACCTAAAAATAAAAATCAGCATTTTTAAAAATGTGAAAATAAATAAAAATTAAAAACTGAATTGACTTCACTGCATCACAGGCAGGTACAGCTAATATATATCTATAATAAATTTTTTTTAAAATTTTTTTTAATTTTTTAATTTTTTAAAACATCTGTCATGATCAGTAGTAGCTTGATTCCTTCAGTAATCATCAGATGACCCAAAACGCATCCCTGTAGATGCTGTGTTTACTAATATATTTCAGCATCTTTTATCTAACAGTCATCTTGGCTGTTTCTCTGTAAGTTGAAAGAACATGTATTTTTGTTCTTTTGAGAAGGGGAGAGTTTCTCCCAAAATATCAAAATATGTTCAACCATCTCAGGCTCTATTTATGGTAAATTAAACAAAAATTACTATATTGTATATTTTTTCAATTATTTGTTTTTTCATCTCAACTTTTACCGTTCCGGCTTATTCTGCATTGCAAAATACCTATATTTTTTTAATATATATTTAATCCAATCTAATTCTATTTTCTTGCTTTTAAATGTCTTCCTTTTTCCAACATCTTTGACTTCCTCATAAAGACAGAACAGATGACGGATTGTGTTTACATTATACTTTATTTTTGTGCTCATTAAAATACAGACTGTAAAGATTCAGTAAAATAATTCTTTAAAAATTCTTTAAGAATCCTCCATGTTTCCTGAAAGAATTGATAAAATTCAAAACTTCAAATAAAACGCAGTCTTGTCTTTCTCCAATATTTGTTTTTATTTTAATGATGAGAATCTGAGGTCAGATTTTTCATGCCGCATTGGCCTTCTTCGTTGCATGAGGAGATGAATTACAGTTTTCGGATTATGACAAGTTGTGTCGTGGGTGGCTGCGTCTAAAATAAAGACGCTTTCTGCTGAAGCAGCTGATCGTGAATGATTTCCAACCGACTAACTATCAAGAAAATGCCGCCTCTGCATTTATAATAACACTAGTATGGCTACCCGGCGTTGCCCGGAAGGATGAGCAACAAAAATAGAAGCGTTAATCAAAAGTGTGACCGACATCTTTCGTTAAAAATTTCTTTCGATATTTCTCCTAGTCTTTATCACAAGTTCCATTTCACACTAAAGGTCGATGAAAAAAAAAAAAAGGTTAACTGTTGACCCCCTCCCTTCGGACTTATTTTTTTCCTGTTAGTTCCCAAAAGAATGAATATAATAAAATAAAAATAAAAAGGGGTGGTCCATATTCTGTCCAAGGTGATGCTGAAAAAAAAAAAAAAAAAAAAAAAAAAAAAAAAATCAGCTTTGTGGGTGGGTGTCTTGCATAGTTTCTGACTTTTAGGTAGACACACACCGACAACTGCCCTTTATAATAGATTAGCTGTACCTACCCGGTATCGTCCAGGAGTTTTTACTTTCATTTTTTTTTCTTTTTTCTTTCTTTTAAAAATCGCATAAATACTAACTATTTTTTAAATTTATTTTAATAAACTAGAATCATTGGCTCTATGGGCCCAAATGCTAGTATATATTAAATATTAAATTGTTTTTAACGCCAATATGTAGTTAAAGCAAATTGTTTTGGAAAATTAACATAATTTCCAACGCTATTGATAATGTCTTATTTTTTTTATCGTTTATGTTTGAATTCATATTTTGAAACATGACGTAAATTATAAATCTATGACATCACACCAAAGCTATAATTATTCTTTTAAGGTAATGCTTTAAGCTCTATTTATAAGAAAGTCCAAATAGCTCCGTTGGTAAAATCTCAGACTGGAGATCAAGGTTTCAGCGTCCGATCATGGCATCCGCTTTATTTATTGAGAATTTATTATTTACTATTGATGCAAGATTTTCCATTTCTTAAAGTAATTAAGATATCTGATATTTCGAAAGGAGACAGATTCCGCAATGTATTTATTACAGTTAAAAAAGTTTTGACTGACGGATAAAAATCCCTATCTATATAAGATAATTAATTAATAGTAAATGAATAAAAACATGTGCAAGTTACGTAGGCACGAGAAACATACGTGAATTGGTCACATTTTATTAATATAGAAATTAGGCGATATTTCTGAAATGGGGTATTGTTATTTACATGTTTCGGACTGCCGTCCACCATCTTGGTTATTTTCACATTTCAACTGTTTTACTCTTCGGCCTTGTTTAAGTGACCTTTGTCATAATCGTTAACCTTTTGAGAATTTTAAACGGAATCCTCTATTTAATCTACCCTCACTCTACATTCCAAGTTTGTTTGTTTTTAGCTAGTATCAGGTTTTTGGTGCTTCTGCTGTTTCACAATGACATGTTAGGCCTCTCTTAAAAAATAAAATAGATAAAGAAATGTAGGGTATCTTTTACAATAATCCGCAGAGTCGCCAACGGGGTCCAAAAAACGAACAAGAACGGGGTAAAATAAATAAATATGCAACAAGTGACGGTGACCTACGTCGAGAATAGATATTTTCCTACTTACCTATGAAATTTGTATTTTTACGTACTATAAATGGGCTTTTATTAGATGTAAAAAAAATGTTTTTTTTGGCACGTATTTTTACTAAAACAAAATGGCGTCTCGGCCTTACCTCATCACGAAACACCACCACCCCCATCGCTTGTCCAATGTTCGTGTGACAAAAATATTGATTTCTAATAAATAGCAGTTGAAACGGCTTAAAAATACAAACAGATGTCACAGATAAGTTGGAAAATAACTTATCGGCTACAGTTACTTTTATTTGTTGTATATTTGTTTTTATAGCGTTTTCACTCTGCGGATTATTTTAAAAGATACCCGAAATGTATAAACTTTGTTATGTACTTATGTCAAAGCTTAAAAGAAGACTACACCAAAAATTACGCAAATTCATCCAGTATTTATTAGATTAAAAATAAAAACCGATTTTATTTATATGTCGCCATTTTTCTTATATTTTGACTTTTTCTGAAAGTTATCTTCTTTGCCTACTTAGTAAGCTGAAATGTCTACCGATACATAAGATCGTATTTTTTTATTATTATTATAATTAATAAATACTGGATGAATGTGCGTAATTTTTTCTGTACAATCGTATTTTGTAGCAAGATATGCATACTCGAAAGAGAGTATGCTGACCGTAAATAATGAACAATACGTTTGAAAAAAAGTCTGGATGGTACATCAGCCAAAGAAAGAAAGAAAAAAAAAAAAGAAAAAAAAAAAAAAAAAAAAAAAAAAAAAAAAGGTGAAATATGAATATCAACAATAATAAAAACAATTTTTTTTAAATTAAAAAAGAAAAAGTTAATTCAATCTATTTGATCCTATTTATTTACTTTCCCCACGAGGTAAAAGTTAGACATATGGTCAGGTGTTAATGTGGGGGCACTCAATAAAAACGGCCTCCGACTGAGGATGTCTCCTCTCCCTCTGGACAGAACAGATATGCTTTGAAATAAATAAAAAATAAAACTCATTTACAAAGTAGGCACAAGGCCATCAAAAGTGGGATAGGGGTCGGTAGTCTTCCTCTATCCTACTTTTAACTTGATACATTTTGACCCATTTGTCCAAACTGTTCCTTTTGTTCTTTCACAATTTGTCCATCATTTTCACCTCAGCAGTCACCACAATACCACATTTACTCTATAGACTACCGTAATTAAAATATCCCCAATAATTTTATTTTATTTACAAAACACACACACAATTGGAAAAAGATGGAGAGTGGGATAAAAAAAAAAACCATTTAAAGAACGAAAAAACAAAGAAACAAGATAAAAATCAGAGGTAGGTTAGTAAGACCATCCCAAACCTTTCTAAGAGTATACTGTCTATTGTCTTCCGGTTTGTCTAAAACCGAAAATAAGCAGGTTAATGTGGGAGTGGGAGTAAAGTGGGAGCAAAAGAAATAGGGATAGAGTTAGAGTGAATGTTGTGCTTCCAAGGTAAAAAAAATAAATTGGTAATGCCAAAATCAAAAATAAAAGTGGGGAGTGGGAATCTCGGAGAACCTATATTACCCAAAAATAAAAAGGGGACAGGAGTTACTCAACTAAGCGGCCACTTTAAACAAGATTGGTTCCAAAATAACCAAAAACCGCATGTGCCATGCTCGCTCAGGCAGGGAACGCGTACTCATACTTGACCCCCTTTCATACGCACGAGCTTGCCACTTTGTACCCATCTTTAGGATTCTATGGCATACTACACTTTGATCCTAACTAGAAAAGCCAGGTAGCGAGTCTCGGATTCCGCTGACTGATATCAGTACTTGTAATGAACAATGTTTGAGTGATATTGGAATCGGGCCAGCATCATACAGCAAGGTTAAACTATTATTAACAGTCATGTCGGTTGGTAGACGAAGAAGACGGCTATTCTCAGCCTCGCGCTACCGACCTGATGGCTGTCAGTAAAAATGCTGAGCAAATATTATTGCATGTTAAAATGGAGGATTTCGGAGACATTTTTTTTCCCTCCTATGTTTTTTGTTTGCTTCAAACTTTTGATTGTATGAGAAAGAAGCTAAAAATAAAAACTTGTCTTAGTTTTTTTTTTTTATTTATATATATATATATATATATATATATATATATATATATATATATATATATAAAAAGAAATATTATATGACCGAAGATGATCGAGTGCTTATTGTGAAAAATGAAATAAAGAACGAGGATTTCTTGAGTTTAAGGATAAACAGGTGGGAAATGAAATGCTATAATCAGATACAGTTTCATCCAAGTGACTAGCTTTCCACAGCCAGTAGGTCCATGGCATAAGTGGGGAAATAGACAAAGAAATCTGACCCCCAGAGACAGTTAAAAAAATGAAATATTTTATTAAATAAACTAAAAAAAACACAGACTCTTAAAAAAATTTTATAATACTACTAAAAGTCTATGGGTCTTGTATGTTTGCAATCAGCTTTCAGCTTTCCGGTTTTCAACATCCGGTTGCGCATGCGTAAATAGCATCGTCTTCCAATCTGTTATTCCAATTCCGTTGAACTCCTTTTATTAACGAACGCATGAAATTTTTCATTCTGGAAATGTTTATATCGCTTTAAATATAAAACAATTACATTTAATTTCATCAAATAGTTTTTTTGTTTTCTCCACGGCTAAAAACATTCAACGGCAGGACTTTGTAAAGTCTGTCGCAGTTTCAAAAAAGCTCCACCCTTTTAAAAAACAAAAACAAACAAACAAAACAACAACAATCATTATTAATATCAATAGCGGCGGTGACGAAACCACCTCCCACTTTTCCTCTCACAGATTTCACCACTCCTACTCCCTCTGTTTTCGTTACGTACGCGAGACAGCCGGTTGTACCCCCTTCCTTTCTCACCTGTTCAGTGCATATTTACCTATAAGTATGGCCAACCACTTATAATTCAGTAACTATAATTTTAAAAAAAAACAATTATAATAAACAGAACGACGCATAGAAATCTATCTATATTCTTTTTTAAACAATTACATTTAATTTCATCAAATAGTTTTTTTGTTTTCTCCACAAGTGTCACGCACATACATGAATTCCATAGCTAATATAACAAACTGACCCAACGGGTCACGGGTGGTCTAGTGAAATCTAAAATTAATAGAGCCAATGTATTTTTTTTTTTGGTCAAATTACTTTTATGATAGACAATAGCTGCTTTGGAGATTCATAAACAATTCAACTGTGAAAACTAGTCACTTATATTTAACATAATTTAAGCAAAATTTTAAATACTGTATCTTCTGGATACTAGCTGTCCCTACTCGGCATTGCATGGGAGTCTACTTACGATATTCAGAAATAATAAGTTTCTGAATAAGACCAAAAGAACACTTATATAATTGCATGTAGACCACTGTCTAGGAAAATGTTATGAAAAATGTTTTTACCTACTATTGTGATATGCAAACAATTTTAACAAATCATTTACTATTTTGTGTAAACATATGTAATTGTTTATGTTTAAGCTGTCATAGACAAATGTATAAAATAATTTTAAGCTAAAGCTGTGAAGATGATTAGCAAAAGTTAACATGTTAAAGTTTCGAGCCAGAATAAGTATGAGAAACGAAATACATTGGGTCAAGGAGATAAAAAATAAAAATTGGCTAGTCAAAATCAAATATTGATTTATCAGATCGATTACTATCAATGACATTGACAAACTTTGAGAATCCGACAAGATATTTTTTTTATATTAGCTAATGCTTCGTTTGCATTTAATATTACAGAATCATGAATTAGGTCCTTATTTTAATAATTGAAGACATTAGGGTAAATTTTAGCCAGCTAGATACCACAAATTTGTATATGTGGGATATTTTGAAATGCATTCAATGAAAGAAAACCAAAAATTCTTAAGATGTGTCCATTCAATTTGCAGGTTTTGCAATGAAAGTGCCGTTAGAAACCAAAGTATGACAGGCCAATCAATTCTCTTAGACTCTTAGAAATGTTTGGACTATTCTAAATGCTATTTCAAACTGAAGCATGACAGCGACCAGGCCTCTATGAGAAGCTAGAACACATAAAAATAACAGGTTGATACAATATGACTCCCCTCCCCCAATACAACATTAATCCATGATATATATATACACAGACATGTGAGAGAATGACCAAACTCTAGAAATGCTAGGACACCTAAAAGTAGGTGTGATTCATATTCCACCACCCCTTCAAATGCAATATTAGCTCATGAGATTTGAAAAAAAATGAAATTAAAGAATGCTTAAACTGTTTTTGCTACTTATATATATATATATATATATATATATATATATAGCAATGTTTCTTTCAAAAGTCGAACACTTTACAACAGCTGCCTTTAAATAGGATTAATCTCTCGCTGATTTACTGAGTTGTTGACAATGGTCGTGTGAGCTAAGACGTTGGAATTTAGTTTGAAATAACGTGTATTCCGGGGGTTCGAGTCTGGCGACCGGTGTGAATAATTCTTCTCTACACTGACGATTCCCGTAAGGATGAAACGTATACTATGTAGATAAAAACAAATATCTATAATTAATTATATGTGTGTGTGTGTGTGTGTGTGTGTGTGTGTGTGTGTGTGTGTGTGTGTGTGTGTGTGTGTGTGTTTATATAAACAAGAAAAACTGTTCAAAATCAGAACAGAATTAAACCAACAGATTCTGGACAAAAAAAAAAAGACCTCAATATCTTTGTGGATAGAGCTATATCAACACTTTATCGCAGAATTGTCTTCGACTCGTATGAATCTATTGATGTCAGTTGGAGATACTTCTGAAGATCGGTGATACCATGAAACTACAGCAAAGTGTTTAAGCTAAGTACATTATATATTCTATAGTGAGAAAGGAAGGATGAGAGTAATCCGACGTAATGGATATACTTTCATGACATTTTTCTTCGAATTATCATCCTGAGGAAGTCTTACAATAAAGATGAAACGTTGATGAATATATAAAAAATATCTCTTGTTTTTTCCTTTCCCATATTCTAGTGTAGCATCCACTTATGTTTCACTTTAAACGAGAGTTGGCATTTGCAAAAATAGAAATTACAGTAAACTGCAACTCATTGTTTGTTTTTTTTTGTTTTTTTTGGGGGGGGGGGTAGAATTTAATTTTATCTCCATCTGACATTTTTATGAGACAATTAGAAGCTCATAATATTTTGTTTTTTCTTTTGGGGGTTTGAATTTCTACTGGTTTCAGCATTTTTTAAGTGACCAGAGAAGGACAATGGTCGTCCAGAAATTATCCCCCAAATATTAATACGTACTTCCAATTTTTTTATTTATTAAAAAAAAATTTTTTTTAAATCACCATTCAAACAACATACGGATTTTTCTTGTGACAACATGCCACGCAAAATGAAAAAGAAAATGTTTTTATTCATCATAAAGATGTATATCGGCGAAACTTAGTTGACTTTAAATAAATGTATGTAAAAAAAAAAATCTGCGTTCTTTTGGATTCTAATTTATATATATATATATATATATATATATATATATATATATATATATATATATATTCTGTAAATGATCTATTTATCTTCTCAAAACAGAAAGAGAAAAGTCCTTGTCTGAGAATTGCCTTCAAGCTTAAAACCTCAACTACAAAGAATTTAGATTTTTGCCAAAGAACTAAGACTTACCACTCACTTTCAGAAAGGATCACAATTCTATTTACGCATTCCTAAACCGATCATATTCTATGCCACTAAAAATGGAGAAGATTCTGGAAATACGTAAATAAAGAAATTCGCTAATGCACTTTGGGAGGAGGAGTGTGTGTGTGTGTGTGGGGGGGGGGGATATATATTTGAATAATTACTCGAATTACTCAAGCAGAATTTACTCCTGTTTACTGAACCCTAATACTAACTTTAAACCCTAACCGTAGACCCTAACACGAAGATGGCCCTAAAAATTAAAAGCGAGGTGAAAAGTGGAATCTAAAATCATGACACGACAAAAACTTGTGTTTTTTTTCTCAGCATTTGTTGTAGTTCAGTTGGTAGAGCAGCACACGCATTTAACGTCGCTTGGTTTGCACGTTCGAGTGCTGTTAGCGATTTCCAGTTTCTTTAAATTAGCAGATGTTCGATTTTTCCAAACGGATGAATACCATGCAAATATTATGGTTATTTTCGATCATTCTGTCCTCAGCGTGGATATTATTCTCACAATGACTGGGTAAAAGTCTTTAATAATTTTTAATTGTATTCTTAGTACTACCTGTACTGAGGATTGAACCTCCAAAAGATTGTCAGCTGAAGAAGGTAGAAAGTTACATCTACCGAAACGTTGTGAGAATAACATCCAAGATGAGAACTGTAGTCCAGATGACACAAATAATACAAATTATCAGTCTTCATCTAAAAAATTCTGTTTTATTCTTCATTTGATCTGTCATCACTGACCAGTGTCTGGTTGACGCAGATCACAAATTACCCTGAACCATCTTTCCTGCGGCAACCCCATTCAGCGAATCACAACGGTCAAATGGTTGATATCAATTGACAGCTACTCAGTCACTGTTACAGTCGCAGGATAAATAACGGCTAGTCGGCCGTGATAGTCTGCCAGGTTTCTGACTCCTACCCCGTTGTTGAACAGGTTGGCCCGATGCCTCAGTTCAATAGTCTTATCAGCCACCTCACCGACACAGGCGTAGCTGGCACAGGCATCCCCCCCCCCCCCCCCGTGCCAATTTCTGTGCTATGTTGGCTTTCTTGGTCAAATGTTTCCCTCCAGCCGATGTCCAATGCAACTCGTAACATCCTCATGTATGTTCTGGCGACTGATGTTTCATCAATGTTCAAGATTTAACTTGTGTCTTGCATATATATATATATATATATATATATATATATATATATATATACACATATACATACACACACACATACAAAATAAATATATATATATATATTTGTTTGCATGTATGTATATATATATATATATATATATATATATATTTTTTTTTTGCATGTATGTATATATATATATATATATATATTTTTTTTTGCATGTATGTATATATATATATATATATATATATATTTTTTTTTTGCATGTATGTATATATACATATATTTTTTTTTTTTTGCATGTATGTATATATACATATATTTTTTTTTTTTTGCATGTATGTATATATACATATTTTTTTTTTTTGCATGTATATATATATATACATATATTTTTTTTTTTGCATGTATATATATATATACATATATTTTTTTTTTTGCATGTATGTATATATATATATATTTCTTTTTTTGCATGTATATATATATATATTTCTTTTTTTGCATGTATATATATATATATATTTCTTTTTTTGCATGTATATATATATATATATTTCTTTTTTTGCATGTATATATATATATATTTTTCTTTTTTTGCATGTATATATATATATATTTCTTTTTTTGCATGTATATATATATATATTTCTTTTTTTGCATGTATATATATATATATATATATATTTTTTTTTTTTTGCATGTATGTATGTATATATATATATTTTTTTTTTGCATGTATGTATGTATATATATATATTTTTTTTTTGCATGTATGTATGTATATATATATATATATATATTTTTTTTTTGCATGTATGTATATATATATATTTTTTTTTTGCATGTATATATATATATATTTTTTTTTTTTTGCATGTATGTATGTATGTATATATATATATATATATAATGTGTAGCTTCTGACATTTGATGGCTTTTTGATTTTATCATTATTAAAGATGTTATTACACAATGTGGGCTGTTTGAATAGAAAAGCTTAGGTGACACCTAAGAGTTTAGAGGTGACCCCAAAATAGAAATTGACAAAGCCACTTGACTTCCTGACATGTATACAGATTTAGATGCCGCACTTCCTTCAAGCCGTTTTTGCTTCAGACAGACAGATACCAGCAAAGTGTCATCACTGTCTACCAAGAGAAGAGTCCATCAGGCATATTTACGCAGTGTGATGATGTATGAAAGAGAAATCTGGCCAGTGAGGGGTTGAGGACATGCGTTGCATGGAGAGAAATGATATGAGAATGATACAATGGATGTGTAATGTGAGTCTGAAACACGGACTTAGATCTGATAACCTTAAAAATTAACAGTACAGGGAGATGTGTGCAAAACAGAAGACTTTGATTTTATGGCCATGTTGAAAGAATGGGTGAGAGTTCTTATGTTAGATGTAGAACAGTTGAGGTAGCAGGGTCAGCCCACAGAGGAAGGCCAAGGAAAACATTGGCGGAAGTGATAAAAATGGATTTGAGGGGAAGGGTGGATAAATAAGGACCTGGCCAGAGATAGGCTACTTTGAAAGTCAATTTCTAAAAGCCGTCCAAACGTATGCCAGCATGTGAAACGGACGTTCAAACGAATGATGGCGATCAGTTAGTGTTGCTCTTTACAAATTCATTTATTCCTCTCGACTCGCTAAAAGTATTAACCGCCATTTGGAATCTGTCTTGCCGTAGAGCAAGACAAAAGCATAATAATGCTAAGTAATATGTAACATTTGTAAGCAGGTAAGTCTGGAAGAATACAGGAATCGGCAAAGAGCAACAGAACATCTCTAATGATAAAGCCAAAAGGCATCAAATCTCAGAAGCTACAGGTTTGTTTTTTTTTGTTTTACATGCCAGACAAGTAAAATCTGGCATGATGAACATGCAGTCGACGAAGAAATATTTCATGAGATATCAATTACAAAAAAATGTTGTTTTTTTTAATTCTAAAATACACCCATACACCAGGATCTTGCAAGAGATCTGTGCAAAAACTTACTTTTAATCTAAGCTTCCTTTTTTTTTTTTTTTTCTTTAAAAAAAAAAATCCTCCGATGCGTCTCATTCAATTATTGATTACTTTCGTAAAATAGTGCACCCAACATCGATGCACATGTGCATATGTCGGAGCTAGGTTTGTATCAGGGTTGTGGTGTCGGAGGTTTGGGAATGAGTCGGACTCGTAAGAATGTTAGGTGTCGGATTTTTTCATCTCTGAAGAATCAAGAGACTGTCTGAATATTAGAAGACTTTAAAATATGAAGTTGAGTCAAAATGTTTGGAATCCCAGCAGTCGAAGTCAGGCCTTATACCTACAGACTCTGCAACCCTGGTTTGTATGGAAGGATATAACCTTTCACCCTTAAACCAAGGTCTTTGTGAATATCTTTTGGAAAATACCACCCAGAAGATGTCCACTTCAAATGGATGTGCCCTGCAGAGATTTTTTTTTATGTCCTTCATATATTGGCTTCAGAAAATTATCTTAAAAGAAAATCCTAATGAAGAACGAAATTAGGATTTACCTGGCTTCTAAAATCGTCCAACCAACTCAGAACGTAATAGTAAATTACACATTTATTTATTCGCCTACTTGTGTGCTTACCATTTTCTGTCAACTGATTATATATATATATATATATATATATATATATATATATATATATATATATATTTAAATGTTGAATTAAATTAACGATAATTGAATTATCGTGATAATATAAAGCTCAATACATTGAATAGAGCAATCAATTCTAGAGATGAAAGATGAGAATAAAAAATTGTAAAGATACAATATTTATTAGAACATCAAACATTCAGAGCAAGGAGTCTCATATCCTTAATCCATTGATAATACATTGTCAGATTTTCCCTATCCTCTGATGAGAGTTTATGTTTGAAAATCTATGGATTAAGGATATGAAGCTCCTTGCTCTGAACTTTTGATGTTCTAATAAATATTGTATCTTTACAATTTTTTATTCTCATCTTTCATCTCTAAAATATATATATATATATATATATATATATATATATATATAATAATAATCATCCAGGTAAAACATCCACAGGGTAGTAATCCAAAGAATTTTAACCGGGTTTATAACAAGTTCTCAATATCCAATAAAGCTTTTATATATGATTATTTTTATTTACACAGACATGTACAAAATCTGCGACACTGGCATGTCGATGTTATCGATCAACAGTTATTATAAACTGAGATCTCATCAGGCAACTTCATTTTGAATGCCTTTCTGTGATGCCCCCACGAAACTCTTTCTTCTCCATTGAAACTTCCTTCCATTGGATACCTTATCGGCGGACAATTACCACTTGGACTAACCTAATATCTTTTTACACAAACTTTTTTTTCACCCATCATTTTCTTAATATTTTTTCAAATGTTGAATTTTGGCTTTTCTATTGCCAACTTATCTTTCTGTATAATTCCCCTGATGATAAGATCTCGATCTTTGAAAAGCCTTGGCTTAAGGAAAGAATAAACAATTTTATTACAGAATATACCTTGCATTGAACAATCAAAGTTTGAAATAAATTTGGACATTCGTGCTTGTTTATCACTCTTCGTCTATCTATCTATCTATCTTATATATATATATATATCGAGAGAGAGAGAAGTAATTTGGATAAAAGGATTAGAGAAAAAATAGGATCAACACGAGAGACCGCCGCAACCCGGATACCATTTGAAGGTCAATGGATGGGAAGAATAAATGTCAACCGGGAGGACAGAAGACCCGTTTCTTTTAGCACGCCCCCTTCCCCTCTTGATGCTCTACTACCTACCAACCAGTGTCGGCCAATGAATGAGGAGGGTGATGGGATGTTGGACTTTCAGGATACATGGAGCAGTTGACACTGACATTACAAATCTATTAAATGGATAAAGTATCGGGATGAAGAATCGTCTCGTCGTCGTCATCTCACAGAGTTTATAGTTGATGGAATCGCTTTACCGAAATCCGTCGTCTTCTTTAGTGCCAATGGCTAAAACAGTAGAATTACTGTTAGTGATATGAAAATGATCATTTACAGGGTATCAGTAAAGTCTGGGCACATAATTGGATAATTGGATATTCACCAGTTGTCATACCAGCCATGGTTCGCCTTGGCACCATTCTGGAAACCTATGGACTGACATGAACCAGCATCAAACTCTTTGGTGAAATGAGGTATGGTCTAGCTCAGTCAGAGGAGGTGCACCCTTCCAGGCATTACCTTCTCCTTTAAGTGGGGGTTTGGCTTGTTGATTGTCTGAGTTTACTGGGAAATGCCAACTGGTCCGTTTTCGGCTATTTTTGCACCGGACAAGAGTTGGGGGGGAATTGAAAAGCAAATAAATTCCAACTTCTTTTTAAAATTTCTTTTTACCTGTGTGTCCAGACTTTATAGATACCTTGTAGAATCAGATTTGTTAGGGGGGGGGGGGGGAAGCATTATTATTAGCCTAATGCATACATTCTCTGGCTATGCAATTCAGTCCATCTCCATCCGATCGTTCGATCATGGTAATTTAGGCACTAATAATGTTAATATATATAAATATACACACACACACACATATATATATATATACACACATACACATATATATATACACACACACATATATATATACACACACACACACACATATATATACATATATATATATGGCATAATCACGTTGACACATGGCATCCGCTTTAT
Source organism: Sepiola atlantica (assembly GCA_963556195.1). Lineage (NCBI taxonomy): Eukaryota > Metazoa > Mollusca > Cephalopoda > Sepiida > Sepiolidae > Sepiola > Sepiola atlantica. The sequence continues at coordinate 62,658,945 of OY744547.1, forward strand.
TTGTTGGAAAAATATTTACTATTAATGCAATATTCTCCATTTCTAAAAGTAAAGATCTGATGTTTCGAAATGAGAAAAATTCCGCAATGGATTTATTATATTTTTAAAAAATTGTGACTAACGGACGAACAAAATCTATTTATGTAAGATAGGATTTTAAAAAAATGTTATTTTACGCTATTTTTTTTTTTTTAATTTCAATAGATAATCGATTAATAGTAAATAAAAACGTAAGTCACGCAGAGACGAGAAACACTTATATAGTCACAAGTAGCCATACAATTTTATTAAAATAGATTTTTTTTTAATTATAGTCCCCAAACGTAAGTATAGGTCTGAGTGTTTGTCAATTGTAAAATAAAATATTTTCACGAACACTAATCAAACACTAACAAAATTAATCACTAAACGCCTGTGTCAATTGTAAAAACCCTCAACCTTCCTCGGATTCATTTTTCTTCCCCCCCCCCCCAAGCAGCAGCCATCTTTTAATTTTCACCTCACTTTCTCTATTAAGTTGTTTGTTCATGTTTAATGGATCACTCATTATCCAGAAGTTTCTGTGCAAATTAAGCCATTGAAATTCTAAATCAATACGTTTGTCTAGTCGGAGGTTAATCCCAAATCATCTGACCTGCTCACTCCCTGAGCCGATGCAAAGCCGTTTTCATAATTGCAGTTTCCATAACATCTAAACTCATTCTTCTTTCTATCCGTGCAATTAAAACAAGATTATTTGAAAGAAATCACCTTCCATCATTTTTTTTTTTTTTAAATGTCAGTGTTTTCGATTATATCTGTAAGTTTGGCTAATAGTTATCTTTTAATTAGTTTCCCTATTAAAAGACAGATACATTTTTTGGTTCCTCCAAGTTTTAAAAAAACAACAAAAAAAAACAACTTATCTTTTTGCCACTGCTCATTAGTCCGTTATTCCTTTCTGATTTTCTTAATTTGTTCAAGTTTTCAGGGGAAAACTGGTCTGTTCAAGACAGCTAAAATTTTCTTTCATTATTGTTTGCTTAAAACCGACTGAATCAAAATCATTGGATAAGCCATAAACCCCATGAACCCAAACTGTTGAATAAACCATTGGATAAGCCATAAAACCCATCAACCCAAACTGTTGAATAAACCATTGGATAAGCCAGAAACCCAAACTGTTGAATGAACCATTCGATAAGCCATAAACCCCATGAACCCAAACTGTTGAATAAACCATTGGATAAGCCATAAACCCAAACTGTTGAATAAACCATTGGATAAGCCATAAACCCCATGAATCCAAACTGTTGAATAAACCATTGGATAAGCCATAAACCCCATGAATCCAAACTGTTGAATAAACCATTGGATAAGCCATAAACCCCATGAACCCAAACTGTTGAATAAACCATTGGATAAGCCATAAACCCCATGAACCCAAACTGTTGAATAAACCATAAAACAGATCAACCCAAACTGTTGAATAAACCATAAAACAGATCAACCCAAACTGTTGAATAAACCATAAAACAGATCAACCAAAACCATAAAACAGATCAACCAAAACCATAAAACAGATCAACCAAAACCATAAAACAGATCAACCAAAGCCATAAAACAGATCAACCAAACCAAAGGATTTGACAAAACAAATGGTCAATTGTTAAGCAACTATCTCACATGGACATTGTGCTCATGTGAAAACTCAAAAGATATTTCAATTTTGTGAGTAAATGACAGAACAAAGTTGCTTTCACTGAAGTGTCAGCATTTGCATAAAGACAATGCATTACGACTTAATTTTCTAATACAACATGAACGATAAGAAATCAAAAGACTTGGCGAGAAAATTCTTGTATTGAATTAAACTTTGTTTTTTTTTTGTCATTTACAAAAGATGAAAGAGTCGCTTTTAAAAGTCTTTGTTAAAATTTAGGATGAAATGTTTTAACGAAAGGTGGGTGTGCAACAAAGCATGTAAACACATAAAAAAAAAACAATAGATACAAAAAGAAAAGATGGCGCCAGGCAAACGAGTGGACGTAAGTTGTGCACACATACACTATCATGACGAGTTTTAACAACGCTAGCTGGCGGTAACAGTTGAACAGACTGCATGTATATTCAGAAATAAGTTAATAAAATTTTTAAATCTGCTGGTAATGCGAGATGATTTTTCTAACTTGATGCGTCATTCTGATTAACGAGCTGCCTTGAGAATTTTATAGTTCTGGTAGCAAGGAGATCTTTTCATTTTCGTGAGAACCAAGCAGAACAAATCTACTTTTACAAGTCTTGCCACGGGAATAACACACAAGACAATCTTCTTCCCCCTGTTTTTTCGTCGCATAATTGGTTGCTGCCATGAGGGGCTGAATAGACCATTTCTCGGCAGATGTTATTCTCATTTTTGTCCGATGTAACTTCCGACCTTTCTTAAGGTGCATCTCGTCAAATTCTGGAATCTATAGAGAATTTGACAAGATGCACCTGAAGAAGGTCGGAGGTCACATCGGATGAAACGTTGTGAGATCGTCATCCAAGATGAGAACAATAATCTAAATACGAACGAACAACTTGTTTCAATATTATTTTTCTTAGAAAATAGGAAGAATTTATTACTTCGGCCAATGAGAGAAAATACAAAAAAATATCAAAACCGGGTCAAGTTGTGCCAGCGAAAACGACCAGAAGGTGCATTATGACCCAATTTAAATGGGTCCTGGAGGGTTCGCAGGCTAATCCATACGCAGAACCCTAACGGACTTAGGAATAATGGGAGCAGCAAAGAAGAAAGGCAATGAAAGGCATGGCTGAAGCAAGCAGTAAAAACAGCTTCCACATGGATTTGGTTCAAAAGAACCGATTCATGAAACAGGGGAATACCATAAAATGTGATAAAAACGATGTTTAGTTGTTTTGTTTTACCGCATATCAACCCTTTTCGGGTTATTTAATGCTGAATCCGGTCATTTTAGCAAAAGTTTTTATGCTTCAAGTTCTTTATATGTTCAAATATCTATTCATGGTGTTTGGTTTGGTTGTTTTGTAGAGAAAAAATGTTTTTGTTTTTGGCTTTGCAGAACATGATTGAGTTTTGCGAAGGGAAAGAAAAAAAAACGCTAACATCAATGTTTGGTGCATTTTTAGCCAGGAAGCCGGTATCTTCAGACAGCCTGATCTGGTAGCACCAGCTTCCACATGGATTTCGTTCAAAAGAGCACATCCATGGAAATGGGGAATACCATAAAGTGCTAAAAAGGAAGCCGACATTCAGTTCTATGGAGTTGTTATGCTCTGGTAAGTAACCAGATTTACCCTGCCTTAAATACCGGAGGTAGAATTGCTAGAACGTTTCTCATTGGCTAATGATGAACGTTCATGTCAGGTCATTTAGTTTGCAATGTTTATTTGGTGGAGGCGTTTCACTTTCAAGAAATGGGTGGGTTGCTGGTTCAGCAGGTCTGATGATGTAAAACTCGAAACCTACAGTGAAAAAAGTTGATCACTAATGACCGACCTCGGAGCATCTACAAGGCGTATTTTACGATTGATGTCAAAGATAAAAGCCTTTTTTGGTAGATAGATTTAGTTATTTTTTTTTTTATTTGTTCCTATAAACTTCTTACTCGTGAGAATAGATGAAACATCTTGACACAAAGCATTCCTCACATTCTCTCCTGTCTACGAATTTTTATTCACGAAAACCAGACATTTTAGATGTGTCAACGCATCTTTATAAAAAGGCTTCGTCCGTCAAGCTTTGAAATAGTCTTTTCATTGCTTAATCCAAAGATTTAATGGACATATCTTAATATGCATTCTAGTTTCTGAAGGCCTTCATAATAATAATCTATAGTTCGTTCCACTCTCTACGCTCTCTTGAACATTAACCCAACCTAATAAATTCAAACCAGCCGTTACAATGATATATATATATATATATATATATATATATATATATATATATATCTTTATAAAGTTAGGTATATATAAAAAATAAAAGCGAAGCACAACCAAAAGACAAAATTTATTTATATTGTTTCAACAGTATTAATATGTGCTCAATGCTTATTAAATGTTCATTATCGTTTGACTTTTCGATGGGATGAAACCCTGATTTTTATTTTTTTTAAATAAATAAATAAAACAAATTAAAAAAAAAAGTGACATCATGTTGGTCTGCAGTTTCAACTTGTTACTGGCTATCTTGCTTATGCTTGTTGCTGGAATTCAACATTTTGAACCGAGAGAAGAAATTTAGCTGTTGTACAAAGCTAGATCTCTATAATAACAATCTCCAGTACAGATACTCCTTCAGACAATGACATTTTTCTGAATGACGGAGTGGCACTCGTCTGACAAGACGTTGCAGTCATCATCATATTTGTATGTACAGGATTTATTCCTAAACTATTTAACTGATCATTATGAATTTTGGAACACAGCTGCTTGATGTACGGGGGTCTAAATGCGGACTATATTTAATTTAATTTAGTTTTATGCAAAGGGTGTAAAACCGGGGTGAAAGTCCTTCGTGAAAACTCAAGATACCTAAAATTTTTGCGAAATTGCAACACTAAGTAGAAGTCATCAGTTAATAAATATTCCAAAAATTTCAGTTTCTTTAGAGCATATAAAAGGGGTTTTAGGGGCCATAATATGAGAACAACCTTCCGTTGGAAAATTCAAATATTACTGATTTGCATTCAATTTCATCCATTAGACACCAATCAAGAAAGATACCCTTAATTTCAATTTTTTTCTTAAGACCCCTTAAGCTTAAAAGCCTTAAATTTTAGACATTTTCTGGAATCAAAATCATGTGATGGTTTTTGATCAAAATTGGAATAAGGATTCTAGACAATTATCTTGATTTCAATTTTCGTAAGGGGGCATAAAGTGGTGGAAAACTGTTCTGTTCGAATGGTTGGGTGTTGGGTTTTATTGCATCGCAATCGTCGTTGGGGTATTTTATGCCAAAACTGTACATATGTTCTGCATACGATTGGGTCGTAGATTAATTTTATCCTGGGACGGGTACTCTTCTAGTAATATATATATATATATATAAATATATATATATATAAATATATATATATAAATATATATACATAAAGATTCTTTTTCTTTAAAGAAATTAGAAACCACAACTAATTTTTTTTGTTGTATAAATAAAATTCATTATTTATAAGCTGAGACTTCCGGCAAAGAAACTTGCCTTCAATAGGGCTAGACTTCTTTTTTTTTTTCTCTCAAACCGTCGAGCTATCCTTCTGGTTTCGGGTGGCAATCCGTAGAGTATTTCTCCGATTGTTATTAATTCGGCCATTTTTTTTTTTTAGCGCTTTCGACTTACTCTATGGATTGCCACCCGAAACCAGGATAGCTCGACGGTTTGAGAACCTCACGAAGAAGATTTACAAATGAGAAAGTTCCGTGACGTTCAACAACGCTTGCTTGGATAATGACTTGCTGCCTAAGTATACACATATATATATATATATATATATATATATATATATATATATATAATTTATATTAAAGATGAACGTTTATGTGTCTGCACATGTATCGGAAGTAGACATAAAAGAGTGTGTAATGAGTTGTGTTTCATTTATTTTTTAGGAGAGTGAAGGGGGTGGAGCTACCCCCTCCTCCAGAAACACAATAAATTATGTTGACATTGAAAACTACGAGAGATTTTTATGAAATTTGGAATGGACCTAAAAGTTACTCCTTAGCTTTTACTATACCGTTGCAAATGATGCTTTCACCCCTCACCCTCTAAAAAAAAAAAAAAAGACAACGCCAGGTCACCCTGCTCCCATATGTGTGCTCTCAATGATTTATTGTAGTCTTACATTCATTTCTTTCTGGTTTTCCTTCATTCCTTCTGCTGGCTTTATTTTTATCCTTTCTAGAATGTGAGTCTTAAAGACAGCCTTAGATCTGATGACCTCAGAGGAAGATTAAATATGGACAGTATAGAGAGATGTGCGCCAAACAAGAAAAACACAGGAGGAGGTTATAATAATGGACTTGAGAAAGGAATAAATAAGGAGATAGGTTAGTTGCAAAGTCAATTTCTAAAAGCCGTCCAACACATGCCAGCATGTAAAACTGACGTTAAACAGAATGTGATGATGATGATGATGATGATGATGATGACTAGACAATGTATTTACGGTTGCTCATCTTCACATTACTTATTTATATTCTATTCCCATTATCACTGGTTTAGTATTACTCTCTCTGATTGCCTTAGTATATATCAATCAAACATACATTATACTTACCCCCTCCCCCAAGGAGGTGGTAATGCCTGGTAGAATGGTATCATGGCAACAGAACAGATACTACACTACACGCCCCCGCCCTGAATTGAGCATTGAAAGATAATAGTATAGTTTAGGCTTCAGACAGACAGATACCAAATCACCACTCGTAATATGATTAATGTTTAGTAAGTAGTCGACTATAGTTGAGTGCAACCCGAAGGCTCCCATTTCATTAGTTACTACACCAAGATGTAGGGGAGGGTGCCACTACTTTCCTAGGATTACTTTATTTACCCTTGATCCTCACCCTATAATGCTGAGTGTTTAGCAAGGGGAGCATCAATTTTTTAAATCTTTAGTACGACTTGACCTACGATTGAACCCTGGTCTTCCGGCCCTTTAGAAAAATTATGTTAGTTATTTCGGTCATCCTTTATTTAAAGTTTGAATTTCATAATAACATGCTCATTGGTAGTAGTAGTAGTAGTAGTAGCTTTGGTTAGTGTCCGGAGGGGGGGGGGATATGGGTTATCTTGGTCATCCATAACTATAAAAGTCTGATTTTCATAAATAAATCTTGTGTCTGTAGCTGCATCATAAATGCCCCAAACATTATTTTAATAACACGCGTGGATTATTGCATCGGAACTATTTCTGGCTCATGAATACAATCATCTAATGGCGGTTATTTTCTATGAATTTATATACGGAACTAAATTTAGGCATTTCATTCGGTCGACTAATGAACATTTACTTTTCCGCCCGACAATCATCGAAAACATTAGAACAAGAAACAAAAAACATGGTATCCGAAGTGCGATGGGTGTGGCGTAAATAAAGGCGGCAATCCGTTCAGCAAACAAATGAAGAGAATCCGACCAACAGGAGTTCAAAAGAAATGCACCAGTTCATAAGGTAGGTTTTTTTGCGGAACAAAACAAATAAATACAACACGTCGTTGGCCCCCTTTCGTCTTTAGAGCACGGTCGAGGAGTCTACCCACATCCGAATCCCGAGTAGATTTTTTCAAAGTGTGATTTCAACTCCGGATTCCTGCAAATCATTTTACCACTCCAAACTTACAGAGGCCTGCAAAAACATTTTGCTACTGTGAGAAATTTGCTGAAAGAGACAAAGGATACCCTCTGCCCACTTCTGATTTGGAATCGCTTAAATCTAGTGGCAGGGAGAATTCCGAGAGAATGAGAATTGATTTACTCCTCTCCAGGAGTTAGGCACAAGGCCAGTTTTTATCTTACTCCCACAAGTAAGATGTGACCCAAGGTCGGGTCGGGAAAGTGGGGGTTTGAAAATTGCCTGGGCAGCCCCGTCGGCATTCCCTGGTAGGAGCGCCTCAGGCAGTAAGCAATAAACTTACTCCTCCTCAAAGAAGGGAGGCGAAGCCTGGGAGGGTGGACCTCCTAGAACTGCACAGGACAGACCCATAGACCGGCGTAAATCAAGCCCCGAAGGCCAAGACAATACCAGTCTATGGGGTGCAGTATCTATCAGAACAGATACTACACTTTGATCTTAGCCAAAAGGCCAAGAACAAAGTGTCTTAATTTTGAGAGAATGAGAAGCCATAACAATAGTACTAAACAAAACTTATGGCACCTAATATTCCTAAACAGTCACTTATTTAAATACTAACCAGACTTAACGTTGCTTAACTTATCTATGGTCTTAGTGCAACTCGTGACCTACAGTACTTTAGAGTGTAGTTAACAGTACTGGTTCGTGAACTAATCTTTCCGAAAGTCATAAAGGTAGCATTTTTATCAAATAGGTTCGTACTCTTTAGAAGTACAGAGATAAGAAATAAAAACTGCTTGATCTTAGAGACAATAAAAAAAAACAACATAAAAGTAATCCATGGACACGTGTTTCTGGCTCACAGCCGTCATCAGCATGGCTAACTTAGACAAGGATCGAACCTTCGATATTGAGATCTATAGTCCAGCGTTTTACCATCGGACCAAGACACTGTCTAGAAATATGTACGATTTTTATCACCTAAATATTTAATGTATTTTCATGTAATTGTTTTTATTGGTGATTGCAGCGTTCATTGTTTTTTTGCTTGCTATTATTTCGATTGTCTCACTTCCTAAGTGATTAAGATGCAGACAAACGAAAGTGAGACAAACGAAATAATAGTAAGCAAAAAAACAACGAACGCTGCAATCACCAATAAAAATAATTACATGAAAAAAAAATATATATATATCTATATATATATGAATGAACAAATGCTGATAAGTAGATTTTAAAATGGCCAATAAAATCCGGTTCATTTTAATAAAACAAATCAGTCAAAGATAAAATATGACAAGATTTCATATCTCCAAGAAATATGAAATTTTACACTTTTAGCTTTCTTAAAAAATAATACTAGCAAATATGGAAAATCCCAGAATAACACCAGATCTTCTCTGCTTGTCCCAGCTTTGCATCTGGTTGTCTCAGAATTCTCCCTGCTACTAAATTTAAGTGATACTGGATGAGAAGTGTGTAGCAATTACTTCGATGGAAGAAAGTGATAAGGATGGATATGAAAGAAAGGGATCGATAAAAAGTCTATCAGGTATGTGTACAAAGTGTGATGTACGAAAGTGTAACTTGGCCAGTGAGGGTTGAGGACATGCGTTGCATGAAGAGAAATGATATGAGAATGATACGATGGATGTGTAATTTGAGTCCTAATGACAGACTTAGATCTGATAACCTTAGAGGAAGATTAAATATGGACAGTATAAGAAGATCTGTGCAGAACAGGAGACTTTGATGGTTTGGCCACATTGAAAGAATGGCTGAGAGTTTTGGGGTAGGTAGATGTAGAAAAACTGGGGTAGCAGGTTCAATTCACAGGGAAAGGCCAAAAAAAACATGGGAAGTGATAAGGATGGACGTGATAGAAAGAGGGATTAATAAAGACCTGGCCAGAGATAGGTTAGTTTGGAAGCCAATTTCTAAAAATCGTCCAACACATACCAGCATGTAAAATGGACGTTAAACCAAAAATGATGAGGATGATAATTGATTTGGTGCTAAGTAAATTAAAAAAAGAAAATGTTTGGGTTTTTGGGGGGGGGGGGGGTTTAATTGAAGAATAAATTTCTTAACTTTTAGTTTTAGACGAGAGGGGAGGGGGTCTCGTTTACAGCATTAGTTCATTTTAAAATGATCCCTTATTTACAGGCCGCAAAGATTTCCACCGATAATTATTATATGAACCCGTTACTCCCAAACTGGCAGTAATAAGAAATTGATCGCACAAAATAATGGCCTGTAAAGAATGAATTAAAATTGGAAATGAGGCACACATCTAAATCACAAGATGGCTACGAAAAACAAAAACGTATTTCGATAATCGTGAGCTTTCGTGCCAAATCGATAGAAAATTAAAACGAATATTTTCAAGACCAAAAAGAAATGAAAAACAAAATGGCTGACAAAATTTTTAGAGGAAGAAGGATTGGTTAAAAAATTTCTATCTGTTAAGAGGAAAATGTCATAATAACCTAGAAGAGCCATGTCAAATGTGTGGCCGACAAGAGATTTGTGGGGTGCACACAGCTGGAGACAAATTGGGATTTAGACATAAGGAATAAGAAATTGGTTGCATTAGGCTTTAAAAAAATAAAAAATAAAAAACAAGAAAAAGAAAAAAAGAAAAAAAAGAAAAAAAAGGGGAAAAAAAGAGAAAAAAAGAAAAAAGGAAAAGAAAAAAAGAAAAAAGGAAAAAAAGGAAAAGAAAAAAAAAGAAAAAAACTATTTTCATCCAGGAGAGTGAAATATTAAAAATGTTCGCAACAACTGAGTTTCAATCTCTGGTTCATTCATAGCAAGAACTCTTCTTCCTGCAAAGAACACCTTCAGTTTGCCTAACATCAAACAGAATTTCCATGAACAGAGTTTCTTTCCAAGAACGTCCCATCTGTGAAACACATTGCCACAAGATTGCTTCCCTGCTGGCTACAACATCGTCGTCAAATCAAATCTCAATAAACACTTGTCATAAGGCATCATCAAATTTTATTCATTCCATTCATCATTCTCAATCCTCTCATATTCATCGTCGTTCAATTGTAAATCTATCCATCCCATTAACCATTATCCTCGAGTGGCTTTTAGCCTTCATAAGTGGTGACTCAACAAAAAAAATTTAAATGACTATTTCTTTCTAAACTACAATTTAAATTTAGTGGTGAGTTACAAAAAGCAACAAGTGTGTTCAATGAAGCCAAATTTGTAAACGTCACACGCGGGGACAGTGGAGTCACTACCCCAAACGCTGTACTCCGACTCCTGAAATTTTAAAGGCTCCGACTTCGACCTATAATTTACTTCCACTAGTAAGTTCTATATTAATAACATTGGGCGATCACTTCTCTGGTGTCTGTATGTGTTTTTTTTTTATCACCTATTCTATTATTTATTTCGATTATTTATTGGAATCAAAAATGCAAATCAAATGCATAAAATATTAAAACAAAATTGCAAAAAATTCTATTTAGAAAAAAGAAAGAATTATAAAGTTAAATACCCAACAATGCATTTCAAGTTAGCCATTTTAATTTTTTTTAATAGTTTATAACAAAAAAAAACAAAAAAAAAGATGGATTACTTTATGATCTTTCAAAATTTGAAGAAAAATTGGAAGTAAACGCTTCCAACTTTCCAACTGTCGAAAAGAAAGTCATTCAAACGTTTTGGAAGAATAAGAATAAGGATTTCAAACTCAAAAGCATAAAAAAGGGGCATCACGTGATAGAACGAACCAGAAATGGACAACATCACTCGAGTACGTTCATATGAAAATGACTTTGCAGTATCTTAATTACTACCCAACAAATATTAGTTGCCAAATCTAGCACTTTCTGTTTTTTATGTACGAGCTAGATGTATCATATCTCAATCATTCCCCACCTTCAGTAAATAGCCCCTCTAAAACAAATAGTTGCATGGGCAGTTCTTCGATCCCCACCAATGACAGCAATTAGAGAAAACAATAAATAACTCCATTATTTGCTCTGGGATGTACTTTACTTTTTACAGGAGGTACATCTAGACGAACGATTTTCTCCTTCCAACCCCCGGTGGTGGAAGCCTCAAAACAGGCGTCCGTTCACTTTGATGTCGAACACCTTAGAGAGAATCGATCTCGCTTCTCTGCCACGTCAATTTCCTCCCATGACGCAACTTCCTCTACACGTAGCTCTAACCTCTTCGTAATGGAAAATTCCACTTTCTTGCTTTGAATTTTTAGTTTTTAACACCATTTTTATATACCCAAGTCAAATATCATTACATTTCATTAATGACAGAATATATATATATATATATATATATATATATATATATATATATATATATATATATGAGGAATAAAAGAAACAATGTTTCAGACAAAATGTAAAATAAAAATGGAATAAAGGATAAGCAAATCAACAACTAGCAAAAATAAATGATGATGATTGTATTTTTTACAATTGAAATATTTTGGTAGAACTATTCAATATGTGTTTTTGAGTTTATTTTTGCTAGTTGATGATTTGCTTATCCTTTATTCCATTTTTATTTTACATATATACATATATTAGTAAGTTTTTGAAAGGCTGTGGGCAATGCAAATTCCGGGTAAGATGCAATCTTACCCGGAATTTGCATTGCCCACAGCCTTTCAAAAACTTACTAATACTATACCCAGCAATGCTTCAAGCAAACTACCATTCTCTACTATATATATATATATATATATATATATAACAAATCTCCAGGATACGAGTTAATAGTGCAAGTGAAATTTAGCTCAATGGTTAAGACTAAAGTCCAACAGAGCTTATATAATGACATAATATGACATAATATTTGACATATGACATAATATTTTGTAATTATACCCGGAAAAATTCAACAGCAACACTACTTATTGTTATATACATACGTTTCAGAAATTTATTATCAGTTCAATCGCAGGGTAGAAGTTGACACTTATAAGCTTCTAACTTCAGCAGAAAACATCAATTTGGCAATATTAAATGGACTTACTAAATTATTAAAAACAGAAAAAAGCCCTAATTTAAAAATTTTTTTACTTTAGGCAGATTAAAATAATTGGAGTCCATAAAAGTCAAATATATTTTTTTTTAAGGATGGATTCAATTTTTTGATAAGTTTCTGAAACGTATGTACACAAGAATAAATATTGCAGGTGTTGAATTTTTTAGAGCATGATTATTACATAACATCAATTATGTCGTAACTTTTTATGTATTCTACCGATTTATAATACAGAAATCATTACAATCTACATTTCCCCCGAAGAGCAAAGCAAAGATTGCGATAAAGAGGAACCGGCAATATCGTCCCAGAGAAGGGCAAGAAAATTCTAACACACAAACGAAGGTCACAAGTTGACGCATTACAATAAGAAGTCAACAGGTAACGCTTGCTTGATTAATCGTCTCGCTTATATATTTGCATATATTATTGTAACCAAGCGATCACGGTCAAAGAATTGTCATTATATTCAGTTTATTCACACAAAAAAAAAAAATTTTTAAATGATTTTCATTCAAATATATTTAGTATTAAAATCAGAAGGTGAACAGCGAAAAGTAAACTGATGAAAGATTAAATCAACTTCCTGTGTTTATCCCGTGAAGCGAGGGCCGCACTGGATTTCTCTCTCCCCCCCATATACAGCGTAATTCATATTACAGTCACGTAAATTATTTATACTGGTTTAATTAATGAATAATAGTGAAATTAAAGTTTAAAAACATTTTCATTTGATTATTTCATCATTTTTTTTTTTAATAAATAGAATTAAAATTAACAAATAGAATTAAATTTAAATATATGGTATCGTTTGATATATTTAGAATTTTTTTTAAAAATTGAAAATAAAAACATTCCCGGGCAATGCCAGGTACATAAACTTAGTAATTATATATTCTGGAATATTTTTTTTTCTTCTTTTAAAGTCGACATGAGATTGATTCAAACAAAAGATGATCAAAGAGATATAATAAAGAAATCTTTGAGACTATATTAAACCTATTCTAGCCATTTTTCTGATTTTTGCAACCTGGGGATCAACCTGACCTTACACGTGGTTGTGTTTTTCACACCAAGTAAAGGATACGTCCACGACAATCAGTTTGACAGGCCATTTGAATTAGGTGACCTTTTTTCTGTCGGGCTGAGGTATGGTTCTGTACAGTTCTAAGAGATCATCCCTCCCTTCTCGCACTTTGAGAAGGGGTTAGTTTATTGCTAATCGCCGGGGAATGCCGACGGGGCTGCTCAGGCATTTCTTAGTGTGGACCAGAATGTTCTGCCTCTTTCGCGCTGCGTCACATCTTCCTGCGGTGGGAGGGAAGTAAATACTAGCTGGGTTTTTTTCTTCTGATTATTGAAAAATATCGAAGTATCGATACTTTTGAGGACACTATAAAACAGGTAACACATTAACATTTTCGTTGCTTTCAATTTTTATAATACACGCTACTTTATAGACAAGCGGTATCTACCTGGTGTTGCCCGGGATGCAGTGAAGTAATTTTAGCTTTTAATTTTTATTTATTTTAACATTTTTAAACTTATACAGTAAAAGAAATAAAATTGCAGTTGTAAGATAGACAACTATTATATTCTTCAATCTAAAATATGAGTTATCCCACTAGCTGATTTTTGTAAACCTTGTAATTTAGGTTTTAATCAATAATATTTGTAAAGAAAAATGGATAAAATATCAGCAAAAACTTTTAACAGATTTATTACAACTGAACACAATATAAAATAATGAGTTAATTGACCGCTGTGAGCGAGATGAAATATACAGTTTCAAGACGTGGTCTGTTTACTTTTCTACTCCAGGCAAGACTTCATTTTCAAGGGTGATAACTCTTAACCTTCCCGAAAATGATGCAAGGGAAGTAAATCGTTTCGTTAGTTATCCTAACACTGATTTTCATAGTGGGGTGATTATTTAAAGATGTTTCATATCAAGTCATCTGGGCCGGACTAGATAATAAAAAAATTAAAAATTGTAGCTAATTACGTCATTACATTGCCAATAACCTGGTACAACAATAGCAAATGAAAATTGGCTAGTCAAAACTAAAGTTTGATTTGTCAGCTTAAATGCTATATGAGTCTGATTTTGAAAATCCGACAAGATAATTTTATGTTAGATTTAGTTATTTTTCTTAATTTCTTTTCTTTTTCAGATGACAAATGTGTTGACAATGGAATAACAGCATTTGAAGGACAAAGATTTGAGACGAGGAGGAATTACCTTGAGACAACAAAACAAAAAACACATTCAAGTGACACTCCTCCCCCTCCCCTCTTCTTCGGCTCATTATCTAAGAAACAAACAAGTTCACGACGTCAGGTGTGTCATGCGTTTATATTGATTAACTAAAAAGGATTCCTTAATTACGACAGTCAGCAAATTGTATGAAGAAGAAGGCGAAGAAGGCGGCGAAGAAGGCAAAACGTATAAACTTTCACCAGTAATTGACCTGCATTTTTAGATAACCTTGACTGATATGGAGGATAAGTAATTGAGATTATCTTTTATGTCTATCTTTTGTAGGGATTTGTTTTTGTTTCTTTCAAACAAACATAATCTCATCCTGAGACAAAATCTGTTCTGAAACATCTCCACATACACGCACGTTTATTTACGCACAACTTTTGGGGCATTTTTTTTTTTTTTAAATCAATAATCTCATTTTTTATGGAAGAAAATATATAATTATTAAAAAAATGTGCCGAATTTCATTAAAAACCACTAATATCAGACAATTGTTTCTGCCCATTCCAAAAACATTTGGTTTGGGAAAGTTTCTACTTTTTGCCAGTTTTACGGTACAGTTGACACATTCACTTTAATTCTGTATGCATTTAGAAGTTAGGGCAATTTTCTTTCTTGTAAAGGCAACCCAACTTCAAGCAATTCTGTGATTTACAGCTGGTTGTCCGTCGTTAGATGAAGACAGTTTGTGCCCAAGGTAAACAAACTTTGGTTCTATTTATCCATAGAATTCAATTATGTTTATTGCTTTCATTGATTTTAATAAAGCATTTGATAGCATCAAACTTTCATCTCTTTGAAAGAAAAAAACTCTGAATAAACAGTATATTCACCTCTTGAAAATGGCCGACCCTAATTCAACTGCTGCAATTAGAACTGATATAGACACATCACGCCCAATCTGAATCCTCAAGGGTGTAAAGCAAGGTGATGTCCTTTCAGTGGGGGGGGGGGGGGGGACGTAATGGGTGAAAATTTCAGATTCATGCGAGTAGTATTTTTTTGTGTTCATTTATACATAAATAACACTAACCAATCAAACATTTTGAAAATTTTGCAAAATTTAGAAGGTGCAGGCCACTAGTTTTTGGCTATTTTACATTCATGAAAACCCTTTCACAGCCTGAAAATGGTCCTAAATTAAAGTACTATATCAGATTTAACCATTTATACCCATTCATAGCTTTTGAGGATGTTTTAGGACCTGCAATGTCGCATGAAACCACTTTTTCACCGAAAAATGATGGATTTTGAGTCCCGTGGAGCCCTAACGGCTATTTTTGGCCTGCACCTTCTGAATTTTGCAAAATTTTCAAAATGTTTGATTGTTTAGTGTTATTTATGTATAAATGAACACAAAAAAATACTACTCGCATGAATCTGAAATTTTCACCCATTATGTCCCACCCCTACTTTCAGCCCTTCTATTCTGCATCTTTATGGCATCAATTATTTGGAAAACAGAACAACAACGTCATTCTGGTTTTTCAAGTGGTGGCCATCTTTTGTCTAATCTGAGCTATGCTGATGACATAGCTGCAAATAATAACTCCAATTCTGATTTGCAGTTATTTCTGGATGATCTTGTCAAGTATTCGAAAGAAGTTGGTCTTTCTATTAACACGCCACCCAAGACTAAATGCAGGACCACTGATAAAAAAACAAACTCCTCTTAAAATCAACGGTCAACAAATAGAACAAGTTATAGTTTGATTAAAAGATAATAGAATAGATTAAATCATTTAAAACTGCCTAGTCATAAAAACATTTTATAGTTCCTTGGCCTTTTGGCTACGATCAAAGTGTACTATCTGTTCTAAGCATCCCAGGGACAGACGTTTTACTACTGACAAAACTATTGTGCATAATGTAAGAAAATATAACAATGCAAATTACAAATGTATATTACAGAATATTAATTCATTAGAAACTGTTTAAAAAATAAATATGCAAATTAGAAATACCTAAAGATGTTTGTGAATGTTTGCAGATTACTATATATACGGTATTTCAAAATCATAGAATTAAATAAGCATAAGCTGTTTTGATATTGATATAGTTAACATAGGCTGGAAAAAACTTTTGCATATATACATTTGGATACGCACACACACACACACACACACACACACACACACACACACACTAGAATACCTGTTCTAGGATGGGTAAAATGAATTCCTTGGACAGAACGGTTTTGCACCACTTTTATGTCTGCTTACGAAGATTAAAATCAAGATATAATGATACTAAACCTTATGTCTAGAATCCTTATTCTAATTTTGGTCAAAATTAATTCAGTAATTTTGATTCTAAAATTTAAGAAAACTATAAATTATAAAGAAACTGAAATTCAAGGAATCTTGCTTCATTGCTGTGTAATGACTATGGATTAAATTCAATGCAAATCTGAAATATTTAAATTATTAAATGGAAGGTTGTTCCCATATTATGCCCCCTAGAAATCATTTAAAATACTCCAAAAGAAACTGACATTTGGGGAATATCTATTAATTCATGTCTAATACCTATTGCTCAAATTTCACAAATATCAGATATCTGAATTTTTGCAAAGGGCTTCCACCCACCTTTTATCCCCTGTGCATGAAAAAAAATATAGCCCACATTACAACCCCTTAAGCCTAGCAGCTGTGTTTAAAAATTCATAATGATTGGTTTATTAGTTTAGGAGTGAATCCTGTACATACAAATATATAAGCATACCTAATATATAAATATATATATATATATATGAAGTTAATCCAACAAAAGATATAAGAGGCAACTAATATCTTTTAATTAGAGAAAGACTGAAGCTCAATATACTGGATAGAGCATTAATAGCATAATATAAAATTATTTTATTATTTCATCTTATATTTATATATATATATATATATATATATATATATATATATATATATATAATTTGATGTTTATAGATTTAAATCCCTCCTAATTATCATGTGGATTCTTGCCGGCCGAGGGGAAAGATACCCGACTGCAAATCAGTGGCGATTTGTAAAAACTGAGCTCAAGCCCTCCGACCGACGTGAATTAACATCCTACACTGAAGATTGCATTAGCATGAAACATTGATGTCTGTAGGTAAAAATAATTAATATTTACTTAAAATATATATATATATATATATATATATATATATATATATATGAATAAACATACTACCACTCCGGGGCAGGAGTAATAACAACTAAGCTCCTAAATTGAGACCTCGTCACCAAATTCCATTGTTGATTATTGTCAACCATCCAACACAAATACGATGTGACACAGGGTCACTTTAATGTGGGGGAACCTGGCATCTTTCGATTGCTCGGGTCATTTACAGACATTCCTCGATCTCTTCAGCGCCACCACCCTTATTTGGGAGGTGCCACAAAAGACGAACCAGATAAACGGAAAAAATAAAAATTGTATTTCAAGAAAAATCTATTACACAAAAGCAAACTTCAACGTTTGTTTCTCCCGATGCCATTTTTTTATTCTATATACTGTAATAACACAAAATACATGCTATTATTTAGTTCTGGGATTGAGTTATGTTCGAAAAAAAAAAAAAATGTTTTAATTATTCTAATTCGCCGTAATTTGTAATTAGGTGAACAAGTCAACTATCCCTCTCTTATTTATCTATGTATTTCTCTCACCATATGTTGATTCAATCACTCTACTATTTCTTAATGTCCAAGTATTTAGAGAAAGAGTGACTTTTTTCAGAGTTGCTATCTAATTTACATACGTATGTCTATACACACCAGACACGTATGTAAATTAGATACCAAAATAATAAGTCTTTTTACTTCTAACAATAAAGAATAATAGTTTGATCTTACAATAGTAATGATAATAGTAGTAATGATAACAATAGTAATGATAACAATAACAACAATAGTAACAATAGTAATGATAACAATAGTAAAAATGATAATATGATATAGAAAAAAGACTTATTACTTTTAATTATGAAAGAAATTGATTGACTTCATTTGAAAATTCATAAACTCAGTAGAATAAACAGCGGTTGTGACCCAACGGGTCATGGGGGCGTCTAGTACAAATCTTTCTTATTCTTTAATAAGAGTTTATATAGAGAAGAGGGAGACCACGTGGGGATGGGTTAGGGTCGCAAAAGGTCAAATTTATTGTTAACCAGTTATTTCCTTACCGAATGGATCTCCTCTTCCGACAAGAATTGAATCGTAGCCCTAACAGACTAATCCCAAGATCGGACAAATTCCTCAAATTGTCTCAATGTTAAAGAAACAAACAATTTTTTTTTTTTATTTAATAAGAAGAGAGTGAGCAGTATGCAAACTATGTGGAGCATGTCACTGAAATATTTGCAACGAAACTCTTGAAATGCGATGAAGGCCTAAAATGATACGTTCCGATAAAAGGAGGAACAAAATAGTTGCAGAATGATCGCTGGCTGGAATTGGAACACATACGCCTCGAAACTTGGTACGGAAAAATTATAAATGTGCTACAAAAAAAATTTAAAAAAAATTTTTTTAATTTTTTTAAAATTTTACGAACTGCTAGCATTTCTTAGATTTGAGCATGAAATTGAACTACAGAATAAAAAGTTTGATTAAGACCTGAAAAGGGAAGCCGAGTGAATGTTTTTTTGTTTTTTTTAAATTTATAATTACTGGAATATGCTATTGTTAAATAAAAAAAATATTTAAATATTATCAAATTACTTTTAAAAAAGACATCAATCTACATCTTGTTTTTAATTTACTCGATTTGGTTTTGGCTTTTTCGCAAAAGATTATGGCTAAAAAGTCACCGTCCATTTTACATTTCTAACAGCTGACTGACCATTCCTTATCGGTTATTTTACTTAACATACACATCACAAATTATTAATTTCTTTAAAAAATTAAGTTGTTTTGAATGAATTCCCAACTGAAATATTTTGATTTTCTTGAAAATAATTTACAACATTGAAAGTAATTTTTTCCTTTACACAAGTCAATTCTAAAAAAAAAAGGGGGGGGGGGTATTTCATTAGTTAATTTTTGGGGTTAAGGAGGATAAATCAACCGTAATACTTGACTTTCAGACTTCATACTTTAATTCAGATCAAAAATTACTTTCTAATTGATAATTTAAAGGCTAAGAGTAGATAAGTCGGCCACCATTCCAAAAAGAAGACTTCCAGGGGTGTTTCCGGCAGTGGATGGATCGGTGTGCAACCTCGTCACGTATTTGAAATATTTTTTCTGGCCTAAGGTCGGATACTTTTTAGACAGGCCTCGTATAAAAGACATTAAACAGAATATAATAATCACTCAAGTATCTGTTTAAACGAATGTTAACACGAACACAACATGGTGTCAGAAGTGGTTGGTTGTTTTGCGGCATATCAACCCTTTTTGGGTTATTTAATGCCGAATCCGGTCATTTTGGTGAAAGTTTTATGCTTCAATATCTTCAAATATTTATTCATGATGTTTCGTTTCGTTTGGTTGTTTTGTAGACGAAAATTGATTTTTTTTAGCTTTGTAGAACATGATTGAGTTTTGCAAATTGAAAGGAAAAAAAACAAAAAAACAATAACATCAATGCTCGGTGCATTTTAAGTTAGGAAGCCGGTATCTTCAGACACCCTGATCTGGTGGCACCAGGAGGTGTCAGAAGTGGAATTCCCAAGAAATACTAACAAGTCGTCCACCACATGCCAGCATATAAAACAGAGTTCATGATGAGGGTAGACATTCATAACATTATGGAATAAGTAAAAAGTATATTAAAAACTACTTGACCGCTATTGAAATGCACCAATATTCTAAAAATTTATGATAATTTTAGCACGTAAAATAAATAAAAAATAAGCGGCTTTTTTTTTTATCGTGGGGGTCATTAAAAAATAAACCCCTTTCATTTCTTAGCGTGTCTTTATGCAAATGCCGGTGGAGACAAATGAATAGATAAACTGCCTATCCTTTTAAGATTTATAACATTTTTAAAGAGATTTTTTTTTTATAAAGCAACAAATTGTATTTTGATTGATTAAAAGAACCACCCCCCCCGCCACACCCGACTTAAAACGCGAGAAAGTTGAATTTCATTTTGATTTGTAATCCACACTAAAAAGAAATCAATTTTTAAGAAATCGATTAAAATTAAAGTTGCATCAGAACAGATGCACACAACAAAATGCAGACAGCTGACCTTGATAGTTGACATGCACAAGAACTCGCAGAAAGGTCAGCAGGTCAACGATTATTTCAGAAACCAATTCAATAATATTAGCGTCAAGCAAACAAGACAAATGCACTCTTTGAATTTATAGTTAAAAACTGGAAGGTTTAGAGTCAAAAAGTCAAAATAAAAATGTTGAAGATATAGAATTAAAAAATTTCAAATTTCAACTGCTAATTTTATGCATTTTTCTTTTTTTTCCTTTTTTTCTTACATTGTCAGTCTCGTGTTTATAAAAACAGTGACTATATTTCCATTTTGTTTCGGTAAAATAATTGATTATAGACAATTTTGCAATTTTCAACCTCCATACGAGTTAAAAGTCCGGATCACCAGAGTCTTTGAGAGCCTAAGTTGGGAGACACTGACAAAGGCCTGTGGCCAGTTCCAAGGCTGTCTCGAGGCGGTCAGCAAAGTCAACGAAACAAACTGATTCAGGTTAAATGAATAAACGTATTCAAAAAATAAAACCAGTTATTTTTTCCTCAACAGTAATCTTGCAAACAAATAGCATCAGCACGGTGTATATGCTTCTTTAATTTGTTAAATACACAAGTTTTTCGGTGCTTCTGCAGAGACTGAGGTCACCGTTTCGATCGATGGCGGCAGAAACTGCCGACTTCTCTTCGGGAGAAATCGTCCGAAAACGTAAGCGACGAAAAGAAATTTGATTTTGGGGAAGATAACTGTTGAATTGACAAGTGAGGATAAGTTAAAATTATGAACATTTATTTATTGAAACAAATTAACAAATGAGGATAAGTTAAAATTATGAACATTTATTTATTGAAACAAATTAAACATTATGTACAGCAAATAAATAAATAAAACTTTGATAAACATTTGAAATTTAACAAAAACCGAATTAAATGAATATTTGATAAACATTATGTACATCAAATAAATAGCAAACTTTTTATTGAAATAAAAAAACGTAATAAGTAAAACTAAGTAAAACTTTGATTTGAAAAAAAAAAAGTAAACAATTGACTGAACGATAAATGTGGAAAAAAACAAGTTTTTTACAGGATATTGACTGAATGATAAATGTGGGGGAAAAAAGTTTTAAATAGGGTACAATTCTGCGATCAGTTCAAAAATACTTCCAACTGAAATTAAATTATGCGCTTGCAAAAAATCAACAATTTTGCAATTATCCCCGAGTAAATGCAAGAACTCTTCGAAGTTTAATCGGTTTACGTCCATTTCGTGAAAAAGTAATTAACCGAATATTAGTTATCTCCCCCAAAATCAAATTTCTTTCCGTCGATCACGATTTCTCCTGAAGAGGAGTCGGCAATTTCCGCCGCCATCGATCGAAACAGTGGCCCCCCGTCTCTGTAGAAGCACCAGTTTTTCTTGGTGATAGGTATGCTTTCAAAGATTAGTCCGATACTATGTTCATTTCTTATATTTCCCCCCTAAGAACCTTATCTGTCAACATTCTCTTAAATAACCTATGCCACCGAACAAAATAACTTCCTTAAGTATTTCCATTTCAATTCTGTCCGTTATCTGGTGTAAACATCAAAACATCTTTAATATTATCTTGTAATATTATCTTTCAGATTACAAGATGGCTGCTGAATGTAAACATTCACATTACAACAACAACAACGACGACCAAGGTCCATATGACAATAGCCAAATATAATAATACTGTTGATCCCCTCGTACTTTACCTACCAAACCTAATTTTGTAAAAAAATAAACCATTGCAACCAAAAAAAAAAAATGGAAGAACATAAGATCTTCTAACATATAAAGTTATCTTGTGAGATTTTAAAGTTGGATCTAAATATCATTTAAGTTGACAATCAAACTTTGATTCTGACTAGCCAATTTTTTATTTGTTATTGTTGTACCATGTTATTGGCATTATAATAACATACTTTTTTTTTTAAATGATTTAGCCCTGCCCGAACAACTGCTAATATGGAAAGATTTTTTTAATTATGACCGAAAAATCAAAAGGAATAACTTATATTTTATTGAATATAATAAGAATTGTCTTCCTCACAACTAATTTTTTTTTTTTTCTGCATAAATTTGAAAATGTGCAAATAAATAAAAATTAAAAACTAAAATGACTTCACTGCATCTCAGGCAACGCTAGGTAGGTACAGTTAGTTAACAAACTTGGCTTCTGAATGGCCAATTTTCATTTGTTATTGTCGTACCATGTTAATGGCAATATAATAATTTACTTAGCAACAATTTATTTTTAAAATTACTTAGTCTGGCCCAGACGACTAGTAACACGAGACATTTGAAATAATCACTTCAAGATAAAAATCAGTAAGGGGGATAACTCATTTTACATTGAAGAATATAATAAGAGTGGTCTTCCATACAACTAAAATTTTATTTGATTTTCTGTATAAGTTTTTAAAAATGTGCAAACAAATAAAAAGTAAAAACTAAAATGATCTCACTGCATCCCGGGCAACGCCGGGTAGGGACAGTTCAAAAAAATAAATCAAAAGCAATAGTGAGAATCGGGTAAAGAAATACCCAAAGAATCTTTTATAATGATGCTTGGAATTGGACGGATCTTGAAATAAGTTTTTTTTCTTTTCTTCAAGAGTTAATGAGATGAACATCTTGACAGTTGAATGATGATGAATACTATGAGAGGACTGAAAACCTCCAAATACGACACACTCAAAACTACAACAACTATGCAACCTAATGTGGGCACACCACCTTCCAATTATGTATTCTTTATTTGCAAGCGGACATACTTCTTTCAGCTTTATGTAGGTGTCATCTTTGTTTTATTATAGCCACTGGATGTAATATCCTGTCTATTTTATTCCCAGTGCGATTAGCAAGGTTGATTCATCAACAGATATCCAACATTTATGGATCCATTCTGGGATGGGTATACCACCTAGCATATGATAACGTCAATTGTAAGCAAGTTATAGATGTTATCATATAGTGGGATACCATCAGACTTGAAATAAAAACAGATGCGGAAAAATAAGCAGAGAGACGTTAGTCGTGACCGAACAAAGGAAGGAAATTAGCGATTAAAAGTTCCTTTATTATGCTTTTCAATTACATATTTACTCAGAATTGTTTTTGAGGGGGGGGGGGGGTCTTACGTATTCAAAATACGTTCTAGAAATAGCAAGGTTTGATTTTCAAAATTTTGCCTAACATAATACGATAGTTCTTATGGCGCCAAATTCTCCTTAATAACTCCACATCTAAAGACGAGATAAATAAGCGACGATATCTTCTTTTTTTAAATTGTCATGAACAAGCTTAATGTCGTCCCCATCGAAACGAGCCTTTAGAGATGAGAGATGAAATTTTAGTCATGCAGTACTTCCCAGCATGATCACAATTTGAAAAGGAATTAGTTTTGCCGACAACAACGTTTATAGGAACTTAAGGGTCTCAGCTTTTAGGGAGAACAGACGCTTAACCTTTAAAACATATGGATATCTAAGGAATACTCACTGATAATATGAATCCCTATTAAATTATCAGATTAGATATGCGCACGTGTGCGCATGTAAATACAAATAAACGTTTTTGTAAAATTCAAAAAAAATAAAAACCTATCAATTTATTTTAAATAATTAATTTAAAAGAAAATGTAATCAATAAACCTAAGTTCCAAAATCTTATTTAAGAAAAAAAAAACAGTTTAAAAAAACTGTTTAAAAAAAAAAAAAAAGCATACAATTTTGGAGCTTAGTTTTTTTTTTATTTATATATAAATTTAAAAAAAAATGGGGAAAAAACCGAAAATATTTATGGGATTTAAATTTCTACATTTCATAAAACGTCCAACAGATTTTATTGCAAAATCGATTTTTTTTTTTTTTTTTTTTTTAATAACATTAAATTATTGAACCATCGTTCCAAAAATGTAAATATTGTTTTTACAAGAAATTAATTAAGAGACGAAACCAAAGGGTGAGGTTGAATGAACGAAACAAGTCTCCAGGGCAACGCCGGGTAGATACAACTGGGAACATAAAATATCTTTTTGAATCTATTAAGGAAAAAGAAAGAAAAAACACTTTTTTCCGTGTATGACTTTCTTTTTCTTTCTCAAAAATATTCCCAATAACTTGTATTATTTGGGTTCTTATTCTCATCTTCGGTCTTACATTCACGTTCCGACCTTCTTGAGAACCTTCTAGTCGATCTCGGGAATCTGTACGGAAAAGTTAAAAAAAAAAAAAAAAAAAAAAAAAAAAAAAATGCACCTAAAGAACGTCGTGAATAGAAATCCTCATCTCAGAAATCCCAAAACACAATTCCCAGTGTCCGTGATGTTGTAATCTAGGTTCTCCACATTCCCACCCCTAGTTATAGACCCTAGCTGCATGACTGCCAGGACTGTTATAGGTATCACCTTGCCATGAACCTAATCAGTTACAAAAAAAAATTAAAAAAAAAAAAAAAAAAAAAAAATAGAACTTTTAGTAATGCCTAATTTTTGCTTTTTTTGGGGGGGTGGGGGGGGGTTCTTTTCCACAGAAGTAAATAGTGGCAAGTGTCTTGCGGAATGCCGTGATATATTAGATTTCAG
Source organism: Sepiola atlantica (assembly GCA_963556195.1). Taxonomy (NCBI): domain Eukaryota; kingdom Metazoa; phylum Mollusca; class Cephalopoda; order Sepiida; family Sepiolidae; genus Sepiola; species Sepiola atlantica. The sequence continues at coordinate 62,684,332 of OY744547.1, forward strand.
TTTTTATCAGTTTGTGTCCCAAGTTTGCTCACCGACTTAATTCAACGATTGTACTCCTAATAGAGAATACACTGTTCACGAAAGCTCGGAGTGGTGAAGTCAACAACAGTCAAACAGAATCCCCGCTAACTTATTGAATAAGCAGTCTTAATTAGATAAAAACTATAAATTGCCTTTTGTGTGCATGTGTCAGAGAAGCTGCCTTTATTCAGGTAGCAGAAGATAAGGGAAGGAAAAGAAACTAAATGTTTTAGCATCAGTAGAAAAGCGTTGGGAGGGGGTAGAAAAGCGGGGGGGGTAGGGGGTTAGGTTGGGGGTAAAAAGACTTTGTACATTAATCAGAGTTTGTGCATCCATTCTTACATTCATTATAGAACAAACAAAAAAACTACCTGCCATCCGCAGACTATTAATCAAGATCCAAGTATTTTTTTTTTAAATATGATTTACATTACATATCTTTAGTATAAATCTATAGTAATTAAAAAAAAAATTTTAAAAATTCTTTATCTAAATTACCTCCCTTGAAAAATTATTAACAAAATATTTTAAGAATTGTTTTCATAATTCATCTTTTTTTTTTTTATTAAATCACGTTAATTAATTACTGTTAATATGGACGAAACTTTTTCATATATATACAGGGAAATCAGACAATCAAACTATAAAATGAATAACACCAAACATTAATTTATTATGAACTGTTTAAAAAACAGTTATGCAAATTAAGCATACAAACAGCCAAGATCAAAGTGTAGTATCTGTTCCGATGGATACTGCACCCCATAGACTGATATTGTCTTGGACTTCGGGGCTTGATTTATGCCGGTCTATGGGTCTGTCCTGTGCAGTTCTAGGAGATCCACCCTCCCAGGCTTCGCCTCCCCTCTTTGGGAAGGAGTAAGTTTATTGCTTACTGCCTGAGGCGCCCCTACCGGGGAATGCCGACGGGGCTGCCCAGGCAATTTTTAATGGCCAGAGTGCTCACTTTCTCGGGCGCTGGCTTTTCAAACCCCACTTTCCCGACCTTGGGTCACATCTTACTTGTGGGAGTAAGATAAAAACTGGCCTTGTGCCTAACTCCTGGAGAGGAGCAAATAAATATATTATTTCAGAAGACTGTTGTATTATTGATTTAAATATAGAAGTGATAAATGAAAAGAAATTGTACATTTAAGCTCCTACAAATAAAGGTTAGGATTGTTGGTTTTGAGACACAAATTTCATACAACTACTTACTAAATGCTGTGAAGGGGTCAAACAAAATTAAAACGGAAAAAAATAAAATAAAATAATATACACTAGCAAAAATATGTTCCATCCTCCGGTCGCATATTTTTGAATTGTGACAATTTCTTGTTGACGTACACTACCCTTTAAAGGAGGAGGTAATGTCTGGGTGGATGGGCTCCTGACAACAGGACAGATACTACATTACCTCTATTGAGCATTAAAAGATAGTAATGGTTTTTTTTCTTTGTGTGTGTGTGTGTGTGTGTGTGTGTGTGTGTGTGTGTGTGTGTGTGTGTGTGTGTGTGTGTGTGTGTGTGTGGTTTTGTTTGGTTTTGTTTTTTTTTTTCTTTCTTTCTTTTTATTGATGCTCGGGTCTGTTCTCGGACATTTTTGCACCTGACCAGACTGATCTCTCAGGGGGAGTTGGATTTCCTCACCTTCCGGCCCTGTGAAGCAAGTAAATCCTGACTGATTTCTGGTTTACCTAGATTTCACGAACCGTGTGTGTGTGTGGGGGGGGGGGGTACGCGCGCAAAAGAATAGGTGAGGTGGTGACGGCTGCTGTCCTGGTGTGTATTAAGTGAGGAAGGAAGGGGATTGCACGTGAAGAGTGGTATGTTTTCTAAAAGAATTCTGGGGTCAGTCACGTACGTACACTCTTCTATACAAGAAAGAACATTAACATTAATTTTACTTATATTAATAACCTTCCTTCCCTTCCATCTCTTAAATTAAACCGAATTTAATAAAATAGCAGGAACTTTATCAACAAAAGAATGGTTTCTAAAATAACAGTTCAACACTAGTATTCTCATATTTTTAGCATTCGTAATCTTTGGTCTTTGTTCTGATAATTGACTTAATCTTTTCTGTCCTCGATCAGGGAGGGAGAGATCCTTCTAGATTGAAACAATTTTTATTTTTGTCCCAATCCAGAGCGCCCTTTTTTTCTTTTTTTTTTTTCGGAGCTAAATTTTCCCCACCTTGTATCTAACTCTGCTCTCGTGTGTGTAGGCACGTAAATAGGAACATTTGTATTTTCATTCAAATAGGATTTATTCACCTCAAAGACATTCGCTAGGAATGTACAAACCTTGCTTTGCCCTTCCTCTCAAAAGGTTGGTAACTCGAGTGCACGTTCGGTTTAAAAAGATGAAAATTAGCCAAGATATGTTTTGTTTTCAAACATGCCATAGACTTATTCGTAGCCAACAAATGGCCATAACAACATTGAACTTTCAACTAATATCAATGAAACCAACTCGTCTTTCCTTTAAAGTTCATGATGGTCTAAACAAGATAAATGGCCGTTTCCAGTTCACTTCGCTAAGCAAAACAAAATTTGATATTTATGAGATGCGGCAGCGTTATTTACATTATTTGCCGTGTTCGGACGGCTTTCATCATCTGTTGCAACTATTTTTACAACGTTTCAGCCATTTTATTCTCTGGCCTTCTTCAGTTAAGCTACAGTGATCTCTTAAGTGAACAAAGTACAAAGATGAACTAAGGGCAGATAATCCAACAATTAGAAATGGTAACAATAACTAATTATAATATAAGTTCAGAAACTTTAATGAGCAAAGATTAAAAAAAAAAAAAAAAAAAAAAAAAAATGTCATATTAGACTTTAGGTTTTAGGCCCCCCTCCCCAAAAAAAAACAATTCTAGATGGTTCTACTGGTCACATAGTCAATGTTGGCTTCAGAATTATAAGATCATATCCAAGTTATCTCCCTTAAATCGTACTTGCCAATGAGAGAATGACTGTGGTTTTGTTTCTGCCGGCCAGTTAAATGTCTGTGTCAAGTATGTTTTATTCCTGATGGGTGACGACACTTCTGGTACACCTGACCCAGCTATTAAAGACTTTTATGGGAGCCTAACTGCATAAAACTAAAACCAGTTTTAAGCCCATAACTTCAGTTGTGTGAGCTCTACCTACATATAAATTTTGCTACAGCGATCGATGTTATACTGATTGCATTAAAGGGGTTTAGAGCTGGAACACTTGCACCTTTTAGAAGGTTTCTAAGGATAACAATTGGGAGGTGATGCTGATGAAGTGAATAACGACACAGACTGATGACCTGGGTGTGCCAAATTTGAATCCAGTCAGTTCCATATCAACACTTTTGCTTATGGATGTTGGCAACCTTCACATGGTCCCTCCCGTAAGTACCAGATTCTCTTTAGAATTAAGGGAAACCAATGCCAAGAATAGAAAAAAACGCTGTACCGTGCAAATTTGCTTGAGCGTAGGGGTACCCCACTCACTGACTTAATTTTTTTTATATTCAACCTCCAATCTTAATGAGATCTAACCCATAATTAATAGACACAAAATTATATCGATTGTAAGAATTTGAACCAATCGTGCTCATTAACGGGAGCTGAAAATGCTACAAAATTAAAACTTTTCTAAGACCATAACTTAAGTGCTGTAATCTATTTTCACTTTTACCACCCATCTGACTAGCAGTAAAATCACACCTCTTCTTTGTAGAGGTCCCTAGATGCCGGAAAATTTTCTATGAGACAAAATCTGAAACATCCTTTCATACATGTACGTCTACTCGAAACATTTCTTAATCTATGCCTTTTTGAGTTTTTAATAAAAGAAATTATATATATATATATTTATAACTTACTACTAGCTATACTCACGTTGAAGTAAATACTGAAAACCGATACATCAAATATTACATCTTATAACATTCTGTATGAATATATATCACTCACACACACACACACACACACACACACACACACACACACACACACACACACACACACAGTAGCAAAATCCCACCCCTTTTACTTCCTACTCTAATAGCTTTTATTTTCGAACAACTTACTTTTGGAATTCCCCCCCCCCTGCTCCGTTCTCCCAACTGTTTTTATTTAAATGTAATGTGAACAAACATCTTGCTACCCAACTCCCCATCTAGGTTACTTCCTATAAATCTAGCCCCCTATCATAGTAGCTCCTTACACTTCAGTGGCAATACGTCTTGTTAGGGGAGCGGGGTACGCAAAATGTTTTGGGTTGAGTATTCGGACGCTTCCGATCTTTTGCACCAGGTAAAGCTTCAAAAGTTAACGCCGTTATTATGAAACGAGTAAGCCGTATAAAAAGCTACATGATTGTCAATATTATCTTATATCTTTTCTGGGTTCATTAATGGAAGAACCAGACATCTGGGGAGGGAGGGGGGTACATATGAAGCAGATGTTTATAAAAGGGAGGTGAGGGGGGGGGGGCTTCTTTTACCTGACTAACTAACAGTCTCATATCTTCCTATTTAGACACACCTACACTGGCTGACTACAGGTAACAAGATAGCAACAGAATACGAAGCAGGTGCCACAACCCAAAATGGACTCCGATTCTTGTGTATCCTTTTGCTTTGCCTTGCCGCCTCCGCCAAACCACCCTTTTCACCACAACCACCGCGATTTGGTAGTCGAATCGACTTGAAACACGTTTCATTTTCAAGGCCTGGTAAATCTACGAAGTATCTTCTTGTTTACGCGAAAGTGCCCCGTTTTCTCCAATAAGTGGGGTTCATCAAGATGCAGGAATTTAATAGAAAATTCCTTCTGACTAATTTTTTTAAAGTCATTTTACAGAAGATCTGTAGAACATATCCAGAGATCTTTTAAGCATCAACTCTAAGATATAAATAACATTTTGCTACATTCCAAAGACCAAGATTTTACCAATCATTTTTTAAAACAAAAAAAAATTTGGTACAATTACAGATCCGTTTCGTTTAACAGAAATGATTAAAATGAATAAAATCTTGGTCTTTGAAATGTAGCAAAATGTTTATTTATATATGCTCTGTTATATGTTAACAAACCTTCCACTTTGAAACGGTTGGTATATATAAGAATATATGCAAAAGAGTATTTTTCATACACACCCACATATATATATATATGTGGGAAATGAAAAAGGAAAAACCAAAAAGGATGTTTTTTTTATATATTCATCAACGTTTCGTCTTTATTTGTAAGACTCTTTTTTTCTTAAAATTATCATCCTGAGGAAGTCTTACAAATTAAGACGAAACGTTGATGAATATATAAAAAAAAACATCCTTTTTGGTTTTTCCGTTTTCATTTCCCATTACGTCGGATTACCCTCATCCTTCCTTTCTCTCATATATATAGAGATATATATATAGAGAGAGATATAGATATAGATATATATATAGAGAGAGATATAGATATATATATATAGAGAGAGAGATATAGATTATATATATATATAGAGAGAGATATAGATATATATATATAGAGAGAGATATAGATATATAGAGAGAGATATAGATATATATAGAGATATATATAGAGATATATATAGAGATATATATAGAGATATATATAGAGATATATATAGAGATATAGAGAGAGATATAGAGAGAGATATAGAGAGAGATATATATAGAGATATAGAGAGAGATATAGAGAGAGATATAGAGAGAGATATAGAGAGAGATATAGAGAGAGATATAGAGAGAGATATAGAGAGAGATATAGAGAGAGAGATATAGAGAGAGAGATATAGAGAGAGAGATATAGAGAGAGATATAGAGATAGAGATAGAGATAGAGATAGAGATAGAGATAGTTCCTATATACTTGCCTCCCCACTAGGGCAGAGTTAGAAGCAAGGTCGATTTTTATAATTCTGTTTGTTCACAAACTTCTAGGGTTTCGAAGACAGGCCACCCCCTCATAACCATGTATATTCTGAAACTACATTACTCAGTACTTATATATTTCACTTTGATCAAAGCAGGGTACACCATTATCACATCGGACATACATAAAAAAGGAAATATATTTTACTTTATTTTATTTATAACTTGAAAATTATAGAAATGAAAAAAAAAAAAATAATGGAAATGGTAATATGGGGTTCAGGGCTTGGAGCAGAGTACACAGAGGTTCTCATTCATTGATGAGTTCAGAAATGCTTGGAGGGGAGAGGAGGTAATTACCGAAAATTATCCCAATAAATATGTCAGCATTTACACCCCCTCCTACCCAATCAATGGCGAGTTTAATCTTAGGCTCTACCCCATAAAATTGAATATTATAAAATGTAAAAAATAAAAAAAGCTAATATGGTGTTCTGGGCTGGGAGCAGGTGGACACAGTCCCTCATTTAATGCGAGGGTCTTTCTGTGAGTTGAAAATAAAATTGGAATTTGACATTCAAGTTTTATTTTCCAAACTGTTTATCATATTCAACAAAATACGCTGGAAAGAATGAACGTTGCCTTACACTACAAAATAAATTTGCACGTGCATATATGTATCGGTTTAGTTTGAGGCAAAACCAGATACTAAAGAGAGAATACATTAATGTCCTAATACAATCAGAAAGACACATGTTGCTGGGATCAGAGATAGAGAAATATGGAGGAGCAATCGATAAGTAAATGTCACTTGGTGTTGAGCTGTTCTAGGAGTCTATATGACTGCGACCAGTAGAGGCGCCCGACGGATTTGGTGTTAGGGTTTGTAAAGGTCGTGCAAATATGGCCGGCTGGTCGGACCACACCCAAAGGCTTTGAAAAAACAGCCAGAAAGAGGATAAAACCTAGTCCTAACGTTTACACTTGGGTGGAACGAGTTTTCTTAACTTCCGTTCAACTCTGAAAATTCTACAGTCAATAGTACTATCCAAACTGCTTCCGTAGATGTATTAAATTGAAGAACTAGGCGACGGAATAAGAACTCAGGTTGAAGAGGCCACAGCATTGGATTGAAGGGGGCCACAACCAGGATAAGGTTGGGAAAGACTGCTCTAAATTATGACTAAGGAATTTAAAAAAAAAAAAAAAAAAAAAAAAAAAAAAATTAAAAATCTGAAACTAAAATGATTAAAAATAAATGTATACATTTAAAAAAATTTTTCTCCATTCATCCACAAAAATAAGGTGAAAAACAATGCTAAGATAATTTCAGAGTGTATATTTGTTTATTTACTCACGCCTCAAAGGGCCCCCTCATTCAAACCAGATGAAAAGACAAAATAAATGCACAATGCCATTTCAACATTCAATTAAAAGAAGAAAAAAAGTATGGCACGTCTGAACAGGCTGGATCTCTCGTTTCAAGCCAACGGACGTCTTTTTCCAAACATACTTTACTGCTGTATTATTTTAGGTGTTTCTCCAGAAGATTAGGACCTGAGCTCACTTTGACCCCCGTCGTTAGGGTTACGGTCAAAGTTAGCTCTGGTCCTAATCAGAAGAAGCACCATACTTTGAATTATTCGGACTACTATTCTCATCTTGCTTGTTATTTTCACAACGTTTCGGCCGATGTAACCTCCGACCTTCTTTAGGTGCATCCTTTCAAAATCAGGACTCTTTTATGTCAAACTATACGAACTTATATGAAATTCCAAACTGAACCGGATGTTTAATCCACGAGGGGTAGATTGTTCTCGTCCCATTAGCCATGACCGGGTACAAGTGTTAAGTAAGTTTTAATATTATTCTTAGTTATTATCGCCTGTAGTGAGGATTGAACCATCAACCTCTAGAGAACTATCACCTAGAACTGATTGACACTCAACACCTTTATCCGTTGCACCAGGTGAGTCCAAATTATCAATCATTTCAAAAATTCCAAAACATACTTTACTACTGTATCCCCCCCCCCCTTCACTGTTTAATGAGTTGCAAATCAATCGAGTTGTCCAAATTCAGTTTGGTTGTTTCCGTCACGGCCTTCTGTACACTTCCTAATCACGTAAAAGTCCGCTCTCCATCTAAGCGAGTTCACTCTTTATGCAAAAGTAGTTTTGTTTTCTATTAAATCCCGTCAATTACCGTATCAATAAAAATCTTTTCATTTACCTTCTACTTATCAATCTAATCGAGTTCTATTTCTCTTTTTCTTTCTCTCTCCACTGTTCAGTTTCCTTGTCATTACCGCATTTCCACTTATCAACCTACGCTCTATCTTTTTATGCAAAAAAGTATTTTCGTTTTTAATTTACATTTTCCGTCATTGAGATAACTATTTTAATCAACCAAATTACTTACGGTGAAATGGGCTTCGGCAGTTTGGGCACTATTCCCAAACAAACACTGCTAGTCTTTCCATACTCTATTGTTATTTTCATGGTAGGTGCTCGACTGAGCTCCAATTTATGGGCCCTCCCTCTTCCTGTAAAACATTCACAGCAAAAACTCGTCTAGCTACAACCACTGTAAATAACTTTCCTTTCTTCCTATGTGTACCTGGAGCTAAATGGAACTTCCATGAGTGTGGTGTAAATGAGGAAAAAAAGAAGAGAAAACAAGAACGACCGACCGCGTTTTTGCGTGGCTTACCTCGTGTGAAGAAGAAGGAAACAAGAATGGCCGACTTGTTTCTTTAAATGCCTACAGGGTGACTACGAGGTATGCAAATGAGATGCTCCTGATTGGAAATGAAAGAGATAAAAGAGGAGTGATTGGGGGAGGAGGCAGAGGGAAGTTAGATTGCGAACAGAGAAGTTTGATCATAGGAGAAAAGTCGGATTCGTAGAGAGTGAAGAAAAACGTTGCAGAAATTCGTCTCGGAGTGGATAGAAAGCGGAAGTACGGCCAGCAGTGTCACGTATACCACCAGCTATTTCGGCACATCGAGCAAATTACCATGGCTGAGTGGAGACTGAGCACTCACATGCTGAGACCCTTTACTGGGGAGGGTGACCTGATTAAGTGGCTGGAGAAATTAAAGATGGTGGCGAAGCTGCAAAAGATAGAAGATGTGGTCACCCTGCTGCCGCTATACTTAGAGGGGGAAGCCCTCACGATTTACCAGCAGATGCGAGATGAAGACAAGGAAGACTTTGCCTCAGTGGAGCAAAGGCTGAAATTGGCCTTCGCTGAGGGCCCATTCGAAGCACTTGGTAAGCTTTCCAGTTTGAGGTGGACCGGCGAGTCGGTTGACGTCTTTGCGGCAGAGATCAGGAGACTGGCAGGGTTGGCTGGTTACGTGGGGAGGAGCCTGGAGATGACGGTAAAGCTGTACCTAGTTAACGGCTTCCCAGAGGAAATCTCTACGAACATGCAGAGAATCACTGGGATCCATACTATGGAAGTGGACGATCTCTTGGTTCACGCCAGAGTCCTAGTGAAAAATGTTAAAAGCCCAATCGTGGCTGCAGCTGTGGGTGGAAATATGTGCATGAGGCCTCACTTGAATGAGAGGCAGCCGGCGAGGCGACAGGAGGGGAGACCTGCAATCAAGTGCTTCCGGTGCCAGGGCCCTCATCTGATCAAGGACTGCAAAGAGCCGAGACCGGGGATCACGTGCTACCGATGTGGACAAGTGGGGCACCTTAGCCGCTATTGTGTTGCTGCACGGCACCAGGGAAACGAGTGAAGGGGAGCTATTGCGCCAGTGGTTACCCCTTCTGTGCGGAGATGGCGCATGATGGAACGTTGCCTCGGTTACCGGTAGTAGTCAATGGGAAGAAAGCCATAGCCCTTGTCGACACAAGCTGTACTACAACGTTGTTAGCGAGGAATGTCGCTAGGTCATGGAGCGGAACCAGGACTATTAGGACCGTGGATGGCAGGGATGTGAAGTGCCTAGGTGAGACGACAGCGGAAGTAATGGTGCAAGGGGTGTCCATTGGACTGCGAGCCTTAGTGTTGAATCATCTGGTCGGTGGTGTTGACGTGATTATAGGTATGAGTGCAATTAACCGACTGGGGGGCGCCACGTTACGAGGGAGCCAAGTGACGTTCGGACGTCTCGGCGCAGTGGGGATGGCAGGAGTGGAAGGTGATAGAACCATCAGAATACCAAAACCGGAGGTTTGCTGCATTGAGGACAAAGATTTCCTGGCAAAGTTTGATGGCGTGAGGTGGACGGTGGAATGGAAATGGATCTCCGGACCCCCGGAACTACAGAATAAAGTGGGCTGCTACGAAAACACCCTGCGAGGAGAAATAAGAAAAGGATTTGAGGAAGAAGTGGAGAGGTGGATAAAAGAAGGAATTCTGAAACCGTGGACAGGGGAAGAAAAAGGAGTGTTGCCACTACTGGCGGTTGTTCAGCCTACGAAAAACAAGATTAGGCCCGTACTGGACTTCAGAGAATTGAACAGACACGTAGCCTGCCACACTGGAACGGGGATCGACGTATGTGAGGAGGTCATGAGGAAATGGAGAAGAATGGGACGGGCCACAAAAATTGTCGATCTGAAATCGGCATATCTGCAGATCCGTGTAGATGAAAAACTCTGGCAGTACCAGCTGGTCCGGTACAAGGGGCGAGTGTATTGTCTGACGAGGCTAGGCTTTGGGCTGAGTTCAGCCCCCAAAATTATGACTGCCGTGCTGAAGACAGTGCTGAGCAAAGACCGTTCAGTGGAGGAGGCCACTAGTTCGTACATTGACGACATTCTGGTGGAGGAGGCAGAGGTGACAGCGGAGAAAGTAAGAAGCCATGTCGAGAAGTATGGGTTAACTGCAAAACCGGCGGAGGCCCTGGATGGAGGACGGGTGCTGGGGTTGAAACTAAAGCGAGATGGAAAAGAAAGCCTTGTCTTCGAACGAGGGAGTGTAATACCCGAAGTCGGATCTGAGCTGACGAAGCGAGAACTCTTCTCAGTCTGCGGGAGGCTGGTCGGGCACTATCCTATCGCTGGCTGGCTCAGGATAGCATGTAGTTTTATTAAACGACTAGCAGGCACTGCTGGCTGGGAGGGCCGTGTAACGAAGGAGGTTATGAACATGCTGCAAGAAATCATTGCGAGGGTGAGGAATGAGGACCCAGTGAAAGGGGACTGGTATGTCAGCAGTGGAGATGCGGGTGTGATTTGGTGCGATGCCAGTAACCTGGCGTTGGGCGTCGTACTAGAGATGGGAGGCGTAACTGTGGAGGATGCGGCATGGCTAAGAAAAACCAACGACTTCTCCCATATCAACGTAGCAGAACTAGATGCCGTTATGAAAGGACTCAATCTGGCCCTGAAGTGGGGATTGAAAATAATTGAAATTAAAACCGATTCGGCAACGGCAGCATCGTGGATTCGGTCGGCAGTAACTGGCGATAAGAGAGTTAAGACCAAAGGTGCTGCGGAAATGCTGATCAAGCGCAGACTCGGAGCGCTCGCCGATCTAATAGCGGAGTTCCAGTTAAGAGTATCTGTCGTGTTGGTCCCATCAGAAAAAAACAAGGCGGATTCGATGACACGCGTGAAGAAGGCCTGGCTGCAGGAGGGAAAGGAGGTCTCCTCGGTATGCTATGCAGGGGAAGAAGTCAAGGAGTCACACGAATTGCACCACTTTGGTCGGGAACGAACGTTATTCCTAGCCAGAGAGGTTTACCCGGAGACCACCGAGGAGGAGGTTAGGGAAGTGGTGGAGAACTGTCGAGAGTGCCAATCAATTGACCCTAGACCGTCCAGACACGAAACAGGACAGTTGCACGTTGCGGAGGACTGGAAGCGATTGGCTATTGATGTGACGCACTATCGCCACAAATTGTATCTCTCGATGGTCGACTGTGGACCGGGAAGGTTTGCCATCTGGAGAGAAATTAGGGCAGAAGCGGCATGGGCGATCGGAGGGGTCATCGAGGAGATATTTTTGGAGAGAGGGCCGGTTGAGGAACTCTTGATGGACAATGGGCCCGCTTTCCGATCTGAAGCCTTTAAAGGGGTATGCGATAAGTGGGGAGTAAGGCAATTTTTTAGAGCAGCGTATCGGCCGAGTGGCAACGGAATAGTGGAGAGGAATCATCGCACCATTAAAGCCGCTGCGGAAAAAAGCAACGTATCACCCATAGAGGCGGTGTTTTGGTACAACATCTCGCCAAAAACCAAACAAGACGAGACAACTGTCCCTCATAGGGCCGTTTTCACATATAAGTGGCGGCACCCGTGCAACAAAACAGCAGGAATCGAGAGTGAGGAAGCCACTATCAAAGTAGGTGAAGAGGTGTGGGTGAAACCCCCTAATGCACAGTGTACCACTCGTTGGAAAAAAGGGGTCGTAACGGGATTGCGGTCGAAGAACAATGTGATGGTGAACGGCGTTCCCCGGCATATCCTAGACCTGTGTCGCATGACACTGCCGGTACGCAGTGAGGGCAGTAAAGAAGAGGAAATCGAGGGCCACCGAGAAGCAAATGATGCGACTCTACCTGACTTAGACCCACGTTGTAGTGAACCTGAAAATGTTAACCCCCAAGAAGTTGTTCCCCAGAGGCCTCGACGTGAGAGGAGGCGGCCTGCTTGGATGGAGGATTACGAAGTATCCTATTGATCTCGAAGATCAAGGGGGGCGTGTGGTGTAAATGAGGAAAAAAAGAAGAGAAAACAAGAACGACCGACCGCGTTTTTGCGTGGCTTACCTCGTGTGAAGAAGAAGGAAACAAGAATGGCCGACTTGTTTCTTTAAATGCCTACAGGGTGACTACGAGGTATGCAAATGAGATGCTCCTGATTGGAAATGAAAGAGATAAAAGAGGAGTGATTGGGGGAGGAGGCAGAGGGAAGTTAGATTGCGAACAGAGAAGTTTGATCATAGGAGAAAAGTCGGATTCGTAGAGAGTGAAGAAAAACGTTGCAGAAATTCGTCTCGGAGTGGATAGAAAGCGGAAGTACGGCCAGCAGTGTCACGTATACCACAATGAGCAAAGTTTCTTTCCAAGAATTATGTCTGTGGAACACAATACCACGGGGCTGCTTCCTAGTTGACTACAAAATGGTCATTTTTTCAAGTCCAATGTGAACCAATTCTTGTTGAGCCGTCCTCAGATAATCAAATTCTGTCCAGTTTCAACCATCATCTCAAATCCTCAAGGTGTTGTCTCACCGTTCACCTGATAAACCCATTAACCCTTATCCTCGAGTGGCATTTGGGCCTTGATAAGCGGTGACTCATTAATATAAAAAAAAAATAAGAAATTAAGTAAAATTTCACTAAAAATACTAATTTATAGCAAGTTGCATCGTATCCAAAAGACGTTAGATCAATATTTATTTTTAACAAATATGACAGTACTCATAAAAGTTGAAGTAACCAAAAACGGTGTTATCTCCCGTTTTAAATGAACGTACCCCCTTCAAATGAAATAAATAAAAAAAACTAGAATGGTTATTCTCATCTTTATTCCATTGTTTGTCTTAGTTTCTGAATAAAATAGGTATTGGTGTACTTGTTAGATGGGAAATCATATTCCATCTAAAGACTTTTTATGTTTAAAGAGAAGGTCATTTCAAGATGGACGCTACAGACAAAATCTAGCAACACTAATCAAATCCATAATTATCATAGCTTAATCATCAATTGTATTACGTTTTGAATAAATTATTTTAAACTGTTATCTCATAAAAGTGGTTTTCATCTATTTTATTTCTACATCGGTTCACCACTGAACCACGACATCACGACAGGAGTGAAAATATTTTCAGCTAAAAGTTAACATTTAGGAGGGGGGGGGGGTCGAAAAGGGAGATAACTGATCTCTATTTCCGGTTACTTCAATTTTTCTGAATAATGTCATGTTTATGTGGCGAACGTGATGGTCCTGAGCCAGGATCAAGCGGTGGAAGTGGCCCCGACTTGCTTTGTCCCCGCCATAAAAAGATCCGTCTTTGCTTGGGATGTAGTTTGAAAAGTGTGGAAATGTCAAGCAAAGAGGTTGCTAGCAAGGATCGAACATACGACCTATGAGAAGTGACGTAACTGATTGTTGCACTGAAGTGGGTGAGTCCATCTTGATAAGAGTATGAACCCGGAATTGTCTGTGTTCTGATTGGTCAAAAGGAATTGACTGAGATTATTTAATGTCTGACATCTGGTGACTTGAGGAGAGAAAAGAAGAAAGGAAAAAAGAGAGAATTGAGGGACAACATAGAGTTATTTTGCGAGATGCATTATCTTTTTTTTTAAAGCATCAGAGAGATTGTTGGTTTCATCAGGTGGAACAGAGCGTTTGAAGTCCGAGTGATAGACTTCCAAATCCCCTCTTTCAGTTATCCACGATAACACAACACACAAAATGGCAGCCTCATGTACAGGAAAGACCTACCCACACAGTGATCGTCTTCCAAATTCCCTTCTTTAAGTTTAGTAAAAATATAAATTGATTTATCGTCTCTTGGAATTTTAACTTGCTACAAATTACTGTTTTTAATCAAATTCTTTTTATTTTTATTAAACATGGTTTTAAGAAACAATAAATTGTTTGGGAATAGTGCGCGAACGTACCAAAGACCATTTCACTGTCAATAATTTCAGGGACTAAAATTGGATTTAACCAGGAGATTAGTACTAAGTTTAGAGTAAAAACGAAAAGCTCATTCAAAGTGATTAGTATAAGAAATGATTGGACAACAATAAATATCTGCTAACGACACGGGTCAGCTGGAAACATCTAGTCCGTTCACAAACGTCGATTTTTTTTTTTTTTTTTTTTTTTAAATCAACACCACATTAACGTTATAAGAATTAAGAATTCTTAAAAACTTTAAAATATCACTTAAAAGAAAATTATCTTTAAACCTATATATAAAGTTTTGGTTCCCGTTTGTTCAAGAACTCTTAGGGTTTTGGAAATCGATCCCCATAACCATATGCATTTTGAAATTACATTTCAAAGGTGTTAAAGACTATAAATTTACTGAAAATATTTCGATAAATGCCGCTTTATTTACACTCCTTCCTACCCCCAAAAATTCGCTTTCATAAAATGTAAAATATTAAAAAAAGAGACAAGATGGCGTTATGGGTTGAAGGACATCGGGTTCCTTATTCAATACAGAGAAACACTAAATATTCCTCTCAGTATTAGATAAAATTGTTATTTTTATTTCAAGAAATCGTGTAAAAAAACTTATAAATAAAAAAATTTGTTGTTTAATAAAAATAAAAAAATAATTTTTTATTAAAGTGTTAGAGAAAGTTTGGGGGGAAAAAAGAAAAAATGATAGACAAACTTATTTTTTGCATGTTATTCAAAAATGTCTGGTTTACAATTAAAAATAAAAAATAAAAATACTGTTTAAGTGCTGCTTAGAAGTGGCAAAATATAAAACCATTTTAGGAAATCTTAAATCTTAACCATTTCCTTTCTGGCAAATTCATTAAATATGAGTCAAGACTTTAACAAAAAAAAAAAAAAAAAAAAAATGTAAATAGATTCTTTTGAAACGAAAATGAATCATTTATCCATTTGAACTTCTTTCGGGGTTTTTTTTTTATTAATGTTTATTTTACTTTTGAAAATTAGAATAAAATAAAAATACTTTTTTCTTTTTCAATGCATTTTTTGCTAATACAGTTTTTTTGTTTGTTTTTTTTGTGAGGAGGTAAGTAAATTGGAATTTAAAGCAAATTACAATTTTATTTGCGGACTAAAAATACAATTCAAGGCCAACAATCAATTCTATCCAAAATGTGTGCAACAGCGGTTCATAAACAGGAGGGTGACGGGATTCTCCACGCTTACCTACAAAAATGGCTTTAAAGACTAACTCTGTCCTCATTTGAACAGCGAAGGATGCAAGGGGACCTGATTCTGGCATACAGCATCATCAACAGGAATGTAAATCTACCTTTAGAGGAATTTTTTACCCCCACACCAAGTCGCTGTCTCCGATCACCTGCGCCACTGTCGTTTTCATCTTAACAGAAGAAAAGCAGCATTCTCCGTCAGTGTTTCTGCTCCGTGGAACAGCCTGCCAAAGGAGGTTGTGATGATGCCTACTATATCCAGGTTTAAAGTGGCCTTAGACAAACATTTAGACGGTATATAGATTAAATATTTTGTCTTTTTACATGGCTTGTTGCACTTTGCTATTTTGCCAAAATTGATTGATGTCAAGACATCCTCTCTTCCGAAAAATGTTTTTTAAATGTATATTTCAACATATACATCAGTAATAATCTAAAGACACAGCCATGTTGAAAAATGGCCTCTCATGGTTATTCAAACAGCGAAAATGTTATTACATTATATTCTCCTTATGA
This sequence comes from Sepiola atlantica, assembly GCA_963556195.1. Lineage (NCBI taxonomy): Eukaryota > Metazoa > Mollusca > Cephalopoda > Sepiida > Sepiolidae > Sepiola > Sepiola atlantica. Next base: position 62,700,572 of record OY744547.1, read on the forward strand.
ACGTGAACTGGGCATTACTATCCATTGATTTGCGTTGGACAAAGCACATCTTTAAAATTGCCAAGACCGCTGAGGCTGTCTTGACATTACTTTAGCAAGACCTTTGTTAGTCACTCTTGCCATCCATTTAAAAACCATACGAACACGGTGCGACCACCCTTAGAATTCGCATCATTTGTTTGGAAACCACATCTTGCTAAGAACAGGGATCGCCTGGAATCCGTTCAGAAACGTGCAACCAAGCGAATACCCCCTTTCATCAGACACGTGCCATACTCTGAATGCCTTGCATATCTGGGTTTGGATTCATCGAAGTTTTGACGTCTAACAACTAATTTAGTAAACACCAACAAACTTATTAATCATCTCGCCGAAACAATCCGGAGCACCTTTTTCATCACCATGTGTCTAACAGCATGGATATGCCTACAAATTAAAAGAAACAAAAAAAACAAACAGCATAGCTATCACGACTTTCTGAAACATTTTTTCATGCTCAAAATTGCTGGAGCACAGAATCCAACTGCCTGCCAAGAATACTGCATCCTTTAAAACCCTCATGCTTACCGAAATGCAACAAAACTACACCTGACGCCCCCCCCACTCCAACTGTCATACACACAATTTCATTATTACGTATAATTTTGTAGAAACAGTATATATTACGTATATTTTTGTAGAAAGAGTATATATTACGTATAATTTTGTAGAAACAGTATATATAAGTAATAATGTGATGTAGTTTGTTTGAAGCATTGTGTGTAATGTATAGAGGAGTCATAAAAGGCTATAACAATGGAAAAAGTGGAAATATGTCGGTGTTGAAGAAGGACAAAAACAAAGTTTTGTTTTTTTTAAAGACCTTATCTCGAAATACATTATGGAACATGGTTATACACATTTAATCACTGCGTAGAAGTTGTTACTAAACAAGTAAGGGTACTGATATGGAATATGAACCGGCAGCTTCACGGCAGCAGCGTTCGGCCATGTTAAGTAAACACCCGAGAGATGCTGAGGCGAATGTTTACAGACAATAACTTTGATACGTTGCTGCGTCGTATTTTTTCAGTTTTATTTTCAAGATAACAAATAAAAAAAAAACCAGACATAGCGAAATCACTTAATAAATAATTTTTTTTTTTTTTAACAAAACAATACTAAACATTTTTAGTATTTTTTTTTTCATTTCTTGTATTCAGTCAACTGGTTGAAAAGAATTTTGTTTGTGTTTTTGAGGGTCTTTTTTAATCATTTGTTAGGAATAAACAGAGACTTGGCTATCTCAACCGTATGCCCTGGGCCTCCGATCTGACAAGGATTTTGTAACAAACAGTCTTCGCAGAACTCCCTCAAAATATTCTCCTAATCGGTCTGTGTGTTCGGTGATCCAACTCCGCATTCCTTCCATGTCGTCTGCCAGCTGACAGGCCTCAGCATCTCTCGGGTGTTTACGTAACATGCCCGAACGCAGCAGACGCTAAGTTCCCGAAAACTGGTTCATATTAGATATCAGTACCCAAGTAAGATTGACTAAAAAATTAAAATAAATTTAAAAAAAAAAAAAAAAATTAAAATAAATTTTTTAAAAAAATTTAAATAAATTTAAAATTTTTTTTATTTTTTTTAAATCACTGTTTGTTCTTAACACCGACATATTTCCACTTCTTGCATTGTGATAGGCTTCTATGACTCCTACATATCGTTAATATAATTGTTTTATACAATAAGGTGCTTTGAAATAGTGCCAAGCAGGATTTTTTTAGGATCCCCTCAAAGTTAATATGAACCACTAGAGTAATATATTTTGGGTACAAGTTTCAAGATCAGATTAACAACTCAAAAAGAAAAGCATTACCTCCACCTGCCCATTTCATTCTGAGATTTTATTTAGTCGCAAAGCAACACAATCTTACCTGAAAAGAGAAAACAAAAAAAAACATTGTTAGATAAAAGAATTAAATTAAATTAGATTTAAAACATATTCAACATAAAATATACATAGAACAATAAGAAAACCAAGCTTTCAAAATCTGAAGTGAACAGAATTCGGACAGATCTTTGACAAAGGGCTCAATATTCTTTCTGATAGAGCTATATCAATAATACTGATAATAAAATGTACTTAGTTTAGCACTTTACTGCAGTTTTACTGCATCACCGATCATCAGAAGTCCAATGCCAGTTGAATAGATTTCGGTGTTGCCATGAAACTGCAGTAAAAAGTTTAGCTAAATATATTTTATTATTGATAAACTATTTGGGAGTTAGTAGACATAACATTTTGCTAAAAAACAAAAGAAAAACCTTAAAAGGCATTTTAAAAAAGGCAGTTAATCAAGATGAAACCTATAAAAGGCCTGGCAGTCGTGCAAATAGAGTCTATAACTAGAGGAGGGGGAGTATGATGATCATATAGTAAAGTATATATTTTCTACATCTGTGAAAGATTAACGAACATCTATCATTCGACAAAATCTTTACAGATTCTGTGATTTATCAAAATTATTCTCAGACTCATTGTATTTTCAGACTTGATACTCAACTTAATCGTATCATACAACTAGATTTTCTAGACGCAAGATAAACAAATTGACTCATCTTTGTAACATCTAAAAAAAAAAAAAAAAATTCCTAATTTGTAATGAATAAAGTAATTATTTTTTTTTTAGACGAGTTCTTGTACGCGCCTTTTTAGTGATCTTTCCGGACTGAGGAAACGCTGCCTGCAAACAAGTTCTTTCATACCTCGATAAACGACTAAATCAAGACGAAACTGTTCGAAGACAGATGAGGTTTATTCTGCTGAATCTTCACTCCAAACCACTGAGCAGAAAGAGACTGATAATCACTTTATAATCATGTTATCAGGACATTTTTCGAACATGTTAACACTTCTAGTGCTTCCAAGGAACTGATGACTTCTCACTCACTCTCTTTGAGCCATGTGACATCACATCCATTTCTATCAATTCCCACAATGTAGTAAAATCTAACCTCGAGTTGAGCAAGTTGACCCCGACTGAACTTTCATTTCCTGTTATTTTCAACTCCTCATCATATCTTATGTCAATGCTGGATCCATCGTCGTACATCGAAGTTACAGTCCATCAAACCCTGGTCAGTACAAGTTGGTCCATACCTGCAATCACTGAGGAGGAGGTAATTACTGGGAGGATGGTCTTATGACAACAGACTACACTACGAACCCCCATTAAAAGGACGTGTTCCATTGTCTGTCTGGGATTACCACAAGGGCAGTTGCTGGTCCCCACCTGTGCAGGTTGCTGGCTGTTCTTCAAACTTTCACTCTTGCTCGATTCAGGGTCACCCAGTCCTTCCTTGGGAGATCCGTTCCATGTGGGAAATGTTCTTTAGGTTCTTGGATAGCTTCGTTCAAGTAGTCATTCCAATCATTCCATTTTCAACTAACCAATTTATATACTAGTGGGTCCGCTCCCCTTTTTTTGTACATTTGCATTTGTCACAAACCAGTGGGATGACACGTTACACAAAGTGAGGGGAGACGAGAAAAAGCAAAGAGTTCAAATTCTAACAAATCAGAAATTAATTCTTATTCGATTTATTTCGGAGATGAGAACGACATAAAAAAAATCAGATAAAAGGTGAATGTGAATTGATATACAAAAATCTACGATGAATGAAAGGCGGATATTATTGATTCAGAGTTTGTGGTTTCAAACTACTAGAAAAGTCAGTGAAATGCTAAATAATTCAGTAATTAATGTGAAGAATTTACATATTTCAAAAGAACTTTTCTTTCCAAATATGATCTAAAGTTAAGAGATCTCAGTTTATAACAGCTGTTGATCGATAACATCGACATGCCGGTGTCGCAGATTTTGTACATGTCTGTGTAAATTACAAATTTTATATATATATATATATATATATATATATTGGATTCTAACTCTGGCTGATGAGATCTCAGTTTATAACAGCTGTTGATCGATAACATCGACAAGCCGGTGTCGCAGATTTTGTACATGTCTGTGTAAATTACAAATTATATATATATATATATATATATATATATACACACACACACAGAAAATGAATGATGAAAATAAAAGTTGTACAAATACAATATTTATTAAAACATCAGAAGTTCAAAAGCAAGGAGGGGGTCTCATTATCCTTAATCCATGGATTTTCAAAGATCAATTCTTTTCATCAGAGGATAAAAATCGGTAATGTAAATATTATCGGTAACAGTAAACTTTGAAAATTAATACATATATAGACAAAACTTTTTGGGTTAAAATGATCCTAAAATTAAGATAGTCAACGTCAACAAAAATGCTGTTACGGTAAAGAAATTTGGAAATGAATATTCCAAATTTCTTTACCTTCTATAATATATATATATATATATATATATATATATATATGTACCCACACACACACATGTATGTATGTATGTATAATATATTTACCAATATGGTGAAAATGGTACTAGATATTAATTTGAGAAATACATGAAAAGCAAAGCTTCAAATGTCTTGTGTATGTGAACGAAACCTATGTACAATATATTTTCAAAATGTGGTAAAAAATGGTGCTACAGACAATGCATTTGGATTCGGTCAATATAAAAACCGAAATGATAAAAGGTTGTGAAAAACGTGCCTTTAAAATGGAAAGGATAAAACGAAATATGAAATGATATGAATTGTATGTTTACTGGATATTTTCATTGTCTGGTAGTTTTGAATGCGCCTCCTCTCTCTGCAACACTATGTTCAAAAATGATTTTCAAATAATTCTATCTTCCTTCCTTAGAAAGAAGTCACAGGTCAGTGGTCCAGGAATATATACTTGTAAGAGAGGGGAAGGGGAAGAGAGGGGGAGGGTGAAAACGTGTAGAGAGATAATGCAGGAGGGGGAAGAATTTCATGTAACAAAGAAATTAATCGAGGGGGGGAGGGGTCAAACTGCTGAATGAATTGCACTCCATTGACTCATAGGTCACTCTTCCAGAAACTTCTAAAGAGATTCTATTCTTAGTAACAGACGGATAGCTAGCACCAAGTTCCTAGAGTCAAACCTGGAAGGGGGCAGCCGTTGTTTAGTTTGGTTGTTTTGTTTTACGGCATATGAACCCCCTTTTCGGGTTATTTAATGCTGAATCAGATCATTTTGGTAAAAGTTTTTATGCTTCAAGTTCTTTATATCTTCAAATATTTATTCATGGTGTTTGATTTAGTTGTTTTGTCGAAAAAAATTGTTTTTGTTTTTGGCTTTGCAAAGGGAAAGGAAAAAACAAAAACCAAAACATCAATGTTTGATGAATTTTTGGTCAGGAAGTTGGTATCTTCAGACATCCTGATTCTAGCCGTGGCTGTCGTAACATTTATGAAAATAAGTCACTAATTCTTATAGTTGTAATGTGCTTCTTAATTGCAAATAAACTAATTATTGGATGATACTTACAAGTTCGAAGCTAAAAATATTCTCAGTAAATGTTAGTGATTTAAGTTCCTCCACCCCATCCCCTAGCAGTAGGCTCACTGCAGGGTTGCCAGGCCTGTTAACGGTATCTCCATGTCTTCAAGTCGTATTACATCCTCCATTTTAAAGTTTAAAAAAAAATTTTTTTAATAAACCAAAAAGGCTACATAATGTGGTTTGAAAAAAATGAGGCTTAAGTCAATATATTTGGCTTCAAAATTAAATAATCCATCCTGTTTATAATTAAGGTGTGGCTTAGCGGCCTCAGAACGAGTACATGATAGTTTTCGATGTGCAGTAACTCATTGACCATGCATATTCGGATGCTGGATGTTATTCTGAGAGCATCCTAAATCTGCTGGCTATCCCAAACCAAACAGTTCCTATTTACCTGTCTCTCCACAAGGACTAAGTTAGACACGAGGTCAGTTTTTAATGTGAAGAAAATCCAGCTCCCCAAAAAGGAGCACTCTGGATTAGAACAAAAATTAAAATTGCCTCAATCTAGAAGGATTTCTCTTTACTGACTGAAGACAATAGATTAAGTGTAACATCAGAACAGATACTACACTTTGTAAGCAGTTATAGGCAGACATTCGGGACAACAAAGTGAGCTGCGTCCGGTTATACAAATGATTCGTTTTGCTGAACAATCACTGATATTTTGAACTTGATATAAGCGGGGTCATCTACTAAAGGAATGTCTTGACCCCTGGGGGGGGGGGGGGTGTAGTTTAACGATTAAAACTGTTGAAATTTAAATTCAGATCAAAGTGTAGTATTTGTACCCATATTTGATCCAGTCTCTTTTGGCACCTCCGAAAAAAGAATGGATGGTGAACTGAATAGACAGAAATTATTTTAAAATGACTGACCATCAAAAGGCGCTGTCCCCCCCCCCTTTTCCAACATTAAAGCAACCTTGTGTCACATCAGACGAGAATGCAGTGTGTGGTCAGTAAACACCATCTGTCGAAATTTAGAGGGATGAGGGGGGGGGGGGGGGTTCATTCCAACTAATTGAAAATATAAACCTCAAAATCATTATTTTAGTTTATTTACCTGCCTTTCACTACGAAAAAGTTAGACACAAGGTCAGTTTATAGTGGGGATCTAGCCCTCACCCCACAAAGGACTATTCTGATCTTGTTCAAAATTTGCCATAATCTGCTCTGTCGGTATTCCCCAGTAAAAGCGCCTCAGTTCATTGGCAATAAACCAACCTCTCCCTTTCAACGGAGGAGGCAATTCCTTAGTGGATGGCCAAAGACTGACCAGGAGAGATACTAACTTTGATCCGACCAGAAGACACGAAAGTTCCGGTTACTGTCCACGGCCAAAATGCATACACGGCAGAATTTTTCTTGTTCAATAGTTGAGATTCAATTCACATTAATCTCCTGTGCAACCAAACGGAATCCTCACTTCCCCCCCCCCCCTTCAACATAAACCGGATGTTATATAAGCAGCCAGACAATTTCAAAAAGAAGTGCGTGAAACCAACCTCTCTCTCTCTCTTTCTCTCTCTCTCTTTCTCTCTCTCTCCACACAAGTTGATACAAGCTCAAATCTTGCACCCTCGCACTTCCTTCCATGTCAACTTCAAATGCGCTTTCTTTCAAAAGAAAAGAATTAATACTAAGCTAAGGCCCACGCATACATACATCTAAGTGGACTATGAACACGCACACACTTCAATATGCATGCACTCACATATGCTAACACTTCACGACTCAAAACTCTAGAAATGTAAACCAATCGTCAAGACTGAACTAGCTGACATCATTTATTATTACTCTTTGTAAAAGAAATAAAGTTTGTATTATTATATTTATAAAGAACCTCTTTGTCATTTTTGAAGTATTTAGGTTCATGTGAGGCCACTTCAATGAATCAGCATCTCTCATAAAACTTAAAACCGGAGTTGTGGAGAAGACGGCCAAATGCTAGACTCCCGAAATTTTTAAAAGGTTCAACTCTGATCTAAGAAATATTATTTTTAGCGTTTTTTGATTTTGGGTGTGTTTTTCAAGGGTCCGATTTATATTTGTCTAATAAAAAATTCTACTCAATAATTTTCCCTCATTTTTGGTGTAGATACCTACTTTTGCCTGATACCTAAGTTCAAAGAATTTTCCTGTTAATTTATTTTGAACTGCCATAATTCATCTGTGTATTTCTATTTACAACCACCGTTTTTTTTTATTTCCAAGTGATGAAAAATAGCCAAAACAGAAACATTGAAATTTTTAAATGGTGATCATAAAAAAAATAAAAAATAAAAAAAATAAAAAATGGTGGTTGTAGATAGAAATACGCAGGTGAAATATGGCAGTTCAAAATAAATTAACAGAAAAACGCTTTGATATACTTACGTATCAGGCAAAAGTAGGTATCTACACAAAAAAATGTACATTACAGAATATCAATTTATCAGAAACTTTTAAAAATATGCAAATTAGGAATACGTAAAGCGGTTTGTAGATTACTATATATACGGTATTTCCAAATGTGTTGTATCAGAATTTAATAAGCCCTTTTGATGTTCATAATATAGGTAGGAAAGGTGGAAAAAAAACTTTTGCATTTATTCATTTAGAACGAATGTTTCCACCAATTTTTTTTTTTTTTTTTTTGTAACTTAATTTTCTGAAATTGTCACATTTAATTAGGGGTGGGACGTAATGGGTGAAAATTTCAGATTCATGCGAGTAGTATTTTTTTGTGTTCATTTATACATAAATAACACTAAACAATTTGTAAATTTTACAAAATTCAGAAGGTGCAGGCTATTAGTTTTTGGCTATTTTACATTCATGAAAAACCTTTCACAGCCTGAAAATGGTCCTAAATTAAAGTACTTATCAGATTTAACCATCTATATCCATTCATAGCTTTTGAGGATGTTTTAGGACCTGCAATGTCGCATGAAACCACCTTTTCACCAAAAAATGATGGATTTTGAGTCCCGTGGAGCCCTAACGGCTATTTTCGGCCTGCACCTTCTGAATTTTGCAAAATTTTCAAAATGTTTGATTGTTTAGTGTTATTTATGTATAAATGAACACAAAAAAATACTACTCGCATGAATCTGAAATTTTCACCCATTACGTCCCACCCCTTCTGAATTTTGCAAAATTTTCAAAATGTTTGATTGTTTAGTGTTATTTATGTATAAATGAACACAAAAAAATACTACTCGCATGAATCTGAAATTTTCACCCATTACGTCCCACCCCTTCTGAATTTTGCAAAATTTTCAAAATGTTTGATTGTTTAGTGTTATTTATGTATAAATGAACACAAAAAAATACTACTCGCATGAATCTGAAATTTTCACCCATTACGTCCCACCCCTTCTGAATTTTGCAAAATTTTCAAAATGTTTGATTGTTTAGTGTTATTTATGTATAAATGAACACAAAAAAATACTACTCGCATGAATCTGAAATTTTCACCCATTACGTCCAACCCCTAATTTAATTGCAATTCATCTGTTTGCTAATGAAATTATTCGTTTGGATAAATTAGTTAGTTTTTTGGGGGGTTTTTTTCAAATAAAATATTCATCCAAATAATATTATTCTTTAATTTATAACTGGAGTTAATGTTTTGATGCTATAGTACTATCCAAACTACTTCCCTCGATGTTTTAGGAAGAGGACAAGTGGACAGGAACTCAAGTTGACATGAAAAGGTCATAAAAAAACTAGGTTGAAGGTGAGCCACAACTCAAATAAGTTTGAGAAGGCAATGACGGAGAAACACACAATGATACAAATACCGATAGCAGTCCACAATAGTAACTGACACCCTGCAATGAATGATAAAAAAATGTTCGTGTGACAGAATTCATTGGATCAACCACTACTACAAAATATAATTCCTTAAAACAATGGAGAGTATCTATCTAATAATATGCTAAAGGCAATTTCATGTTCGTACATATGTTATCACCGTCCACCCCTCTTTTTAAAAGACGAGATCACCAAAGCCACTGAAGATATAATAATAAAAGTAAATTAAAAAAAAGTAACTTAAAAAATTTCATCTGATATCGCTGTTGCGTCGAATGTGAAACTAAAATACATTTTCTTGACCTTCTAGTATCAAGGTGTAGTATCTGTTCTGTCCATAGATGGTACAATAATAATGTGACGGTCTGCATCGCGCTGGCCGTCCATAGAATGGAAATATTTTTACGCCCGGTAGCAATATACAACTGCGGAATTTCCACAGGTCTCGCTAGTAATATAAACGACCTCAAACCCACGATAGACTTTTGTCTAATGTCATATGAATTAAAAATCATCCGTCGCAAGTTTTTAAAGTGTCTGCCATAATTGTTAACAGAAGTTCAACGTTTTTAAAAATTTTATTTTTATCTAAATTAAATCTACTCAACTTTAATTATGAAAAAATGATATTGAATGTAGATAAGTATAAAAAAAAAAAAAAAAAATAGTTTTATATGTCATCACTTACGAAGGCTAAAAGCGACTCGAGGAAAAAGGTCAATGAAATTGTCAATTGGATGATGAATAATACTATGAGAGAATTGGAAACGATGGACGAAATGAACAAAATTTGATTTACTTAAAAGGACAAATATTTGTTGACATTAGACTTGAAAACAACCTTGTTGTAGTCTGCCAGGAAGCAATCTTGCAGTAACGTGTTCGACAAATTTGAAATTTTTTAGAAAACAACGTTCCTGGAAATTGTTTGGTTTTAGATACGCAGAGAAAGAAAGAAAAGTTGGTGGTGATGGTAAGAATATGAGTCCTTGCTGTGAATGTCTTACAAGGGGGAATCAGAGAATGGAGCTCAGGTGAGCACCTTCTATGAGAGTAGAGAAAGACTAGTAACGTCTCTCCTGTGAGAAAGGGTCTTCAAGACAAAGATTTTACGCTAGGCTACAAGGTTTTTGTGGTTTAGGAAATGAACAACATTCCAATATAAAATCGTTCTCCTGAACAAAAAAACCCCTACTTTTTAACCTATCGGATATAGTTTTTTAAGCTACCGGACATCCATATCACATAATATCCTTGTGTGTGTTCAGTACAAAGTGTCTAAGTTTTCTCTCTCGTTCAAATGATGTGATGAACTAAGCAATCGAAACTGAACAAGATGTCCTCTTTAAGAAAATGTTGCGCTAATTCTCCAATTGTGTTGGGTTAGTTTTGTTGCCAGAAAACTTTTACCTAAAAATGGAAACCCATCAGATTTTGTTGAAAGAGCATAGAGGACAAATTTTGAGGTCAAGCTGGGCGACCAAGATAAATATTGGCCACCGCATAGCGTCCGCAAACAATGTACAGAATATTTGTAACAATAGACGAAATGGGACATGGAAACATTGGAGGTTTGCTTTACCGAGGGTCCGGGGGGGGGGGGGGGATAAAATTTGATGACTCCTATCGAAGGACGGTTTATGATAAATGTTTATTAACATTGGATTTCAAGATGACTATGTTGTGGCCATCAGGAAAGAAATCTTGTGCAATATGTTGCACGGATGGGAAGTTCTTGGAAAAAAACTGTTCATGGAAATTCCGTTTGCTGTTAGGCACATGGAGGAAGGAAGAAAAGTTCTTTATAGTGATGCTAGTAAGAGTTATTGCTGTGAAATTTTTACAAGGAGGAACTTGCTAAAATTGAAGCTCAGTTTAGTATTTTTAACGTCTCTTTTTAATGGAAATCGCTCCAGACAAGGCATAAAGCCACTTGATGTAAGGAGCTAAAAAAAAAAATAAAATAAATAAATATTACTTAATGGTCAAAAACTAGCCAACGATAAGTACTAGATGGATAGATTCCGACCCAGAAAACAGCAATTTTACCCCCTTTGTCAGAAACATCACTTATGGAATGTGAGGACTAAAAGACAAAATAAGGGAAGCGAGAGTTACGAGGCTGCCGAAAGTAAACCCAAGGTCCACTTTCTACTAAGAAAGAGGCTATAGAGAATACAAGAGATCTCTCCCATAGATCGCAAATCAGGTGATGTCTGTAGGGACGGGGATGTCCTATAGAATCACACATGCAAATCATTTAAAAGGAACTTTTTTTTTTTTCTTTAAATAAATAACTTTGCGCATTCTTTCCCGAATTGCACACAACTGTTTTTGTAGTAACGCCGTTTGCAACCATTTTTGCACAGCTACCCATACAATTGACAACCACCGAGTATGCATTACAGTGTAAATTAGAGCTTCCTTTCACCGAAGGAATGGAACAAGGATTTCTTTCTTTTTTTTTTAGTACAAAAATAGACATTCGAATCAAAATGTTTCTTTATTTTCATTTCTAAAATACAGAAAGTCTACGTTAAATAATCAGGCATATACGGAAGGAAATGCAGTTTGGCCGTAATGAACAACCTTCATATTCTGAACAATTAGAATGTAAAAGATATTCAAAAAGAAAATATGCGTCTCGTCGGAATATTTCCCTTACATTTTCTATACTAGCATATATACTACCAGGTCGTATATTTTTGCCAGCATATCACTACCCCCCCCCCAAAAAAAAGAGACGGTAATCCTGGGAGGATGGTATCACGATGAATGAACCGATACTATACTACCCCCCCCCTCAAAAACTAAAGGAGATAATGCCTAGAAGAATGGTCTCATGACAACAGAACAGATACTACACTACCCTCTCTCCTGAATTGATTATTGAAAGATAGTACATTAGTCTGAAATAGCATAGTAAACTGAATTGAGCATAAAAAGATAATACAATATTTATAAAAGTATATTTTCGGCTTCAGAAAGACAGATACCCAATCTCCATCAGTAATAGATATTAATAAACCTGGCACAATGGTTAAAGTTTGCTAAATGGCCGGAGATTAGGGTTCAATCCTTGATCAAGTCATACGAATGACTCAAAAAATGGTACTTGATGCCTCCTGATGTTATAAGGTGAGGATCAAGGGTTAGTGGAGTAATCCAGGGTGTAGGTACAGCTAGTATATACATAAAAGCTAGTGTGTACATACATATATATATATATATATGTATGTATGTATGTATGTAGAGCCCAGTTTGAAATTGAGAAGTTTGTTATTTCTGCGATACACTAGTTGCGTTTGAGCATTGAACAACAGACGACAAGACACTTCCCCCGCCACCCGGGTAAGTGTATCTAAATTTTAATTACTGTGTGTTTATTTCTCGCGGTCGTGTGGTCCTGAACGTTTGTCCCGTGATTCTAGCCTGAATCTACGAAATGCGTTCGAGCTCATGTGACCCCCTGCAATCGCCACTCCTACACTGATGAAGGTAAGAGAGTCCAAAACGACGTCTGTAGGTGAAAAAAAAACACTATATATATATATATATATATATATATATAGTCTCGGAAGTTTCTCAACCATTAAAACTTTAAAAAAAAACAAAAAAAACTTAAGTCCCAAGTCGTTCAGTGGAAAAATCACTCATGTAAGTCAATTTAGTTTTTACAGTTATTATATTAGTTATTATATATATATCTATATATACAATTCAAATATTTAAAAAAGGAAAACCTTTTTCCTCAATCCTTTTTAACACATGCCAGCATGTAAAATGGCCGTTAAACCGAATATGATGATGACAAAGAGAAGTGAAATGGCTAAACGGTCAAGAGGGCAGAGTTTTTAATGTGGGGGAAATCCAGATCCGACAAAAAGGGCATTCTGGGTTAGGAACAAAAAAAAAAAAAAAAAAAAAAAAAAAATTACCTCAGTCTAGAAGTATTTCTCATTCACTGACCGAGGACAGAACAGATGAAGTATCAGAATAAATATTACACTTTGCTCCATGCAAAAAGATCAAGGAACTTAAAGTCTTGCTCTTGTGGAGAAAAAAAACAAAAAACTTTAAATGACATAAAAGCCTCTTTCTTAGAAGTTTAACCTCTGATCCAGTCTTCCCTCTCAGCTAATAAGGTTGATATCAAACTATCAAATGTTGGTCATAAAGCAATCAGGTTTATCAGAAAAACAAACAGGAAGGGGAAACTGGTTTTTGTAAACTGGCCAATAAAAGTAGTGGGTGGTGGGTGTGGGCTCCATTCCACATGCCAAATGAGACATCTTAGACAAACGAGAAAACAAGAATAAACATGACACGGCATTTGGTGGAAATAAGTTATTCAGATGGATAAAAACAATTTTTTTTTTTTTGTAAACACCAAGATTTGTTAAAGGAGTATTTACAGGAATGTATGGAATTTGTTCAGAGATTAAACGGAGAAAACAAACTTATTTAAAAGCCGTTGACCGATATAAAAAACATTGTGATGATCACTGTACATGTACTCAATAACTAATAAACTGTACTTAACACCTTACCGATCATCAGAAGTGTACCTAACTGGTCACTAATCTATGGCATTACCTAGCTACCAGTCAGATGATCAGTAATACCATGAAATTGCAGTAAAGTCTTAAGCTAAATACAATTTATTACCATTCATTATTGACATAGAATTATCCGAAAGAATATCGAGCGCTTTGTCCAAGATTTGTTGTCTTAATTCGGTTCTGTTCCGATTTTTGAGAATTTTTTCTGTTCTTGTTACTGTTTATAGTCATCCACAGACAGTCTGTTTCGCGTTAGGATTGAACCTACAATCTTCTAGTTGACAGCCGACTATTCTTTGTGATCAAACTAGATTTTTCTTTTAATATAATAGTAAACCAATAAAAAAAAAAAAAATTTTTTTAATTAAAACAAAAAAACTCAGATTTGGACTATGTAAAAAAAAAAAAGAAAAAAAAAGACTGAAACAATTTAATAATAGTGCCAAAATGTTTTTACGATTTTATTCACTTCAGTTTTTTTATTTTAGTGAAAGATATTTTAAACGCTATATATTTTGAGCCCCTTTTTCTTTCAGATGGAACTATATATGCATAGATACACACTAAATTTTTTTTAAAAAACAGCAACATAAAAAAATTTTTTTACTTTTTTTATTTATTTTTATTTTTTGTAAATCGCCCACCATCAAAAATAATAAGCTAACGTGAAGTATCCCAGAAAAAAAATTATTGTTGACACAAGAGAAAGAATTGTGTATATTTTCTTTTTTATATAAGACGAAAAAAGTTTAAATTCAATCAAAATAACCCCAAAAATAAATTGAAGGGAATTTCACTATATTTGCCCATTTTCACACTAAACTAAGCTGCTTTGTGATACCTCTTATAAGTGTGGAAAATACAGATTTGGAGCACAAAAGACATACGAAATGATATCAGGTTACGGCTGTGTAATGCACCCATTGTTCCCATTGCCATATTACGTTTCTAAAACCTGGACTCTAAAATGGACGACTCATAAAGGGTGGAGGTATTGGAGAACAATTGTCCGAGAGCAATGGCCCGGTTACTTGAAGAGATAGAGAGTCAGGATGGCCGAGATAAGAAAGTTACTAGAAGTTAGAACTTGTATACTAAACCCATAAAAAGAACATCAAACTGGTTTGGATATGCCTACAGGTCTTATAAATATAGCTTATCCTGGGTAAAGACCTCTTGGGAGGAAGATATGGAAACACCCCCACAGCTAATGCTGGAAAGAAATGACTTGGAGTTGAACAGGCAGCTAACGAAAGCTTGTGTTATGTGAATATGTAGGGTGTTTCTATAAAGAAAAAGAAAAGAAAAAAAGGTTGTAGAACAAACATCCAGTTGTACAACAAATGTAATACATTCTTTTTTTTTTTTTCTTCTTTATTTTTTTAATCAAATAGCATCAGGCACAGTAGTGCATACATCAAATAAATGTACCCAATGATTAAATAGCTGGAAAGGAGAGATTTCAAACCGGAATATATTCATCACCGGCTAATCGGCACACCCACTAAAAGTGAGTAATGTTATTCTAATTCAAAGAAACAAATATTTCATTTGGTTGGAAGTTATTTTACAGAAGGGATTGGAATGTTTTTCAAGCGTTTTATTGAGGTTTTTATATATATATATATAACCCTTAAATACTTTTGTTTCAAATGACACATTCCAACAAAATGCCGATTTAATATAATATTCAACAAAATTGTGTCAAACTGCAAGTTGTTTAACATCTGCAACGAACCTGTTGGCAAGTGTGAGTAGGTATTAATGTGATGTTGCATCAGCACACCCGCTAAATAGCTAATCAGTATCTTCGATGTCAAACCAATATAAAAAAACTTAAATATTTAAGGGTTAAAGTTAGTAAATTATTGGTGTTTTTTTCCTTCTGAGGACAAGAGTAATTCTTTGAAAATCCATGGATTAAAGGTCATTCTCATATTTTATTACATTCTTTGTTGAAACACCTGATGATTATAATAAGCTTGTGAAGTATGTAAATTTACCTTTGTTTCATGATTTCAATGTGTATATATATATATATATATATATATTTATTTATTTTATACGTACATAGAAGTAACCCATGGACACGTGTTTCTGGCTCACAGCCGTCATCAGCATGGCTAACTTACAGAGATCGAACCTTCGATATTGATGTCTATAGTCCAGCGTTTTACCATAGGACCAAGACGCTATGTCTAGAAATATGTACGATTTTTATCACCTATGTATTTTTATGTAATTATTTTTATTGGCGATTGCAGCGTTCGTTGTTATTTTGCTTACTATTATTTCGATTGTCTCACTTCCTAAGTGATTAAGATGCAGAAAATTGCATTATTAGTTGCCCTTAACTTTATAGGACGTATTTTTTTTTTTATGTCCTATAAAGTTATGGGCGACTAATAATGGAATTTTCTGCATCTTAATCACTTAGGAAGTGAGACAATCGAAATAATAGTAAGCAAAATAACAACGAACGCTGCAATCGCCAATAAAAATACATATATATATATATATATATATATTTAAAAATATTTTTCCTTCTGAGAATAAGAGTAATTCTTTTGAAAATCCATGGATTAAAGGTCATTCTCATATTTTATTACATTCTTTGTTGAAACACCTGATGATTATAATAAGCTTGTGAAGTATGTAAATTTACCTTTGTTTCATGATTTCAATATATATATATATATATATAATTATATTACTAATCAAAAATAAAATTGCAATCCGGATTAAATATTAAAAATCGGAAATACAATATTTTTCTTGTATGACTGAGAAAACATCTAATTATAGTAAAAATAAAAAATTACAGAACAAACATACAGGGAAAAAACTGGCCTCATTTTATATACAAGATATATAAATTATGACTCGTGAAAGAATAATTCTTTAGTGGTAGCCAGAGTCTGGTGTTTCTTTTTTTTTTTTAAGTTTCACAAGAATTGGACATTTTGGCTACAGATTGCCATGGAGATACGACCTAGGGTCACTTTGTTTTTTTTTTTTGTTTTTACTCTTAAATGTCTAACGTCCCATCTCTATGATGTGTGCTCTTATTAAAAGAGGCAAAGAAAAAAGTCACAGAGGAAAATAAATATAATGGCTCAGGATTCATATAAAACATGGCATTTTTATGATTCTTACAAAACACGAATTCACTTCTGTTTGATATTCTGAAGATCTTATATTTGCCATCAACACTTTTTTGCCCTTCATTCCACTACAGAGAAAATAGTTGATAACTTTGGGCATACATTTCAATTCTTTGTCCCAATCTGTGTCATGGCTTACTTTTTACAATAAAAGCTGATGGCTAAAACAAAAAACAAATAAAGAAACTTTTACTGATGGAAATAAGGAAAATCTTATATCTCTATTTATATATAAAGTTAGGTATGTGTGTATGTTTATATATTTGTAGAATCACTTCTAAATTAATGAAACGATCATTATGAAGTGTAGGTTGGTTGTTTGGTTGTTTTGTGTTACGGCATATCAACCCTTTTCGAGTTATTTAATGCCGAATACGGTCATTTTGGTGAAAGTTTTTATGCTTCAAGTTCTTTATATCTTCAAATAATTGTTCATGGTGTTTGGTTGAGTGAAAGGGTGGGAAATTGTTTTTTGTTTTGGATTTTGCAGAACATGATTGAGTTTTGCAAAGAAAAAACAAACAAATAAAACATCAATGTTTGGTGCATTTTGAGTCAGGAAGTCAACTTCAGACAGCCTGATTTGGTAGCGCCAGTAGGTTCTATTTGACCTATAGATGGGGCTCTTACAGGTACTACCACTCCGGGCCAGAGTGGACCTGGGAGCAATGGCAACTAAGGGGCAACTCCACATTCCACACAGCTCCCAAATGGAGGCCTCACCACTGGATGTCTTAAGGTCATACCCAGGACCATGAAGTTTAGACCACAGCTGCTAGGTGTAAAGGTGTGTAATGTGAGCTATATTTAGTTAGATTTAATTTTATGCAAAAGGACAAAGAGGGGGGGGGGTAGAAGTCCTTTGTGAAAATGCAGATACCTGACATCTATTAAAATTTAACTATACCTATTAGACATCAATAAATATTCCCCAAATTTCAGTTGCTTTTGAGTATTTTAAAGGGTTTTTAGGGGCCACAATATGGGCACAACTTTCCATTTGAAAATTCAAATATTTCAGATTTGCATTAAATTCGATCCATAATCATTAGACACCAATGAAGCAAGATTTCCTGAATTTCAATTCCTTCTGAAGACCCCATAAGCTTAAGCCTTAAATTTTTCTAGAATCAATATTTTGTAATGGATTTTGATCAAAATTGGAATAAGGATTCTAGACAAAAAGTTTAGTATCATTGTATCTTTATTTTAATCTTTGTAAGGGAGCATAAAGTTATACAATAACATTTGTTGGTGTTGAATTTTACGGAGCATGATTACAAAATATTAATGTCATAAATTGTGTATTCTATTGAGTTTTAATATGAGCTCTGTTGGACTTTAAGTCCCAATCATTGAGCTAAATTCCACCTGCAATATTTACTTGTATAATAGAGATTTGAAATCATTTTTTATAATAAAATCGATGTTTTTTGTCTCCTTGCGATATAACTGTATAATCACACACACACACAAAAGCACATTGTATCATAGTTTCAAAATATAAATAAATAAGTAGAATATTGTATATTCGGACTACTGTTCTCATCTTGGGTGTTTTTATCACCACGTCTCGGCCGATGTAACCTCCAACCTTCTTCAGGTGTACTTTGTCGAACTCAGGAATCTGGACGAAATTTCGGACGGAACCCTTTATTTAATCCACGGGGGTAGTATGCTCTCGTTCTGTCTGCCATGACTGGGAAGAAGTCTTCAGTAATTCGCAATTCTTCGTTTTATTTATCTTCCTTCCACAAGATAAGATGTGACACAAGGTCGGGAAAGTGGGATGTGAAAAGCCAGCGCCCGAGAAGGTGAGCACTCTGGCCTACAAAAAATGCCTGGGCAGCCCCGTCGGCATCCCCCAGTAAGGGCGCCTCAGGCAGTAAGCGATAAACTTACTTCTCCCCAAAGAGGGGAGGCAAAGCCTGGGAGGGTGGACCTCCTAGAACTGCACAGGACAAACCCACAGACCGGCGGAATCAAGACCCGAAGGCCAAGACGATACCGGTCTATAGGGTGTAGTATCCATCGGAACAGATACTACACTTTGATCTTGGCCAAAAGGCCCAGCCCCAGACTGAATCTCTGCAATTATTCGTATCGCCTGCACTGAGGATTGAACCTTTAACCTTCAGATGACTGTCACTTAGAACTGAATTATAATTAGTACTATATCCACTGCGCCACGGATCCTTGCGGAATTATCAACCCTCATCTCAAAAATTCCAAAGCATAAATAAATAAATTTAAAAAATAAATAAAGTGTTTTGTGCAGACATGAAGAAAACTAAAAAAAAAAAAATGGCAGAACTTTAAATACATGCATAATCAAGTCTTGGAGTGTAAGTAGCCTGTTCATAGGTATAGCTTTTTTGAATCTACAAAAAAAAAAAAAAAAAAAAGAAAAAAAAAAGAGGCATTTTGGTCACTAAGTAGAAATTAAAACCCTCGAAAGTCAATAGATTAGGAAAACAGTTTAACTCGCTTCAGTGATTAACTAATGAAATCTTTTCAGAGACAAATTACAGGAAATTGTAGACAAAAGACAAATGAAAATTAGAGAGAAGCCAATTTGTTAAAATTAGCCAATTTCTTGCGTGAGACGCATCTATTTCCATTTTCAACGCAACAATGTCCGTGGTTTGATAATAATATCACTGGCATAGCAATTTCTGGAACTGTTACCTTCAGTTTTTAACTAAAAAATAGTTATAATGGTGCTAACATGAGACAAGAACGCAAGTCTTGAAACCGGTCAGGTTGAAATCTTATCTCGACCGAAAGCAGTTAACACTTGAATCAAAAAGTTAAAATAATATGTTCTAGTACGAGTTAGTTGAAAGATTGCGAAAATAAAATCAGATAACCTGACTTTTGGAAAAAAAAAAAAAATGTTATTTAGCTTCCACCGACTTGGAAAATTCGGTTACGTACGTTTTTGGAAAGAATGGACAGATCTAAGAGACACAGAATATATAAAGATAAGCAAATTTATTAATTAGACTCACTATATCCAAGAAACATTTGCACAGCAAGGCAATTATACGTGCAATTAAACCTACATGTTTAGTTTGTCGACATTTAGTGTTCCAAATACGACCGCACCATCTTACTGGTGATAGACCCAATGTTTTACATTACATCTTTCGTACAAAATGATAGACCCAATGTTTTACATTACATCTTTCGTACAAAATGATAGACCCAATGTTTTACATTACATCTTTTGTACAAAATGATAGACCCAATGTTTTACATTACATCTTTCGTACAAAATGATAGACCCAATGTTTTACATTACATCTTTCGTACAAAATGATAGACCCAATGTTTTACATTACATCTTTCGTACAAAATGATAGACCCAATGTTTTACATCTTTCGTACAAAATGGCAAAATATGGTATACATAGGAACAAAATTAGCTTTTATACTCACATTCAATAACCTCACACTTAGATGTTGTCAAGTCTGCTGCAAAGAAGGTAGACTCCCTCTACAAGGCTAGAAAACTTTACATCTGCCAGTATCCTATATCTTTATAAATAAGAAATACACACACACATTATATATATATATATATATATATATATATATATATAAAAACAATATAAATTTTAAGTAAATAATATTAAAGTATTTTTACCTACATACGCCAGCATTTCAATCTTTCGCTCTCATCAGTGTAGGGAATGATAATCTCAGACGTTCGCAAGGTTCGAACCCCTGCTACAGAATCAACCTAGATTCCGCAAGCAAGCGTCATAACCATACGGCCACAAGACATTACCACGTCAAGAAGGGA
This sequence comes from Sepiola atlantica, assembly GCA_963556195.1. Classification (NCBI taxonomy): domain Eukaryota; kingdom Metazoa; phylum Mollusca; class Cephalopoda; order Sepiida; family Sepiolidae; genus Sepiola; species Sepiola atlantica. Next base: position 62,721,375 of record OY744547.1, read on the forward strand.
ATTGAAGTTCTATTTATGCAAAGGGAGATACATATAGAAAGACTGACTATAGTATTCAATGAACGTTGTATAATACATACACACATATATATATATATATATATATATATATATATTATCCTAGCAAAATATATTTGCTTTCTGACAGAACATGTTCCAACCGGTTGCCATTTTGGTATGGCCTTTACTAGTAGAAGTCATATTATACACTTTTCTGGTGGCAGACTCCCAGAACACCACAACCAACCAAAATGTAACATTTATCCATTACTTATGTATATTCTCTATGATCCTGGCAACACGGGTCTTTATAGATTGGATTGGTACAGTAATGTAGTCTTTCTTTGCTACTAATGTCTGCCATTCTTTCATTTATGTATCATTAAATACAACCTTACATGTTTCGTATTCCCCTTTGACAAACTATTAGAGAATAAATGTGATTGTATGTCAATCCAACGACTTCTTCACTTTTGTACTTTTCTTTTTAACCCCGATATGTTAATTGTGGCGGAAGTGATGGTCCTGAGCCAGAATCGAGCAGTGGAAGTGGCCAGAGTTGCTTCGTCCCCACTATAAAAGAATTCGTCTTTGCTTGGCATGTAGTTTTAAAAAGTGGAGAAATGCTAGCAAGGATCGAACTCCTATAAGTGACGCAACTGGTTGTTGCACTGAAGTGGGTGAGTCCATCTTAATAAGAAGAGTATGAACCCGGAATTGTCTGTGTTTTCATTGGTCAAAAGGAATTGACTGAGATTATTTAATGTCTGACATCTGGTGACTTGGGCAGAGAGAAAAGAAGAAAGGACAAAAGAGAGAAGCGAGAGACATCGAGTTATTTTGCGAGATGCATTATTTTTTTTTTTATTGAAGCATCAGAGAGATCGTTGGTTTTCATCAGGTGGAACGGAGCGTTTGAAGTCCTAGTGATCGTCTTCCAAATCCCCTCTTTCAGTTATCCACGATAACACAACACACAAAATGGCAGCCTCGTGTACAGGAAAGACCTACCCACACAAGAGGGGGGGGGGGGGGGGGGGCTAAAAAAAAAAAAAAAAAAAAATGAAATATTTGAGCTCAACAGCGGAAAACCAATCCTAACCGAACAGATTCCCGTAAGTCAGAATATTGTAATTTGCTGATTCAGATGCATTGCGTTATTACTCATCCTAAATTAAGCTGTTCATTTATCAAATTTTTACGAACTTAACTGAATGCATCCAAGATTCAGACCAGCTGAGTTTGGCATAAGGCTATTCAGGATTTCATATTTTAAAGTCTCAGAAATTAAAATTGCTGGGAAAGAAAATCAATTGTTTAAATATTTATCCTTTATTAAGTACGAAAAAAAAATGAGGTTTTCTTATAAGCAGTTTTTCTTTATCTTCGTAAAAATTACAAAAGAATTTCAAGATTAATCAATAACAGATTAGGATTTAAACTTTCTAATAAATAAGTAGCTATTTTAATTACGCAGCAAAAAGAACTTGAGTAAATAATTATGAACTACTCGTAGAGCCTGTAAGACAGAGTTGATCCCCCCCCCTCCTGAATTATTTTTAAATTTAGGACTCCAAGCAACTCCTACTTCCAGCTCTGAACTCCTATTACACTATTTTTTCTATGATTTTTTTTTTTTTTTTTTTTTTTTTTTTAAATCAAATTTCATTTTCTTTTTATTGAATAGAAATTATTATATTTATTAAAAATAAATAAAATGTATTTTTTTTTTAATTACTATTTTAGAATTATATTTTTAATTTCATTTTTTAAATTAATATTACCATTTCATTTACTATGAAGAAAAATATGATGTTAATGGAAAAAAGTTCTATGTTGTGAAAAAGGGGGAGATGTCGTTTTTCTTTGTGAATAGTGCCTCCACCTTTCTGTGTATCAAAACTGAAAAATGAATTCTAAGCCAAGAATATCTGGATAAAATATTTTCGCTATTATAATTTATTCGATATAGATTTTTGTCGATCGGAAAAAGTGTCGATAGTATATCAAGTCTTGGTGGCGAAACAAATTTTAATTGAGCCTCGCTAAACGCGTGTATAATGGATGTACATATCGACATTTTGCTTACTTTATATACAACACTATTGATCTTATCTAATGTGATACCTATAACAAGCCTGGCAACCATGCAGCTCGAGTCCAGAATTAAGAGCATCCCATCAATGTCCTGTCATTAAAAGTCTTGAAATTATTTGACCACATTAAGCGTTCCCGTGTGCGGCTATTCAAAATATGCGTTGAAGGCATAATACGAGGAAGCTGGTCAAAAAGGATACAAAAGAAAAGATGGATAGACAACATCCGTGAATGGACGAACATGAACATGAACATAAACCCAAGTTAACACCATGGCCAAAGACCGTAAGGCTTTGAGGACACTCAGCCAGTTAGTGCGTATTCTGCAGCTAGCAGAGAAACCGTTTAATAATAGTGATTATCGTTGGAGTGGGCATTATAATAGTTTTGGTTTGTTTGTTGTTTTAAGTTAACACCTCAATATTGGTACGCACATAAAGGCTAAGCATGCAAAAAAAAAAATCAAGAATCCATGTAATAAAGTTTAGATTATTCACTGATTGTTGGAATCATTTTTCAAGGATTTAAATGTAATTTAGTAATAGATTTAACTCAAGGTTTCTTGGCCTTTTTGGCTAGGAGCCAAGTGTAGTATATGTTGTGATACCATCGTCTTTTCTGTCCTCAGTGAGTGAGGGAGAAATCCTTATAGACTGAGACAATTTTAATTTTTGTCCCAATCTAGGGTGCTCTTTTTGGGGATCTGGATTTTCCCAACATTAAAAATCGTCTTCGTCAGGAACCGACCCTCAGCTATACACGCTTGAACCGACCCTCAGCTATACACGCTTGAACCGACCCTCCGCTATACACGCTTGAACCGACCCTCCGCTATACACGCTTGAACCGACCCTCCGCTATACACGCTTGAACCGACCCTCCGCTATACACGTTTGAACCGACCCTCCGCTATACACGTTTGAACCGACCCTCCGCTATACACGTTTGAACCGACCCTCCGCTATACACGTTTGAACCGACCCTCCGCTATACACGTTTGAACCGACCCTCCGCTATACACGTTTGAACCGACCCTCCGCTATACACGTTTGAACCGACCCTCCGCTATACATATAATTACTAACAATGTTTGCTTTGATGGAAGAAAAGATTTGCAGAAAACGACACCTTCAAGGTGATACCTAATATAGGTCTGGTAATTGTACACAGAGTTCACAAGCTTGGGTGAGCATGATGAACAGTGAAATACATATTTTCTCCATCTTAAATATTTCATGTCATGAGCACAAAAAAACAAAGATCTGAGGCTGGCTTATGATAAGCCTCTTTTACTGAAAATTACAAAAAGAAAATGTTTAGATTAATCAATAACAGATTAGGATTTACATTTTTGTCCAATAAAAAATATATTTAATGAAGCAGCAAAAAGAACTTTAATAAGTAAATAGATATTTTATGAAATACAAGAAAAAAAAGGTCACCTACTGAGCTCGTATTAGATTGTTTGAATCAGGAAAAGGTGAATTCAAAAAGCCAGTTTAATATTAACAAGCCGCACGTGCGTGGTCCCCCTCTGTATGTGACTCGATGTGCGAGTGTAAAATGCAATAAATTTGGGCAATTTGGGACATTTTTTACCCCCCTTTAACCCCTTGGGGGCGCAAACTAGAATTTTTCTGAGGTCAATGATGCTCATTTTAAATCCAGAACAATTGTCTCTACATTTTGGCCAAGCTTCAGAAAAATTGAATGGATGGATCAAACGTTATGGGAGAAAAGGGTCATTTTTTGCCATTTTGGGGGCTTTTGACCCCCTAGGGGTGCGAACCAGATTTTTTCCATGGTCAGCGATACTTATTTTCTATTAGGAACAATTGCCTCCACATTTTGGTCAAGTTTCAGAGAAATTGAATGGATGGATGAAAAGTTATGGGGCAAAAAATGTCATGTTTTGCCATTTTGGGGCCTTTTGACCCCCTGGGGGGCTAACCAGATTTTTTTTCAAAAATCGTTGAATGTCACTTTTTAACCTGACCACAGTTACAACTTCATGCAAAATTTCAGAGAAATTCAATGGATGGTTGCGGAGAAAAATCCAGACGCACATGCCTCAAAACATAAGTCTCCGATTTCATAAATCGGGGGACCAAAAAAGTAACCTACTGAGCTCTTATTAGATTGTTCGAATCAGGAAAAAGTGAGTTTGAAAAGCCAGTTAAATATTAAAAAAATATAGACAAAATCCAAAATTAGAGACTTTCTACTTTATATCTCCTGTCTCCAGCTATGGGTTAAATAATATTACTACATCGGGTTAAATAATATTACTACATCTGGTGATATTCCCTTTCCAAACCAATCTATTCTTTCTCTTTATTACTTTCGACTTAATAAACAGAAAAAGGGAGAGAGAGAGAAATAACAAAATAAGAGCGGAAGAATGGATGAAAGTTTTGGGATTAGATGTAGAACAGTTGAGATAGCAGGGTCAGTTCACAGGGGGAAGGCCATAGAAAACATGAGAGGAAGTGATAAGGATGGACTTGAGAGAAAGAGGGATAAATAAAGACCTATCCAGAGATAGGTTATAGGCATGTGTACGTAGTGTGATTATGTATGGAAGTGAAGCCTGGTCAGTGAGGGTTGAGGACATGCGCTGCATGGAGAGAAATGATATGATGGATGTGGCTGTATAATGTGAGTCTTAAAGACAGGCTTAGTTCAGATGACTTCAGAGGAAGACTAAATAAAGGTAAAGGTGTGCAGAGTTCTTAGGTCAGTAGATGTAGAACAGTTAAGGTAACAGGTCCAGTTCACAGGAGAAGGCCAAGAAAAACATGAGAGAAAGTGATAAAAATGAACTTGAGGGGGAAAAAGGATAAATAAAGACCTGGCCAGAGATAGGTCGATTTCTAAAAGCAGTCCAACACATGCCATCATGTAAAAATGGACGTTAAATCAAATATGATATGACAACTTAGTCAGATCGTGTATAATTTTAAAATGAAAGTTGGACTTTCTTTTTTTTTTATCGAAATGCAACATTCTAGGAGTATACACCTATTGGCACACCCACAGTAAAAATTGGCCTATTTTATTAGGGAGATTGTAAGGAAGCTCCCCTTTTAATCTCTAGAAGAGTTCTTGTAAGTATTGCAGACGACGTCTTGTAAGATGTCACGAATAATCTCTTTTTCAGATATTTGCAAACAACTCAATCTGTTTATTTTTCCAGTTTAACTGGAGTAGCTTTCGATTTAGTTTGTTGTTTTAAGTTCAAATGTAAATCGGTTTTAGTTTTATCTGCGTGGGATAAGGAGAATTCCATTCCATCGGCTATTTAACTGAAGTAGTTTTCAAGATTAGGGTTAGGTTTTTTTTTGTTTTTTTTTCTTTTTCAATTTATTTGTACTTTCACGCCAAGTAAAACTTGTTCACCAATATTTATCTTTCTCGGGTTTTTGGCAGAGTTTAAATAAAAAGGTCAAAAGTGTAAACAGTGTCCATCGGGATTTTCTGGTAGGTTTTTTTTCTTCTTCCGTTTTATACTTAAAGTCTTTTTGCTAATATTTATAAAATTTCATCAAAAATTAAAGTGCAGAATATCTTTAAATTAAAAAAAAATGAAAAAAAAAAAAAATTAAAAATCAGAATTAAATAAAATTACAAAAATAAATTTTTTTTTTTTTTTTTTTTTTTTTTTAAATTTCTTAAATGCACACTTGCATAATCTGAGCAGCTTTTCTCATCAGTCAACCAGACTTCTTTCTTAATCTTAGCATTTACCCTGTGCTGGTATATCCAGCTTTCTCCTTCACCTGCACAGCATCTCTGACAATTAGTTATTTACAGAATTTTGCATAAAGCTATATGATCATGAACGCAGAAAATTGACTACACCTGATTTTTCGGTAAATTATGGTCAATCTTTTTTGTATGAATAATAAAAAAAAAAATTAAAAATTAAAAAAACAGTACTGGTTGTACCAGTATAACACTTGGAAAAATCCCCCCCCCCCCCATTTGGTCCTTTTCACAAATATCTAAAAGTACGCTTATTATTAGTTTTCCTTCAAAATCTACCAAAAGTTGTGCTTAATGGTTGTTTACGTTATTCAAGGAGTAGTGATCACAAGGGGAGACAACTCCTTATTTTTCTGTTTTCTTTAGATTTTGTTCATTGAAAACAAAAAAGTTTTAATTCATACAGGCTTGAAAAACACCCATCTTCTTTAAAAATCAAAATGCTCTAAATAATATATATTATATACTAGTTGTGCCTACCCGGCATTGCCCGGGAGTAAAAGAAAAAAATAACTGATTTGTTTATGTAGAAATAGAAATTAATTTTAGTGAATTAAACTTTGTAATCAAATTAGTTTGTGAAATGGGAATTTTTTTTTAAAGTTCGTTTTCATACTTGAAGCTAATTGATTAATAGCAAAAAACAAATGTGTAATTAACGCGGAGGCGACAGTCGTATAATTAATATCTATATTAAAGCCACTCGAGAATAAGGGTTAATGCGATAGAAAGATTGTCAAGTGAATGATGATGAATATTATGAGAGGATTGAAAATAATGAATGAAATGAACAAAATTTCTTTAATGATGAGAACAAGTATTTATTGACATTGGATTTGAAGATGACCGTGTTGTAGTTCTCAGGAAAGCAATCTTGTTCCAGGAAGTCTGAATTATCGAACTGGAATGTAGAGATTTTTTTTTTTAATTTATTAATGAGTCGTGACTTATCAAGGCCAAAAGCCACTCGGAGATAAGTGTTAACGATATGGATAGATTGTCAATTGAATGATGGAGAATATTATGAGAGGATTGAAAATGATGAATGGAATGAATAAAATTTGATTACTTGTGAGGACGGTTTATGACAGTCCCGTGGTAATGTCTTCCAAAGATGTGAAGTTTTTAGAAAGAAACTGTTCATGGAAATTCCGTTTGATGCACATGGAAGAAGGAAGGAAAGTTCTTTGCAGTTGTGGTAAACAGACGAGTGTATGGCATTAATGCGCAGATTCTCTACAAAAGCCGACTCTTCATCAAGTTGACGAAGCATACGAAGGGCAGTAATACCATGGGATAATCGGTTTCCCAATACAATGGAAATATTTAATTAAAATGTTGTGCTCATGAAAACCCGCAGCAGATAGAATAAAGATGCATTCAATGGGGGCTAATGAAAACCATATTTCAACATACAATCAACAGAAGGACGACAACGCCGACAATCAAAGTCGGCCTTTTTAGAGCTTTTCAATAATACAATGGGAAATCCTTTTAACAAGTGTCATTATATTATGCACGAAAACATCAAAATAGAATCAAAACTATTCTAAGCGACGACTTCTTTTCATGGGGTGTTAGGGTTGGGGTTAGGGTTGGGGTGTTAGGGTTAGGGCAGTTATAAACAATTAGTTGTATCTACCCGGCGTTGCACAGGAGAATTTACTATTTTTTTTTAAGCTATTCCGTTTTTGTTTTATTAGTAAAGTAGTGTGTACAACCTTTGTCCAAAATGACAAAAAAGAAAGATCATGCTTCACCAGTTTCTGACTCGTTATTTATCTAGATATGTATATTACTATTTTTTTTAATGGAAATCGCTCCAGACAAAGCATGAAGCCACTTGACGTAAGGAGCTAAAAAAATACTACTTCATGGTCAAAAACTAGCTAACGATAAGTGTTAGATGGATAGAATCCGACACAGAAAACAGCAATTCTTCCCCCTTTGTTAGAAACATCACTCATGGAATGTGAGGACTAAAGGACAAAATAAGGGAAGCGAGAGTTTATATACAAATCATAGAATTACATTAGTATTTTTATTTTTTTTTTATTTTTCACATAAATTATCATTTCTGATGACCTAAAGAAAAAAAAAAAAAAAAAAAAAACACCCACTGTTGACATTTTATTAAAGTGAAGGATTTATTTCCAACTTTATTTCAGGAAGTGAGGTAAATCTGGAGGTGGTTGTCCGACTTGCTATTTCTTTTCTCGCTTCCCCTCACCACTTAAAATGGTTGCAGCCGGGAGGCTACAAAGAGGGCACGTGTTTTACTCACTAACTTTTGAGTGACGGGATAGAAGTGTATATATTTATTTATATGCAAATAAATACACATTGGTCTTTGTCATTAAATTATTAATTGAACGAAATTGTTATAAAAATCTAATTTTGTTAAATGTTTTAATCTCTATAACAATTGGAAGTAAATAGCTGCTAAGAATTTTTAAGCCAGTTTAAATCTGTTAAAATCTTGAAGGATATGAAGTATGTCTTTTCTTTTTCAACTATTAAAAAAAAAAAAAAAGATTAAAATGGGTGATATGTTTACAAAGAAACCGAAATGCATTCTGGAGGATTTAATTTCGTAATTAAATTATTTTTAGTATTGGTGAAAATGGTCTTTCTTTGTGTAGTTCAATACCTATTGTAAATAAAAACATTAATTCTAAAACATAACTATTTTTATCCATAGCCGAGACAGATTGTGCATTTTTACCTTTTGAAAAGGTGTTAGTACATAAATAACCCCAAATGCATCGGATGGCATCTGAAATTGGCATCGCCAATTCATCCCCATCTAAACTAAAGTTTTTTTTTTGTATCATCAATACAATTATTTCTCTAGTTAACTTGACCAAGAGCAAAATGGCCAAACAAACCCACCATTTTAGCCAAAAATCAGGTCCAAAGTGCCCATAGACGTCTCGAAAGACCTTAATTCAAAAAACATTACACTACAGGCTTATAACAAGAGTGGAAAATGGTTCTGTTCAGTCTCAAGAGGCTAACTTATCAGGCATTATCTTCTTCCTTGAGAGAACAGATCGATAAACTGTCTGTCTCCTGAGGAACATCAGAAAATGCTGACGAGGCCAATCACAACAAACTTGAAACCCATCCAGTACCTCCTATTTCGGGGTTAGATCCCTCATGTTAAACTGACGTTCAGTCACATCCAAACTTCTTGGCAAAAAGAAAGATAAATAAAATTACTCAACACAATTTTTTTAATATAGGTTTTTCGGGGCGGCTATGGACATTCCGGCAGCAAAAAATGGCACGTTTTTGCTGTGCTCTTTTCGTGATAGGGTTAGAAAAACCTCATATCAAGTAATACTGAATCCAGTAAAAAAAATTTTTTTTAAAATGCTTGTAAAATTTATCTTGCTCGTTTGACGTCATGCAATTATTTGAACATCTACAAGAAAGGAGGACAATGATCAATATCCTCCTGTAAAATATACACTTATCTGTGATATCTCGATAAACATTAGTCATGTACGCTATGTGAAATAATAACTTAATAGAAGTCAGATATTGATCTGAATTTGGAGAGAGCAATAGCAGCAGCAGCAGTTTTGAATTGAAACAAAGTGTTCATGTCGCGACGCTCGATATAAGATGTTTACACAGTTGTTAAGCGACGACAGCCTTTTGTAATTAGCAGGTTTGTCAAACCCGCTCCGGCAAAGAGAGCTGGATTCTCACTGTGTGACTAAAAACTAGTAATTTTGTGCGAAACTAGGTTGAATATCTCAACGTATGTATCGATAAAACAAGAGCAGGTATTCTTAAGACCAATCCATTTGATCTGCGTATATGCAACAAAAATTTTTCAAACTTAAGCATGACTGACAGACGGAGTCTCTTTTAGAGATGCATGGATGCATCTAAAACTTCTATCTATACATAGCATTTCCGTTGGTCTGTCATGCTTATTTCAAACTTCAGATGGACAGAAGTCCTTAAATGGAGTACGGTTGCCACATCTGGGGAGGCGCCGTTCAGAGTACTCTTTGTTGCCTAGACAGTTCAAAATCGACTCCGTAATGTAGCGGGGTGGGGGGGATCTCTTCTCTTCCTTACGACCCCCGTTGCTAGTCTCTCTCTACTCTATCATTATTTCCATGGAAGATGCTCGACTGAGCTCCAATCTCTGGTTCTTCATTGTAAGACATTCACAGCAACAACTCTCGTCTTCCTACCACAAAAAAAAAACAAAAACTTTCCTTTCTTTCTCCACGTGCCTAGCGTCAGGCGGAATCTCCACAAGAGCTTCTCATCTCTGAAACATGTCGCCATATGGACTGCACTCCTGTAGATTACAACGGGGTCGTCTTCAAATCATGTCAATAGATTCCTGCTATGACCCGTACCCACCAGTAATTTGAGATTGGTCATTCCATCCCATCAACCTTTCTCAATCCTCTCATAAGGTTCTTCATCTCTCAACTGACAATCATTCCACCTCTTTTAAGCTCATCCTCAAGTTGCCTTTGGCCTTGATAAGTGGTACAGAGCCTGTAGACAGACGACTCAGCATGCCATATTTGTATCCAGTCGGTTCCCGAGCACTACTTTCGCTTTAAGGATTTTAGAAACCTTCACGTGGTCCCTCTTGTAAGTACTTTATTAAAAAGAATCTGGGAAACCAGAATCAAGCCGATTCATACGTATTTACTTAAATAAAATTGTTACCACTTCATGTGTGTGTGCTTCTTGCCTCTACATGACTTTTTTATCTTTTTAACTATGAAGCGACTATTTATTGAAATAAAAAAAATGCAACAGGAAAGTACTAAAACAAACTTTTTTTTTTTTGTTTTTAAATAATTTAATTACAAAATTAAATCCACCATAATGTATTTTGGTTTCTTCATGAAGTCAGAAATTTTAATCTTTTGTTAATAGTTGAAAAGAAAAAAAGAAAATTAATTTTAAAAGAAATTTGGAAGCATTTAATAAACTGAAATATAAAGTCATTTAAGCTGGCTTCAAAATTCTTAGCAAATCCTCACGTATTAAAAGATTGAAAGTTCTTGAAGCTAGTTGCATCCAATTATTTTACCGTAACAAAAGTAGTTACAACTTTATAACAATTTGGTTCAATTAATAATTTAATCATCAAACCATACCATAAAAATTAATTTCAATTTACAAAATCCTATTAAAAAAATTTAAAAAAAAAAAAAAAAAAAAAAAAAAAAAATTAATTAAAAAAAAGTGAAACAAAAATAAGTTTTAAAAAGCTCCCGGGTAACGCCAGATAGGTACGGCTAGTAATGAAATAATTTTATTGTTACAATAATTTATTTACATTATTAATAGGTTTTCATTTTTGACATTACTGTTATAACAGTTCGGCTACCGTAAATCTATGATACAAGATATATATATATATATATATATATATATATACAGAGTGATTCATAAGTCACTTCACTTAGCTATTTAAAATGATTACCATATGAAGCAGAAACATACTATGAACTTTTGATAATTGTTATCTTGCTCTCTAATTACTGCTATTTGTTATTTTAAATGTGTTCGTTTATACAGGGTGGGCCAAAATAAGGGTCCTATCTTTAAATTTGAATAACTTGAATTTGAATAACTTCCACAAAATAAAAGTTAAACTCACCAAACTTTATGTGTGTGTAGACTGACCCTTCCGAGATTTTTTGAAATAAACAAAACAAATTTTAGCCGAAAAACACTTCTTAAAACTTACAAAAACTAAAGTATTGTTTTTTACACTGTTTTGAGTTTTTTAAGCAAAAATAATGTTTTCTAAATGAGGGTACGTTCCTTAGGGCTAATACGGCTCATGCTTGCTTCGGAAGGGGTCCTTTACTTATTCTAAAAAAAAAAAAATAAATAAATAAATAAAAAAATAAATAAATAAAAAAAATAAATAAATAAATAAAAAAGTTATGAATTTTTAAAAATAGGACCCTTATTTTTGCCCACCCTGTATATTTGTTTCTATATATATTTATTTCATAATCAATCAAATATGCCACAAAGAGTCGTAAATTCCTTGCAAAAAAGAATGGAGCTATGCATGCAAAACGAAGGTGGAAATTTTGAAAATTTGTTGTAATTTTAAACTCCCATAAATGAATTTCTTGAATAAACTTTCTGTTTTGTATTACCGTATTTTTTAACTTTAGAATTTCAAAAATAAATAGCTAAGTGACTTATGAATCACCCTGTATATATATCACACTCACCCACCAGCACCCTCAATCATTTATAATCTATAAAATTAAGTCAGCCGGATTTTCGACTTCAGACCTAAATAGGTTCCGTCCTAAAATATCAATATTTGATTCTGAATAGCCATTTCCTTTTCTTTGTTGTTAGCCAATGTTCTTAAGAAAAAAAATGTAATTTGATTTAATTTCTTAGCAAATAGAATTATTCCTGCTCAGAATATTTTTTTTTTACAAAGAAAGTCATCTGATATATCCTTTGTAAGTGATGTCTTTATTTCTAAGCATAACTCAAACAATGTAAGGGAGATGATTTCTACTCAAGTTAAAATATGAGGTATCTACTTTACGTAAGCATTTTTGTGAATAACTTGAAAAATGTGCAAACAAAAAGATTTTAAACACTAAAATGACATTACTGCATCCCGGGTAGGTACAGCTACTTGTATATAAACAATTTTTTTTTTTTTTTCACAAATTCAACATCATATTTTGCAAAGAGTAGAAGCTTGACGGAATATTAATTTGAGCCAGATTCACAACAATTTTTTTTTTTTTCACAAATTCAACATCATATTTTGCAAAGAGTAGAAGCTTGACGGAATATTAATTTGAGCCAGATTCACGGTAACTTTTTTTTTTTCTTCAAATTTTTTACTGTTACTGCAACTATAGAAAAAAAATTTTTTTCAACATTTTAAGGTGACAAAAAGGAGGAGGAACATCTAAAAACTATGCTGAAACCATTTCCAGGCCCCCCAGCAGGGTGCATCCCCTTAACATTTCTGCTATTTTGCTGATTTACCATTTTGAATGTCTGCACATTCCTGCAAGTCTGAAAATATGTTATTGTACCAAACGCTTTAGTCATCAAAATAACACTTGAAAGTGAACAGTCTCTTAAGATTAATAAATTAGCAATCCATTTCACCAAAGTGTGAGTGTGTATGGATATACCCAACAAGTATTTTTTTATGAAAGGAAACTTTATGCGTTCAAGCATCTCTTTAAGAAGTCCTGTTCAGCATTTTTGGTGGTCTGTCATGCTTACATTTGAAATAGGCATGCCGGGCTACCAAAATGCCAAGTTTGAAATAGCACATTTGACTGATCTGGGTGTAATGTCAGATGCTAGATATCAGTCAGGTACATTTCTGATGAGTGGTAATACCATGAAACTGCAGTGAAGTGTTAAATGAAGTACAATTTATTATCAGTTATTATTGATATAGCTATATCTGAAAGGAATTAAAGCCATTTATTAGTTCAAGATCTTCTGTCTTAATTTGGTTCTGTCTCAATTTTGGGATTTATATATATATATGTATATATATATATATATATTGAATTTATTTCAACTCTGTATGTATGTCTGTATGCTTCACATACAGACATACAGACAAGTGCCCTTTATATAAGAGATATATATATATATATTGAATTTATTTCAACTCTGCTTTTGACAAGATGCGGTAATACGCACTGAAACGTTGGTTGATTGACATAAAGCTATATTGTTTATGTAATTATACATATATATATTTGTTTTTATCTACATACGTATACGTTTCATCTTTTTGAGAATCATCAGTGTAGAGATGAATTATTCATACCGGTCGCTGGACTCGAACCCCAGAACACAAGTCATATTTCAAACTTCTAACGTCTTAGGCCACACGGCCGTTATCAACAACCCAGTAAATCAGTGAGGGATTAAACCTATATAAAGGCAGCCGTTGTCAAAGTGTTCAACTATTGAAAGGAACATGCATTAATATATATATATATATATATATATACATTTGTTTTTTTATCTACATACATATACGTTTCATCCTTACGGGAATCGTCAGTGTAGAGAAGAATTATTCACACTGGTCGCCGGACTCAAACCCCCGGAACACAATTTATATTTCAAACTCACATTCCAACGTTTTAGTCTACATGACCGTTGTCAACAACTCGGTAAATCGGCAAGAGATTAATCCTTTTTAAATGATAAAAGCCGTCATAAAATGAAAAGAACATTGCATTGAAGCCACTACAGAGCCCAGCCTATATTTGAGGGCGACAAATAATTGTTTTTTTACCTACACACACGTGGGTGTGTGTGTATATATATATATATATATATATATATTTCTAAGAATATGTTTATTGATGCGAGTAATTTGTTTAATGAGAGACAAAAAGAATAATAATGATGATAAATTAGTTAGAGTGTGTGTGTGTAAATATCTGATCTTGTGACATGTGGTTGATCCTGCAATTCTATTGAGGTGTTAGTAAAACAAGAGATGAGTCAGCCGTTAACAAAAAAAAAAAAAAAAAAAAAAAAAAAAAACGGTAAATGTCATAACCGAAATACAAACTTCTGTAAAAATTTGCAATTAACAAGATTACAACTCTTCCGGTTGGATTATCAAGCTTGCAAGAAAATGTTTGTTTTTTCTTTTTGCTTATTTTCTACGATACGTGAACACGCATCTGTATACGAAGCTCCGTCCGTCAATTGGCGAGTCCATAACACTAGTTTGAAAGAGCAATTTCATCACGAAACGTGCAGATCGAACAAAGTAAGTGAGGCGGTGTAAATAAGTAGTTTATTAGACACATTCATACACGTCTCAAAAAGACTGGTATGAATGTATCAGGTAAAATATATTTGTTCAGGTGGATCTGGCTTGACGTTGTAAACAGGAAACATCCCTGACAAGGGATTAAAGAGTTTAAACGTTTCACCTTTCTTTTATAAGTTAAAACTTGTGAGAAAGGAAGTCGATTATATCTGGTCGGATGTGACGGTGGCATGTGTCATTTCTCAGAGTTTAGGTGGAAGCTCCAACGAGGCAAGACGCGTATTTAAGTGTCAACTCGGTGATGACCTCTGAACTATGAAACAGCCGAAGTTTGAAGTTCTGTCATGCACTTCTTTTGAAACGGCATTTTCATCCGTTCGTAACGCTCGAGTTTGAAATAGATTTGTCAGTCTCTATATAAAAGGCACCGTCTTTCTGTTCGTCAGTCAGGTTTTAGTTTGAAATTACATTTTCATTGTGGAACATGCAGATTGATTGGACGCATCTCAAGACTATCTGATATTATCATAGATTGTGTTATTTTGAACTTAAACCAAAATCATTTGCCATTGCCCAAAAATGGTTTTACTTTCAGTTTTGTTCCAACCTTTTTTTTTTTTTAAACTCATAAATAACTAATATATATATATATACACACACACACATATATATATATATATATATATACATTATGTATCGAGAAATGTTGAAGTAAATACTGAAAATTGATACATAAAAAGTTATATCTCCTTATAAAATTTTATGTTGATACATGAAATAGTAATAGTGTATATATATATATATATATATATATATAGATATGTTTGTGTTATAATGGAATAATTCCAGGAAGAAATCCGGGTATGAGAGCTCGATGTGGTAAACAGAGCAAGAATAACAAATATAATAACACGAAATTACATAATCGTCAATGCAATAATTTATTTCAACCTTGCGGTTTTTTCAAGCATCACTCCAGACAATTACATTGTCTGGAGTGATGCTTTTTATATTTTATGTTATTCTTGCTCTGTTTACCACATCGAGCTCTCATACCCGGATTTCCTCCTGGAATTATTCCATTATAACACAAATATATATATATATATTAAGCCGCCGATAAAGTGTTAAAATTATCACCGTTTATTCGCTATTTAAAATTGGGCGTGTGGTTAAGGCGTCGGATTTGAGTTGCAAAATACTCGTAATCCGGGGTTTTGAATCTCATGACCAGTAGTGAATAGTCATATCTCTATGCTGATGAGTCCCGATTATTAAGGACAAAACGTATACGTACATAGATTATAAACAATAACAAATATTTATTATTATATATACATATATATATATATATATATATATACAGGGTGGGCAAAAATAAGGGTCCTATTTTTAAAAATTCATAACTTTTTTATTTATTGATTTTTTTTTTTTTTTTTTTTTTTAAAGTAAAGGACCCCTTCCGAAGCAAGCATGAGCCGTATTAGCCCTAAGGAACGTACCCTCATTTAGAAAACATTATTTTTGCTTAAAAAACTCAAAACAGTGTAAAAAACAATACTTTAGTTTTTGTAAGTTTTAAGAAGTGTTTTTTCGGCTAAAATTTGTTTTGTTTATTTCAAAAAATCTCGGAAGGGTCAGTCTACACACACATAAAGTTTGGTGAGTTTAACTTTTATTTTGTGGAAGTTATTCAAATTCAAGTTATTCAAATTTAAAGATAGGACCCTTATTTTGGCCCACCCTGTATATATATATATATCTATATACATGCATACACACACACACGAGAAAGATGAGAAGTTAACAGCCATACATACCAAACCAGCAATCAGGTCGATACAGAGGGTGCTGATTATGTGGCGAATGTGGGGAGGGACAAATGGCCATGTAAATATTGTCTTGTGTGTGAGAAGGGAAAAGAGTGAATATTTATGAGTGAGTGTCTCTCTCTCTCTCTCTCTCTGCTATGTTATAGGGAATGTTTCACCTCGTCTCATTTCAGTATATTAATTTTTTTTTTAAATAGGATTTTTTAAAAGTCGTTTCTAGTGCTTTACGCTATTGCATTTATTGATTTCAATAAATAATTTTATAACAGTAAATAAAAAAAAATTTAATAACACAATTTTATTAATATAGATTACAAAAATAAAACTGTCTGAAATGGCTTTTGGCGGCAGGTAAAAAAAAAAAAAAAAAAAAAAAAAAAAAAAAAAAAAAAAAAATCGCTGCTACTATCGATAGAGCTAATAATTATAATAATCATTCGCAAAAATGTCTAAACCTTTTGATAGCGAAACTCCCATGAGCCACTTCTTGTTTAAGACCGAAATTAATTCATATTTAATCCCTGTATCCACTAATCATAAGTTTACTGTTCAGAGGCCGCTAATTAATAGCTCTCTGTTCAATGACGAATCGTGTTATCTAAATATTACACTAAACAACACAATAAAACCGAATGATACACATCTGATCATTATTAAATGAACACTTTTAAACTCCCTTTACAGAGAGGAATATTCGGATCTTAGTCGTCAACTTTAAATTTAACTAAATTAAACGCCATTAAGTAAACAGCGTTCAGGTTTTGGATTATTTACACACATCCTCGTATATCTATGAAAGGCAATTTGCCATCTCCGAAAGCCGAAGGTGCAGGGATAGTCTGTAGATTTTGCACCTATCTGTCCTGGGAGACAACAATTTCTGTTCAATGTATTACTCAACATCTAGACCAAGGTTTTTGAACTCTGTAGAATCTTCAGATTTCACTACTAAAGTGTTTTTGATCTTCTCAGAAACAGATTTTGAATCATCGAAATGTGTAGAGATTATTGTCCCTTGCAATTTTCCATCATAAAACCACGTGAAGATAGCTTGGTCATACTTTGACACCTCAGCTCCTAGTTGGAGTAACAAACCTTTCACTGTAAGGTACCAGTATTTTGAGACATCAAGCAGACCATACACAACGAGAGCTTCCAAAGTTTTCCCCCTATCACCGACAGCCGCAAGTGGGGGCAGTAAATAAATTGGTCTGTCAATTTCCATACCTTGAAGAATCACAAGACCATCTGTTCGAAGCAATGACAGCTAATGCAACCCTAAATCCCTCCTTAGAGCATGTGGGAGAATCTGATCTGACCAATCCTGCCTCCTCATCCTGAAACCCTCGGGCAACAAGGCTGGCCTTAATGGACTTGATATTTTTCACAAATTTATCTGTGCATACACATCGGGTGATAATCCTACTTTGACCTGCATCAGGAACAACCGTCTAGACCTTATCGATGCCATTTTTCTGCAACTTTCATTTTTTCTTTTCAACTCTTATTTATTTATTTTTTTTTTTATACGCTTTTTCCAAATAGTACGTCTTTATCACTTCCAGATGCTGTTAAAGGCACAATGTCCAGAATTAGTGCAGCACAATTTCTGCTTCCTTCCAAACACTTCAACTGAATCATTAGCAAAATCCAAAATGGTATTTGCCTTCTCCATTGCCTTTTTACCGAGTAACATTAGAAGATCCGAATCAACCAGATCAACACTGATATCCACTAAGCACACACGGTAACACGACATGATACAAAGATGGCAAATCACAACCGTTACCAAATCCAAACGTGATGTGTCCCTTTCTAGTTTCTATTCCGTCCTGTACCTCGTAAGATAAAGTGTCACGGTAACATTGATACCATATTTGGCCACAAACTGTACAGGAACAACCAGAGTCAAGAATGACTGCACCAATAATCTGCCCAAGCAATGCTGCCCCTGGCATTTATTCTCCCTGACCTGGTATCATAAGTACTAGGTCTACTTCACGTACAACATCTATTTCTTGTTTTGCATGTTAGCAGTCTCTAGCCCAATGAAGTATAAGACCACAAACAGCACATGTAGAGGGCCTGCCATCAGGTCCGAGTAGGTTGGTCCTTTTTCTTATTTTATTTTTATTTTTTTTAATTCTGTTAATGAGATTGATAGACTCTTCTATCATATATGGACCCATTATATCCAGGTTCTCTTGACCTCTTCTGCTTTTTCTATAATCAGCATTTCTGGCCCGTCGATGTCCACCAGAATCATAGGCATAAAATGTCTCTTCTTCCTTCCGTTCTTCTAATTCATTGCTCTTTGTAAAGACAAAATCTGACTCTTTTAATCTGATCGGATATAATATAGGAACCACCAGAAACACATCCAACGTATCTCATTTTCCGCAGCTGTTTTGACATGGCATTCATTGTCAAATCCGCTACCATAGCTTTCACTAGCATCTCATTGTCAGAGAGTTTGGCACTTTTTAAGGTTTGCTATGCCAAAACTGGTTCTGGTAGGCTTATCTCATATTCCCTCAACTTGGCAACCAGATGATCCAATTCAATCAGATAATCGTTGATTAGGGTATCTTTGGTCTCATATTTTTTTTTAAAGAACTCATCAGCCACCAAGGCAGCCAAGTTAATATCAACTTTGAAGAGAGTGTCCAACTTTTCATCCAATCTTCACTATTAAATATTTCTGGATCCATCTCCAAAATTGCTTCCCGTGCCTTTCCAGTTAAAGACAAAAACACTGTAGAGGCCATTTTCGCCTTTCCAACACTAGTGGCCATCTCCCAGAACCTCATTTCCTTCCTCCAAGAATAATTTTTTTTTGATCCAGTGCAGGTGGAGCGAACATTTTTAAAGCCATGATGATGCCAGGAAGTTCTTGAAAGTCAACTATGCTCTGCTACCAAAAATTGTCAGTCCTTCCTCATTCAGCTTGTTTAATAACACATTCTTTTCGGAAAGGTACTAGATATACACGTTCACTTAAAAGGACAAATATATTAAACACTCGAGCTGAAAAACGAAATATCTTTCTTAGTTTTCACATTAATTTTTTTGCTTTTAATTATGAAATGAATCTTTAATGCTGCCATTAATATATGCCATCCTGTAGAGATAAATGGAGAGGAATTTGAGAAACTCGCCCAAAAGGAATGTGCTTAAGTACTACTGTATGTGTATCAGACAAAGCACACCTTTTCTAAGAATAGCAGCGGTGGAGAGCTGGAGTCAGAAGTCAGCAATTTTTATAGGAGTCAGAGTTGAAATGATAAAAAAAATAAAATAGACTTTTGACTCACTTAATAGAATAAACTTTGATTCAGGTTTTTTTGGGGGGCATTTTTTTTTTTTTTTTTATCAAATTGGCATTTTTTTTTTATCAAATTGGCATTTTTTTTTTTTTTTTAAATCAAATTAGCATTTTTTTTTTTTTTAAATCAAATTGGCATTTTTTTTTTTTAATCAAATTGGCATTTTTTTTTTTAATCAAATTGGCATTTTTTTTTTTAATCAAATTGGCATTTTTTTAAAAATCAAATTGGCATTTTTTTGTACTAACGATCACTGACTATAAAGGCCGAAAGGTCACTCGAGGATAACGGTTAAGGGTTTATGAGTTTATCAGGGGAACGGTGAAACAAATACCTTGAGGATTGGAGACTATGGTTGAAACTGGGCAGAATTTGATTTAAGAGGACGGCTTAACAAGAATTTTTTAACATTGGTCTGGAAAATGACCATGCTGTAGTCAGCTGGGAAGCAGCCCAATGATATTGTATTCCACAGATGGGTAATTCTTGGAAAGAAACTTTGCTCATGGAAGTTAGTTTAGTTTTAGGTAGACAGAGGAAAATTATTTACAGTGGTTGTAGCTAGACGAGTTTTTGCTGTGAATGTTTTACAAAGAGGAACCATAGATTGGAGCTCAGTCGAGCATCTACCATGAAAATAACAATAAAGTGGAGAGAGACTAGCAATGTCTCTATGAGAAGAGCTGTAGGGAAGAAAAGAGGACATCCTCTACTAGATTTCGAGGTCAGTTTTGTACTCTGTCAAGGCAGGAAAGGCTCTTAGCGGCACCTCCCCAGATGTGACAACGGTTCTCCATCTTAGGATGTATTGTACTCTTATACAGGTAGAGGATTGAGTCAGGTACTTTCTGGAGCGATAGAATGATCCAACCATTTTTCCAGCAACCTTAGCAACAGATTCGATATAAGTCTTCCACTTCAGGTTTTGGGCTGAAAGTCAGTCCGAGAGGCTTATAAAAGGAGGGGGGGGGGGGCTACCTCAAGGAGAGGTTTCATTCATTTCGACTGGAGAGAAGTGAGGATCCAAGCATTGGTGGTGAAAACAAGAGAAGCTGGGTTTTAGAGGCGTTAAAAATAACAAGCCACCTACTCTTTGGCCTTTTGGCTAAGATCAAAGTGTAGTATCTGTTCCGATGGATACTGCACCCCATAAACTGGTATTGTCTTGGCCTTCGGGCTTGATTTACACCGGTCTACGGGTCTGTCCTGTGCAGTTCTAGGAGGTCCACCCTCCCAGGCTTCGCCTCCCCTCTTTAGGGAGGAGTAAGTTTATTGCTTACTGCCTGAGACACCCCTACCGGGAATACCGACGGGGCTGCCCATGCAATTTTTAAACCCCACTTTCCCGACCCGACCTTGAGTCACATCTTACTTGTGGGAGTAAGATAAAAACTGGCCTTGTGCCTAACTCCTGGAGAGGAGTAAATAAATACTCTAAGTCAAAGGAGAAAGAGTCAGAAAGATCTTGATCATCAATGCTCTTCGAAGTGCTGCCATAGACAGTTGTGTCGTCTGCATAGATATCAATGAAAGATCTCAGAATATGCTTTGGAAGATCAGGAAGAGGGTTAGGTCAGAATGGATCTCTGAGGCACGGCGGCATTGCTGCTGTGTGCTTCGGACTTTTAAATAATAATTCAATGACCAAATGATGCAGAAATAATTAAATTTAACTTTACAAAAAAAAAAAAAAAAAAAAGGTTTCACTTCTATACATCTTCACACTGCGTACACAGGCCTGATAGACTCTTCTAGTTTTTATTTAATACCCAGACAACAACAGGTAACCCAGCTAGTCTAAAATAAATAAATGTCTCTTTGTAAATAGTGCTGAAAATAAAATTCGATTTTGTTCGTAGTTCTTTGAAGTTAAATCTAAAATAATTTGTTCGGTGAGAAAATAAGCCTTCAAAATATAGGACATCATCAAAAGGGAAAAGGCTGGGGCAGGGAGGGGGGGGGTGATATATGCAAAACAATAAAGGAATCAGATTAAAACAAAAATGGGTCACTGTATGATATGACATATTTTACACACAACCTAAAGAATATGTTAAAAAAAAAAAAAATAAATAAATAAAATAATTGTATTAAAAATGGAAGAGACAGCCGGGTTCAGATTTGAATAACACTTTCTATGATGGCCAACCCTAAGGTGAGAAAATCTTATTGAAAATTCGACACATAAGCAGAGCACGTAGAAGAAGACGAAGCATTTTGTAAGCGTCTGAAAGATGAACATCTAATATAATAATGTTGATGTAGGATTTATTTAGTTGTTACGTTTGGGGATCTCATATTTTTATCAATAATCCTATTTGAACTTTTAATTAAAAAAATAAAAATTCTATTTAACCATGGCCATCCCTATAACAGGCCAGACGATCATGCAACTGCAGTCTTTTACTGGAGGCGATGCAAATTTTCTAAGATAATTGATATAACAGTTAAAAACAGAGGTAAAAATCCCCCCCGTGAGATTAGTTTGATATTTTATGCGTTTTACATAGCAAATAAAAAGAACCACAATGTGCTAATTGATAAATTTGACATTTATTGACAAATTTCTATAAATGACAGGTAACTGAATAAAAAGGCAAATGCATATTTCAATGGGTTTTTTTTTTTGTTCTGTTATTTTGTTTTGTTTGTTTTTTTGCTTTGTTCTGTTTTTTTTTGTTTATTTTTACAGAATTTGTAGTTAATGATGACCATGGTTAGAATCCTTTCAAAATTAAAGTATCTAGAAGCAATGACAATGAAATGTTAATAGCAAACTCTCTGTTGACTGTAAAAACTTGCCTCCAAATGTTGGATCTCTCGGCATAGGGATGGCCATGGATTTAACCTATAAATGAGACCTTGACAAGTACGACCACTCCAGGTAAGAGGGAGCAATGGTAACTTCATGAAGCTCCCAATTAAGGGTTTACGACCGGGTGTACTTAAACGTCATAACCTTAAACAGCCAAAGTAAGTAGTCATAAAAGTTTTTTGTGGACAATATTTTAATGAAACAGGAATCTTTAGTAATCAAAGTTTATTGTTCTGGTAGTCCTAACGCTAGTATCAAACATGGAAAACAAATTTAAATCTGACTCTGGCCCAAGCTTTTACTTCCCCCACCCCGCCCAATTCCCCATTGGCTACTGTATATTTATAAAAATGTGTAACTCGCCCCCCCCCCCCCAATTCTGCATTAGATTTGCTGACGGAAGATAAGGCTGTAGAGTATTTCCGAGCCCAAGGAGCTGGATTTGCCGCACTTGAAATCGCCATTATCAATGATATCCATTACATATATAAGTAGATAAGTGATGAGAATAAAAATTGGATGAAATGCAATATTTATTAAATCAATTGTTTAGGGTTGTATAAAAAAATTAAAATAAAAAAATTAAAAAAAAACTTTCTTTCCTTAATAAAAATTGCATTTTATGTAATTTTTATTCTTATCACTTATCTCTATCTCGTATATCGAGCATTGATAGGATATAATTAAAATGTATCATTTTTATCTTTATTTTCTCACTTCACACACACATATATATATATATATATATATATATATATATATATATATACACACACATATATATATATATTTATAGGGTTTTTATTTTAAAAAGGACAGGCTAAGAATATACACTGTTTTTTTTTTTTTATTTGTTTTATTAATAAAAGGACCGAAAATACGATAAAAAAGAGTTACCTGCGCATTTCATTCTGAAAAGTTTTTAATTTAGTCACAAAACACAATCTTACCTGAAAAGATAAAAGAAAAAAAACAATATTGTTAGATAAAATATCACAATTATGTTTCGGAATTTTTGAGACGAGGGTTGATATTTTGAAGAATTTGGTATATTCGGATTACTGTTCTCATCTTGAGTGTTTTTATCACGTTTCAGTCGATGTAACCTCCGCCATTCTTCAGGTGTACCTTGTCGAACTTGGGAATCTTGTCCACAAGGACCCATGGTGCAGTGGATATAGTACTAAGTAAAATTCTAAATGACAGTCATCTGAAGGTTGATGGTTCAATTCTCAGTGCAGGCGATACGAAGAATTGCAAATTACTGAAGACTTCTTCCCAGTCATGGCAGATGGAACGAGAGCATGCTACCCTCCGTGGATTTAATAAAGGGTTCCGTTCGAAATTCTGTCCAGATTCCGAGTTCGACAAGGTACACCTGAAGAAGGTCGGAGGTTACATCGGCCGAAACGTTGTGATAAAAACACCCAAGATGAGAACAATAGTCCGAATATACCAAATTCTACAAAATATCACAAATTAGACTAAAATCAAACATAATTTTTTTAGACTTTGTGCATCAAAAATGTGCGCATCTCACTAAGTCTAACTGCACTGACGAATCAGAGACATAACACGTGTCTGTGGATGATATATATATATATATTATATATATGAGAAAAAAAGAAACAATGTTTCAGACAATATGTAAAAATAAAAATGGAATAAAGGATAAGCAATTCAACAATTAACAAAAATAAACTCAAAAACTCATGTTGTAAAATTCTGCCGAGATATTTCGGTCGTTAAAATACGGCCATTTTCAGTCGGTTGGTAAACTATATTTCAAAACGGAAAAGTTTTCAAATTTATACAAAGAATGCGATTGGAAGAAAATGTCACATTCCTCGCGTCCCTACTCCCTTCTTGTTGTTCTCTGCACGTGACATTTTCTTCCAATCGCATTCTTTGTATAAATTTGAAAACTTTATATATATAATATACATACATACACATTTTTGCTAAAATTGGGTAAACTTTTGTCAGCCAGCCTTGTAAGCCCTTCCTTCCCTCTAGGGTTCTTGAAGGGCTTACCTTTTGACTAGCCCAGTTGGAATCCAGGAGATTTAACGCTGGTGGTGGCCTCTTTCAGGCTTGGTTTCTCTGATAACTGACAAATCATGAAGCTATGTAAGTATCCTTGGTAGTGGAGCGAGATTATAGTGCTTTTCTGATTGGCCCTTTCCTCGGGCGATAGTACAAAGGATCAAACTGAAGGGTAGCTCCTTGAGAGGCTTTATCATCACGCGCTAAATGTCGGAGTATTCTCAAGTGCCATGTTGCGCATGAACGTGTGTCTCAAGGTATATCCAGCGTAGATGAATGGGTCCGTCACTGCCATGCTGATGTTTCGGCTTTAGGTTTGATTGTTTTGTCTCTGAATTTATCAACATCTGTTAAAAGATTAACTTGTTCTTAAGTGATTCTACCTTCCTCTCCCTTTTTGTTATTATGCAACTTAATCATCTTTTATTCTTTTTGGCTGTTTATATTAAGTGGCGTCATGCCTTGTCTGGAGCAACTTCCATAGAATTTTTTTATTTTTTTTTTTAAATAGATGCACAAAATATTAAAAAAAAAAAAAATTGATACATGAAAAATGTCCAAAAAGTCGAGATGTATTAGTTTCTACTCTTATAATGTATCTGAAGTTTAAATACCAAAAAAATGAAAAGAAAAAAATTTTGCTGTATTTATTAAGTTTTTTTTTTTTTTTTTTTAATCAGTTCATACCATTAGGTATGATGTAGCTACATATGATGTAGCTACATATGATGTAGCTACATATGATGTAGCTACATATGATGTAGCTACATATGATGTAGCTATATGAGTATTCATAAATAGATAGGGGTGGGGGGGGGTCAATTTAAAAAGATGCGAGTATGGACAAGGACAAATTTCAAGGATGCTTAAAAACAATTTTCTTTTTTTTGTATCACCAAACATCAAAGAATTAAATTGTTGCCATTTATTTAATAATTTATATATTGTAAAGAAACTAGTAGACACACCTGGCATTGCAAAGAAACGAAGGAGGACCCCTGAATTCCACACTACTATGGCATAACGAATAAAGTGCTAAGTAATATTTAGATCTAACTTAGTCTTCTGAAGGTTGATGGTTCAATCCTAACTGCGGGCGATACTAAGAATACAATTAAGAATTACTTAAGACTTCTATCCAGTCATGGCTGATGAAACAAGAAAAAGCTACCGTGGATTAAATAAGGGGTTCCTTACGAAATTCCGTACAAGTTCTACCAAAACATTGAGAGAACACCATTCAAGATGAGAACAGTAGTCCGAATAATCCAAATTATTATTTTCAATTTCTGTCATTGCTATTTATGAATGTTTAATGCAAATGCAGCCTCCCCCCTCAACGCACCCACAATATTAATGTAAAAAAAAAAAAAATTTTAAACTAATAAAAAATTAATACCACTATTGACTCAGAATTATTCGAGTTCTCTCCCTTGGATTTATTCTCGCAAGCGTTAGAGAATGCACTTTCCTGTCTGAAAGTTAAGAAAACTGGTTCTGTCCATGTGTGGGAAATTCAAAATGAGACTTCTATTTCTGGCATGTTCTTCAAAGCAAACAGATATTTTCGTCCAGCTCCTCCTAGGGGTATGCCTTCCAAAACCCTAACAGAATTTGCCTCTAGGTTACGTCTTCTGATAGCAGTCGCATAGACTCTCAGAAACATACAACACAGTAACATATACTTATATTCATTGCTCATACAGAACTATCTCCAAACCTGGCAACACGTGTTCTTTCTCAATTGTATTCCTATAAACGATGCAGTTTTTTGGGGTTTTTTAACCAAATTATTATTTTTCTTGATATAGGATCTTGAAAGTTAAATTTAATTATTACACCATCATTTGGTTAAATTATTAACTGAACCAAATTTTAATGAAACCATTTTTTTGAAATCGATATTTATAAAATCATTAGCTTCTAAAACTTTCAATGAGAATTTAAGAATTTTAAGCTAGAAATGACTTTGTATTCGTCAGTTTAAATGCTTCCAAATTCCTTTCAAATTTCAAAGGTTCATAAAATAATTCTTTTTTCTTTAACTATTAACAAAAGATTAAAAATGACGAACTTGTTTACAAAGAAACTGAAATGCATTCTAGCAGATTTAGTTTTGTGAATTTTTTTTTTTACATAGGATTAAAAAAAATCTTTTATTTTACACTAAAAAAAAAAAAAAAAAAAAAATTAAAAGTTTATTGAAATCAAAAATGCAATATTAAATTAAAAATTCAAGATGTAATTATCAAAATCCGTTAAGCCAAGAAATAATACACATGCGAAGTTGTTTCCTAATTTTTTTATTAATTTAGAAGACAGATTTTAAATGGTAAAAGTTTAGACAAGATTAACACAGATGTCCATTAAGTTTGTTGTCAAATATTCCTGTTAACATTTACATTTTCAAGTTGGTAACACCGGATCTTTTATTCATCCTGGAAATTTGTACAAACTTTTTGAATTTATATGCACGAAGAAAGTGCGTTTGTTTCTTATAGAAATTGATGTTAACAGAAAATTCAAATTAGTTTTAATCAAGATTACATTTTTCAAGGAATTTCATGACACGATTCAAATTTCCCTCCGATTCCATCTGGAATTAATAGCTCAATTATCGATTCCTATTATTGCTTACCAAGGATGCAATCGGAAACAAAGAATTATACCAAGATCAAACCACTTTTAGAGTAAGATTTTACAAAGAATACAATGATGATAATTTTGGATTAGGGCTTTTAAGAATATTAGGGGATCAGCATTCACATTGGATATCCATAAAAAATAAAGATGTCTTATTTTAGAAATTTAAAAAAAGGGAAAAAAATGATATGGGGTTCAGAGTTGAGAGCAGAAACACGAGATTCTCATTAATTCCAGGGCAATGCCGGAGTGCCAGCAGGTTTATATATATATGTATATATGTATCTATGTATGTATGTATGTATGTATGTATGTATGTATGTATGTATGTATGTATGTATGTATGTATGTATGTATGTATGTATGTATGTATGTATGTGTGTGTGTGTACACTCAATCCAAATTGTATTCTAAAATGCTAGAGATTTCATAATTTGATTAAAAATGTTATTTTATTTCGGGGTTTTTTTTTTTTTCCCTTTTCTGTCATGAGGGCAGAAAAAGAAAATGTTATTTTTCTTTTGTATAATTGGTTTCCTTTTTCTAGACAGAAAAAAAGGGGTTTGAAAATCTACAAGGCTTATTTATTTAAAAAAAAAAAAAAAAAAAAAAAAACTAACGTATAAGCACTTTTGGTCAACGCTAAAAAACAATCACTTCATACCAGGTTTCAAAACCAGTGATTTGATCAGGGTTGATGGGAAAAGAATTACCTTATAAGTCTATACGAACTTTGGAGAGAAGGTATAGAAGGGAGAATTTAAAAAATACACACACACACACACCGGAAAAAGAAGAATAGTATCCTTCCTTTCCAGCATTCAGGAAAAGGGGGCACCACGGCCACACTACACTAAGAATATGTGGGATGAGTGATAGAAAAACTACGACGGGGGGGGGGGGGGTACACTATTTGAAGAGAAAGAATGAATGTGACCCCCCCCCCCTCTCACACACATACACACTGTTAATGTTAATCACCAGACAAATTCCAGCAGTAACTGACATCAGCAGCAGCAACCGCAGCTGTAGTGGCTGCTGCTGCTGCTGCTGGTGCCATGATGCTAGAATGTACAGAAGAGCCGGTAAAAAGGGAAGGGGGGGGGGGGGTAAAAGGGAAGGAAGCATTTTTTTTTGTGTCCAAGAGATTTCTGACAGGATAAGTTTAGTCATTCATTGACATCACTCTCTTTTGGTCATCTATTCAGACATTTTTGGTGAGAACTATTACCACTCCTTTGTGGCAACTTTTTTTTTTCTTTTCTTTTTAACCAAATCGGAAGAAAAGTCAATGGCCAGTCAGTCCCTATTTACTTGCCTCCCCTGGATTGGTGTGTGTGTGTGTGTGAGGGGGGGGGGGGGGCTGTAAACACAATGTCGTTTTTTTTAATGTGGGGGGAAATCCAGCTCCCAAAAGGGTCACTCTGGCTTAGGAAAAAAATAAAAAATTAAAATTGCCCTCGTCTAGAAGGATTTCTCATTCACTGACCGAGGACAGAAAAGATGAAGTGTAGTATCAGAACAGGTACTACACTTTGCTCTTAGCTAGTTAGGCAAGTCAATATTTTTTTTCTATCAACATTTCCAAATCCTTCAGCGAGATCAATAGACCAAAACAATGGTTCCCTACCCTTTTTAGCTTGGAATCTTTCATTTTTACCCCCTCCCTGGGGATAATAGCGACAAAGAGCATTTCATTATTACAATAAAAGATATCAGTGTTTATTAATTGCACATATTGTTTCTTCTTCGTTCATCCCACTAAAGCAGTGTCCGCACTGGATTTTCCCATCCAAATTTCTTTATGACAGACTAGCGTCATGAGTCGCCAGAGTTCTGAAGAGATATTTTTTTTTTTAAATACAGCACCCCCCCCCCCCATTCTAACCCTTTCACACCATGGCAGAGATATTCGGCTAACAGAGCTCTGGTGAAAATTCAGGAGGATTCAATATCAGGATCCGTTGTCCTCTGGTCGTCTCTGCCTCTGTGTGTAGCAAGCAAAGACAGTGTCAGATGCGGAACTGCAAATCAATGGAATGAGAGTGACACCATTGCTTCTGTGTATGTGCAACCACTATTGTTTTGTGTGTTCTGGGCCAGACCTTCCACGGCTTTGCATGCAACCTTTGGGCCATGCTGCTCTGGGTGTCAGGGGGTAAAAACCTGCAAATTATAATTAATATCTACGGCCAACGGGGAGGACTTCATGCAGACCAGACAATCCTGAGGCACGATCTTTATGGGCTCCGTGCAGAAGTCCGATTCGATCAGCAACAACAATCTGGTCTTCCCAAACGGTCATCCATTTAGCACTGGCCAGGCTCAATGTTGCTTAACTTCAGGAATATCACTGAAACTTCTAGAAATATTCTCTTATTCTTTTCCACAAAGACCAAAAATATTTTGTAGGTTTTGATATGCATCCCCTTTCCTGCCGTGTCGTAGTGTTGGTCGCTTTCCAAGATAACAGCATCGAAAAAAAGTCTGGATATAGCCGGGTTCCCATCCCCAACCGAATCCATCCTGTAAGTACCCGATGTCTTTCTACAAAGAATTCTAATTAGGAATATATCTGGGAAACCAATGCCAACAATAGAATCATCGGATTCAAACGAAATGAATGAAGTAAGACATTACTAATCTCCAAAACAAGATAGCAGTGAATGCAGTGTTCACTATATATAGTTCTCTGTATTAGTAACTCCACATAGAATATCTTACAACTCTTTACTATGACAACATTAAGTTAACTTGAATGTACAGGGTGGGCAAAAATAAGGGTCCTATTTTTAAAAATTCATAACTTTTTTTATTTATTGATTTTTTTTTTTTTTTTTTTTTTTTTAGAATAAGTAAAGGACCCCTTCCGAAGCAAGCATGAGCCGTATTAGCCCTAAGGAACGTACCCTCATTTAGAAAACATTATTTTTGCTTAAAAAACTCAAAACAGTGTAAAAAACAATACTTTAGTTTTTGTAAGTTTTAAGTGTTTTTCGGCTAAAATTTGCTTTGTTTATTTCAAAAAATCTCGGAAGGGTCATTCTACACACACATAAAGTTTGGTGAGTTTAACTTTTATTTTGTGGAAGTTATTCAAATTCAAGTTATTCAAATTTAAAGATAGGACCCTTATTTTGGCCCACCCTGTATAAGCTGTAAGTATTTGCAGAGCTACAGTAACCTCCTATTTCAACTGGTCAGTATTTGGATGGGTGACCATTTAGAAAAGCCAGGAGGTTAGTATTGTAACATCACTTTCTAACATTCTTGGACAAGGTATGAACCCGTTAAGGTATGAACCCGTTCTCATTCCTTTGAGCTATGACTGAAATAGTAAGGTAGACTATACTCAAGCTTTGGCAGGATAACTCGTCACGGAAAAGGAAACTATGAAATAACTGCTCCGCTTATCCCAGCGTTGCCTCCAGTCGTCTTGGATTTCTCCACTTTTACTTAATTATAAAATACTCATTGCGAGCAAACTTTCAGCGGGTATCCATTGTCTCTAGAAAATCCAATTGTTTCAACCCAATCAAAACGCTTTGATTTATGATCTAAAAAGGGACCAGGATTTGTTATCATACCTAAGAAAAAAAATGTTGCAGAAAATATAAGAAATTATCTCCTTAAGTGAACAGTCATATTTTCAATAGTATTTAAAAAAAAAAATTTTTTTATATAATACTGTAATGATACGAAAAACAAATGAAATAAACTAAAAAACTTCAAAGAAATCTCCATCCAAACTTCCTTATTTTCTTGGCTAAATTCAAGTATCAAAATACCCTTAAGCAATGCATCTAGTCGTCGATGATATTGTTCTGGGATCATAAGAACTTTGAGTTACTTAAACATCAAACTCATTTCACAAGGGGACCCAATAAAAGTTAAGTTTTATACAGACTTTTATGTATGCATAGTTACCAAAATATGTATAAAAAAATGTATCTAGCAGCACCGTCCTGGGATCTTGAGGTTGGTTCAGCATCAGACTTCTACCAGGGAATCCGGGTACACAACCTGTGATACTATAACCAGCGCCACCGAGATGAATGTTGTGTCGCCCTTGTATGAGTTTTGTTTTAAAGCGTTTTACTAGCATCACCATCAACCAATGGTCTTCGATATTTGGCCAAGCATTAATTTTTAAATGTCGAAAACTTGTTTTGGAACTATTTTGTTGTTAGTCAATCATGAGCAACGAAACCAATTGACAAAAAATAAAAATATCACCAAAAAAAAATCAAATTATTCAGTCTAAAAATATTCAACTTTTATTCAATAAATTATATATTTTATAAGAAAAAAGCGGACACACCCAATTCAGCCTTTTGTGAGATTCTTTTTTTTATTTTTTTTTTTAAATATTTGTAAAATTTAAGGCAAAAAATAAAAGCTTTTACTTTACTTTGAGAAAAAAAAATTTGAACATTTTTTAAAAAGCTAAAAAAGTAGCAATACTATACAATGTCAACCGTTAAAAAAAAGAAAAGAAAAAAAATTTGAACATTTTTTAAAAAGCTAAAAAAGTAGCAATACTATACAATGTCAACCGTTAAAAATAAAAAAAGAAAAAAAAAAAAGAAAAAAAAAAAAACTAAATTTCCAAAGTTATTATATCAGTATTTCATATTCTTCTATAAGTTTTAATATAAATTTTTATCTTCAAAATTGATAATATTAATCCTTTCTGTAATTTTGTCGACAAAAGTTGACATGCACATAGGTAATGGCAGTAGTTAATAATTGATAGATAAAGTTGTATTTCTGTCTGTTTACAAACTTCTAGGCTCTTTGAGATAGACCCCTTATAATCATATATACTGAAGCTACATTATCCAGCATACTTGGATAAGTATATTTCATTTTGATCAATGGGGGGGGGGGGGGGGGTCAAACATCATCGTGGGGATTCATGTTCACACTTGACTTCTGTAAAAAGGAAATGTCTTTACATTATAATTCCAAATTTTTTAGATGAGGATTGATAATTTATGTTATTCGGACTACATTTCTCATCTTGAGTTATCATAACGTTTTGGCCGCTGTAACCTCCGGCCTTCTTCAGGTTTATCTCCTCGGGAATCTGGACGGAATTCCGAATGGAACCCTTTATTTAATCCACAGGGGTAGCATGCTCTTGTTCCGTCAGCCATGACTGGGAGAAGTCTTCAGTAATTCGCAATTCTTCGTATCGCCCGTACCGAGGATTGAACCTTCAGATGACGATCAGTTTGAACTGAATTTAACTTAGTACTATACCCACTGCGCCACGGGTCCTTGCGAACAGTTCTAGTACGAATTTTGGGAGCCTTAAACCTATTCTTGTTTTTTTTCTATGTGTAGTCTTACTTGGCCTTTTGGCTAAGATCAAAGTGTAGTATCTGTTCTGATGGATACTGCACCCCATAGACTGGTATTGTCTTGGCCTTCGGGGCTTGATTTATACCGGTCTATGGGTCTTGTCCTGTGCAGTTCTAGGAGGTCCACCCTCCCAGGCTTTGCCTCCCCTCTTTGGGAAGGAGTAAGTTTATTGCTTACTGCCTGAGGTGCCCCTACCGGGGAATGCCGACGGGGCTGCCCAGGCAATTTTTAAACCCCACTTTCCCGACCGAACCTTGGGTCACATCTTACTTGTGGGAGTAAGATAAAAACTGGCCTTGTGCCTAACTCCTGGAGAGGAGTAAATCAATACTCATCACTATATATCAGTACTTTTATTACTACATATCACTGTGTGTATATATATATTTATATATAAAAAAACACGGTTCCTCGTTAGTATTTATATGAAGATCAGAGAGAAGTTAAGGAAAGAACAAAGGTTTATCTAAAATTTTAAGTCAGTCTCTTGTTTCTTTGTCATCGGTAGCTTTCTTCATAAAAGTCAATATTCGATTCTGGTTCGTCAGTTTTTCTTGTGGATTGTTGCAGTATATTATCAAGAATAAAATATAATTCGATTTAATTTCTTCAAGAAAATACTTTGTCCAGGCCTGAATTATTTTCAAATAGCCACCATCTCAAAAAAAAAAAAAAAAAAAAAAAAAAAAAAAGTGAAAGAGGACCTAACTATTCATCCATACAGAGTTAGTTCCCTTTGATTCAGAAAATATAAAAACATAAACGGCATAGTTTAAAAAAAAAAAAGCAAAACAAATTGCAAGTAAATACACTACCAAACAACGCCGCCGGATAGAGGCAGATAGTAAGTAATAAAAGTTACTAACACAGAATAGTCTATCTCAAGTCTACACCAAGTGTAAATATTCTTCAAGTGAATCGGTATAGACACTCAAACTCCAAAGAAGGCAAAAATGACTAACTTCCTCCTTCAAGTACTTCAATATGCTAACTATTTCCACTACTTAAATCAGTCAGAAGATATTTTGAGATTCTTCATTTTAAAAACGAATCTATGTCAAGTAGACAATATTTTTGACATTAGTCTTTGATATTCCAATTATCCTATTTAGCAGAATCGACAAACCTTGACTCTGACACTAGTTTATTATTCAGGCATGTGTTTATCTAACAGGTCAGTTTTAATTATGTCTAGAAGCGACAGAAAATTACTTACACAGCAAAAACAGATGCAATGAGACATTAGGGTTCAGCTATGTTAATAGGCCACCATTGTAATTGTTTCAGATTTTTAGGCGCCAAAGATTTTACCATTATTTTGCAGCTAACAATACATATTTTTAACGTCCGTTATTCTTACTCTACTTATACAAGTTAGGAAAATGATGCTATTTCAGACCAACGTCACGAAAATGCTATTTCAAACCAACGTCACGTAAATGCTATTATTTCAGACCAAAGCAAGTTCAAACCGGACCAAAACACTATCTCAAACCGGACCAAAATGCTATTTCAGACCGACGTCACAAAAATGCTATTATTTCAGACCGACGTCACAAAAATGCTATTATTTCAGACCGACGTCACAAAAATGCTATTATTTCAGACCGACGTCACAAAAATGCTATTATTTCAGACCGACGTCACAAAAATGCTATTATTTCAGACCGACGTCACAAAAATGCTATTATTTCAGACCGACGTCACAAAAATGCTATTATTTCAGACCGACGTCACAAAAATGCTATTATTTCAGACCGACGTCACAAAAATGCTATTATTTCAGACCGACGTCACAAAAATGCTATTATTTCAGACCGACGTCACAAAAATGCTATTATTTCAGACCGACGTCACAAAAATGCTATTATTTCAGACCGACGTCACAAAAATGCTATTATTTCAGACCGACGTCACAAAAATGCTATTATTTCAGACCGACGTCACAAAAATGCTATTATTTCAGACCGACGTCACAAAATTTTATTATTTCAGACCAACGTCACAAAAATGCTATTTCAGACCAAAGCAAGACAAACCAAACCAAAACACTATCTCAAACCGGACCAAAATGCTATTTCAACCCGAAGCGCGACAGACCAGATCAAAAATGCTATTTCAAACAAAAGTATGACAGACTGAACAAAGAATTCTTTTAATATAAGAATAAGGTCAATGGTCAATTGACATTCAATTCATGCCATTTCGTAACTTAGCAAAACAATTTGAAAAGTACATTAATTAAAATTTTTACATTTCCGTTGTTCATTTGAGTTTAAAAATAGTATTTTAAGATATTTTAATTATCTCACACAAAAGTAGAATTACAGATGTTGAGATCAATCCAGATCAAATTTATTGATTTTTTTAGAAATACTTTCCGTTGTTATTACGCTTAATTATCATAAAATAATGTTTTTCACTTGCTGGAAGCAGAAGCGGGGGGGAAAAAAAGATGAATTTATATTGAAGTATTTTAAAATTGGTTATCATTTCTTTACGGCCAAAGAAAAGCGAGTAAGAATGGATATCAAGCTGCGTACAATCAATCTGTGTATTTTGTGATGAAAATGCCATTTCAAAGTTAAGCGTTTGAGACGAACAAAACCTCGCAGAGATACGAGGATGCATATTAGAGAAGAAGAAAAAGGAGTCCGCGTTTCTAGGGGGGGGGGAAGGTAACCAAGTTCCCATCGTTTTTTGGGGTTTTTTTTTTGCTTAATTTTGGAATCCATTTTTTTTTTTTTTTTCAGGAATTCCATTTTAAAATCATTTTGTAATCTATTTTATTTTGTTTGTTTTGGTTCGTTTCTTAGAATTAATTTAAGTTACTTTCTGTTTATTTTCAAATCATTAAAATAGAACGTCAAGAAAAATTAACATTATCGACACCTTTATTGCCTTTTGATTTCTACCTCTGTTCAATAACGAAGGGGAGTGGGGGGGCGGCACCGAATAGAGAGGACCCTAAAAGGTGGGGGAGCGAGCTAAAAGCGGAAGTCAGGAAAATCACGTCACTTCCGTTTGGAGAACGGTCTGTCTCTTGAGCTTGCGACCAGCTGACCGATCAGCCGTGAGAAACGCAGCCCCCCCCCCCATCCCGGCCAAAAGTGGGTCTGCCTTCTGTATGTTATGGTATCTCTCCCTCCAGTTCATTTATTCTCTCTTCCCCCCCCCCACTATTTCAGTCTCTGTCTCTGTTCTATGTTCAATAAAACCATTTTAAAACCAAATCCGGTGTCCATGTGGTTAGCGATCAACGTAATATAAGTAATACATCATATGCAGTCCATGAAAGCGGCGATGATCGTTCCAAGGAAAGCCACCAAGATTCAATTTCTTCCTGACCATTTCCTGAAATTGCTTGCAAGGAATTTGAACTCCTGTTAATTTTTGACTTATTAACTGTACTATCTTCACAATTCAATGTTATCCAGTTGCAAAGACAAACGGAGACAATTAGTCGTGGCAGACAGGCTTGTTTATACTCATTTTTTGTGTTTATACTCATTTTTTGTGTTTATACTCATTTTTTTTGTGTGCTACATAAACTGGATATACATCAGGTCATATTTTATCTAGAACTAGAATCCCCGTTCCGGGACAGGTAAAATTAATTCCTCCAAACAGAAGTTTGGTGCCACTGTTATGTCCCCTTACGAAGATAGAAACCAGTTAAATGATACTAAACCTTATGACTAGAATCCTTATTCCAATTTTAATAAAAACCCATTACATGGTTTTCATTCTAGAAAATGTCTGAAATTTAAAGCTTAAGGGGTCTCAAGAAATTGAAATTCAGGGAATTTTGTTTCATTGGTGTCTAATGAATAAGGGTAAAATTTAATGCAAATCTGAAATATAGGAATTTTCAAATGGGAGGTTCTGCCAATATTATGCTCCCCCGAAGACCCCTTTAGAATACTCCTAAGAAACTGAAATTTGGGGAATATTTATTAATTGATGTCTAATACCTATTAGTACAATTTCACAGAAATTGGAGTATCTGAATTTTCAAGTGTTTTTCATCATTTTTTTGTCCTCTGCATAAAATTAAATATAGCCCACATCATCCACCCTTACACCTATCAAATGTTCCAAAATTCATAATGCTCGGTTAGTTTAGGAGTGAATCTTCTACATAGAACTATACAAACATATACACAGACCTAACTTTATTTAAGTTAAGGGGGAAATTGAAAGCTACGTGCAGGTGTAAAAATGGAGGTGCAGGCTAGAAATTATCGCGCAATGTCCAGTCGCGCAACTTGAAATAAATAATTAAACCAGTATCGAAGCATTAAGATATATTATTTATCACACGACATCAACGTGGAGTCTGAGGTAAAGTCTTATTTTTCAGAAGAATCTACCTTGCATCTATTTGTGATGTATAAACGAAACATCCTAGCAAGAGATTTGGATGTACAATCATGGCCATGAAACATCCATCAACACGGACGATTCGTCCAATCTGGATCGGTTGGACATTTTCTTACCATCCTGAATGGGTTTAAGGATGTGGAAGAATTTCTGCAGAAGAAATCACAAGTCTATTTTAATGCACAATAATGCTCCAAGCCACTCCTTAAAGATCGTGCAGAAGAGGTTGTCCAAGAAAAATAAAATAACACTAGACGAGGCCCGAAATTCCACAGTAAATCAAAGCCTTTAATCATTTTATCTACAACTAGCTGTATCTATCCAGTTTCTTTACTTTCATTTAGTCATATTTTTTTTTTTAGTTTTTTTTTTTTAAATATGATTTTGAAAGTTAAATTTAATTATTACAGTATCATTTGGTTATTAAATTATTAATTGAACCAAATTGTTATAAAACTATAACTGATTTTTTTGTAAGATAATATTTCAATTTTTATTTATATAATTATTGGATGCAAACAGCATTCGAAAAACTTCCAATGTTTTAATACATGCAGATTTGCTAAAAATTATTTATAATTTTTAGCTAGTTTGAATGATTTTATTAGACAAATTTTGGTGCTGATATTGAACAAGTACAGTTTTCGGGAACTTCGCGTCGGCAGCATTCGGACATGTTACGTAAACACCCGCGAGATGCCGAGGTGAATGTTGACAGACGATAACTTAGATACGTTGCTGCGTCATATTTTTTAAGTTTTATTTTCAAGAAAGATAAAAAATAAAACAAATTTACAAAGTGAACAAGACATAGCAAAATCACTTAATATTTTTTTTTTTAACAAAACAATGCTTAACGATGTTAATAAATACATTTTCATTGTTTTTTTTTTCTTCATTTATTATTGTAATCAGTCAACTGGTTAAAAAGTAGTTTTTTTGGTGTATTTCTTAAAACTGAAAAATAACTTTGTGTTTTGGGGGTCTTTTTTGACAGTCTTTTTTAATCAGTCGGATTAGGGTTGGGTTATGGTTAAACAGCCTTGTCTATCTCAACCGTATGCCCTAGGCCTCCAATCTGATGAGGATTTTGTAACAAATGGTTTCCGCAGACCTCCCTCAAAAAATTCTTCCAATCGGTCTGCGCGTTCGGTGATCCGATGCCGCATTCTTTTCATGTTGTCTGCCAGCTAACAGCTGATTGGCTGATCGCCTCGGCATCTCGCAAGTGTTTACGTAACATGCCCGAATGCTGCTGACGTGAAGTTCCCGGAAACTGGTACATAGTCGATATCAAACCCAAATTAGGTTGACAGCCCCCCCCCCCCCCCAACCTTATCCCCTCTTCTTTTTTCTCAGTAGCCCCTTACGTCTAAAGTGGCGTCCTGCATTGTTTGGGGTGAACTATGTTAAAAAAAAAAAAAAATTTCTTTTAAATTTTTATGGGTCACAAAATTATTTCTTTTCTTAAAGATTAAAATGGCTGACTGGTTTACAAATAAATTCAAACACATTCTGGTGGATTTTATTTCATAACTAAAACTATCTTTTCAAATAGAATTTTTATAATTGCATTTTATTTTATGTAATTGTATTTTTGATTTTAATAAAACACTACCAAAACACTCTCCCAACTGCACGGATCTCTTTCTCGCCTGTTCACGTTCATCTTGCTTTTCCTTCTGTCTCATCGTCATCATACCTCGTCTTTTAAAATGTGTCAGTGTCCACGCATGCAAATTACAAACACCGACAAAATACAAATCCCACAACAGTGAGCATGCGTTTTTTCCCTGTTGCAAACGGCCGCTCGACAAGCAAGACATTGCAGGCTCTTCGGATCCAGTAAGTGTATCTCTCTCTCTCTATGTATGTATGTATGTATATATGTATGTATGTATGTATGTATGTGCTGAGTACTGAGTGTGACAGTTTGTTTTTGTTTATGTACATACTAAGACAGAAGACAAGTAATTTTAATATATAGATTGACGAGAAGAATCCCCATCATAGGAGTAAAAAGAATTTCCCGAACAGTTTTGCACTACTTTTATGTCCCCTTGCGAAGATTCAAATAAAGATATATTAAACCTCATGTCTAGAATCCTTATTCAAATTTTGATTAGAATCCATGACATAATTTTGATACTAGAAAATGTCTAAAATTTAAAGCTTCAGGGAATCTTGCTTCATGACTATAGATCAA
This sequence comes from Sepiola atlantica, assembly GCA_963556195.1. Lineage (NCBI taxonomy): Eukaryota > Metazoa > Mollusca > Cephalopoda > Sepiida > Sepiolidae > Sepiola > Sepiola atlantica. The sequence goes on from OY744547.1 coordinate 62,760,658, forward strand.
ATTCAATGTAAATCTGAAATATTTAAATTTTCAAATGAGAGGTTGTGCCCATATTATGTCCTCCCAAAAACCCTTTAAAAGATTATGAAAAAAAATTATTAAAAAAAACCCCTGAAATTTCAGGAATATTTATTAATTGATGTCCAACCTATTGTAAAAATTTCACAAATCAAATCAAATTCTTTTTTTTTTTTACACCCTTTGCATGGAACTAAATTAAACTAAATATAGCCCATATTTTGACCCCTTTCAACAAGCAACCGTGTTCCAAAATTCATAATGATCGGTTAATTAGTTTAGAAGTGAATCCTGTACATACAAATATATAAACATAATCCGTACAGTATTACTGGACGCATATTAGTATAATCAGATCCTTCTTAGCTAGAAGCAGGTTGTTCTTGATGGTCGTATGTCCAAACAACAACACCACATTAATGCAGGGTCGGCACTTGGAACCTTATTGTTCCTGATCTTCATAAATGTCTGAAATGGGTATATTTGCTGATGACACCAGGCTCCATTCGACACGAGGGCAAATCGAACACATATCCAAAGCAATGGCTGAATCCTTTAAAAATGACCTCTAGTCTAGTAAAATGGGGCCAAAAATGGATGGCCACATTCAATGCCACAAAGACAAAGCTCATTTCTTTTAACAATTAAAAGAAATCTTTCCAATCACCAATTGCCATAGCTGATAGCACCCTTCCCGTTGACAGGCAACATGAATTGGAATAAATATATAGAAGATACTGCCAAGTCTGCTGCAAAGAAGGTGGCTTTTCTATATCGGGCTAAAAAAAAAAAAAAAAAAAAAAAAAACTTCCTACACCTGCCAGTATCCTGCATCGCTATAAATCCACCATTCGCCCATGCATGGAGTATTGTTGTCACACATCTGGGCTGGTGCACCAACCACTAGACTCTCCCTCTTTGACAGGGTGCAAAAAAGAGTAACCTAATAGGCCCCGCACTGTCTACCAAGCTCCAACCCCCGTCACATTGTCACATCGTTGCATCCGTGCTTGTTTTACAAGTACTTCCACGGAATGTGCTCCGACGAACTTACTGTACTTATACCCCACCTAGCAGCAAAATTTCACCCCTTCACTGTAGAGGTTCCCAAATACCAGAAAACTTCTTACTCTTATACCTTCTTTCTTCGGATCGATTGCTTTTGGAATTCCATCCCTGCTCCCCTGACTGTTACAACATGCAGAAATTTAAATGCAATGTGAACAACTCTCGACTCCGGATAGCCCCTATAAATCTGGCCGCTCACAGTAGCCAGTTACGTCTCCGTGGTTTGGAGTGAAGAAAAGTTTTTCAAATACACGTACTCAACTTTATATGGCAAAGGGCAAACTTTAAAATGTCACATTCAACAAGTTGTTTTAAAATGGCCAATAAACTCTTGCAAAATATGAATAAGAAAAAGATTTTTAAAATGAAAAAGAGACGAGGAGAGAAAGAGACGAGGAGAGAAAGAGACGAGGAGAGAAAGAGACGAGGAGAGAAAGAGACGAGGAGAGAAAGAGACGAGGAGAGAAAGAGACGAGGAGAGAAAGAGACGAGGAGAGAAAGAGACGAGGAGAGAAAGAGACGAGGAGAGAAAGAGAGAGACGAGGAGAGAAAGAGAGAGACGAGGAGAGAAAGAGAGAGACGAGGAGAGAAAGAGAGAGACGAGGAGAGAAAGAGAGAGACGAGGAGAGAAAGAGAGAGACGAGGAGAGAAAGAGAGAGACGAGGAGAGAAAGAGAGAGACGAGGAGAGAAAGAGAGAGACGAGGAGAGAAAGAGAGAGACGAGGAGAGAAAGAGAGAGACGAGGAGAGAAAGAGACGAGGAGAGAAAAAGAAAGAGACAAGGAGAGAAAAAGAAAGAGACAAGGAAAAAGAAAGAAAAAGAGAAAAAGAAAGAGAAAAAGAAAAAGAAAAAGGAGAAAAAGAAAAAGAAAAAAAGAGAGAGAGGAAAGAGGAGGAAAGAAAAAAAAGAAGTGTATTGACACTTTTCTTTTTCTTTTTCTTCTGGAAGTGGATTGAATGATCTTTTAACATTAACAATTTGTACTTGACATTTTCTTCAGATTAACACTAGAAAAAGGTTATTTTCTCAGAATCGTTTTTCCCCTTCCTTCATTTCTTCGGAATCTTAAACACCGATGCACTCAAACGAAGCAGAAAGTTGTTCGCTGACACTTTACATCGCGTTCACAAGAGAGAGACAGACTATTTTGTCTTTTCTTCTTTCTGTGTGCAAAAACTCGCAGACAGAATCCTTAAGCTTTTGAGACACCCCTCCCCCCCCTCTTCTAGACACACTGGCATAAATAAATTTTGTTTTTTTAACCGTTCCTAAACCGAAAACATATGTAGAGGCCACCTACTCAAAAAAGTGGGACTAAAGCGGGAAACCTTCACACAATCGGGGTTTTATCATAGATTGACTAGAATGAAGTTTTTTTTTTCTTTCCTTTCCACAAAGAAAAGACAAGCTGTCACAAATAGAAATTCAAACGAGTCATTAAACTAGACATTAAAGTGTGTTTATTTTCATTGTGTGTGCACATGTGAATTAGGATTGTTCAAAGTATCGTTACTTCGATATTTTTCAATGCCATTTTAAAACATGATACAAGAATGTACATCTGCTCGCCGTCAAAATTATCCATCGTCCGCTTTCACACTAATATTCATATAAAATAACGTCTAAATCGGTCAAGTTGAAAAATAAAATAAAGAAAAAACGTAAATCGGTATAGAAAGCAGAAAGAAATATATAAAACGTCTCATTATGGAAATTGATTGAAGGTGGGGGGGGTTATCCGACTTGCTATTTGCTTTCTCAATTCCCCTAAATGCTTGAATCCGGCAGTTAGCTTTTTTTGTTTGTCTTATGGGACATATATATATATGTATATACACACATTGCTCTTCATTATAGAGTGATGGATGTTATTTATATGGACGATACTGAAGCCATATAATGTGCTTTGAAATAAAAAAATATTTGCATAGCTCAATATTTCATAGTTCAGATTTTAAGTCTTGTTTGTGCTTTTGTCTTCAGTTCAACAACTTAGTCCTCAGATCTCCCCTGCCCAGATTCTGACCTAGCTGTTGCACTTCCACCCCCTTTCCTTCTATTTCGTATTGTTCTTATTCCTCGTTCAGTCTGGTTCAAAAGGCAACATGTAGCTTATGTGCTCATTTACCGGGGGGGGGGGGGGGGGTATTCATCCTATATATCAAAAGTACCATTGAGTATTATTTGCTTATACCAATATCAGATCATATTATGACAACGTGTCTCTATAGTTGTTTTTTTTTTTTTGCCATTCCTCATATATATATATATATATATCAAAAAATTAGTAGAACACCGGTCCTAGGACGGGTATAAGCAATAACTATAGCATTAGTTTTCAATTTTTTTTTTTTTTTTTTTATAGTACAGTTTCGGTGGACCCCCCCCCCCCCCCCCAATGGGAAAGTTTACAAAAACTAGTATGCCCACATTACTCACCTTGTTTCCTAGAATACATATTCCATAAATGACAAGTTCAATAGTTTAGAATTTTACCCAGCACGTACGTATTATTGACACTCGTGCGCGCACCGATCCTTAAAAAAAATGCATCACTTAATAAAACTCAAAATTTGATTAGTGTTTCTCAATTAAATTTTTTGTATTTAAATTATTTTAACAGTTTTTTTGAGGGAGAGTGCAAGTTTGGGTGGGCGCACAAATTAACAAAAAAAAATGTGCTGATGTCATCATTGTGTTGCCGAAAATATATACTCCAAAATTCATAAGTTTAAGAGATTATCCTGTGGGTGTGTGTATATCTATATATCTATCTATCTATCTCTATGTCTATCTATATATCTATCTATTATATCTATATAAAATTTCAAAGTGGCGGTCTGATTGAAATAGTGAGCATTATCTGCTTTTTGTTGTTTGTTTTTTTTCTCCACGAACTTTGCGCTTGATGCGACACTTTATATATGCCTTTCATTTAAATATCTGACGAACAGCGAGTGAATGAGGTTAATGATTGCATTTTACTCGTTGAGAAACAATTGTAAGACCACAAGCAATTCTGCATTGGAAAAATAAAAATAAATGATTTGATTAAAGCCTGAATTTTTTGCTCATTGAAATATAAACAATCACTATATATATATATATATATATATAAAGATAGATGAAAGAGATAAACATGTACGAATGACAAATTTCAACTTTGATTGTTCAATGCAAGATGTACTCGGTAAAAACATGTTTATTATTCTTTCCTTAAGTCAAGACTTTTCAAAGATTAAAATCTTTGAAGAATTATATATATATAATATATATATATATAGTGATGTAGTTGCCAACTTTGAAGTGTGAAATGGGCACTAAAAGAGAAGATATTACATCAGACACTGACAGTTTCGAGTCATACAGTTTTGTTGTTGTCAGTTTACGAGTAATTGTAATGATTAATAGACAAAAAAAAAATCACATTGCAGCTCTACACAATGACGGCTAACATGACAATTCAACTAGCATAATATTACGTCGCAGCAAAAAGGCTGTACACGCAGCCATTGTGAATTTTTTAAAAAGTAAGAAACAAGCTATATTCTTAACACGTGACAGTAAAATGTGTGCATAAAGTGACATGAAGGCGATTTCAAACTTGGCCGTGACAGACCAATGAAAACCACATTTCAAACTTGGCCGTGACAGACCAATGAAAACCACATTTCAAACTTGGCCGTGACAGACCAATGAAAACCACATTTCAAACTTGGCCGTGACAGACCAATGAAAACCACATTTCAAACTTGGCCGTGACAGACCAATGAAAACCACATTTCAAACTTGGCCGTGACAGACCAATGAAAACCACATTTCAAACTTGGCCGTGACAGACCAATGAAAACCACATTTCAAACTTGGCCGTGACAGACCAATGAAAACCACAATTCAAACTTGCCCGTGACAGACCAATGAAAACCACAATTCAAACTTGGCCATGACAGACCAATGAAAACCACAATTCAAACTTGCCCATGACAGACCAATGAAAACCACAATTCAAACTTGCCCATGACAGACCAATGAAAACCACAATTCAAACTTACCCATGACAGACCAATGAAAACCACAATTCAAACTTGGCCGTGACAGACCAATGAAAACCACAATTCAAACTTGGCCATGACAGACCAATGAAAACCACAATTCAAACTTGGCCATGACAGACCAATGAAAACCACAATTCAAACTTGGCCATGACAGACCAATGAAAACCACAATTCAAACTTGGCCGTGACAGACCAATGAAAACCACAATTCAAACTTGCCCATGACAGACCAATGAAAACCACAATTCAAACTTGGCCATGACAGACCAATGAAAACCACAATTCAAACTTGGCCATGACAGACCAATGAAAACCACAATTCAAACTTGGCCGTGACAGACCAATGAAAACCACAATTCAAACTTGGCCGTGACAGACCAATGAAAACCACAATTCAAACTTGCCCATGACAGACCAATGAAAACCACAATTCAAACTTGGCCATGACAGACCAATGAAAACCACAATTCAAACTTGGCCATGACAGACCAATGAAAACCACAATTCAAACTTGCCCATGACAGACCAATGAAAACCACAATTCAAACTTACCCATGACAGACCAATGAAAACCACAATTCAAACTTGGCCATGACAGACCAATGAAAACCACAATTCAAACTTGGCCATGACAGACCAATGAAAACCACAATTCAAACTTACCCATGACAGACCAATGAAAACCACAATTCAAACTTGCCCATGACAGACCAATGAAAACCACAATTCAAACTTGGCCATGACAGACCAATGAAAACCACAATTCAAACTTGGCCGTGACAGACCAATGAAAACCACAATTCAAACTTGGCCATGACAGACCAATGAAAACCACAATTCAAACTTGGCCATGACAGACCAATGAAAACCACAATTCAAACTTACCCATGACAGACCAATGAAAACCACAATTCAAACTTGGCCATGACAGACCAATGAAAACCACAATTCAAACTTGGCCATGACAGACCAATGAAAACCACAATTCAAACTTGGCCGTGACAGACCAACCGATGAACGAAGCTTGTTATATAGATGCTTGCACCCATCTAAAATAAAATGTGTCTATACAATCTATCTGCACATACAGTGCAGATAAAAACTTCAGAATCTGATCAAATAGCCCAAGTTTTCTGGATTATACTCGGGGGGGGGGGGGGGGGGGGGAACTTTTCCAAACTTCTTTTCTATCGAGCTTATTTTGCATAACATTGTAATAGCAAATGTCATTAGAATATATTCAATCCTGCTTCAAAAAGTATTGTTTGCTTTATGACAGTTGTCTAATCTTGAAGTCTGTTATGCAATCCAAACATCTGTCATCCGTTAAACGAAACCGAGGCACCCGAAAATACGGGTTTACAGATGAATCAACTTTGCAACAATTTGTCGTGCAAAAACAAATAACCTTCAATCCAAGTCGAGGAATGCCACAAAATGGTTGGTAAAAATCTTGTAAATTTCTAAAAGGAAATTTCAAGTTTAATAAGGCAGACTTTAATTTCTGTTCTTGTGCATTATCACGACAGGTGTCTGAACCGCGAGGCCAAATTTGGTCAAGACTCCTTATTTTAAAATATTATAATATTCATACTGTGTTGATTCTTCGGAGATTAAAAAACATTGTACTCAGACTTCTAGCATTCTTACAACTCCGATAAAAAAAATTAAAAATTAAAAAATTAAAATTAAAAAAAGTACCAATGTTGACTGTGTAGCAATATTAGAGGCAGGTGTCTATAAAAATTAAGGTTAAAAACGGTATTCTTAAAATGTGACAGTTGTAATGATTAAAACAAAAGTGGAAAGTTCCACTAGAAGTGAAAAGTTTAGAATTAGGGCTAATAGTCAGGATATTGTATCACAGAAAAGAAGTCGTTGGTGACCCGTAGCAGATAAGGTGATTAAATCTTTCTCTTTTTGAAGACCACTACAGAGAGCGGTAACTTTTTGGGACAGTTATTCCCATTCTCCTATGGGGGTATTATGTATGTATATTAAAAACCCTGAAAGCATTGTTAATCCCCAATTATTTTGTGCTATCTTTATTATTAACCTTACGATAGCTGTTGTTAATAGGAGTGGAACGTAATGGGTGAAAATTTCAGATTCATGCGAGTAGTATTTTTTTGTGTTCATTTATACATAAATAACACTAAACAATCAAACATTTTGAAAATTTTGCAAAATTCAGAAGGTGCAGGCCACTAGTTTTTGGCTATTTTACATTCATGAAAACCCTTTCACAGCCTGAAAATGGTCCTAAATTAAAGTACTATATCAGATTTAACCATCTATATACATTCATAGCTTTTGAGGATGTTTTAGGACCTGCAATGTCGCATGAAACCACTTTTTCACCGAAAAATGATGGATTTTGAGTCCCGTGGAACCCTAACGGCTATTAAGGAGAGAAAGAAACAGAACCGAGATGTCACTATCCACTGAGCAACAACTTTTATGTGTCACCAAAACCAGACGGCAACTGTACTACAAGGCGCCAATTAGAGATATTTTGTTACGGTCTTGAATCAAAGAACTGGTTCAACATAGTCTGCAGATGTACGACAATTCTCTGTTGTTTCATCTTGGAGTTGAATTGTAAATCATTTAAAAATCAACTCAAAAACTCCGGCTAAAAACAGTTATGCAATTCAAGCATGAGATTTTTATTGAAAAGCATAGAATTTGAATGATGAAATATCCACCATTTTAATTAAAAGGTTTTAAAAAAGATTAAAAAAAAAAAAGGTACTTCAGTTCATGTGAACACAAACAGATTCGATCGTCATTCTACTATCTGCGAAGACTTGCGTGTATGTTTGCAGATGGGGAGCATACACACAATTATACATTTGAAAAAAGAAAAAAAATTCAAATTTTAATTTTAACGTATAATATTGCTCAGGAATATATTAAAACACTTCCGACGAATAGATAAACCATGAAACTGCAGTAAGCATTCAGATAAGCAAAATTTATTATAAATTATTTTTTTTTTAAGTAATAATCAAGTAAATCTGTATGAATCAGCATCGTATGACTTTTTCGACTCATTTGATTCGGATGTTGGCATTGCCCTCCCCCCTCACACACAATTCTTTCTAGTACTTATAGGAGGAATCATGTGAAAAGGTTGTCAACATCTATAGTGAAACCGACTGGATTTGAACTTCACACACCCAGATTACCAGTCCACGTCATTATCCACTTCACCACAACCACCTCCCAGTAAGGTAATTAAAATCTAAACCAAGTTATTCTTGAATTTTTATTTCTTTATTTTTTTTTTTTTTCATTTATGGAAATTTAATTGGGTCACAAAAGGATCTTCTTGCAGAACCCATTGTTTCTGAAAACTTTAAAACTAAGACAATGGCACCCAAGCGTAATCTATACTAAAATAAAAATAAAAAATTTTTTTTAATCAGGTTATGTATCACACCATCTAAATAAAAAAAAAAAGTAACAAATTTAAGCACACGTGACAGCTGTCAACAAGCATTTCCAAGCACTCACCCAGAATATTTTCAGAAAGAGAAAAAAGTTCTTTTGAAAAGACTAGTACGTAAAAATGTATAAATATATATATATATATATATATATATATATATTATGTATGTGTGTGTGTACACGCACATACAAATATGATTATACAAATAAGAGCTCAAAGTCTCAAACATGAATAGAAAAAAAATATGGAGTGTGACAAATACCATTGGATAAAATGAGCTAAAAATAGATGCAGCTGAAAATACTATCAAAATGATTTATACAAATGTGAAAATAATGTCAATTCGAAAACTGAAAGTTTAATGTCCTTGACTCAAACAATATTGAGACAGAGCTAATGTTTCAGCTGCTTATCAAAATACGTAAGTACATTTTTTTATGTATTTATGTCTTTCATCTCAACATAAAACATCTTGTATATAAAGTAGAGTTAGTCTACTCAACATTTCTTTCGACATTAATAGCGTTTTTAATACAAGGTATATACTTAATTCTGTTTCGCAAACCGTTCATGGCAAATATCGGTTCGTGTTCTTAAAAGAACAATTGTATTTCCAATCGATTTTAATTTTTAATCCTGATCACTATTTCTGATCACTATTTTTAGTAACATTATAAAAGATATTAGGAGGAGGTAACCCTCCTACAGTTGAAGTCTTCCTAGTGCCACTCATAAAGAACCTGGAACATTTAGTACAAGACAATTTCTGAAGATTTAATTATTTGACTTCCTTAGTAGATGCAAATAATGCATTTTGTATTTTACAACAGTAAAAAAATATTTTTTTCATTTTAATGAATATTATATTAATTTCTATTCAATAAAAAGAAAATTCAATTCATACAAATACTCACTGCAAACGCATGCACTACTTTCAGGCATGTACTCATTAAACCGTTTGACACACTGGATCTCCCGACATAAGTGATAATTTACACTTTGTTAATATTCAAAACTTAAAAATACGCGCTGCCGGCTTCACACCACTAGACAAAACACGCATCGTCCTAAATGGTGATGTTCTTGAAGAGCTTGAGAGTTTCAAATATTTTGGTGCCATCATCACAGCCACGGGTCAAAGTGGAGCCGACATTAAAACGCAAATTGACCTTGCACGTCATGCATTCTGCTGACTCAATTACCAGCTTTGGTCAAGATCCGAGATAAGGCGCAGCACCAAAGTAAGGATCTACCAAGTACTGGTGCGAACGATCCTTCTTTATGGCAATGAGCACTGGCCAATGAGAGTGGAAGATGTTAAGCGGCTGGAAACTTTCGATCATCACTGCACGCATTGCCTCCCCCATGTGCGATGGCAGCACTACGTTTCAAACAACTCGGTACGTTTCTGCTGCAAAATTAACTCCCTTCGGCAAGTCCTCACAAGACGTCTGCACTGGCTGGGTCAAGATCAAAGTGTAGTATTTGTTCCGATGGATACTGCACTCCATAGACTGGTATTGTCTTGGCCTTCGGGGCTTGATTTACGCCGGTCTATGGGTCTGTCCTGTGCAGTTCTAGGAGGTCCACCCTCCCAGGCATCGCCTCCCCTCTTTGGGGAGGAGTAAGTTTATTGCTTACTGCCTGAGGCGTCCCTACCGGGGAATGCCGATGGGGCTGCCCAGGCAATTTTTTTTAATGGCCAGAGTGCTCACCTCTCGGGCGCTGGCTTTTCAAACCCCACTTTCCCAACCCGACCCGACCTTGGGTCACATCTTACCTGTGGGAGTAAGATAAAACTGGCCTTGTGCCTAACTCCTGGAGAGGAGTAAATAAATACCCTACAGAGTTGAAAAAAGATTTGGTAGACAACAAAAATCCTGGCTGATGACTGTTAAAGCTGCCCTGGAAATCCAACCGTGGTCATCGTGCCTAGTGAGTAGTTAGATCCTACCCAATCATTGACTGCAAATTGTCAGGCTTGGTCAGCCTTCGTGAGGGACGCAGTAGCGAGGATGGGTGGAGCCAGTTCAACCCACCCCAGGGGGTAATGCTGTTTCAAGTACAAGTCAGTAGAAATTTTAAAATCTATTTTAAAATAAAAAAATTTTTTAAATCATTTTGAAAAAAAATGAAATATTTACTAATTCAAATCCACTACAATGAATTTCGGTTGTATGGATTTAAAGAAAATCAAAATTATTTGACCTACGCGGTCAGCTATAAAAAGATTGTAATAATAAAATTACTTTCCAATGGATAGTTTAAAGAGTTCAAAATCGCTTTCAAATTTCCCGCTGCCACGTACAGTACAATGTTTAGGCCGTACAATCGACATACAAAAGTGATTTTGAAGCCTTTAAATTGTCAATTCGAAAGTAATTTCTGGATAGGATTAAAGTTTATAAGCAAAATAAATAAGTAAATAAATAAAATCGAGTATTCATTCATTTTCTCTATAAAAATCCTAATAATAAAAAAAAGAAAAAAAAAAAAAACCTTAAAAATGGGCAACTTAAAGGATTAAAAATCATTTAAATTTCCTAGGGTCAAGAAGAAAGATCATTGTGCCGATCATTTAATTAAAAATTTTTCGCAAGTATTCATGAATTTAAATATCAACACTTAAGACGTCCAATCAATTTTATTGATAAATCGATTTTTTTTCTCTAAATAACATCCTTTCATGAAATCATCTTTTCATAAATGTAAATATTTTCTTTAAAAAAATTAATTAGAAGAAAAAGATGGCGGGGGGGGGGGGGGGAACAAGCGAAACAAATGGAAATTAATACTCCCATGCAACGCCGGATAGGGACAACTAGGTAAAAATAAAATTTATTACGTTTCTGAATTTTTTAGGTGAGGATTTGGACTACCGTTCTCATCTTTGATGTTATTCTCACAGAGTTTCGGCCGATGTAACCTCCGACCTTTTGCAAGTATGTCTCGTCAAAAATATTTATGTTTAACTCAAGAATCTGTACAGAATTTTGGATGAAACCCTTTATTTAATCCACGGAAGCAGCTTACTCTCGTTCTGTCAGCCATTTCGGAGTATTGATTTACTCCTCTCCAGGAGTTAGGCACAAGGCCAGTTTTTATCTTACTCCCACAAGATGTGACCCAAGGTCGGGTCGGGAAAGTGGGGTTTAAAAATTGCCTGGGCAGCCCCGTTGGCATTCCCCGGTAGGGATGCCTCAGGCAGTAAGCAATAAACTTACTCCTCCCCAAAGAGGGGAGGCGAAGCCTGAGAGGGTGGACCTCCTAGAACTGCACAGGACTGACCCATAGACCGGTGTAAATCAAGCCCCGAAGGCCAAGACAATACCAGTCTATGGAGTGCAGTATCCATCGGAACAGATACTACACTTTGATCTTAGCCAAAAGGCCAAGAACAAGCTAATTTCAGAGTAGAAGTTTTGAGTCATTCGTAATTATATTGTTAGTATCGTCCGTAGTGAGGATTGAACCTTCAACCCCCAAAAGACTCACTGAGAACTGATTATTATTGAGCAAGGACCCAAGGATAAAAGATTTTAATTTTGTGTATATGCTAATCTTAAGAGATAAAATGTTTTACTACTGACTGCAGACGATGTTCACTAACTCCATTTCTTAAGACAGTGAACAAGCGATATACTGATAGACAATTAGCAGTGAGGAAGCAAGTCTAATCAATCAACCGGTAGGGGGGTGGAGGCATTTGAACGCTCCAATTTGAAACCTTTACAGCCATTTGCTCACCTAACGGTAACGATTTGGGAAGAAATATTTTGCGTCGTTATTTATCATATCACTATCACGGTTCCAAAACGAACCTGCTCTACTGGGCCGTAAAATATTCTGGACCTTTCATAAACTGGACAAAAGAACTTTTCAACCTCGATAAAAAGAATCAGGAAACTAATGTCTATGCACAAAGGATGATTTTAAGAGAGTATGTAAAAAAGAAAGTAAGGAGAGGACTCATAAATATTGAGGATTGCATTAGATGACAAAAAGAACTAAACAATTCTCACAATCGTTATTTCCATGGAAAATGCTAGACTGAGCTTCCATCTTCGGTTCCGCCTTGTAAAACTTTTGCAGCAAGAACTCGTCTTCCTACCACCAGCACTTTACTTTCTGCCTCATCAGTGTGCTGAACATCAAACAGAATATTCATGAACAGAGTTTCTTTCCAATGATTTTCCATCTGTAGAACACGTTTCCACATGACTGCTTCCCCGAGGGCTACAACACGGTCATCTTCAAATTTAATGCCAATAAAAACTTGTCATAAACCATCCTTAGAAGTTATCAAATTATATTCATTCCGTTCATTATTTTCAATCCTCTCATAATATTCATCATCATTCAATTGTTCATCTTCCATTTCATTAACCCTTATCAAGGTTGAAAGTCATTCAAGGATAAGTGATGGCTGTACGTCCTCGACACTCGGTCTGACAGAGGGTGGGCCGTTGAGGTTTCTCTTGAGCCTGCTCTTTTAGACTGAGGTATGGTTCCGTTTAATTTCAAGATGTCCAACCCCCCCAGGCTTTACCTTCTCTTTGGGAAGGGGTTAGTTTATCACTAATCGTCTGAGGTGCCCCTACCGGAGAATTCCGACAGGGCTGCTGAGGCATTTTTTGTAGGCCAGAGTGCGTTAATCTTAGTGCACTGGCGTTTCAACTCAACACCTGACCTTGTGTCTAACTTCCTGGAGAGGCAAATAAAATAAGCGAAAACTCAGTAGTTAAAAAAAATAAATAAATAAATTAAAAAAATACAGATTGATTATTGCCGACAAAAATGGCGCTAAGGTGAATAATACAGCGAACAATGAAGTGAGAAAATAAAAATAGGAAGAGAAGTAACTACGGACTATTTTTAAGACAGACTCAAGAAATTGTACACCGAGAAAACGTGACATAGCAATGGAATCACCCAAATTAAACATACAGACTGAACAGGCCAAAACTACTCGGGGGGGGGGGGGGTACACCCGTGAGATAAACATGTTTAGAAAATATCATGTTGACTCAAAAAAAAATTATGTCCTCCCAAAAATAAGATCGTATATATGATTTTATTTATTATTTATTATTTATTTTTTTAGGTTTTATTTATGACCTTTGTGCAAAACTAAGCTAAATAAATAACTATAATTTTGTAAGGTACTAACCTAGGGGTAAGTAAATTTTTTTTTTTTTTTTTTTTTTTTTTTTTTAATTTAAAAAAAAGATATGCGTGCCAACAATAAGTTTCATCCTAAGTTTATTTTCAAAACATCCAAACAGGCAAAGCGGTTGTAAACAATTCAGCAGACAAGTTAATACCAAAAATACGGTTTAAAAAAAAAAAAAAAAAAAATTTCGTAAGTGAGAGGAGGAAACACATTATCATTTACCAAACTCGAATATAATCGCCACTCATTAAACAGAGCAACAGCTTTTATTCAAAGCTAATTTTCTGATTGACCGCGCCAGTCAGGTTGGAAAGAAGATTAGCATAGTTCGTCCCATACTTAAAGTGACAGATGTTGGTTAATAATTATTTTTTTCCCGCCAGCAGACCATGCACAAAAACTTTTTCGAGTAGGTGATTTTTGTTACAAATTTTATTTCTTTCTAAGGAGGCAAAATGTTTAATGCTTGATTTCATTTGTATGTAATTTGCATATGACTAGTTTATGTATAGAAGCCAATAAAGTCGGTTGCTAATGTTTTTTGGTTTTTTTGGGTTTTTTTGCTGTTTGCTCAGGTGTCTGTTTGGTCTGCTGCAATGCTAACATTAATACAACATGGTGTCAGAAGTGAGATTCCTAAGAAATATTAACAAGTAATCTAACATATAAAGTAAGATTGCCAGATTTTAAAATTCAGACCCAAGTAGCAATCCATCTGACATGTGGATACTCGATTCAGAAAAGCTTATTTTTCCTCCCTTTTTTTCTTTTCTTTTCACTATGATATTGGCAGGAATATATTTCATTTTGTGTCAGTTTTTTTTCCTAAAAATAATTATTCCAGCTATGAAAACTTTTAGAGTGTATACATTTTCCCCTACTCACTGAATATTATTAAACATTAAAGGGAAATAATCATGTAACAAGTTGATTTCTGCAAAAATAAATATCTAAACACTTTATATTTTAAACATTAAAAAGGAAGCTTACATCACTATTCATTTACATCGATTACTAAAACAATCTTTTTTTTATAAATTTTTGTCTCACAAAATAATTTGATTACAAAGTTAAAAGTCACCAAAATTAATTTGTTTCTTCGTAAACAATTTTTTTTTTTTTTAAATTTTTTTTTTTTTAACTCCTGGGTAACACCATGTAGGTACAACTAATTTCTATTTATATAAAGTTAGGTATGTTTATATGTACAGGATTTACTCCTAAACTAATTAACGGATTATGAATTTGTAAAAAGAAAATGGGGGGGGGGGAATAAAAAAGGGGATGGAAGCTCTGTTAAAATTCACATACTTCAGATGTTTGTAAAATTTTAATAGGTATTTTTATTTTTAATACTAAGAAGTCACCGCTTATCAAGGCCTGAAGGTCATTCAAGGATAAGGGTTAATGAAATTGTCAGTTGGTGATGAAACACCATTGACATGATTATTGGACATTCAATTAATAAATATTCCCCAAATTTCAGTTTCTTTAAATATTTTAAAGGGTTTTTAGGAGGGGCATAATTAATATAGGCATAACCTTCCATTTGAAAATTCAAATATTTCAGATTTGCTTTGAATTTGATCCGTAGTCATTATGCACCTATTAAGCAAGGTTCCCTGAATTTCAATTTCTTCTTAAGACCCCTTAAACTTAAGCTTTACATTTTAGATATTTTCTAGAATAAAAATCATGTAATAGATTTTGATCAAAATTAGAACAAAGATTCTAGACATAAGGTTTAGTATCATTATATCTCGATTTTAATCTTCGCAAAGGGGACATAAAAGTGGTGCAAAACTATTTGGAGAATTAATTTTACACGTCTCCTGAGAGAGAAGCGACGAGAAACCAACCGTGAAGAAGGAGAGTAAACAGTGAGCAAGGGACCTCCAAGAAGAAGCTGACAGCGAAGCGAGTACGAGATAGGGGGAGGGGGGGGGGGGCACCAAAAAGCGTCACAGGGTAGACAAATTAAATCCAGACGACCAGAGGAGTTGGGAGTTTCGTTCGCTATCGACCGGACATATGCATGAACTGTGATGAAAATCAAATGCCGAGTGGATGACTTGAGCATTTGAGAATGGAAGACTCATACGAACAAGATACGGCCGGCTGTGAATTGAAATACCTCATCCAACTTCACATACAACCCCCCCCCCCCCCCCCGAATGAAAAAAATAAATTGAAGGCAGAAGGAGATGTCGGCCATCCTGCACTCACATAAAAGACATTTATAAACCTATCCTCAAGGCATCCAAAACTTTTTGTTGTTTACATCAAGATTACGGTTCGATGAAATTCTTTTGGGGCCCAATATATTCATGTGACTCCATCTATCAACAAAACACTCACTCATGCAGATCTTTCGTAACCTTTGTGAACTTAGATTTCGTTGCCAGTTAGTTTTTTTATAAGACTTATTACTTGGCACCATGCTTGATTACTGTTATATGTTGTCATGTGAGTTCTGACTCGTTTGAAAAGAGACCAGATATAAAAATTTTGTCTTTTATTTGTGTCATTATAAAAAGCCTTCATAATTTTCGCCTAATCTTCCGTTGACTAGATGGCACCCGCTAATTGTGACAGCAGACAGGGGGTCAAACCGCGTTGAAGGAGACGGGGGGGATAGCAACGAATAAAAAAAAATTAATTTGGTCATATTTTTCATTAATTTGCCAGCATAACATTCACACGGTACATCAGATCAATGTTTCCGAGAGATATTAGGATCTTTTGATGCGCAAATATGTTCAAAGTAATAATCTAAGGTTGTTACAATACATAAGTTTTAATTCCAAACACTTTCATCGTACCCAATTTCACTCACAAGGCTGACCCATGACATGGTTTTGAGGTCATATGCAAAGGTGTCACAAGGGGTAATTCTAATAACAGAAGCAGCCTTTGAACCAACGACGACCCGATTAAAATATTATGACTTCTGATTAGAAACAGTTGAGTTTAACAGCTCAATCTTGCGCATGCTTGCTTACGTCAGAGGTATATTTAGAGGGTGATAATCTGAAGATGAATAGGTAGGTAACAAACATGGAAATAGGGGAAAAAGTAAAAACAGCGACTAAGTTGAACAAAAAGATTCACACAGGGTCATGATTTGCTTCAATATTTCACCCTAAATCAGGGCTTTATCAAGAATAAACATTAAGTAACAGAGTCAGTATTTATACATTGGCTGTCATGGTGGGTACGGTAAGATATTGCTTAATGACACATCAACCCTTTTCAGGTCATTTCATGCAATGAACGTAGAAGGAAATATCCTTCATTTGAGTCTTAAGTCAGTTGGTCATTTATAGTCATTAGTTAAGAGCTTTGCTATTTTGAATTGTTGTCATTTTTGTGAAGGTTTTTATGCTTCAAGTTCTTTATATCTTCAAATATTTAATCATGGATTTTGGTTGAGTGAAAGGGGGAGGGGAGGAGAGGGAAAAGGGGAGAGAGGGAAATTGTTTTTTTGTTTTGGATTTTGCAGAACATGATTGAGTTTTGCAAAGAAAAATACAATAAAACATCAATGTTTGGTGCCTTTTTAGTCAGGAAGTCAATAACTTCAGACAGCCTTATTTGATAGTGCTAGTAGGTTCTATTTGACCCATAGATGGGGCCCTTACAGGTACTACCACTCCAGGCCAGAGTGGACCTGGGAGAAATGGCAACTAAGGGGCAACTCCACATTCCCCACAGCTCCCAAATAGAGGCCTCACCACTAGATGTCTTTTAAGGTCATACCCAGGACCGTCATGGTAGGAATAAGAAATCTAAAATGCTAGCATGCATTTTAGACTTACTATCACCATGACACAATGTAGAAATAATGTTATTTTATAATACTTCTTCTTGATGAAGCTCTGATATGGGCGAAATATTGAATCAAATCATGGCCCTGTGTTTATCTTTTCGACCATATTAGCCTTTTCTTTATTCCCATGTTTATATATTATATACGTACACACATTCATACAAGTTACAGATCTTTAAACTGGAAAGAAAGAAATAGAATAGAAAGAAGAACGACAGAGGGGAGAGAGAGGACATAGGAAAGCAAAAATCGAAAGCGAAATAGATACACCTCGGTTAAAACTCCGGTCAGGAGAGAAGGAGAGGAAATCAAATAGTTGGGATGGCAAACAAACGACAAGTACAAACTACACAAAAAAAAAAAAAAAAAAAAAAAAAAAATGAAAAAAAAAAAAAAAATGAAAAAAAAAAAAAGAAAGTTTAAACAGTAAAATATTTCTAGATGCAAAAACATTTTTTATTTTATTTGTACAGCCTAACAGTTATTAGACACATAATTTGTATAATAACTTTTTAAACAGTGAAGTATCGATACTTCTGCCAACCCTAAATCGCCCTGATCTCTTAACACGGAAGAAAGATGATTTTGTAGACGACGAGGAGTAGGAGCAATTACAAAAGAGGAAACGTGTTTAATTGAAAAAAAAAAATGGTGTTAAGCTGTGATTAGTCGAAATCAAAAGGAAACAGTTCTTAAGCTCAGTTTAGAAACATAAGCCAACAATTATAGCGTATCATGTTGGGCCAAATAACATCCAATATTGATAAAACCTTTAGATAAATACGGGAAAGAGAAAAGGGGGGGAAAAAGAAAAGAATCAATCAAATAATGTGAAAGAAGCGCGGGGGGGGGGGGGGGGGCTGCTAAAAGATTTTAATTATGTTTAAAACAGAGGTGAGAATCTGCAGGGTTGCAGAGTCGGAGTCAGAGTCAGAGGTCTTGGGGGAAGGAGTCAGAGGTCTTGGGGGAAGGAGTCAGAGGTCTTGGGGGAAGGAGTCAGAGGTCTTGGGGGAAGGAGTCAGAGGTCTTGGGGGAAGGAGTCAGAGGTCTTGGGGGAAGGAGTCAGAGGTCTTGGGGGAAGGAGTCAGAGGTCTTGGGGGAAGGAGTCAGAGGTCTTGGGGGAAGGAGTCAGAGGTCTTGGGGGAAGGAGTCAGAGGTCTTGGGGGAAGGAGTCAGAGGTCTTGGGGGAAGGAGTCAGAGGTCTTGGGGGAAGGAGTCAGAGGTCTTGGGGAAAGGAGTCAGAGTCAGAGGTCTTGGGGGAAGGAGTCAGAGTCAGATTTTTTAATCTCCAAATAACGAACAGACAATCTGAATATTCAAAGACTTTTAAATAAGCAGTCAAAGTCGGAATTAGACCTTATACCATCGGCAACTTTGGTGAGAAGTAGTCTGAACAAAAAAAGAAAAAAAAAAAAAAAATCTGACTTCAGAATTGATTTTAAAACAAAACCTTGCTGTACTTGTATAGACCACCGTCAAATATTAGTCAAGAAGGCAACCTGTAACGAGATTAACCATGAGGAGATGAGAAAGTAACGAGAGTATCATTATTACTATTATGCTGTTAACTAGTAGTACGCCATGGGATAGCGGTGGTTTTTATTACGAAAATGGGCTCTTCAAATATAGGTTAGAGATTGGTATGCAAGTTCAGTAGCTTTTGGAATTCAGAGCTGAAGTTCTTTTGACCGGTTGTGAGTTATAAAACTCAGTTGTGTAATTTGTAATATAAACGGTTGTGTTTTACTGCTTGAAGAAAGATAGTGTAAAAACAAGTTTTCGGTAAATATGGTCAGCCGATTGAAAAATGAGAAGAGCCAAGAGTAGCACGGTGTCACGAGGATGTCCTGTGCTTTGTTCTCCTAGCAAGGAACCCACGGTATGCAGAGAAATTAGTGTGAGAGTAAGATAAAGTCCACATACATTAGTGATAAAAGCAACGTAAACTCCTTTGTTTTAGAGTCTTCATTCGCGATCAAACTTGCCGAAAGAAAATACTTCTAAATTCTAGACATTTATCAACTGAAGAAAACTAGTGCCGCTGTTTAAGTTTTATTTAACATGGCATCTTCAAAGATAATGGTTTCATGACACATAACTACAAGAAGCAACGTCATGCAGAACCATTTGAGGAACATTAGAGAATAGAATAAAACAAGACAACTGCCTAAATGGAAGGTGGTGTGACTACAGGAAGTTGCATAGGCGACATGTTGGAAAAGATTTGGCCACATTAAGTTGTGTAGACATATCGGAAGGGCATGACAACGTGAGAATGCGTGGATGCCAAATGTCATTTAACTGATCAGTTTCTTGATTTGGAACAAAGCGACTGGGTAGAGACTAAACGAGGTTTTGTCTCTTGCCAATTCTCGTGAGGACGCAAGTAAATATAGACTTATTACATTTCGATTGAGAAGTGGATCTATACCGTATAATTATTTCTGAATTCAGACATTTTATTCTGAAAATTGTCTGCACTAGTTTGAGTTTTATGTATTTTATCGAATTTGTTTTATGGTTTGGTTGTTTTAAGGCACATCAACCCTTTTTCAGGTTATTTAATGCTGAATCCGATCATTTTGGTGAAGGTTTTTATGCTTCAAATTCTTTATATGCTTAAGTATTTATTTGTGGTTTTTGGTTGAGTGAAAGGGGTGGGGATAGGGAAATAGGGAGGAAGGGAAATTGTTTTTTGTTTTGGATTTTGCAGAACATGATCGAGTTTTGCAAAGAAAAAAAAAACAAAACATTAATGTTTGGTGCATTTTTAGTCAGGAAGTCAATAACTTCAGACAGCCTGATTTGGTAATGCCAGTAGGTTCTATTTGACTCATAGATGGAGCCCTTACAGGTACTACCACTCCGGCCAGAGTGGACCTGGGAGCAATGGCAACTAAGGGGTAACTCCACATTCCTCACAGCTCCCAAGTAGGGGGTCTCACCACTGGATGTCTTTTAAGGTCACACCCAGGACCAATTTGTTATATATATATATATATATATATACATACAGGGTGTCTCAAAAAAATGTACTCACTCTGACATGTTTCGCGATGTTTGCGAATCCCTTGGTGCACGTTATCAGCTTTGTTTGAACAATAATGGTCATCAGTTTGAACATTTGCGAACATGATTCTTAAATTACATCTGTCTAATGTATTCGATGCTATTTCATTTCACTCTATGTTCATAAATAAAAGTTTTCTCGTCATTCTACGAGTGAGTACATTTTTTTGAGACACCCTGTATATATATAAAAATTAAAAATACATGTGTATATATATATTTATTTTTAAGTTTTAAATACTTTTAATATGAAACTAAATATAATAAAATAATACAAATACATAAAACTATAAATCACCTAATAAGTAGTGTAATGGATTCGTCCGAACACTATATTTTCTTAGACACAGACGAACAACACAGGTAAGGAGGACATTTTTTAATAACAAAATAAGTTAGCAAAGCATTAATCTGGAACAAAACTTAGATCTAATATACGGAACGTTTATGTTCTTGTCTTTTAAGGGAAGTGGGGTCTGATCAACTCTGCTGAGAAGCCATAGAATAAAATACTGTTTTGCTTTTAAATTTCCAAAACAGTTTTCCATGGTAAACAACTGACGATCCCTTAAATAATGTTAAGGCTAGTGTAAATTCTTGGAAGCAAACTAATATAATGACTGTAAAAAGTAAATTGACTTACAAGAAAAGTAATTTTTCACCGAAGGACTTGGAACTAAAGTTTTGTTTTTTTTCCATATAGTTTTAATGGTTGAAAAACTTCTGCAACTATATATATATAACACTTGAATGTAATTTTCTAATCTATGAAAATCTCAAATACTCTGCTTCACATAAAAGTCAAAGTAAAGATCAAGCATTGATCAAGAGACTTCACTTCCATTAGTTTTTTTTGCTTTGTTTTAATAGGATTTTGAAAGTTTAATTCAATTTCATCATTATAGTATTGTTTAGTCATTTAAATTATTAATCGAACCAAATTGTTATAAAACTATAATTTTCTTACGGTAGTGTTTCAATCTCGATAAAATTATTGGATGTAAATATCTCCCAAAACTTTCAATATTTTAATACATTAAGATTTGCTAAGAATTCTAAAACCAGAAATGACTTTCTATTCAACAGATTAAATGCTTCCAAATTCCTAGGGGCAACAAAGTAATTCATTATTTTTCAAACTATTAAAAAGATTAAAATTGTTGAGGTGTCTACAAAGAAACTGAAATGCACTCTGTTGGATTTGATTTTTTTTTTTGTTAGAATGTACGCTTTAGTACTTTACACTATGTGTTTTTTTTATTTCAATAAATAATCGATTACAGTAATAAAAAAAAAAATAGATAAGTCACGTAGAAGTGAGAAATGCAGACACACGAGAAGTGGTCGCACAATTTCATTAATAGAGAGATGTATAGCTCCACCCATGAGAGGTTAACCTAACATTTAAGCTTACATTTTGTTTCTAAACATATCCAAGCTAAACTGACTAGAAACAGAATTTTTACAATGGCGTTTATTTTTGCAGAGTTATCACAGAACGAGACCGTTATCCCATGAGAAAAAAATATTCAGACAATACACAGAAAGAAAAATTTGAAGAAAAGAAAAAGAAAAACTTAATTGTAAAGAATGTTTTTTTTAGTCGTCTCAATAAACCAACAAAGAAAATAGTCTATAGGAATACAAGAAGTTTTCGGAATCGGTCAGATTTCTTGTTGCCAGAAAAACCATTGCTGTTTCTAGATCATAAAGAATTGGCCTTCAAAACTAAGAAAAAACCATGGAAGGTGCTCGACTGAGCTCCAATCTCTGGTTCCTCCTTGTAAAACGTTCGCAGCAAAAACTCTTCTTTCTACCACAACAGAAAGAAAAAAATATTCATTTCTTCCTCCATAGTGTAAGTTAACATTTCTTTCCAAAGGATTCCCGTCTGTGAAATACATTACCAGAACTGCTTCCCTGCTGACTACAACATAGTTGTCTTCAAATCAAATGTCAACAAATGTTAGAAACCGTCTTCATAAGTAATCAAACTTTGTTCATTCGATTATTTTCAATCCTCTCATGAGATTCTTCATCATCTAACTGACAATCGATCCATTTCATTAACTCTTACCCTCGAGTGGCTTTTGGCCCTGATTAGTGATGACTCATTAGTAAATAAAAAAATAAAACTATATTAAAAAAAAAGAAAGTAGAACCAGAAGTAGAAAGGATACAAAAAAAAAAAAAATATTAAAAAAGAAAAAGAAAAATATAAGAAAATTAAAAGAAATATTTAAAAATAAAAAATAAAAATATAAGAAAAAAAAAAATATTTAAAAAAAAAAAGAATCAGAAGAAGGATACAAAAAAAAAAAAAAAGGACATGGATATCGAGGAAAATTAGATTACAAGAGTCTGAGTGATGCCAGTGTTTGGCAAAAGTCCACTAAACTTCTGCAAGAATTTCTCCTTCAGGATCACAGAAGTTGTGTTTACGCATGTTTAGTGCTGCATTAACACGTGTCCTTGGGGGGGGGGGAGGGGGTACACTTTACAAACAACATCATGTTTTTCTATTCCCTAGACATTGTGTACTATAACTTTATGTTTCTCACATTGAGAATGATAAGCATTTACCTCCTCTCCAGGGGAGGTCAGACACAAAGTCAGGCGTGGTTTTGAGAAGCCAGCGCACGAGGATAAACGCAGTTTGGCCTACAAAAAAATGGCCGAGCAGACTCGTCAGCATTCTCAGGTAGGAGTGCCTCAGGCAATTAGCAAAAAACTAACCCCTCCTCATAAAAGAAGGTAAAGCCTGGGAGGGTGGACCTCCTCAGCCTGAACAGAACCATACTTCAATTGGACAGCAACAAAGCCACCGTCAGACTGATGTGTATCAATTCTATAACGATAGACATTTTAACGAGGATAATTTCTATTTTGGCTGTATCGGCCTACAATCTGATTTTGACAATGTTAGTTTTTTTTTTTTTTTAGCAAAGTGTCAATATTCTCTCACGAAGCGCCTGGTATTCCCAAATGGTCACCCATTCGGTAATGACCAGGCTAAACATTGTTTAACTTCAGTGACCTAACAAGAACCGGCGGTGTGTCAAGGTGATATTTATTCTTACATATATAAGAGGTGGAAGGAAAAAAATATATTTTGAAGGTAGGTTGAGTTAATGACAGGATAACCTCAAGAAATAAGTGAAATTTATAGTGAACAAAAACACAGACGACGGCGGCCTTCACCTCACCCCGAGACGCAATAGAACCTGCAGAATGAGCTTATGAAATAATAGTTGCGTAATCTCTAACCACACTTCTGATTCAGCATTGCTGAAGTCCAATGACAAACAGAAAACCTATAGAAGAGGAAGCGATGCTGTGATAAGCAGAGAAGGACTGGTGTTAGTTGGGAGTTTACCTTCTCCTAAACTAATGGCTTTGCCGCGGCTTGAGAGTCTCGTCTACCTTATTTCACCCAAAGCTAGGGGTAAGACAGACAAGTTCATACTTTTCCCCCCAACAGTATTAAGAGAAAAGGGATTCCTTTTACTGTCACTTCCAAACGTCCAGTTCCCTGATATTCCCAAATGGTCACCCATCTAAATACTGTTTAGGCTCAATGTTTCTTAACTTTAAGAATCAGTATTTTAACAGGACATAAGCATAAGTTACATCTATCTATACAAAGTTATAGCTTCTGTCTGCTTGTTCACAAACTACTGTTAGAGTTTTGGAGATAGAGCTATATTATTTATTTTTATATATAATTTATATATATATATATATATATATATATATATAGTCTCGGAAGTTTCTCAACCATTAAAACTATATTCAAAAAAAAATAAAATAAAAAAAAAATTTTTTTTAAACTTATAGTCCCAAGTCTTCGAGTGGAAAATCACTCATGTAAGTCAATTTATTTTTTACAGTTATTATATTAGTTTATTTCTAACACTATTTTAAGGGATCATCAGTTGTTTACCATGAAAAACTGTTTCGGGAATTTAAATATAAACAGATTTTTTGTGGTACAGAATTTTATCAAGCTTTTAAATAGGATGAACGGAGTCATAGCAAGTCGAGAACAATATCACAAGAAAAAAAAAAAATGGAAATTTATAGTAATATATTTAATCGTCGGAAGACATTCGATTAAAAACTTTTTAAAAAATAAAAAAGATCGACTAAAATTAACTAACCGACTGACCGACAAAAACGCTATCACATATGCAAGCGTGACCGACTGACGACTGATAAAAACGCTATCACATATGCAAGTGTGACTGACCGACAAAAACGCTATAATAAGATGTGCACACTCAATACTTATGTTTAGCGATAAAATGCTATTTTAACCTGAAACATGACAGACCGACTGAGCGTCTAATAGAAATGCGTGGATGCATCTTAAAATCAGCTGCAACAAAGAATCTACAAATTGTTCCAATAATTTATGAATAAAGAACGACTGAATAGAAAAGTCTGCATAGTTTTTTTACGAAATTCTCATCGTAATGATTGAAGAAAGGAAGAAAAAGTTATCAGATTACAGATGTCATTTCAAACAAAATGCTACTGATAAAATTCCAACACTGATATTAATGGCAATAATTCCGAATCTAAAATACTAGCAGAGACCTTATAGACTCAAAATGTCAAATTTATACTATACTAGCAGGTACTCCCGGTGTTGCCTGGGAATGAATGAGGACTCCTGTGCACTCTTGCTTCCATCCCTAGACCCCATATTACCATTTTTTTTTTTTTTTAATTTCTTTAATTTTCAATGTAAAAAGTTGTTTGTTTATGCATGTCCAGCATAAACGCATGTATACACCCCCCCCCACACGATATTATTGTCATTGGCAGCATCATCGTCGTCGTACAACCCTCCTAATGCACAATATCACCATTGGATTCCTCATAATTTTACTTGAGAAAAAATGTTCGCTCTTGGTATAGGGCTAAGTTTTCAACTGCATCCTCAGAGATAGACAGATACACCACATTTCTATTATAGATATGTGATGTGTCTGTCCGAAGACATTCATCCACAAGCAACCAACATTTTTATAAGGAAACCAATGATGGTATTAATTTTGTATCACAAGATTTTATGACAATATTGGGAGGTGGCAGTCGTGAAGTGGCTAATGAATATTTTTTTGAATTTGCAAAAATGTTTCCTAATTATCAATCTATCGGGTGAAGAATTCTTCTGATTCTTCTAACCATCTCCGTCAGATATTGCTGTTGGCAGGTCCTCCAGATGCCACCCGGAGTCTCTATTTACTTTATTTTTTTGTAACGCCACTGCCATTACTAACCAGCAGGGTGTTACCAATGTTAACCAAGGGAAAAGTCTATCAGGCATGTGTACGCAGTGCGATGATGTATGGAAGTGAAACCTGTCCAGTGAGGATTGAGGACATGCGTTGCATGGAGAGAAATGATATGAAGATGATATGATGGAGGTGTAAGACTAGTTCTGATGACCTCAGAGGAAGATTAAATATGGACAGTATAGGGAGAAGAGTGCAGAACAGGAGACTTTGATGGTATGGCCACGCTGAAAGAACGAATGAGAGTTCTTGGGTTAGTAGATGTAGAGCAGTTAAGGTAGAAGGTCCAGTTCACAAAGGAAAGCCAAGAGAAACAATGGGAGGAAGTGATAAAAATGGACCTGAGGGAAAGAGGAATAAATAAAGACCTGGTCAGAGATAGACTAGTTTGGAAGGCAATTTCTAAAAGCCGTTTAATGCATACCAGCATGTAAAACGGACGTTAAACCGAATGTGATGATGATGATGATGATGATGATGATGATGCAACGAACATTTGCATCGCAACAGTCGAAATATACTCCTGTGCACGTGATAAGGTTGGCTTAATGTGGGAATGTGGCCAAATATTAAGACCTATTGGGCATCTAAGACTGGTAAGAATTAACTAACTCAGCGTTTCCTCATAAGTGAGGTCACCTCAGGCAATGAACCTGCTCCACCCCTTTGGTGAAATGGGGGAGGTACTGCTTGGGAAGACAGCCTATTGGGCTGAGGATAGAACCTTTCATTATATTTTATATTTTAGTTTACAAAAAAAAATATCAGCTGTCAAAATATCTATAGTAAAAAAAAAAATTCAGGCTTTCATTTGGTTTACGAGCACAAATGAACCATGATACTCGATTCTAGTTAGAAATTACTGTCAGTTTAAAGCATTTCAAATCCCTTTCGAACATTAAAGGATCCCGAAATAAAAATGGTACCAGCCATTTTAATTCATTGCATACATTTTTTTGTTTTTAATGGCCAGCACAATGTTTTATGGTGTGAGTTGTTATTTACTTGCCTCCCCACGAGAGCAGTTAGGCACAAAGTCTGTTTTTAATTTGAGGAAAATCCAGCTCCCCAAAAAGGAACATTCTGGGTTGGGGCAAAAATTAAAGTTACCTCAGTCTAGAAGGATTTGTCATTCACTGACCAAGGACAGAAAAGAAAAGTGCAGCATTAGAACAGATACCACACTTTGCTCCTAGCCAAAGATTTCATGGTGAGAGGTTTTGAAATTCGAAAGTCATCTTGAAGACTTTAAACTGTTTTATTTATTTCTAGTTGAAAAAGGAAAAAAATAGTCAAATATTACGGTTTTATTTGTGCGTCTAAACTGAAAGGAAACCATCCGAGTTCCCCACTGTAACATCAAAATACTCGAACTACAACTTCTCAAATAATTTATGAAAAAGTGAATTAAAAAAAGTATGCGCGATGTATATTTATTTGCCTCCACACAAAGTCGTATTTAATGCAGGGAAAAATCCAGCTCCCTCAAAGAGGGTACCCTGGATGGAGATTAGTTTTATTTTAAATGACCCCAATCAGTGGAGGGTGTCTGTAGTCATCCTCTGTCTATCCAAGACATGGTGAAGTCATACAAACATTGTTCCGTCCATCATCCGTCCATCACATTCCCTTCACTACATTTACTCTATGGACTACTTTACTTTTTTGTTTAGCATAATTCACCCCAAACAAGGCAAGGCGCCACTGTAGAAGTAAGGGGCTACTGAGAATTAGGGTGAAAGTTTTGGGGCCCATCCTAAATTGGGAGCTGTGCAGCGAGATGTATGTTCACATTAGTTTTAAATGTCCGCATGTTGGTACAGTCCGGGGAAACAGGGAGAGTTCCAAAGGTCGACAGCTCGAGGAAAGAAGCTATTGGAGTAGAAGGCTCTCCGGCATCTGGAGACGTCCACAGTGAATGGATGGGACTTAGCTGATTGTCGGGTTGGTCTAGTGTATTTACGTTGTGGAAGCACCAGAGCAGCAAGTTCATCGGAGCACAATCCATTGAAGTACAAGGATGCAACATTGCAGCGATAGGACAGGGGCTGGAGCTATGTCCCCAATGGCTTCAAGTTAATTTCATTTACAACAAAAATAAAACCAAATAAAATCAGGAGCAGGTTAATAAGATCCTCATAACCCTTTTTACAGGTAAACCACCTACTGTTTTTTTTAAATAAGAGTTGAACTTGTGTGATAGAGAAAATGAAATAGGGGTGGATTTTGGGAGTGGATCCAATTTGGGAAGGCTAAGGATAAAATAAAAGTAAGGAGGGGGCCATTTTGGAGGATCTCTATTACTGAAAACTAAAAAGAGGACAGGACTCACTCAACGAGTTAAGAGGCTGCCTTAACCAGGCTGGGGTCCAAAGACAACCAGAACCGAATGCGTCATTCTCAGACAGGGAACACATACTCGACTTCCTTTCATATGCACAAGCTCCCAACTGGTACCCACCTTGTGTTGATTTCTATGGAATGCAATCTATTTTCATCACATCTAATTTTAATCCTAAGCTGATGCTTAAAGAATAAAATCAGATCCGTATAAGAAAAAAGTTCAACTCCGTACACTCCCTAAGACCACTATTCCAAGAAACATTATTCATTTCTCTCTAGCCCACGGCAGGGTCAACAGTCATTCACATAGTATCAACTGCTTTAAATCAATGCGAGCCGTCACCTTGTTGATATATCCCCAAAACAGTCGAAGGAATGCTCAGCGGTTTCTTCCTTAGCACTGTTACAGCGCAGGCAATCAGGCATGTCCGCTATGTCTAAACTGAAAAGTATGTCGCTGAGCGGGTAACACGTTCCGGAACAATCGTCAGGTCAGAGAGTACTCAAGAGTTGGTGAGGTATCCCAAAATGGGCGCCCAACTTCATTGACAGCGGATCTCCTCCATTTATCATCCCAGTCGCTTCCCAAGTGAAACCCTCCACTAAATCCCTATATCATACTTTTTTAGACCGTGACAGATCATTGGACTGAGAAGATTCCTGGGTGCGGCTCGTCACTCAGTGAAGAACTACAATACACTTTGATCCTAACCTGACAGGCCAGGTAAAGTATTCATCTGGTATTGAAAGAATTTATGAACAGAAGAAAAAAAAAATGTATTTGATTACAGCTTTCCAGAATTTTTTTCTTTCTCTGCTACCGCTAAAATTCTGATACCGATAGAATAGTCCTTACTAGCAAAAAAAAAAAAAAAAAAAAAAAAATACTTAGCTGCTCATTAGTGGATCAGATTAATTCCTCTACGATATGAAATGATCCCATGCTGTTCAGTATATGATGACATTTGATCTCGCGCCGTTTTTCTTTCTTTTTTTTTGTTTTTTTCATTTATTAATACAATAGTGGCACAGTCGAAAAATAGCTTTTCTTTGATTCAAGTGCACAGAACAAATAAACCTAAATACTTGATGTTTGCTTAAAAATGCTAATTAGATTCGCCAATTTAATGGCTTCAAAATCACTTTCGAACCGCAAATGTTACAAATACAAAGTAAAAACAGTGTTTACTAAACACGGTTTCTGGAAACACCCCACACCCCATTATAAAGAAGGCTATCCCCTCCATGTCTGTTAGAAATTCTAAAGGGATTTTGAAGTCTTTAAACTGTCGATTCGAAAATAATTACTAGCTAGAATTAAAATTTATAAGCAAAAGTCAAACATTATGATGCTTTTGTGCTCCTAAACCACCGGCCTACTTGGCATAATGGTTAGAATGTTCGCTAATGGGCTGGGAGATCGGGGTTCCATCTTCAGTCGAGTCATACCAAATAAAAAATAAAAAAGTAATTGATGCTAAACACTCAGCATTTTAAGGTGAAAAATCAAGGGTAAGTGGAGCAATCCTGGGAAAGGAGTGGAGCAATCCTGGGAACGGAGTGGAGCCCTCCCCTACATCTGTGATGTAGCTAATCAAACGGGAGTCTTCTGGTTCCTCTCGACTGGTCGACCACTTTTACAGTATACAATCTATACTTTATCAATTGGACACCAAATTCGCAGGATCTTTTTTTTTCTTTTTGTTTACATTAAAAAATTTATTGGAAAATATAAAGGAGCGTGTGTGGGTGTGTGTGTGTGTGGTGGGGGGGGGGGGGGTATTTTAACATTTACTTGACCAACACCTAAAATGTCTGCCAAAAATGTTATTTGGGGAATTAAAAAAAATGTTCAAAAAAAAAAAAAATGTCTGCTGAATTAATTAAATATCGACAAACTACTTTAAACAAACAAAAAAAAGTAAATATTCAAGAGATAATTTTATTTACCTGTCCCCCCCCCCTCCCCCTCACACTACAGAAGATTTAGACACGAGGTCACTTTAACTCTGGAGGAATCAAGCTCCCACAAAAAGGGGGAAGGGGGCACTCTGGATAGGTACAAAATTTGCAGTGATCGGCTCCATCGGCATTCCCCGGTCGGCATGCCTCGGGAAACCCGAAGTAAACTAATCCTTTCTAAAGGAGGGTCGGAGATTCATATAATAACCCCCCCCCAAAAAAAAAAAACATGCTCCAATCTGATATAAGTCTGAAGGTTATATGCTAGCAAGATAAGTTTTATCCGATCTTCAGGCTGTGGTCAGAGTGTAGTAATCAGTTCCGTCTCAGAGGCGCATACTCCCAGGCCTTATCTCATTTTGTATAGGGGATGGGTGTATGCCAGTCACAAGTTCAACCAGGGGTTTTTACCCCACCCTATAGACCGGTATCAGGACCGGCGGCACAGTTATAAAAGTGGGGGGGGGGACTCTCCTAAAAAGTGTGTGTGGGGGGGGGGGGCGTTTAAACATGCATATATAACTTCATTATTGATGACCGTAAAGTGTGTGGGGGGAGTCAAAAAGAGGGGGGGGGGGCTTGCACCCCCTCCGCCCCTCCCGGTGCCGCCGTCCATGGGTATTGTCCGGGTCTGGATTTACGCCGGTCTATTGGTTGTCCGTCCTGTGCTGTTCTAGGAGGTGCACCCTCCCAGGCTTTGCCTTCTCACCCTTTAAGAAGGGGTTAGTTTATTGCTAATCGCCTGAGGCGCCCCTACCGGGGAATGCCGACGGGGCTGCCCAGGCAATTTTTTAAATGACCAGAGCGCTCAAATTCTCGGACGCTGGTTTTTTCCCCACTTTCCCGACCTTGTGTCTTACCTTGTGGGAGGAAGATAAATAGAGCCAGTCACATGAGGTGCTGTCATTCGTGTGGAAATGCCGACGGAACTATACCGAAAATCTACCTTGTATCTAACATTGCCCTCGTGGGGAAGCCAATAAATATGACACAAGTTCGATTTTATTCTTTAAAAATATCTGCCAATAATAAAAACAGAAATGAAGAGAACAAAAAAGAAAATGGTGTTGCTTTTCCCACGCCACATAAGAATTTCTGTCCTTTTTTAATGTTTGTTTTTTTTACCTAACAGAAAGTGACAGAAGCTTACAAAACGGGAAATATCTTCTTCCTACTGTGAAAAAAAGAAAAGAAACATGATCTGCTACTGTGAAATTAACAGTTACAGGTTTAAACTACTAACCATTTGATACAACGACCTTCGTACACTTTCACAATCAGTCGTTAGAATCGTCATACCTCGTCGCACCCAGGTATGATATATGATGACAGAGAAAGATATACTAGAACTTATTATTCCGACCACCCACAAACGAAAAAATAGAGACTGAACAACAAAAAAAAAAAGGAATATTCAAGATTCTTTCGCAGTGATTTAGCGGTTCATAATCGTACCTACCCGGCATTGTCCGGGAGTCTTCTTACTTTCATTTTTTGTCTCGCTTTATTTTTCTTTTAAACCAAATTATTTTTTTTAATGGGCATGTGTTACCGTATTAAACAGATACAGTAACGAATGACCAAAAAATTAAATTAATTTTTTTTTTTTAGGTTTAATTTAATTATTACTAAATATCGTTTCGACATTAAATTATTAATTGAACCAAATTTTTTAATTTCAATTTATAAAATTATTGGATTCAAAATAGATTCAAAAACTTCCAATCTTTTATTTGCTAAAATATTAAAGCCAGTTTAAATGCTTCCAAATCCCTTTCAAATTTCGAAGGGTCACGAGGTATTTTTCATCTATTAAACAAAAGACTTATTTACGAAGAAACCGAAATGCATTATGGTGGATTTAATTTTTTTTTTATATAGGATTTTTTAAAGTTAATTAGTTTTAGTACTTTCTGTTACTGCATACATCGATTTATAGTAAATACAAATAATTTTCAAGTCACGTAGAGTCGAGAAACACAATTTTATTCAATGCCGGTTTGAATACCTCCTTTCACAGCTATCCTCCCTCCCACGTTGTTGCACGGATATTTGCACCATCAACACCTGTCAATACACAGATGAAATTCTGTTAAATATCTCATCTGACAGATCACAAAAAAGTTATTGTAGGAGGAAAAAAAAAAAGGACCCTGAACAATTGATATTTTTATTATTAAGGGGCGCGTAGGAGGAGGAGGGTAATTCGGTGGGAGGGTAATTCGGTGGGCGCGTAATTGAGCCACGCAGCAAAACAAAAATAATTTTATTATTATCAGATTTTTTCTTTAAAACAAAAAATGAATAAAATTAAATTTTAAAAATTATTGCGTTTTGTTTTCAATTTTTAATAATTTTTCTTTTTTAAAAGTGACTGCGGAGGGATTTTTCAGGCGGCCCCTCCACATAATTGATCATTCAAAAATGAAGGGATTCATTCACCGGTTTGGAATGTCAATGGATGTAGTTGCAGTAGTAATATTGATAGTAGTAGTAGTAGTAACAAGGGCCACCACGCGCTTCAATAAATAAATAAATAAAATGAGTTAACATTTTTGACATCCTGATAAAGAAAGAATAGATGTATTCTTTTTTTTGCCAGACGAAACCACCATGGAAGGGTACTTTGATACGACAGGGGTCCGTTCGAAAATCCATGCTTTACTTCGGTTTAGGAACACGAAATGAACCATAATACTTGACCATTTGGGTGAGGAGGGTAAATTTTAATTAAAGCCAGAAATGGCTTTCCAATAAAATAATCGACAGTTCAAAAATTTAAGTAAAAACATTTTCAAATTTCGAAGGGTCACGATACACAAATTACAGAAATCAGCCATTGTTAATGTTTTAAAATGGCCGGCACCTGTTTACTTCGGTAGCGTTCGGAATTCGGAAGTGATTTTGAAGCCTTTAAACTGTCGATTAGGAAATAAATAATTGCTGTACATATTTACTTGCCTCCTCACGAGGACAAAGTTAAGATACAAGGTAGATTTTTAATGTGCGGGGAATCCAGATCCCCAAAAGGGGCACTCTGGATTTGAACAACATTTAAAATTGTCTGTTTATAAGACGGAAAGATAGTGTAGTATCACAACAGAACCAACAATTAAAAACTAGTTTAAAGTTGTTGTTTTTTTAAGTCAAGTATATTTCATAATTGATCAAATCAAAAAATGAATTCTCGAACGCGCCCCTGTTGTATAAAAGAACCCTACGATGCAATAAGTGTCTTTCGTTATTCTTTCTCGAGCAAGATCAATCCACGATGTTACGGTTCTTTGATACGATAGGGGCGCGTTCAAGCATCTGTGGTTTCTTTTGATTTAGAGGAAAGAAATTGACCATAATAATTTAGCTCTTTTTGCCTTTGAACTTTAACTCAAGCGCCAGAAATTAGTTTTAAACTAAAAGCTTTTTTAAAAAAGTGATTTGAAAGGTTTGCGATATCCAAAACCCAATGAAATAATTTCTAGAACGCACCCCTGTCGTATTAAAGAATCTCATGATAGAATAATTTTCTTAAATTCTGAATGAATAACATTAAGAAAAAAAAATTGGTTTGAAAACTAGAAATAAATTTTAAAAAAAATTTTTAAATAAGAAATAAATAAAATGGTACCCAACAGAATTTCGAAATTGACAGGAATTGAGATTCTTTAATTTTGTGGAATGTGGAAGGTTTTTTGGGTTTTTTTTTAGTAGGGTTCACTCGACCAATTATTTGGTGCCGGGGACAGGGAGGAAGATAGTACCACACTAACACGTTTCCTATAATTGTCATATATATTTCTATATATATGATATATATAATTTAACACCATGATAAAGAGAAAATGTGCTTCTTAAAGAAAAAAAAAATTAAACGGATTATGTGTGCCGCGTACCAGATGAGTAATGACCAAGACTTAGAAAACCCCTTTCACATTTGCTATCTTGTCAAAAAGACCCAAAACCCCAATTCAAAATAATTAAAACAAAACATCTTTTTAGTCATTCTTTAAAAATCACAATCTTTGTATTAAAATTTTGAGATCATTCCTCGTGTGTGTCTTTGTTTCTCGCTTCTACGTAACTTACACTATTTTAATATTAATCGATTATTTATTGAAATCAAAAATACAATAGCGTAAATTACTAAAAATATTTTTTTTAAAAGGAACTTAAATCCACCATAATGCATTTCGGTGTTTTCGTAAACAAGTCAGCCATTCGTTAATAGGTGCAAAAATAAATAAATTACTTGGTGAACCTTCGAAATTCGGAAGGAATTTGGAAGCCTTTAAACTATCGAATAGAAAGTCATTTCTTGCTTACGATAATGTAGCCTAATAATTTTATTTAAAAAAAAAAAAAAAATGATTTGGTAAATTTTTTTTTTTTTTAAATAAAAATAACTGAACAAAAATGAACGTAAAAAGACTCCCGGGTTGCGTCGGGTATGAACATCTAGTTGAAATATGAAAATGGAATATGAATCTTCCATAATTGAAAGAATCAATTTCTAAAAGTGAAAGTAATTTTTTTTTAATTCATTCATCTTCGACTATACCCTCCCCCCCCCTCAAAAAAAAAAAAAAAAAAAAAAAAAAACATTAACCAGCTTTATTTATCCGGCGTTGCCCGGGTGTAGATATATTGCCGGGTGGATGTCTTAAGAGAAAAATAATTCAAAATACAGTCACGTTTAAAAAAATAAAAAAAACTTTTCTTTTTTTTTTAATAGGACTTCAAAAATTCATTTTAGTTTTTTTTTTTAATTTCAACAAACAATCGATCATTAGCAAATAAAAATTAATTCGATGTATCTGCATCAAGTTCACGTATAGGCGAGAAACACACACACGCGCGCGCGAGATCGTGTCTGCTTGCAGAGATTTCGGAGAAATTCTAAATTCTTTTCATAGCAAAGAAATAACGTAACCTGGCAACGCACACGAGACATTTTTATGCAGAAAGAATATGTATTTAAACAACTACTATTAGAAGAGAATACACCAACAGCCGGTGCATAGAGACGGGCACTTGACATCAGTATAGCTTTTTCGTATTATATGTCTATATTAATAAAATTTAAATATTTAAAAAAAAAATTTTTTTTTTTTTAAACGGTACTTATGCAGTTGATGGCCCTGGCTGAAATAATAACGATATTATTTAGAAAGCCATTCTTAACATGAACGGGGAGGAGGGGGGGGGGGCTTTATAAACTATTCTGTACTTTCACCTAACAAGTTAATAAACAAAAGATACCGTAAACATTGAATGTAACCTGAAAATCCTATCTAAAAAAAATAAAAATAATAATAGCTGTATCTACCCGACGTTTTTTTGTTGTTTTTAAGTGGGATTTAGACATTGCAATTGTAATTATTACAATTGTAATTATTACAATATCGATTGGTCATTGAATTAATAATTTAACCAAATATTGTTATAAAGCTATAACTAATGTTTTGTTACGGTAATATTGTTTTAATCTCTATTTATTAAAAAAATATATATATTGGCTACAAGTAGCTTCCAAAACCTAATACATAAGAATTTTAAAAGCCAGATGACTTCCTATTTGACAGTTTAAATGCTTCCAAATTCCTTTCAAATTTCGAAGGGTGACAGAATTAATATTTTTCCACTGAACAAAAAAATTAAAATGGCTGACTTGTTTACGAAGAAACCGAAACACATTCTGGCGGATTTAATTTCGGAATTAAATTATTTTTCTT
Organism: Sepiola atlantica; assembly: GCA_963556195.1. Taxonomy (NCBI): domain Eukaryota; kingdom Metazoa; phylum Mollusca; class Cephalopoda; order Sepiida; family Sepiolidae; genus Sepiola; species Sepiola atlantica. The sequence goes on from OY744547.1 coordinate 62,796,661, forward strand.
AATATTTAAAATTTCGTTCTATTTCATACTATTGTATTTTTTTTAAATTTCAATAAATAATCGATCAATAGTAAATAATTAAAAAAATAATATAAGTCACGTAGAGGCGAGAAACATGCACACAATAAACTGTCTCATGATTTTATTAACATTGAGATTTTAAAAAACACTCAAATATATCTTAGTAGGGTATCATGATCGGTGGGGGGGGGTCTTTTTTTTTCTTTTTTTTTTTAAATGCTATCCATCAACAATATACCTATCCTAATATATTAATTTGCTTTGTAATTAAATCGCTTATTTTTAATAGAACCACATTCTTTTAAATTAATAAATATATAGAGTCAGGTCATTTTGAAAGAATGGGGACATCATCGGAGCTCACACACGCACAGTTGCACATGTAACAAACCTCACGTTGTAGAAGGCGGCCATATACCGTATATGGCGACCCCCGCCCCTCACCAACTTGCTTTTGGTGATGACGATGATGATCATGCCTGAACCACCCTCTCATCATCAGCATAGATATAGTCTCTTTTTTTTCACCTTATTAATGACAAATCATTTTGTTATGCAAGTTAACAAAATGACTAATGACACAAATAAAAAAACAAACACGCACCTGCCCTGATTTTTTTTTAAATTATTTTTTTTTTAAAGTTAAATGTCAATTATTATCAAACTTTAATTTTCTCTATTTCAGCATTCTTCATTTTTAACCCCTTCCCCCAAAATGATCGGAGAGAAGGAGGGGGGGCGTAAGATACCGGTTGACGTCGATACAATTAACATGGGTTATTTGTTTCTTTTTCATTTAGATAATTAATAAAACCACATTTGAATTAGATAAACAACTTTAATAACGTTTATAATAAATTAAAAATGATAATTATCAGTATAAAAAAAATGAGATAATTATATATATATATCTCTCTCTCTCTCCTCGAGTCCTTAAGGGATCCATTTTTCCCACCCCTTAAGAAGGAGGGAGGCACCAAGATGCCGGCTTCCTACTTTTTACAATATAAAATTAGATTTTTTTTTTACACCTACTTTCAAATAAGAAACCATGTAAGTAATTTGATTACTAGTTTAAATGTTATCTGTTATTGATTTTTATATAACAAAGAAACCGACGATTTATTAAAAAAATAAAAACAATCGCACTAGTCATAATAAAGATACTTTCAGGTTTATGACTAAACTTTAAAATATTTTAGAAAATTGGACCATAATTCTATTTAAGGATTTTATCTCTATATTAATAAAATTATAAGACAATTTTACGCATGTGTGTGTGTTTTTCCCGCGACTACGAGAATTGAATTATTTTTATTTATTTATTTTTAATCGAATATTTATTGAAATTTAAAAAAAAATATGCAACAACGTAAAATAAACAATTTCGTTTAATTCTATTTTTTTAAAAATACCCGAATACGAAATTAAATCCACCAGGATGCGTTTCCTTTTCTACGTAAACAAGTCAGCAATTGTAATCTTTTGTTAATAGTTGAAAAAAATTTATTTACTTAGTGACCCTTCGAAATTTGAAAGGGAGTTGACGCATTTAAACTGTCGACTGGCTTTAAAATTTTTATCTAATCCTAATTTAAGTAAAAAAAAAATAGAAAGATTTGGAAGTTACTTACATCCAATATTTTTAAAGACTAAAACATCAGTTGTAGTTTTAAAACCATTTGTGGTTCAATTAATTTGCTGACTAAACGATTTTGTAATAATTAAATATACCTTTCAAAAATCCTACTGAAAAAATAATTGTTTAACATTTTTTTTTTTTTTTTTTTAATGAAAATAAAGACTCCGGGGAAACACCGGGTAGGGACAGCCAGTTTAACATAAACGACTTGCAAACATTAACCTTTGTTAGTAGATTTAAAATTCAGATTTCTAGAATTCCCTCCCTGCTCCCGACTGTACCAATATGCAGAAATTTAAATGTAATGTGAACAAACATCTCACTGCACAACTCCCCACTTACGACGCCCCTTATAAGTGGGGCTCTTAATCACAGTAGCCCTTACGTCTCGGTAATAATATACCTGGTTTGGGGGTAAACAAAAGTTTAAAAAATTGTGTTGTTATGAATATATATATATATATATATAAATTGATTCATTCCAATGACCATGCAGAAATCTGTCCAAGAGATACCTCATTTTTTTTTTTTTTTTAATAATTATCTCAACACCTCGGTGGATGTTTTTTTATGTTTTTATCTTGAATCTTCAAATTCATGAGTATTATTTTTTTTTTTATATAAATTTAAAATCTCAAATAAGTAAAAAAAAAAAAAAATAAATAAATAAATTATAAAACAAATTTTATTTATGAAAAGTTTTTAATCTAATCTATAAACACTAGGTGTATTTACCCCGGCGTTACCCGGGAAGAAATCTTATAGGAAAATAATTCAAAATATTGTCGTGTTTACAATTGTTTTTAAATGGAATTTGATTTTGTTTAATTCGTTTCAATTTTCCCTTTATTTAAAAAAAAAAAAAAAAAAAAAAAAAAAAGGCACAGGAAATCCCATCTGGTAATTTTATTAAATACAGAGATAAAATAAATTTCCTTTTAACACTGTACCGTGTCGATTTAAAGAAATACAGATTTTTTTTTTTATGTACACACAGATATCGACATGGGTCACCCATACCACAAGTCGGTCATAATAAAAGGCAGAACAGTTTTTTTTATGTAAATAATGTGTTTTTTTTTCTTCCGAAAAGATTTATCGCTTGAAGGAAAGATAAAGTTCAAGCAAAACTAGTTCTTTAGTAGAATAGTGGCGCGGCTGAAAAATAAAAATGGTTTCTTTTTTTGGGGGGGGGGGTGACTTGAAAAAAATGATAATTATCGAGTTTTTCTTTTAGACTTTAATTCTAGACAGAAATTACGGTACTTTTGAATCGACAGTTTAAAGGCTTCAAAATCATTTTCGAATTTTGCACGGTCCTGAAAATCAATCACCGTGACAACCACTTATGCGAAAAGGATTCCTCGAAACGGTGTTTACGTCCTTATCTTTTCGACATTCGAGAGTGATTTTTAAACCTTTAAACTGTCAATTTCGGCCTAAAATTGAAGTAAAAGTCGAAAATTGTAGAATGAATAAATAAAATAAAAATTTATTCATAAAAAAAGTGGAAACAGTTCGAGCGCACACCTATTGTATTAAGGAACTCAAATTTCTTTTAAATGGACAAATCGTTATCGCAAACAAGGAGGGAGGGTCATTTTCACACAGGAACATCTTATAAGAAAAAGGTGACAAAATGTGTTTTATAAGGAATTATTTTTTTTTCCAATTTTTAGAATTCTTCATTTTCTAAAGTTGAAACAGGGTTCTTAGAAAATGGGAGGGAAAATCCAAACAAGCAAACCTTTTCATTCTTACCTTATATATATATATAACTAAATATTTAAATGTCGAATTAAATTAAAGATAATTGAATTATCGTTTAAGCTCCTTGCTCTGAACTTTGGATATTCTAATAAATATTGTATCTTTACAATTTTTTATTCTCATCTTTCATCTCTAGAATATAAATAAATAAATACAATAAAATGTCAATTGTGCAAGTGTGTACAACCTAGAAAAATGTTAAATACATGCCTAAAAACTTGAAGTTATATATTCTTATACGTTTCCTCAAATTAATACCCTTTGCCCCCAAGCTGTCAAAATATACAAAATGTGATATTTTTGTGCGGTTACATCCGAAAATTTTTTTAATATCTTAAAAATTCAAAATAAATATTTAAACTTTAGAGTGGGGTTCACTTTACTATATAACTATAACATAAAATGATCAACCACTTCCTAACCAGACACCGTTATTGTTTGGTCACATAGCTTAGGACAAAATGGGTAAACATTTTTTTTTTAGTAGAAAAGAACTATTAACAACAAAAAAAACATGTCATTCATTAAGCCCCAACCCTAAGTCTGGGGGTGGGAATACGAGAAAAAGAATCTAAAATATGCAAGTAGTTCAGATCATTTTTTTTATTTTCATTTTTTTTTTTTTTAATGGCTGCTATTATGAAAATACAAAAAAAAATGGTTACCCGTTCTGTGGTCAAGAATTGGGTGATCATTTTACGTTAAATTTATATAAAGTGAACCCACACTATAATTTTTTTTTTTAATTTTAAGTTTTGCACGCATTTTGAAATTGTTGAGATGCAATGCATGAAAAAAAAAATATTAAACTTATTTTTATTTTTCCGTTAACAGTGTGGGGGCAAAGGGTAGAAATTTCCCCGTTCTTTTTTAAACTGTCTTACCTTGTCTAAGCATTTTAATTCTTCTATAGGGTAGACCGGCTTGTCGCATTTAGCACAACGTTTGCTCATTTTGGTAAGTTTGTTTGTTTTTTTTTGCTTATAATTTCACGCCTAAAGTTGTTTTAGAAGGGTCGTTGTTTTGCGTGTCTCCCCTAAATAATATATTTGTGATCCTCCGAAAGGTAAGAAGAAATGAGAGATTCGCAAGGAGTGAACTTTTGACTCAGGCTGGTGACAGCGGTTGTGGGGGAAGAAAAAAAAAGGCGACGCTATTTTAAGTGAATAAGATACAAAGAGGGAGGGAGTGAAGGGGAGGCGATACACATATAGAGAGAGTGTTAAAGGAGAGTCTTTAGCAATGAGGGATGGTTGGAGGGAGAGACTTTACATACAGTGACGGAGAGTTAAAGAGAGTTTATACACACATAGACGGAGTGAAAAAGGAGAGGAATTAACAGTGAGAGGGAAAGGCTGTACATACATAGAGAGAGGCTGTAACGTAAACGGAGGGTGAGAGGGAGAGGCTTTAATACAGCGAGGGAGGGTGAAAGAGAGGGCATATACACATATAAAGAGGAGTTAAGAGTGAATAAAAGCCTTCGCGCGTATATAACGAGCATTTTCATTGGTTGATCTGGCATACCGGCTTTGAATAAAAAAATAAAAATAAATATAAAAATAAAAACACAACACTAGAAAACAAAAAAAATCAAGGAAAAAAAAAGACACAAGAAAAATCTTTAATTCACTATAAATTACTAAACCCTATAATAAACGAAACCTTGACCGCTAAAAATGAACAAGACGTAATTATTTCACAAAAAAAAAAATAGCCACAAAATAAAAAAAATAAAATTCCTCGACAACTACTACTAGACGACGGCATGGAATTGACACGCACGCTTCTTTACCTTATAAGGTAATTGTAAACATTTCTAAATATTTTTTTTGTGAGATTTATCAATTAAGATTTTTATACAGCATTTAAATATTAAACAAAATATTTAAATTGGGTAACTCATTTAGATATATTAATAATAATTAATTAATAATTTCATTTTAATTCTCGTCTTTTCGAGAATCACGTTTAAGTTTCTTACGCATGCTCGTAATTGTTATTTATTTGTTTGCCAGATCTTTTTAGAAAGTAAGTGTTATTGTTTTCTCTATATATACTTTAATCTTTTAAAACACGTTATTAAGTAAAAAATTATTAGGTAAATTAGTCGTTTCCCAACCAAAATGGCGGACAATAAATCGTCTGCAATTTTCCGACCTCACAAATGAGTAAGTAAACCCAAATAAATTGTTTTTGACCAATTTCAAATTTACCTTAAAATATTTTAAGGAAAATTAGTCCAAAACAACTTATTTGGGTTTACTTACTTATTTGTGAGGTCGGAAAACAATCAGAAAAATGGCAGCCGATTAATTGTCCGCCATTTTGGTTGGGAAACGACTAATTTACCAGTTATTATTTTTAATAGGCTTCCAATTTTTATTGTTCTTAAACTTATTGGCTTTATGTTATATTATAATTAATTTATTTTGTGAGTTCTAGAAATAAATTTGGTTATTTTCTTGTATACGACAGAGGCGCGTTCAAAAATTCAGTACTTACAACTCAGTCCCCATGACTGTCCATATTCAGTAACACTAAATGAAACCCGGGTTCCTGAAACAGAAAAATTGGTTTATTTACATTGCATTTTTTTTATTGATATGTATATATAATTTTGTAATTGTTTTCTAGGCTTGTTTGTTTTGTTTTTATAATTATTTCAGTCACACGGACAGTTTATTTGTTTTTGTAAATTGTTGCATTTTACGTGAACAGTTTGTTTTTATTATGTTTTGGTTTCGACATGGTCTGTTGTAGCCTTCGTGCCTTGATCTACGAAATTCATTTTCTATGTGCAGTTGTTTGTACTACGAAATTAATTTGAACATTTACGGTTATCTCCCTTATAATGAAATAACTCTGGGACCCTATTCTGGACAGTTGCAGATGTTGGCTCATTCAAGTTATCTCCCCTGAATTATACTGAGCAACAGAAAATGCACTTTTCTATCCAGAAGTACAAAAAGATTAGCTCCACGCATGTGCGAGATTCAGAACGAGGCTTTTCTCTCTTTCTGGATTGGGCTGACACTCCATCTTAGCATTGTTTTTACGACTTGTTTCCTGTCGGACGTTCTATCTACAAGTCGCAGCTGGAGTTCCATGGTATATATTCAACCACGGTCCTTTTATTGGTCACAGCTATCGTTCCCGGATATATATTCAACCAGGGAAGCGATCCGAATACAGAGGAGGAGGTAGATGTGACGCCGGATGTGACGTCACGGGCGGGACTACAAATAGACCCGAGGAATTAGGTTCAGGGACTCATTTCGTAGACAGTAAAGGTGAAGGCACAGAATAGTTAACAAACCTTTCCCCCTCCTCATGTTAAGAATGAGTTTCTAAATGACGTTATTATTTAGAAACGCATTAGTTAACAAAACCCCCCTCCACCTCATGTTAAGAATGGGTTTCTAAATAATAACGTGGTACTTTTAGGAATAGGTATCCAAGAAAATTTCAGTACTTACGACATCAATTCCAAGTTTCACCGAACACTATTGAGACTGACGAACTTCACGGAATAATATACACACTACGAACCGAACTGTTTTGGTTTTTTTTTTTTCATTTTTACCCTAACCCTAACCAGAGGCGCGAACGGGGTCCAAAAAACTAACGAGAACGGGGTTATAAAAATAAATATGCAACAAGTGAGTTTAACCTACGTCGAGAAGAGATATTTGTCTACTTACCTATGATATTTGTTTGTATTTTTACGTACTATAAATGGTTTTTTATTAGATGTTCTTGTTCATTTTCAACTAGTACTTTTTTCTAGACAAGATGGCGTCTTCTACTCACTCTCTTACGAGCAAGCGCCATTTTGTATTTGCAAGTTCGTGTTACAAAACTATTGATTTCTAATAAATAGCAGTTGGAACGGTTTAAAAATACAAACAAATATCACAGGACAGTTTTAAATTAACTTTTATCGACGACAGTTACTTTTATTTGTTGTATATTTGTTTTTTTTTAGCGTTTTTACTCTGCTGAGTCTCGTAAAAGATGCCCACCCTAAGTTTTAGATTTAGTTTGCAAAGTAGATTTAGTTTGGTTCGTATTGTGTAGAAGCCTCGGAACTTGATTCGGCTTTCACCGTTCATAGTCAAAACTACTTACGTTACAACTGCAAATTTATGGATACCTATTCCCAAAAAGCACCAATAACGTTATTATTTAGAAACTCATTCATAACATGAAGAAGATGGGGCTGGGAGCTTTGTTAACTATTCTGTACTTTCACCTTCTTTTCTACGAGTTGCATGTATAATTCCCAGATTTGATCAAAATTACCTTGCCCATTCATTCTCTCTATAAATTGTTTGCCCTGGCAATACATGTCTATTTCGATCGTGTTTGGGACTGTTACGTAGATTCTTCTGTTAGTAACTACGTCTGTCATTTTCTCCCCCTTTTTATGTATCGCGTTTTATTATATCCCTCTTAAGTTTGTCTTTGGCAAACTTTCTCTGTAAGAAAGAAATGTATGTATATATTCAAATGCAACCGTCTCTTATTACTTTTTTTTTCATCATCGTTATTTTTTTGCTTTACTTCCGACTCTCGCCTATTTTCAAGAAAACACATATTCAACATGGTAGCCCCTGCCTTGAAGTAGGGAGCTCTAACGCATATAAATATTCATCGTAGTGTTTTGTTTTTGATGAAGTTTTTTTTTAACATTTTTTTTTTTTTCGAGAGGCTAAACAAAAATCTTCACCCGACCTCGACCAAAAGGGTCCTTTTTTTTTTTTTTTTTTTTTTTTTCGTATTTGTTGCAATTTGTGTTTTTTCCCATGACGATGTTTCTCTGGCAGAATGTGATTAGTTCCTTGGGAAACTAAACAGCTATCTCCGCAGTTAAATTCATCTGGGTTTTGCAGTTGTATGCGTTTACATAATTTTTTTGATCTCAAATCGTAAACTACTTCAGCCATTTCCGGTTTGTTCTGTAAATCGCAATCAGAAACATTAAGGCCATTATGTATCCCCGGCTATAGAAACAACCCTAACCCTGACATACCCCATAAAAAATTAAAACCGGTAATCTTGACCAAAAGAAATCATTTTGATAATGTGAAACTTTGATCGTTAAACGATTAATACTTTTTTTGAACTTTTATAACAAAAGTTTTAGTTATCTGAAATTTCACCAAATTATATTTGGCAAGAGATGTCATCTGTTAGTACATGGGGAAGGGTGTATTGTTCAAACCAAGGCAGTACCTGTGTTGACGCAGTATATTTAGAATTACTTCCCTTGAACCATATTCAAGTTATCTCCCCTGGCAACACGAAAATGAACTCTTCAATGTTGAAGTAAAAAAAAAAAAAAAAGACTTGCACTACACAAGTGCAAGATTCGAAATCGAGGCTTTACCTCTTTCTTGGCTGTGGCTTAATTTAAAAAAAAACAACGTTATATCAGTTTTATTCTCTTGTCTCCTCTTTTGATTAAGTTCGTTTTTAGGGGATTTCTATAATTTCTGTTCCAAACGAAAACAACATTTCTGTTCTGATCATCATCATCATCATCGGTGTAATGTCTGTTTAACATGCTGGCATGTGTTGAACGGCTTTTATAAATTGACTTCCAAACTAACCTATCTCTGCCAGGTTTTATTTATCCCTCTTTCTATCAAGTCCATCCTTATCACTTCCTCCCATGTTTTTCTTGGCCTTCTCTTGCCAACTGACCCTGCTACCTCAACTGTTCTACATCTACTAACCCAAAAACTGTCATCTATTTTTTCAACATGACCACAATACTGAAGTCTTCTGTTTTGGACACATCACCCTCCTAATCATAAATGTTGATTTGAAAAGGGAGACTTTAAGAAAACTACGTTTTTGCTTTTTCTCGCCTCCTTCATCCGCGCACACTTCCTATAAAAATGCAAGATATCCTGGGATGTCATTTTGGTGAACGTATCTAATTTATTGTCATGTAAAATTGTATGCCACATCTGAGCTCACACGTGAAAAAAGTGAAAGGGTAGATGGAATGTTAATGGTTAGCCACCTCATACCTATGTTTACGATAAAATCATGTTGACGCATCGGTTTTCATCAGATCACCGCGTTATTAAGCAACCGTCATTAGTACTTAGGTGGATGACCATTTCAGAATGCTAGGTGCTGTAAGCAAACCGTTTGACCTAGGAATATAAATATTTCATTTTGATCAAAGGGGGTACTACATTATCAGGAGGGGGGGGGGGCGTTCGCATCTGACATCCGTAAAAAGAAAACACAACATTTTACTTTACTTTATTTAGTAGAGACATGGACAACAAAATAAGAGTTAAAAGGTGTGTGTAAAACTACTCTTTCTCTATTCCCTCCCCCCTCACTATCTATCGCTATCCCTTATCCCACTCTCTCCCTTTCCTATTCTTCGGACAAAAAGGATTTCCCTCCTCCAACAGAGAACAAAACAGATATTACACTTTGATCCTAGACCGAAGGGCAAGAAAGTGTATTTTAGTTTGAGTTTTAGACCAAAAATCGATGGAAAAGAAATTGTTCTTAATGTTGACCCACTACCCCCACCACCACCACCACCATCACCAACTAATTTTGTTCTTGGTGACCCTGAAAAGTATGAATATTACAAAAAGAAATGGCCCATATTTTGTCCGAGGCAATGCTGAAAAAGAATATATTAAATTTGTGTGTGTCTTGTGTAGTTTCTGACTTTTAGCTGGACACCCCCCCACACACACACACACACACACAAACAGACAAATTTCTTTTATATAATAAAAGATAATAGATGAAAATTATAATTTAAAAAAAAAAATGTTATGGGGTTAAAGGCTTTGAGCAGGAGTGCACAAGGGTCCATTGATTCCCAGGAAACACTGAATGTTTCTCGAGGGGGCTCAAAAGCTATAAATTTACCGAAAATTATTTAAACTAGAGGGGTCCTGTGGAAATTCCACAGTGTTTTCTACACCAATCTGTATAATCTACTGTTAATTATATTATCCGGTGTCTAGAAATATGCACATATATTACTCACCAAAATTGTACGTGACGGGATGGAAGTATATATATTTATTTATATTACTCGGTTGCAGTCCCCATCGGTCGCGACTCCACTCTAACTTGCACCCTCCCTCCCCTCTCCCTACCCCCCCCCCATCCGTTGTCAGGGGCAAATCTTAAATAAGAGTGTCAGATCGTGACACACAAAATAAATGACACTCACTCTATCGTATTAATAATAATAAGAAGAAGAAGAAGAAGAAATTTTAAATATTAAAAAAATATATAATAATAAATAAATATTTGGTAAGCGTTTCTGCGTCTCCTCCGCCTTCCACGCTGAAGAGCGTGACACACGTACGTACACCTTAGCGTATTAATATATAGATTAATGTTATTTTACTAACCTCCCCTCCCACCCATATCAATGTTAAATACACCCTTGAACCCCACTTCTAAAATTGAATGTTATAAAATGTGAAATATAAGAATAAACAAGGAAAATATTGTGATACTATCATGGCCCGGGGGGGGGGGGGTCACTCAGTGTTGTATTGGCACTAAATATTCTCAATCAGGATCCCTGGACCTTGGAATGGACTTCCAGGAGATGTAATAAATGTGACAACGACGCAGCCAGTCAAAGCGAAATTGGACTAGTGCTGGGCTGTTGTATCCTCTTCTGTGTAAATTTCTAACACCCTTAACAACCGAAGCATGCTCGTTTTAATTTTTGCTAAATTTATTGAATTGAATATAGATTATACAAATGAGATTTACATGAGTATATATTACACTCTGCAAGAATATTATTTAAGGCGTATTTCAGTTAGTGGACCTTGGGTTTACTTTCGCCAGCCTCGCGACTCTCGCTTCCCTTATTTTGTCCTTTAGTCCTCACATTCCATGAGCGATGTTTCTGAAAAAGGAGGAAGAATTGCTGTTTTCTGGGTCAGAATCTGTCCATCTAACACTTGTCGTTGGCTAGATTTTGACCTTGAATTAGTATTTTTTTTTTTTAGCTCCTTATATCAAGTGGCTACATGCCTTGTCTGGAGCGATTTCCGTAAAAAAAAAATACATGGGTTTTAAGAATGTTCCTAAGCATTTTGATGTTAACGTGGATGTTGAAATATTCTGAAAATTCTGCATTTATTCATGTAGATTGTATTTCACTTGCTTTAACTTGAGAGTCCCTTTGTTTTAATTTGAGATGCGTTTAATTATAGATGTTTAACTTTAATGATTGATGCTTTTATTTTGAGACTCATTTATTTTAATTTGAGAGGAATTAGTTTTAATTTTAGAGCGAACTAAATAAACTTGATTAAAAAAAAAAAATTAAAAAAAAACTTTTTTAATTACTAAACTCTGATTGGTTAGAAAATAGTTATATTGTCTACTCTGCTAAACACTGATTGGTTAGAAAATAGTGTGCACACATTAGCAGTAGCAGCAGCAGTCATATAAAATAGCTAACCGGTGAGGTATCTTAAATTTTTTACAAGCATTCTTGTACCAACAAATGGGTTTGAGTGATGTAATAAATACAAATGTGGACGACGGAATCTATTGATCACAGTTTAAATCTTACATTCACCTACACTTTACAATAATAAAAGTAGGAAATATTGGGTTGGCCAAAAAGTTTGTTCGTTTTTTTGAATGTCATCTTTCCGGCCTGCTGAAGATTGTTTTATATTCCTATTCTTCAAATCCTGCATTTGGTGTAGCGAGTATGTTGACGTCAGTGTGTAATAAGCCTCCGAGCAGAAGAGTGCTTACATTTTTGCTTGTATTTCAGGCCTTGAAATGGAAGATCAAGCTGAGCACTACCGACATATGATGCTTTTTTTACTACAGAAAAAGGGGGGAAAAAGCTACAGAAACCTGCATAAAAATATGCTATATGTATCGGGAGAATGCTGTTACAGTGTGTAATAAACCTATGAGCAGAGGAGTTCTTACATTTTTGCTTGTATTTCAGGCCTTGAAATGGAAGATCTAGTATAGCATTACTGACATCTGATACTTTTTTTTTTAATACAAAAAAGGAAAAAAAGCTACAGAAACCTGCATAAAAATATGCTATATGTATGGGGAGAATGCTGTTACAGAACGGGTGTGCCAGAAATGGTTTGCTCGATTCCGAAAAGGAAATTTTTCAGCGAGAAATGCTCCTTGCTTTGGTCGGCTAAAGATGATCAACAGTGACCAAGTGAAAGCCGTAGTTAAACAAGATTTGCCGTTTGTCTGCAATTTGCCTGGTTGCCATTCTCAAGATTTCTAAATCGAGCACGGAAAATGAATTGCATAAACTCGGTTATGTTTCTAAACTTGATGTTTGAGTTCCTCCTTCCTAAAAAGAACGAACAAACTTTTTAGCCAACTCAATATATGACCACCTCTCATCAGATTCTTTATTCACAACAAAAACTTGTCTTATTAAGAACTTCCCTTTCTCTTTCGTGCGCCTAACATCAAACACAATTTCCAGGAACAGTTTCTTTCCAAGAACTTCCATCTCATCATCATCATAATCGGTTTAACGTCCGTTTTACATGCTGGCATGCGTTGGACAGCTTTTAGAAATTGACTTCGATGCTAACCTATTTTCGACCAGGTCTGTATTTTATCCCTCTTTCTCGCAAGTCCATTCTTATCACTTCCTCCCAATTTTCCGTTCCCTGTGAACTGACCCTGCTACCTCAACTGTTCTATATCTACTAACCTAAGAACTCTCATCCATTATTTTAATGTGACCAAACCATCAAAGTCTCCTGTTCTGCACACATCTCTCTATACTGTCCAGATTTAATCTTCCTCTGAGGTCATCAGATCTAATCTTGTCTGTAAGACTCGCATTACACATTCATCGTATCATTCTCATATCATTTCTCTCCGTACAACGCATGTCCTCAACACTCACTGGTCAGATTTTACTTCCATATATCACTACACTGTTACCACTGGATTGCTTTCCTGTGGGCTACAACATGCCAATAGAGAGAAGAGGAGGGACTGATTATTTGACAAATGCAAGGAGAAGAAAACTTACTACGTAGTGTTAGCCTTGTGTGCGAGCTATTGCGGGGGGGGGGGGGGGGGTAGTGAATATTAATAAAGCCCGAAATAGGATTTGTAAAAATGTCATTTTAGTTTATGCTATTACATTTTTTTATTTCAATAAATATTCGATTAATAGTAAATCAAAAAAAATAATTCAAAGTGTGATAATAGTTACATTGATGCGAGAAAAACACACACATGAAGATGTCTTGTAATTATCTATTACTAGCGGGACCCGTGTAAATTACACGAAATGATGTTTTCAATATTAATTATCTTGTTCCTAACCTATACGTGTTTGAATAAAATATGATAAGTTTGGACTTGTATATTTATTTTTAAAAATGAACAATCCATGAAACAATTTACAAAACTTCTTTATATACAATATTTCTAGTGAAGGTAATATTTTGACGACTAAACCTTACTTTGTAAATGTTTTTGATTAAATTAAATTTGGCTCCAATTCATGAGTAGCATACAAAGATTTGGAAGGTCATTGCTTTTGATGTAAGCGTGACACACAAAATAACACACACGCTATCGTATTAATATGTGTCTTCCCGGTCGTCCCTTCCCTCCCTCCCTCCCCCACCCCTTCGATGTAGAAAAAAATCTTAAAGGTTGGTTGGGATCGAACTATAAATCAGTCGGGCCAACGTCAAAAACCGACGTCAAAATTCTACATCGCTAACCGTTGCGCCAAAGGGAAATACTTGAAAATATTACGAAAATTAGGTGACTTGAATGCTTTTCTAAATCTAGGTGCGACATGCATGCGCAGAACTTTTGATGTAAGCATGACACACAAACACACACGCTATCGTATTAATATATAGATACTGAAGCTGAGTTAATCAACATTTGTTTCCATAGGACTTTTTTCCTATATTTTAATCACATAAAATTCATATTAAAATATTCCTTGGTATTGGGATTGAGTTATGCTTGAAAAAAATCCATTTTAATTGTTCTAGTTAGCCATAATTTGCAATTAACTCACCAAGTCACCCATCTCTTACTATGCCTCTGTCTATCACTCTCACCCTCTCTCACTCTATGTTGCTTGACCTCCCCACTCTTATTTTATACAGTGGCTATCACTCTCGCTCCCGTCACTCTCTCACTATCTCTGTTTATTAACAATCGAATGTAATAAAACTAAATTGCAATCGTCCATTATAAACAATAGGGAATATCACCACAAATATTAATACTATTTAACCTATAGCTGGAGAAGAGATGGAGATATAGCGAACAGAAAGAAATAATTTATTTTTATTTAACTGGCTTTACAAACTCACTTTTTTTCCTGATTCAAACAATCTAACTCTAGCTCAATGGATGACTCAACGGGTCTTGTTTTTCTCGTATTAATTAAGATTCACATTTTCTAATTCACATTTTATACTTTTTCTTTTCTTTTCAGAATCAAAAAAGTTTTATGGAATTCCGGTTTATGCACCATCTTATCACTTGGATCTCCTTGACCCAGTCTCGAATTTGATTGGTCCCTCTCTTGCTTCAACTCTTTACACTCTTGTCACATCGATGCAACATCGAAAGTATTAGTGAAAGTTTCCCTGAGAAACTATCTCTTTTTCTTCCGGATTACTTTGTGTGTTCTTAGCCGACTCAAAACTCTGTGCATCTTCATCCAAATGTTGTTGTGGTTTCACAGATAAGAACGTCTTTCTACGGTCGCAGCTTTATTTATTTATTTTTATTTTTGCGGGGAACTGCCAGACTTGGGAATTCTCTTCCAACTCGCTGTTTTTACTCCTTCCTGAAGAATTCTAAGCCGAAAGAAAATTCATTCCTTTCGGCTTAATTACTTTTTCTTCGTAAGCCCGTACACTAAGTGGCTTCATATAGCACTTGGGACCTTCTGCTAAAATATTGAACAAATCAAAAATCCTCAAAATTCAACTCTGTATTTCGCAACATGATGACATGGTTGAAAAAGAAATTGAATTTTGTTTTACCATCTTTTAAGATGTAGTGCTGCTATAAAACTCATCGCCTCCTGCCACGGCATTCACGATCCACAGTAATAAAATGTGCAAATGTTCGAAACTTTTTTTTGATCAAATCACTGAACCGTTTCTACACTTGACCTGATCCGTCGACTTAACATCCTACAATGTTATTAAGAGATTTTTATAGAAACATAATCCTGACTGAAGAGACGGCAGTCGCATTCTTACGTGAAAATCACCTTCTGGACGCACCGCAAGATGCGGCGCCCTGTCATCGTTGCGGCAGCATTATGCAGGAAAAAAGAAAGCGAGATAGAGGCGGAGAATACAGGCCTATCCTCCGCTGCCCTCGTAAAGGTTGCCAGACTTCGCGTTCCGTCCGTCGAGGCAACTCCTTCTTCCATTACACGGACATAAATAATAAATTACATTGTAAGTTGAGTCTGTGTGAGATATTAGAGCTTGTGTTTTATTTTGTAAAGGAGGTACCCGCGAGCACGGCGTCAATTTTAACGGGGAGGTCTTTAAATACGATAACCGATTGGTATACTATGTGCCGGGAGGTGTGCACTGCTGTTGTTTCTAAAAGTATGCAGGACGAGATGGCCGACGAAGAAGAAGATGTTAAGCCCATCATAATTGGCGATGGATTTGCCGTTTCCGCAGAGAGCCGAATTACCAAACCGCAAATATGGCAGGAGAGAGCGAAATTGGAAAGTGTGAAGAAAATGAAAGGTATGAACGGTGAATTGTTTCAATCGCATCTCGATCATATGTGCTGGAAAATTTTACGGAAAGACGCAGCGGACTTGTTTGTGGCATTTTTAAATGATATACGGATTATATATCGTTAAATAATTTGAACGTAAAATCATTTATTAAGTGTGCGACACGAAGTGCATCTCATTGATATCATGCGGTTTCATTTTTTTTATGCGTAAGAAATTAAAAAAATTTAAATATGTGACAATAACAATATTATGAAAAGCTTAGAAGACAATATCACCAGACAACAAAAAATAATGTAAGAAAATTATTTATTTTTTTAAAGCTGTAGATATGGTCATAGAAAAAAATTTATTTCATCATCATATCCACTTTATCGTCTTTATTTCCTTTGGTTTGTTTTCTGACAACCTGAAATCCTAATTTCCCAACTTGGTGATCTTAAGTATTGATTCCGTTCAAATTTAATTGTCGCGGATCCTTATTGATGGCAGAAGTATGCGCTTGGGGTCATAACTACCACACTTCGCTGACGCTTAGATGTTACTGTATTTATTATGTCTGGGTAAGTCTATTTATTCCTGAAATAGGTAGACCAGCTTACCTCATAACACCCTTAAATGTTTTATTTTTTTATATTCGTTTGAAAAAAGTGAAAGCCGTTTCATAGGGTAATATAAAGTAGTATAAATGATTTTTGGAAAAAAATATATATATAATTATTGAGCAAAAATAAATGATGTTGCAAATGTGCAACAAATGGCATAAACTTTTACATGTATATCAAAACACAATATATGCATCTAAATAATCATAATACACTAGAGAATCATAAAATCAATTTTTACTTACAATTATAATGATCAGATTTAAAAGTTGAGACTCTTGAATTAAGCAGATGACACACCGATGTCACTCGCCCGTGAGATCAAAGATACTGATTAGCTATTTAGCAGGTGTGCTGATGCAACATCATACTAATACCTACTCACACTTGCCAACAGGCTCGTTGTAGATGTGAAACAAGTTGCCGTTATATGCATTTTCGTTGAATATTATATTGAATAGCCATTTTGTTGGAATGTGTCATATTTGAAACAAAAGGGTTAAAATGAGTGTATCTCTTAACAACACATAGTGCAACAATCTCTATCATTCCAGTTATCATAGGAGCCACTGGACTCATGAAGAAGAACTTGAAAAAGTATTTAGCAAGTATACCTGGTGAACCAAGTGCAAGAGAAATCCAAACAACTGCACTCAAGGGAACAGCCAGAATCCTGAAAAGAGCTCTCGGTTGGAGTCTGTAAATAGCGGGTGATCGTATGGCATTTGGAAGAATGCCCCGTCCCCAGCAAATGAATGAAAAGAAAAATAAAAAAAAAAGAGAGAAAGGTACAACATTCTGACATATAGCAACAACAAATAGTGCAACAAAATACTGCCGGTGCAACAAAAATTAATAGGTCCCGTACTGTCAACCAAGCTCCAACCCCTGTCCCATCGCCGTAATGTTGCATCTCGATGCTTCTTTTATAAATACTTCAATGGAATTTGCTCCGATGAACTCGCGGCACTGGTGCCCACATCAACGTAAATACCCCCGATCAACCCGACAAGCAGCAAAATCCCACCCCTTCACTGTAGAGGTCCCCAGATAGCGGAAAACTTTTTACTTTAATAATTTCTTTCCTTGAACTGCTGGTCGTTGGAATTCCCTCCCTGTTCCATGACTGTACGAACATGCGGAAATTTAAATGTAATGTGAACAAACCTCTCGCTGCTCAACTTCCTACTTAGGATGCCCCTGTAAGTGTGGTCCCTAATTCGCAGTAGTCCTTTACGTCTCAGTGGTAATGTGCCCCCTTGTCTGGGGGTGAATAAAAAATTTTAAAAATAAAAGATAATATAAGGAATATTCCAGATAAAAGGTTCTTGTTATGAAATTCAAATTTTTTAAGAAATCTCCGGCAACCCGGAATAGTACCCGACTCAAAGTTAGCAGCAAACGGTGTTTGGTCAGATTTAGTTCCTGATATTAAAGACTTTCTGTTTTGGGTCGCTTACTCTTCTGGTTTGCAAAGTTTTGTACTAATTTTTTATTTTCTTGAATTGTTAGGTGAAAGTATAGAATAGTTAACAAAGTCCCCCCCTCCCCATGTTAAGAATGGTTTTCTAAATAATCTTCTGCAGTTTACGGGTCGTGCTGAAATAATAACGTTATTATTTAGAAAGCCATTCTTAACATGAGGAAGGGGGGGGGGGTCTTTGTTAACTATTCTGTAGTTTCACCTAACAATTTAATGAATAAATTTTGGAAACTGAAACTCTCGCCGGAAGTTATATTACGGATGAAGTTTAATATCAGGAACTAAATCTGACCGAACACCGTTTGCTGCTGACTTTGAGTCGGGTACTCTACTAGTTTGCCAAATCTTCTAAATGTGCGCATTAGCGGTGATGGTATGATTGGAGCCGTCGATCGAAGGTGTCAATTACCCTGACACACTTTTTCATTGTTCATGCCACGCGTCTGTTGAGTGATGGCTACTTAAGAGTTCTGCAATTGTTTCTGGATTGTTCTGATAGAAATGGATTTTCAAAAATTCCCAAAGATAGAAATTCAATGAATGTTGTGATGATTCGGAAACACAGCATCTGCCGATCTATCGACCTCGAAACTACTCCATTACGATGATAGCGGTGTGAGGAGTTTCTCCGTCGGGTTATTGAAAGCATTGCTCTTCTTGCCACATGCGACGACGGGCACCAAGTCCCGTCCAGAACTTGTTTAGTATGATAATAATAATATAGATGAAATCTCACCTGAGCGAGATGCACATGCAACTGGGGACTGCTTGTAGATTTAATAATCCATAGTAACTTTCTTCTTTGAAGAAAATCGGCTGAACCCGCTCCGAGTGCGCGACACAAGGACAGGACAATCAATCCACATCGTCATCATTGGTTTAACGTCTGTTTTACATGTTGGCATGTGTTGGACGACTTTTAGAAATTGACTTACAAACTGACCTGGGGGTCGTACTATACTGTGTTTCGAGATGACAATCAACACAATGCACTTCAGAGTGCAGTGGCATCTAAAGAACTTCATCTGCAGAACACAGTTCTTTCTGTTGACGTGGGTCTCATCACAGATCCACACATTCTGCAGAAAATCTAGCATCAACCTTGCCAATCTTCAGAATTTGTTAAGCATTACAATGTAACACCCTTTATTGACTATCACTGCCTCCCCAACATCATTCTAAAATCAAAACGGTCCGATTATGCCATGTTTCGGGAAACCGACCCACGTGGAGCACTTTAGAGTACAGCAGTCTCTGAAGGACTTTACAGAGTTATGCTAATTAAACAAGGAAGACAATATGGACCACGAGTTGCGGTGCAAGATAGGAAAAGCCCAGCAGCATTTAATCAGATCTGCAAGATCTAGAAAAACAAAAAATTTATCCTCAGATTTAAATTAAGATTTTATATCAGCAACGTTTTATCACCACTGCTATATGGAAGTGAAACTTGGCATCTCAAAATCAGCCAAAAGAGAAGAAGTTAGACGTGTTTGATTCCGAATGTCTTAGAAAAATTCTAGGGATCAAATGGAGCGATCAAATTACCAACCAAGAAGTCAGAGACCACACTAACCAACAGGTGGTATTGTCAATAATCTGCAAACGACGTCTAGGCTAGCGCGGACATACCCTAAGATTGGTCCCAGAGAGATTTGCCAACCAAGTGCTTCAGTAGACCCCTGATGGAAAAAGAAGAGGAAGATCAAAAATTAACTGGAAGCAAACAATCGAGAAAGATTTGACCGCAACGGGAAGAAACTGGAAGGGACACTTTGGATTCGGCTTCGGACAGAAAACGATGGTTTGCTTTGACTGCCTCATGCGTCGCAGGATGCCAAAGATCCTAAGTCTAATTATGTTATTGTTGGTTATTATCACCTGTCGTAAAGATCGAACCGTTGTGAAAATAACAACCAAGATGAGAATAGTAGTCCAAATAATATGAAATGCAACGAAAAGCAACATTTATATAACTACATTTTTCCCCTTTGTTATAACTTAAACATTACGTATAATTCATTGACTTTAAATAAAGTCAGTGGAATTTGATCACCACAAGATTTTTCTACAAAACGGTTAAATAAAAGTGAAAATATATTTCCAAAATACTTTTATTTGAAGGTTACTTCATGTAATATATAGTCTTTCACAAATTTCATTAAAATATATTTAACACAAACTTACTAAACTTTAATGTGAAAATGTCCTTTAAAAGAACATGTCTGGTCGCTGCAAAAAATTGAGGGATGCAGAGTTGGAGCACTAAACTTTTGACTCTGACTCCTCTATTTTTGGCACCTCCGATTCTGACTCCTCTTTATGTCAGTATGTAATTATGAAATCTCATAAAGCCGCTGTGTATATTCCTGGCTTGAATAGACCTATATTAAATAATAAATAAATGCCATATAAAGTGTAAATTCAACGGAAGTTGGTATAGATTGACTGACTCTGACTCCAGTGACACCTTAATTGCTTCCAACTTTGACGCCGCAAACCTGCAATCAAGTAACAAAAACCTTGTGGTACTTGATATCATTGTAAAATAGGAATTTTTTATATTCTGACTCTGACTCCAGTGACACCTTAATTGCTTCCAACTTTTACGCTGCAGACCTGCAATCAAGTAACAAAAACCTTGTGGTACTTGATATCATTGTAAAATAGGAATATTTGATATTCTATTTTTACGTTTTTATACTGCTGCACGACGTGTTGAAGTCTCTTCAACACAAAGGCCGCCATGTTGGAATGTAAAGGGGTGGAAAAAAATTCACATATAGCCTGAAGATTCCCCCCGGGGATGAAACGTGGGAGCCTCTGTATAGCTTAATTGCCGTAAATATATTTTCATAACTTACTACCTAGCTCTACTTACGTATCGAGCACTGTTGAAGTAAATACTGAAAATTGATACATAAAAAATTATATCTCCTTATAAAATTTTATGTGGATACATGAAATACTAATATATATATATATATATATATATACGGCACAGTCACGTTGACACACCGGTTCCCGTTAGATCACCGCAGTTAAGCGACGTCGAGCCTGGCCAGTACTAAATGGGTGACCATTTGGGAATACCAGATGCTGTATGTGCTCTCTGCTTATCTCGGCATTGTTTCCAGTTGTCTTGAATCGCTTGCCATTGGAATCAAGCAATGCCGACTCAGGAGAGGTGTTGTTGGGATTGCACAACCCTTGCTTCACAATTTCACATGCAGCCATCTTCTTACAGGGGGGAGGGGGTCCATAGTCTCTCTAGACTGAACGGAGGGCTTATATATATATATATATTATGGAAGATTTGTCAAAAACAAATGTAAGAAGGGGCATAATAAAACGTGATACTTAAAGGGGTGGGGGGGATCACAACCGTAGTTACTAACGGTAATTCTATGTAAATGTCCCGAACACAAGCTAAATGCATGTATTGTCAGGGTCAACAATTTATAGAGAGATGCATGATGGACGATGTAAGCCAAATATGACTACGATAATAGAAGGATCATGCTAACATGGCTAGCTGTCTGGGAGTCTCATCTAGCTGCTACCAGAAGTGAAATCTGATGAAATGGGGTGATGAAATTATGATTGTATAGTGTTATATATATATAGGGTGGGCAAAAATAAGGGTCCTATTTTTTAAAATTCATAACTTTTTTATTTATTGATTTAAAAAAAATTTTTTTTTTAGAATAAGTAAAGGACCCTTCCGAAGCAAGCATGAGCCGTATTAGCCCTAAGGAACGTACCTTCATTTAGAAAACATTATTTTTGCTTAAAAAACTCAAAACAGTGTAAAAAACAATACTTTAGTTTTTGTAAGTTTTAAGAAGTGTTTTTCGGCTAAAATTTGTTTTGTTTATTTCAAAAAATCTCGGAAGGGTCAGTCTACACACACATAAAGTTTGGTGAGTTTAACTTTTATTTTGTGGAAGTTATTCAAATTCAAGTTATTCAAATTTAAAGATAGGACCCTTATTTTGGCCCACCCTGTATATATATATATGATTATTTTTATTTACACAGACATGTGCAAAATCTGCGACACTGGCATGTCGATGCTATCGATCAACAGCTATTACAAACTGAGATCTCATCAGGCAGAGTTAGAATCCGATCTTAACCGTAGATCATATTTTGGGTTCTTTCCAAATATGATCTATGGTTAAGATCGGATTCTAACTCTGCCTGATGAAATCTCAATTTATAATAGCTGTTGATCGATAACATCGACATGCCAGTGTCGCAGATTTTGCACATGTCTGTGTAAATAAAAATAATCATATACAGGGTGGGCCAAAATAAGGGTCCTATCTTTAAATTTGAATAACTTGAATTTGAATAACTTCCACAAAATAAAAGTTAAACTCACCAAACTTTATGTGTGTGTAGACTGACCCTTCCAAGATTTTTTGAAATAAACAAAACAAATTTTAGCCGAAAAACACTTCTTAAAACTTACAAAAACTAAAGTATTGTTTTTTACACTGTTTTGAGTTTTTTAAGCAAAAATAATGTTTTCTAAATGAGGGTATGTTCCTTAGGGCTAATACGGCTCATGCTTGCTTCGGAAGGGGTCCTTTACTTATTCTAAAAAAAAAAAAATCAATAAATAAAAAAGTTATGAATTTTTAAAAATAGGACCCTTATTTTTGCCCACCCTATATAAAAGCTCTATTTGATAATGAGCACTTTTTATAAACCCGGTTGAAATTCTTTGGATTACTACCCTGTGGATGTTTTACCTGGATTATTATTATTATTATTATTATTATTATATATATATATATATATATATATATATATATAATAGCAGGGATACCCAGCATCGCCCGGGATTACAAAAGAAAAGCTAAGCAATGTGCTTAATATTATAATTTGAAGTATCAATTTGGGACAAAATCAAAGTAAAAATAATTCTGCCCCAGGTGACATTCGAACTCACAACTTTTGTCTCTAAGTATGGCATGCTACCCAATTGATCCACAGGGCAAGTACAAAATGGTGCTCTCTCTCTCTCTCTCTCTCTCTCTCTCTCTCTCTCTCTCTCTCTCTCTCTCTCTCTTTAGAGTCGAATGTAGGTCAGCCACTTATCAAAAAGGAAGGGGAAGAGAACGTAATATCCAATGAAATGGTGAATATGAAAAAAATTGTATCATAAATATTTTGCCGGTGTTCATGAGGACAGTGAGACGGTAAAAGTTTTTCCCCACTTCCTTTATAATAATAAAAATAAAATATTGGTATGGGTTAATTATTAAAATCAGTGAAATCGGTTGAAAATAAAAAATATTGTTTTTAACAACACATTAAACTAATGGTCATGACTGATGCAAAATAACATATTTCATTCAACTATTATAACATTCTGCTTTTGAAGATATCAAGCACTGTATGTAAATCTTAATTTTTGAGCCGATTTTAAAAGCCAATTCTCATCAACCATCACTACCGAGTTAATGCTGCTCTATCTAGATTACTATATATATCACTTACCAAATGTAATACTGTAATCTTGCATTTATTACCTCCATTTTTTTTTAAGTGAGGAGTGAAAAAAAACTTAGGAGGCCTCCAGAGCGCTATTGAAACAACCCTTTCCAAGTTTCTTCCCCCCCCCTCTCTCTCTGTCTCTCTCTCTCTCTTTGAAGAGTTTTCTTTCCAAATTATTACATTGAAAAACTCGACGCTCCCCCCCCCCCCAAGAAATCTGCTCCATAACCTCCTTAGGGGTGCACTTAGAGATTCGAGAACACTTCCATTGTCTTCCCCTGTTAATTTTACATAAGAATACACTTTTTAATTTTATGGAGATTCTCTAACTTTTCTTTTTATATGGAACACACACAGACACTGAGTTTTATATAGAGAAAGAGATATAAGATGTTCCAAAACGAATGAAACAAAAATTTAATACTTTTTAACTAAAAAATAAAACATGATACATTAAAGGGAGGTAAAAAAATCACAGACGTAAACGAAAGAGTCTACGTTAATAATCGAAAGAGACATGAATTGCCAGGGCAAACAATTTATAGAGAAATACATGGGTGATGTAAAGTAAATAAGACTTGATTTGATGATATATGTGAATAAATACTGCGACTAGTGGAAATGGACCATGGTTGAATATCTATCGAGGAACAATAGCAGCAACCTGTAAATAGACGTCTTACAGGAAACGTCATTCGTGAGAGCCATGCTGAGATAGAACGCTAGCTAGACACGTCCAACTAGCTTCAAGCTCGATGCCAGAAAAGGGGAAAGTTTTTAATTTTGCACATGTATGGAGAGTTTATTTTATTTATTTTTTGTAATTTCAGATAAAAGAGTGCATTTTCTTGTTGCTCAGTATAATTCAGGGCAGATAAGTTTAATATGGTTTAAGGGAGATAACTCCTGAATATTCTGAACCTATATCAGTTTTTGAATCTCCATCTCCTTGATCCTCAAGTTAGCATTTTTTTTTTTTTTTTTTTCACTTGTCAGACGAGTTGACATGCACCTGAAATAGATATTGTTTATCAAAACAATTGTTGGTCCGTAGTAGTTCGTATCCCTAACTAGTTATTGATTTTATTAGATCGTTCAGAAAATATTGGACCCTTTTTCAAAAAGTTGATTTAGCTTCCTATTTTTGCAGTATTTAATACAAAATTTTACGCTATTGAATAATTTCAGAATACACTTTTTGAAACATATAAGCCTTTACTAACAGACGAAAAAAGAAGAAATGCGTATACTTTTGTTTCGGAATTTGTTTTAGATGAGGATTGATAACTTTTATCATTTGAATTATTCGGACTACTGTTCTCATCTTGGATGTTGTTCTCACAACATTTCGGTCAATTCAACCTCCAATCTTTCTTCAGGTACATCTTGTCGAACTCAGGAATCTGTACGGAATTTCAAACAGAACCCTTTATTTAATACACGGGGATGGATTGTTCTCGTTCCATCGGCCTTGATCAAGTAGAAGACTTAAGTAATTCATAATTGTATTCTTAGTATCGCCTGTACTGAGGATTGAACCTCCAACCTCCAGGAGACCATTGCTTTCAACTGATTATTACTTAGCATTTTTATCCGCTGCACCACGGGTCCATGTTGTTCGAATTTGACAAGATGCACTTGAGGAAGGTCGGAGATTGCATCGATCGAAATGTTGTGAGAATAACATCCAAGATGAGAACAGTAGTACGAATAATACAAATAATTCAAACGTGTACATTTCTTGCATGAATTCTAACTCTCATAATATCACCCCAGGGCTGTGGGGAGAAAGGTCCACAAATGATCGGACAGTACGAAGGTGTTTTCAGAAATACTGTACTCGTAACGAGAGCCTTGAAGATGGAGAAGGTAGAGGACGGCCATGCACTCTTGACAATGAACGTTTGAAAGCAATTGTTAAACAAAGCTCATGTCAGCAAAGAAATGTCTAAGGCACTTGATATCCATATTTCAATAGTGTCCGATCATCTGAAGCAAATTGTTGAAAAGCTTGATAAATGGGTCCCGCATGAGTCCAATTAATAAATGTTTGTTTCTGAAATCGGGCATTATTTTCGGAACAAGTTAGTATAACTATAAATAAACTTTTATTAAATTACTTTTTTTTGTGGGCCAAATGAACCATTTTGATTTTTTTTTTTTTGTCTTATTTTTACATAAATCAAAGAAGTAAATGCTATTTCTTTTACGATATTTAGACAACTTTTTTTTTTTTTACATAAAACAAAGAACTATGTTATTTTTCTTAGGATATTTAGGCAAGTTTTTGTTTTGGGGGGGTTTCATATATTTTCTCGTCGAGGGTCAGGGTTTACGGATACGTTTGCGGCCGGTTCGAAAGGTCTTCCTACCGCTTGTTTTGTTGTGCTGAGCGCAGACGATTGGCAGCAACCTGATCGGTCGGCTCTGCTTCAGCCTCGTTTTCGTCTTCTGAACAAATTAGTAGTTGTTGTTTCTCACAATATAATCAGCACAAAATTCCAATCGCATTCCATCCACCTTCTTCGCTTGTGCAACAAAATAGTTTAATTTCAGCTTTCCAGCAGTTCGGTTTCCAATCACCCATCACCTTTAGACGATCAACGACGATCATCATCACGGGTTAGACAAGAAGAAATCCAGGTATGGAATTCCAAATCGCTAAAAGCCACAAACATTAGCATGCAGAGGCGGTCCAAATCGACGTCCGATCATATTCAAGTTATCTCCATTTTTTTTCATAATTTTATTTATCTTCCTCTCACAAGGTCGGGAAAGTGGGATTAGATAAGCCAGCGCTCGAGAGGTGAGCACTCTGGCCATTTAAAAATTGGCTGGGCAGCCCCGTCGGCATTCCCCGGTAGGGGCGCCTCAGGCAGCAAGCAATAAACTTACTCCTCCCCAAAGAGGAGAGGCAAAGTCTGGGAGGGTGGATCACCTAGAATTTTTTTCATAATATTTCTCAGTAATAGGACTTATTCATGAATCTTTGGGGCAAAAATCAAAGAGTTGACTCCGAACATGACTAGACCTTTGAACGCCAATGATATCGGGACAAATTGTCTATACATTCCTGAATTATATAATAGAACTACCAACATACCCGTCCCAGGATGGGTAAAATGAATTCCCTGAACAGAACAGTTTTGCACCACTTTTATGTCTCCTTACAAAAATTAAAATCAACATATAATTCGGTGCTTGTTCACTGTTTCGGCCAGACGGAAAAATTATTTATGTGTGAAAACAATATAATGTACTTACTCAGTGGTATTTTATTGTTCAATGTTGAAAAAATTAGGAAAAATTATCCAGTAGAACTTTAATTACAAATATTTTTACATTTTCTGTATCATACAAGTCACTTCGATGACTATGCCTTCATTTGCTACTGTTGGACAGAAGACAAGGGCAGGTAATCAACAAGCTAGGCGGTCTCTTCCACAAAATTGCGGAAAGATACCCAGTTTCAATTTAATTACTTTAATTTTATTTACTTTCACATTAAATATACTCATTAAATTTTGTAAATTATGTTTTTTATCAATGTACTTGTTTTTTATTTTTTTTGTTTTTAAATGAGTATTACCTGCCCTTGCAAATTACCTGCCCTTGACTTCTGTCCAACGGTAGCAAATGGAGGCATAGTCATCGAAGTGACTTGTACGATACAGAAAAATGGAAAAATATTTGTAATTACAGTTCTAGCGGATAATTTTTCCTCATTTTTTCAACGTTGAACAATAAAATACCACTGAGTAAGTACATTATATTGTTTTCACACATAAATAATTTTTCCGTCTGGCCAAAACAGTGAACAAGCACCTATAATTCTACTAAATCTTATGTCTAGAATCCTTATTTTAATTTTGATCAAACTTCATTACGTCTCATTCTTCAAATATTGATAGATTACGGTAATATTGTCGGACTTTTGAAGCATTGCAGATACTTGAATTATATTTTAAAACGGTTGAAAGCCGAACAAACAATGAATAATTTATTTAAAAACAAAAAAAAAATCACATTGTTTATTGATAGATTATTTTAATTGTCGGCATATATTTTGTAAATAGTCTGAAAATAATAGATTTTATGTAGTCGAGATGATTTTAACAGTCACCCATGTTGGTCAAAATGTTGAGTACTTGCGTGCTGTCTCTGTTGTGGAAAGGGAGGCGCTGACTATTCTAAACATCTGTAACGGGCCACGTCGGGTTATATGACAAATTCGTTTTTCACAGTCGGTGGTATATGGACATCCGGGACAGCAAAGCGAGTTGCGGACGGTTATGTAAATAGGTCGTTTTTTGTTCAATATAAGCTGACATAGTATAGGGTGGCCAAGAAGTAACTATTTTTATTTTATTTTTTTTACATTAAAGGTCACCACTTATCAAGGCCTAAAGGCCACTCGAGGATAAGGGTTAAAGAGTTTGACTGGTGAGACAACATCACAATCACTGGCACGATAGTTGTAGCAGAGCAGAAATTGATTATTTACGGTGACAGTTCAACAAGAACTTGTTTACATTGGATTTGAAGACAACCATATTGTAGTCGTCAGGGAAACAGACTCGCGGCACTTTGTTCCACAGAGGGGGAGTTCTCAGAAAGAAGCTCTGCCCATGGAAGTTTTGTTTCATCTTGGGTATGCAGAGGGAGAAAGGGAAATCCTTGACAGTGGGGGGGGGGGGTCATAGATTTGAGCTCAGTTGGGCACCTGCCATGAAAATAATGGTCGAGCAAAGAAAGACTAGCAACATCTCTTCTGTGAGAGAAAGGACACTCTGAGCTGCTCCTCCCCACATGTGGCAGCAGTACTCCATCT
The DNA here is from genome assembly GCA_963556195.1 of Sepiola atlantica. Taxonomy (NCBI): domain Eukaryota; kingdom Metazoa; phylum Mollusca; class Cephalopoda; order Sepiida; family Sepiolidae; genus Sepiola; species Sepiola atlantica. Next base: position 62,825,299 of record OY744547.1, read on the forward strand.
TAGGACGTATCTGACTCTCGCACAGGGAGAGGATGGTGTCGGGCATGAGATACCTTCTGGAGCGGTAAAATGATCCAACCATTTTTCCAGCGTTCCCTGTATTTATTTTATCCATATATTATCCTTTTGTCCGAGACTTGTGTGCTTTCTTCTGTGTGTTTTATTTCAGCATCTTACCAACTTTGGTAAGTGACAATTTAATCATTCTCTGATAGAATAACTTCACGAGATTATAAACTCTCGTGCTGTTTATCCAAGGGGAGATAATTCTGCCCCAACATATGTAAGGTCCTCAATAAACGGCATTTATATCCAATAGTTAAAGAATGGATCCATTAATTAAAAATTGAATAAAATGTGTATTTTTAAATAAAGATGCTCTTGCCCTTTTTCATGTACAAACATGTTTCTGTAACAAGATTGCTTACGAAAAATACTCTGGACAAGAATTGGGTTAAGCTTGGAATTCGGATATGTTGTGACAATATTGTAAGTGTCGGTCAATTTGAAAAATACACATACTTCATTTTGGGGTTATTTAGAGTATCTACGAAAACAAAGAATTGGATAGATATTAGCTTGGGAACCAGAAAATGGAAAAGCGGATTTTATTACAGGATGTCTTCAGCGCATGTTCCCAGTCGGAGGAAGGAGGCTCGGAGCCCTCTATGGTACATGAAATAAAAGAGTTTGAGAAAACATTATGACATCAAATAAAGTAAGCGATGGAAATTCCTTTTGTGTTTTTCTAGTCTTCAATTGCAAAACAGTCGGTGAGGGAAAGATGCTTCCAGAAATGCTCGGAGAATCCCCAAATCGAAGGACAGGTAAGTGTTTCTTTTTAGTCTTATGTAAGATTTCCTCCCCTCCCCCAGCAAAGAAAGGGGAGTAACTACATTACATTTCCAGCTTGATTGTCCAAGAAACAAGACCGCATCATCGCCAAAGTGACCAGTATCCATGCCCCCTCCCCATAGCCTATGGTTACAACATTTTCTTCATCTTCTGTGAAACACGTGTACATATAAAAATAATCACATAAAAAATTATCAAAATTATTTTCGTTTTTCTCTTTCCTACAGAAAAACTCTCATACATCTATCTGAAAAATACTTTCTTCTCTCTACAGAAAAAAACAAACTCTTTTTAAACTTCTCTCCAAATAAATTTTTTATTCCTTGTACTACAAAAAAAAAAAAACACTTTGATACATCTCTACAAAAAAAGAAAGAAAAGAAAGTCAGATCTTAGTTGAAACAAAATGTGATATTTCGGGGAATTTTAAAACAAGTTCTCGTAGCTATTTTTATACTAACTGTGAATTAATCAACTTTTGTTTCCCTTAGGATTTTTTCTATATACTTTAATAACACAAAATACATGCTAAAATATATAGATTAGTTCTGGGAGTTATGTTTGAAAAAAAATAATATGTTTCAATTGTTCTAATTAGCCGTACTTTATAATTAATTAAACCCTGAAATGTGACAGATTATCTTTGGAAGTCATTTCCTTAGTTGAGGCCAGATTGTTTAGAAAGCGGATGCCCTTTCTGATGCCAACATAGTGAGGTGATGAAAACCAGTGCTTTTATCGAAACACTATCTTTAAGTGAATGCCTACCAAGGCTAAAGAGCGCTTCACCTGCTTTCGTGTGTACCCAAGAAAATATTTATTCAACATAGTGACGCCTGTGATAGAAAAAAAATGTCCGTAAGTGCGTCATAAAAACATAAAATTGGAATATCCAGTATTTTAATTTTACATGTTTAAGATCAACGAAAGCCATAAAAACTTGTAGGGTCAAATAGGGGGTTTAGAAGAGTCCATTTAGTAGGAAAAAAGGGGAGTTACCATTAGCTAAATTACAAGAACAAACTTTTCTACATCGGTTTTATTCATACATCGCTTCACCAACAAACAGCAAAGGACCACGAACAGGTTTAAGTTACAGGTTAAGAAGAAATCTCAAAGCTGTCGGAAGTCGGGTAACCGCATGTACATTTGGCCTGGTCAGATTATAAATCCACTGTCCTGGCCATGTCACACGATGCGCTAGGCTTGGCGTCTTCGCTCCGACCGGTGAAAAGCGTGGAAAAAAAGTGTACAAACAGTTCAGTGGAAGTAGCTCTCACGAAAAGCGTTCTGATTAGATAATGTATCAATGATGCTGCACGCGACCGTAAGCTTAAGTAAAAAAAATAGTTTGGCAACGTATAACTGCTATAGTTATACATTGACAAACTTTTTTTTGCGTAAGTTTATGGTCCCATGCGTAGTGAGTTATACATTATCTAATCAGAACACAGTTGACTGCTATTCAGAGACCAGGGTGTTTCTTTCACAAGATGACTCTACTAAACACTTCACAAAAATATGCAGTTTCTTATTATAAACTAGTAAGATCTGTGATCTGTAAGACCATATTGGTCCCCCCCCCCCGACAATCGTTGACCCCAACGCTCATGTGTTGTGGTTTTTTGTTCGCCTTCATCTTTCATTCTGGCCGTGTCGTCTGACGATCGCTGAAGACACAAACATTGGTTTACTAGTATACAAAAAAAACAAAAGCACTGGTTTACGAGTATACAAAAACAAAACAATGCAAACTCACAAGAAAAAACACAAACTCCGATACATTGTGTGTGAATAGATACCCTCACATCTTAGTTAAGTTTCAGCAACCCTAACCCTAATCTAATATCAGCAAAAACATTGCAAAAACCTGAATTTAGCTCAAAACTAAACGAAATAAAGTCAGCTTAGACTGGATTGTAAATGTACAATAATGTACGTAGGGGAACATTTCTTGAGCAATTCATTGAGTTCTTCAATAAAGTAAAACGTTTTCTAAATATAAAAGATGTAAATGATTTTTCCGAGTTTGATGACGTTGCCCGGCTCAGTGGGTAGGCTTTACCGTTCTTCATTGATCTGATTTATTAATACTTTTAAATGAATTAAATATTAGGATACTAGGTTTATGGTCAAAATATAGATACTATGTTTGGGATTATCATCGGAAGGCGTACAAATTCAAAACGAGCGAACAGTCACGTGTGCTTCCTTCTTTCTCTTTCAACAACAAAGTGATTTTAGTAGTCATCTTCATCGTTTTCATCATCTTCATCGTTTTCATCATCTTCATCATTTTCATCGTCTTCATCATTTTCATCATCTTCATAATCTTCATCATCTTCATCATTTTCATCGTCTTCATCATCTTCGTCGTCTTCATCGTCTTCATCATTTTCGTCATCTTCATCATCTTCATCGTCTTCATCGTCTTCATCGTCTTCATGGTGTTATAGTTTTACTTACCGATGAGTGTATAAATGTAGAACCATATGCTGGATCTCTCAACGACTGCCGATCACAACGCTGTGTGTCATATCGTCTTTCGCTCTGCCGACCGCCGAGGACACGGGCATTGGTTTACAAGTATACAAAAACAAAACAACGCAAACTCACAAGAGAGAACACAAACTCCGATACATTGTGTATAAATCAGTTGTGCTCTGAGATGTGTGTGTGTGTGTGTGTGTGTGTGTGATACTGTCAGTGCAGAAAAGGACCCCCAAACGTTGTATGTTGATAGCTGTGTGGTCGTGTCGGGCCCCCAGTGATTTACTTCCTTGTTCAATGCTGAGTCGTTGAATTTCAAACTCCCTCGGGGATCTCCGAGCTGCCAATTGCTGTAAACTGCCTCAAACAACTCTGACTTCCAAATATATTAACTTTGACCGGAAATCCTAAAACGTCTGGTCTTCGTCCCAGAGTGACTGATAAGCGGAAATCACTCGCCCTCTCGGCAACTCCTAGCTGACCACCTGGAAATTGACCACCAACTGTGAGGCTCCATTCTGTCTCAAGAGTTCATCAGATTTTGGTGCTAATATTAGGAGATAAGTGATATGTTTTGTTTAGTAAATTAAATTATAATAATATAATTAAATATAATATAATAATATATTATGATATATTATATATATTATATAAATTATATAAATAATTATTAATATATAAAATATATATAATAGGCATATTAAATATATATAATTTATATAAAATTATAGATAAAATTATAGATAAATTTATAAATATATATAATTTATATAAATATATATATATATTAAATATATATAATAATTTTTAATATATAAAATTATATAAATAATTATATAATATATTATATATGATATATTATGTAATATATATATAATGATATAAGTGTATAAATATAATTATATAAAAAGTAAATTATTATTGTTACAATTTAGAATTTAAATACTGTGTTGGCAAATATGTTGTCGTCTGCTATCTTTGAATCATTGAATATCGTTGGCGTCTGTGTGTCTGCATTCTTTAAATTCACTGAAAAGTTGTTTAAATGTTGGTGAATGTGTACGAGTATAGTACCTAAATGCGTCGGCTGTAAACCGGAGATCACGTGATATTAATCGCACCGTTTTTACGTCCCGTCCAAAAACATACCGGCCGGTTCGTTTTTTTTTAAATTGAAACGTTGAATTTGAAATACAAAAAAAAAAATAATTAATTTATTAAAGGAAATAAACAGAAAGTCTTTTAAAACGAAAAATGTAACAAATGTGATTTTTTCTTTCTTTTGAGTTTAAAAATTGAATAAATGTATTTACAAAAATAGAAAGAATATATATATATATATATATATATATATATATATATATATATATATATATATATATATATAATTTTAACAATTAATTTATTAACGAAAATATACAGAATGGGGGTGCTCTTCCAAATACCGCTTCTCTGACATTAACCTATGTTTCCCTGTTGCCCGGTCCTTTTTTTTTGTAAAGGACGTAAAAACGGTGCGATTAATATCACGTGATATCCGCTTTACTGCTGACGCACTTGGGTACTATACTCGTACATATTCACCTTATTTTTAATTTTTTTTTTCCGAAAAAAAATGTTTCTATGGTTTTTCTCTCAGCAAATCTTTTTAAGTGAAAAAGTTTTTTGATTTTTTTTTTTTTAGAAGAAAAAAGGTTTCGTAATTTTCTTTAGTGATTAACTTTTGGTTAATTCCTATTTCAGTCACCCAAATTATTAAGAGTGAAATGGGTAAAAATAAAAAGTTTAGTTTTTTTAGTTTTCGAATGCAATTATTTGTATTTTTGTTCTTGAGTGAAATACTTATTCGTTGAGGTTTTTCTCAGAAAGTTTGCGTTGTTTAATTAAAGTCGGATGTCACCGATTTTATAGGGAGCTAATCTTCGCATAAACTATTAGACTATCGCCTATAATAATCTACAACAAAGGGATCGCCAAAGAAAGGAAAACAGGGCCCTTCTATAAACAACAAATTATATACAGGGTGGGCAAAAATAAGGGTCCTATTTTTTAAAATTCATAACTTTTTTATTTATTGATTTTTTTATTTTTTATTTTTAGAATAAGTAAAGGACCCCTTCCGAAGCAAGCATGAGCCGTATTAGCCCTAAGGAACGTACCCTCATTTAGAAAACATTATTTTTGCTTAAAAAACTCAAAACAGTGTAAAAAACAATACTTTAGTTTTTGTAAGTTTTAAGAAGTGTTTTTCGGCTAAAATTTGTTTTGTTTATTTCAAAAAATCTCGGAAGGGTCAGTCTACACACACATAAAGTTTGGTGAGTTTAACTTTTATTTTGTGGAAGTTATTCAAATTCAAGTTATTCAAATTTAAAGATAGGACCCTTATTTTGGCCCACCCTGTAGTTAAGTGACTTACACCGTTGGGTGTAGGTTGACAGAAGTTTAGACAGTGAAGAAAGGAATAGAAAACGTAGTGCAGGTCGGCTGCCGAAGTATTTTCTTGGGACAGTATATCTTCAAGTGAAGATAGCCTTGCTTGGTGTTTAGGCAGAAGAGAGTGTCGACGTTTTTCGTCGTGGGTGCCTGGAAGCTCTCTGCTTGCTTTGGAAATTTCTAAAGATTTGGATGTAGTCCTTCAAGGATCTGGTCGAAATTAATATGTCCAGGAGTCTGATTGGTCATAATGTGACCAAACAATCTCACTAGGGCTGCTCTCCGCAAGAGGAAAGAAATGCTAGTGTTACTTCGTAATATCATTATCTATTATTAAGCAGATGTATTATGTCTGCTCGGTACATAATTAATTTGGTCGCAGTTGTCTCCCTTCGACCATCTTGCATTATCCTCAGACGCTTTTTTTAGCAGGCTTTTCTTTTTGAACTGTTTGTCAATTTGTCGGTATTTGTACGTAAAATAAAATGTATGCGCATATTAAAAATGGAGATTCTTATATTTACTACAAAAATGTTTGGTACGTTTTCAGATTAAGACCCGAACTAACTTTGACCCGAATTCTAACCCTAACGACGGGGTCAAAGTTAGCTCGGGTCCTAATCTGGAGAAGCACCATTTTTTTTGCTCGTTCGGTCACCCATTGAGCTCGGGTTTGATTGTTTGAATTAGGAAAAGTTAGTTTTCAAAACCAGTTAAATATAAAAAGTTTCGTTTTTACAATCTTTTCCCTAATTTCTCGAGTTTATGTAATAAAGTATATGTAGCGGCAAAGTTTATCCTTCGGTGCCTAAAATGAAAGTGCTTAAACTCGTTTCTGCGCACACGGCTTTGCGCACGCATCAACCTGAATTAATAAAAACAAATAATAATATTTTGAACCAATCGGCGGATTTTCTGAATTTATAGAAATTGCCCTTTTGGGGCCACCTCGACCGCATATAAGACCAGATTTTTCCTTCAATAAACACTTGAAATAAAAATTCCAGGACAGTGCTAACATCGTTTTCTCTCGCCCCATTTCTTGCTACAATTCTCAACTCACTCAAACACACTGTCGTACGCATACGCACACTAAAGACGACACACACACACCTTGAACCTCCTTTCAATGTCGTCTGCTGATTTACGCTGATCGAAAACAAATATATAAAGTTAACCATTTTAATACTTCATACATTTCTCACTGAACTTTCTAATCTGAAAACAAATGATTATTGAGTCTATTTAATAACTTTCAATGAAATGTAATTCATGTAATGGAGTGAGGAAGTTTTGGTTACGATTTTTCAGATCCGTGGATAATTCACGGCTCTTAAATTATTGACCCAGGCTTCCTCGATATCTCAACTAATGAATCCCCCCTTGTTTTGCAAGATCACTCAAAATACTGAACAATTATTCTTCCATTTTAAACATATATAAAATATCTTTTTTGTAAATTTATGCTTTTAAATTCATTATTTCGTTTGTTTTTATCAAACATTTCTCTCGCTTTCTCACACACTTGAATATTACTTTAAACTGTTTTTTTTTAAATGTTTCTATAAAATTGGTCATCCCCCCCCCCCTAAAAAAAACAGACAGGAACCCCTAAACAGGGTCCCTCCAAAATCATTTTAATACTATACTTTGTTTTTGTGGGGGGGGGGGGGTATTCAATGGAGGGGTGTTAATCTACAAATATACACCTAAAAAAATACACCGTAAATAAATCAATGTTTTTATTATTATATCATTTATTTACCACAAAAATAGAAAACAAATTCCTATTCGCTGTCTAGGAGACATTTTTAAAATTTACACCGCTCGCAAAGTGCTCACGACAAATCACATTGACATCACAGTCGGCAGGCATCTTGAGTAAAAAATAAAAAAAACTTTTACCATATATTTTTTTAATAACACTAGCAAAAGTATACGATCAGAGCTCGCATATTTTTGCTAGTATGTTACTACCGCCCCTAATGAGATGGTAATGCCCGGGAAGATGGTACCATGACCACAGAACAGATATTACATTACTCCCTTCCTAAAAAAAAGGGGGGGGGGTAATGCATGTGAAGATTGTATCATGATGAACGAACATGTACTACACTACCACCTCTATAGGAGGAGGTAATACCTGGGAGTATGGTCTCATGAAACCAGAACAGATGCTACACTACTTTCAAAGGAGCAGATAATGCCTGTGGAGTGGTCTCATGAAAACAGAACAGATGCTACGCCCCCCCCCCCCCCCCATGGAAGCGGGGTAATATCTGGGAGGGTGGTCTCATGAAAACAGAACAGATGCTACGCCTCTCCCCAATGGAAGCGAGGTAATGCCTGGGAGGGTGGTCTCATGACATCAGAACGGATACTACTTCCCCCGAATTGATAGTACATTAGTGTGAAATAGTATAGTAAATTCAGCATTAAAAGATAGTGCAATTGTACATTAATAGAAGTAATAGTATAGTTTCGGATTCAGACAGACAGATACCAAAATCTCCATTAGTAATAGAGTACTTCATAATATCATTATCGAATGCAGAACGTATGTGTATTCTGTTTGATCGCTCAGAAACATAATTAATTTAGTTGCTGTTATCTCCCCTTGACCATCCTGTCTTGCATTTATTCTGGGACGCTTCTTGAGCAGGCTTTCGGTTTGTGACTGTTTGCCAAACCATTCGATAAAATAAAATGTTCTTTCTTTTTGTTTCATTTTACTTCAGAAATCAAAGGGCCCCTTCCTGGGACTAACACTTGATCTCTATATGAGATACATAGATATTCGAATATTCCATTAAAGTTCTCCTTTACTTGTCAAACGTTGAGTTAGTAAAGAAGTTAAGCACATTAATCCCCCCCCCCCAATTAATTCAGTTCTCAATTAGATTTGGTGACGACAAGCCGTCCTATCCTGTTCTCGTCCTTCACCAGAAGCGGACAGACAAGATGGAATCCCAGAATACCACATTCTGTTTTTGACAAAAGCCAGCCTGTTGAACAAAACAGGGTTCCTTCTCGCCTGGCCGCTTCTGGCGAAGGACGAGAATGAGATAGGATGTCTTGTTGTCACCAAATCTAATCGGAAACTGAATCATCTTTGACACCGACTCTATGATCACAAACTCAAGTGTGCGCAGAGGTGTCCTCTCACCTATGCAGTTATATAAGTCTAGGAATCATCGTGCATGTGCCAAGTCTAACCACAACTTAACATAATGCAAGATATTGCGCGTACAGGCAAACAAAATAGATCTGTCATGCAACTGCTACATTACACCCTGCTTAGGCTTTTAGCCGATGAAAACAAGAGATACTTTATTGGTTGTAGCAGCACATGAGAATACATTTGAATTAACATGTCAATTGCAACAATCGTATAGCAGTTCAGCTGGGGAATACCCCAAATCTTCTTTAATAGCAGAGCGACAGCCAAGAAGAACAACGGGTGGGCACATACTCAATCCAACGTTATGGATCAGGGGCTGCACGTAATGATGTTTTTAATTGTCGATGAAAACGGCTCAATCCTTCCATTGGAACCTGGGTTATAAGTAGTAGCCCTATTATGTTTAATACCCAGTATTTTGGATAGCTCTTGGAATAAGCAGTATTAAATTGCCTGCCGCGATCAGATGTAATTGTTGCCGGGCACCATAATGCGAACTCCAGCCCAATATTAGGGCACGTGCTACAGCTTCAGCAGGAATGTTGCTCAGTGGGATGGCTTCAGTCCATCGTGAAAAACGATGAACACAAGTCAGGAGTAAGGTACGTAGGAGTAGCCTTGGCTGACCAGCTAGGGTCAAACCGAGCCAATGTGTATGTTTGAATCTTGCATTAGGTGTGCTGAACGTTCCTAGTGAGACACGTACATGTCTGTGCACCTTCGACCTCTGACAGGGTTGACAGGGAAAGCTAGTAATTAGTTGAAGCTGGGTGGCCTTGAAGGCAGGATGGCCCATCTGGGTCTTTTAACTAAAGGTTTATGCCAGACTTATCTTTTTTCTGGTTGGGCAAGAAGGTCTCATTCTGCAACTCTGCCATTCAACCGGGGAACACAGGTGTTGTTTGTAACATTCAACAAATAAATTTGTTACTTGCTCATAAACTGGGTTGTGATTCTTCTTGGAATGAGAGTCTTTGTTGCAGCACGGAGACGTGATCGCACAACAACCTTTGGACCGGCACGTGTGGAAACGATTACGGCCAGTGCACGCACAGACAAACATACGCATACATACATGTTCACATCTGATGCAGTGACATCAAATTTTAACATTGTGGGACACAACAGATGCCATGAATTCATATCCAGTGCCTAAGTGACCGGAATCGACTCCAAGATGACAGTACGGTGCATCCCCTCAAACAAAGCAAAACAGGAGAGGAATAGCTTGAACGTCATTGAAGAGAATGGGGTAGATCGATACAGTTCAATTTTATTCTGCCATCTTTGTTTCATACTTTCTTGTGCCGTTTAGGGTTCATGTTTTTGGTTTAATGTAAGCCTCTTAGTAAATTGTTGTTTAGAAAAGAGAACGCATTGTATAATTAAAAGAAAATATTTACGTGTGTGTGTGTGTGTGTGTGTTACAATTTTATTTCATAAATCAAAAAGAAAGGAAAGACGTGATATATGTAGAAACGGAGACAGAGAAAGAAAGAAAATCTTTGAACGCCCGTTGTTTGAAAATAAAAAGAGAAGTAGAGAGAAAAAGAAAGAACAGAATAGACAAAAAGGAAGAAAAAAAGCGAACCCGCTGTCTTGTCGTAGTTAAAATAAAATTTGTCTTCAATAATGCGTGGCAATTTTATTTTATAAATCAAAAGAAAAGGCAATAATTTTTATAGAAAAAGGAGAGAAGGAAAAAGGGAATAGAAAAAAAAAAGATAAAAAACATAGATAAAAATAGAGAGAGATAGTACCATTCGGTATATGGGCATATATATATATATATATGAGAAAGAGAGAGAGAGAGAGAGAGAGATACATAGGGGAGAAAAGAAAAGAAAAAAGGAATATGTAGTAGTTCACTTGTTTTGAGTTGTGTATGTGTGGCAATTTTATTTTATAGAAAAAAAAAGAAAAGAATTCCTTTAGAGAAAAAAAGAAAATCTTATTTGCTTTGCAAAGAGGAGAGAGGGGGAGAAGGACGAAAAGAGAAAAGATCTTTAAAGAGACTCTGTGGACGATAATACCATGGGGCTGCTTTCCAGCTGACTACAACATGGTCGTTTTCAAGTCCAATGTAAAAAAATTCTTGTTGAGTTGTCCACCTGAATAATCAAATTCTGACTATTTCACTCATCATTTCCAATCTTCTGATTAACCTTTATCCTCGAGTGGCCTTTGGCCTTTGATAAGTGGTGACACTTTAATTAAAAAAAAAAAAGACACCTTCAGCTGCGGCTTTGGTTCAAGGCACTGCTGCGCTACTTGTGCAATTCTGTAATTGTGTTAGATACGGGTAGCATTTGGGAGGGAGTAATCCTGTATGTATTATTGGTTGTTTGATAAAAGATAACGAAAGTCGATTTTATATGAATTGTTTTTATTTTAGTTTAGAAAACATATGTACAAATATACATATATGAAAGTAGAATGTCTATACTTCGGTTGTATAGTCAAACTAAGCTCAATGGATATTAGACGTTCCAAAGTTACTAATATTTGATTCCAGAGCAATTATAAATTGAGATACTTTCCAACAAAAACAAGGTCTCGTATCCAACAAAATTATTCACCGCATGTATTGAAAGAAAAAATGTATGTTTTTATTGAAATTATTCCAAAGTCTGTTTTTTTTTCTGTAAATCTGAAGATTCATTTGTCTATAGGATTCAGACTTTGTTATTACTCATGCTCCGATTGTATTGGCCATGATGAAACAGCTGTTATTTTTTAAATAAAAGCCAATTTTGCTGGATACGAGTACTTTTTTTGTTGGAAAATATCTGAAAGTATATATACAAGTTGCGGAAAATATTTGTTTATAAGATTACTGTCTGGGAAAAAATAGTACAATAGTTTCATTTTTTGAGATTTATTCATCAAACTTCGGTCAGTTTGTCTTCATGACTTGTTCTGTCAATTTGATAACCTCGGAACCATACAGACCTTTGTTAACGTCAGCTGACTTAGCTCATCCTTCGTTTTGCAGCTGGATTTGTTGATGTCTTCGTCCACTGCACCCCACACAAAGAAGTCAAAGGGGTTGCAGTTGGGTAGGCTGGGAAGCCAGATGTCAGGTGAAGTGTGGTCAACAAAAGTTCCCTGACAGCCAAATGGTATGGCAGGGTGCTAGTATACCAGCTGGTATTTTTCAAATTCAATTCAAATTTATTGGAAAATAAAATAGCAAAGTGCAACAGGCCATGTATAAGGAACGTTAAAAGATGTGTATGCCGAAATACCGTCTGAATGTTTGTCCAAGTTGACTTTATACCTGGATATGGCAGGCATCATCACTACCTCTGGTACGCTGTTCCACAGATCACAAACACAGACAGAGAATGATGTCTTCATTCTAATGAAACGAAAGCGACTATGGTACATCTTTGGTCGAGTCCTGTGGCGACCACAACTTGGCGCTGGGGTGAAAAACTCTTCGAAAGATATATTTAAATTCTGGTTGATGTTGTTTTACTCCAAAATTGTGTCCCCACGCATCCTTCGTTGCTCAAGTGAGAGGTCATTATCAAAAACCAGCGGCCATGATGCATCAAGCACTACCTTGAACTGTTTTTTTGTCTGCAGGCTGACTACAGATTCTGATAGCATGTTCCATGGTGCAGCGAATAGAACCGAAAAAGATGCCTTCCGATAATTAAGCCAAATGGTATGGCAGAATGCTGTGACTGGCTGCTACATGATCCATGGTTTCACTACCTCACTCAGAACACGGATGTAGCCATCGGTGTTTAGCCTGAGGCCCTCCGGAAAAGAGTGGAGTGGCATGAAGTTACCTTCAGCAATAAACTCCAGGGTCAAATAGTCAATCATGCATTTTTCTCTGATGTCAACTCGTAATCGAATTCTCAATCTTTCAACTCTTTTCTTCCCCCTTTTCTATCATCTGACATTGAGGAAGTTTGAAATTTTTTTTTTTTTAAATTTTCTCATCTTTTTGGTTTTGCTGGGGATGGGGCATCCTATCGGATGCCAGACATTCATCCACTATTTCAGAGATCTTTTTAGGATTCTAACCGTCCCTTTAAGCACAATTGTTTGTATCTCTCTTGCACTTGGTTCACCGGGTATATATACCAGGTAGTTTTTGAAATTCTTTTTCATGAGCCCAGTAGCTCCTATGATTACTGGAATGATGTACATTTTCCTAAGATTCCAGTTTCTGTTCATGTCGTACATACCTGGGTATTTAGTAATCTTCTCCCCCTCAGTATTGTCCATAATCAATTATTAAAAAAAAAAAAAAAGAATGGAAATATAGTTTGTTTTGATGAAGACAAGACTGACAATGAAAGTAAAAAAAAATATGCATAAAATTAGCAGTTAAAAATTGTGAACAAATATCGTCCACACCCTATGTATATATAATCAAATAAAATAGGTTAAACTCAATAAATTTTCTTTCAATTGATTCTGGTTCGTCATATTCTTTTTTGTGTGGATCGTTGCAACATGTTTAGAAAAATAAAATGAATTCGATTTAATTCCTTCCAGAAAATACTTTGTGTGGATCGGAATTATTTTCAAATGGCTGCCATCTTATAAACAAAGGGACATAACTCTGTAGTTATCGATACAGAGTTACTTTTCTTTATTGAAACCAAAAAGTAATATTTTTTCAACTAACGGGGGAGTAGTGTTAGAATTTAACAAAATTATATCTTCAATGAAATCATTACAACATTTGTTAAAGATTCAAAGAATGAAGAAATTTCTTCTTTTTAAATAACAAAAATTGTAACTTTTGGATGCATGCCTCTTGGATTCTCGAAATTGGACTCGTGATATGGATCTCTGAGAGTGTGATGTGTCCGGAGTTTTAGATTTGTTAAGGTTGAATATACCAAAGTTTGATGAGCTCCGGACAGTCAGTTGGCTAGGTGGGTTGAGCCATGTTTAGAGGAACGATTCTTGAAAAAAGAAATGTAGAGATCTTGAGGAGGAAGACCGGAGTAAAGTGAGACGACCAAGAAAACTTGGATGCAAGCCATCGACAAAGATCTTCGACAATGGAATTTGAACAGAATCAATCCTCAAGACCGGCAAGCTTGAAAATTAGGATTACAGGCTTCCAGAAAACATTGAATATCTGACCTAGGAACATACAACAATAAAATGGATAGGTATGTCCAAGTATCTCCATAAGAAACTCCGTCCATCTGTCGATTGGTTCGAAATACCATTTTTATCGTTAATTGAAAGAAGACATCTTCAGATTATCTGTTCTTGTTGACTTCGGATCTAATAATTTATTTTATTTTCATTCCTGCTGAGCTGAATTTTCTAATTGACCGAACGCTTCTCCTTCGTTTAAATATTTAGTGGGATCGTCAAGCGGAACCCAAATCCTCTCTCTCGATACCTTTCCAATTTGTCTGAGATGTTCGTGTATTGTTGAAGGCGAAGCATTGTACCGTTTTGCTAGATCCCGCGTACTTTGACACGGATCCTCTTCGATACATGCCTTTAGCAGGTTATTGTCCAAAACACTGGGCCTTCCAGAGCGAGGTTTGTCGGTAAGATCAAAGTCGGTCTTTTTAAATTTGTTAAACCATCGCTGGCATTTACGCACAGTTATTGACCCGGGGTAGACAGCGCAAATATTCCTCGTCGTCCTTGCGGCGTTATTGCCTCGATGAAATTCATACAGCATGCAGTGCCGGATATGGCACTCGTTAAAATCTTTGCGACCCATTGGCTTGCCAGCTTAAATATAAACGGAAATTGTGTTTAGAGGTGTGGGCTTAGTCAAGTGCCATTTGTTGGAGCGCGTTGCGGATTTTTGTGGAGAAGTTTCAAACAAAGGAGTGAAAAATCAAGGTGATAGTGTATAGCTGGAAACAGGAAGACTGAGAGAAGCAGCAGTTGTAGAAATAAGGTCAACGAGACAAGAAAAAAAGATGAGAGAATGGCGCATGTAACAATAGATAAATCTATGACTCCTTTGCCGAACAAATTTTAGAACAAATGGCATATGGTGAACTACGAAAATATAAAACCGTGTTTATATATAATCTTATTCATTATGCTCACTCGCGCATTTATTCCATCGGGACAGATAGAAACAACTCTACCCAAGTACGGATAAAAATAACAATTTGTATTCAATTAATTGTTTACAAAGATATCCTTTACAATTCCTATCAAATCTATTGCGATCGTTGACACACTAATACCGTTTGGAAAGGTATGAACCCCCAATTCCCCCCTCCCAACTACGGGTAAAATAACAACTTGTGTTCAATTAATCATATTAATCAATGAATAGTTTACGATAAGTATTGCGTTAAATAATCCAAAAAGAGTTGATATGCCGTAAAACAGAAACATGAAATTAATCAATGAATTGTTAACGATGCTGGTCTGCAACGGCTTCGGCGTAATGATCGAACTACGATCAAGCTGCAAACTGGAAAAAAAGATCCCGTCAGCCGTGCTTCAACAGGAAGTTGGTATCGGTAAGATTACGGATGTCTTAGACATTAAGCATCTCAGGTTGTTCGGCCATGTACAGTGTGCCATCTCTTGCATCGACTCGATAACGCTTCTGGATATCCGGCCACTAGGGAGTGTGGTAGATCAAGGAAGACATTTAGCTAGAGTGGAAAGGAATTATGTGACTGATGCAACTTGATTGATGTCAACCCTTTGGACTCAACTGGATGGAGGGCAGGAGTGAGATGTTGACTAGTGCTGTCCACCCCGGAGATTTTCTTCTCTGCACCCTCTTTCTCGTGATCTTCTCAGTCTCTTCTATAAGTACTATTATGTGTTCTTCAGAATTGTCTGATTTATTCCCTGCTTCCTTTGTTCCAGCTTGCTGGTCTAGTGGTCTTCATCAATAAGCTGTTCAGGTACCTCGTTCTAATACATCTTCCTATTTCAGTAGCTTCTTTCCAAGAACTGCATGCTTGTAGAACCATCTTCCTGCTGACTGTTTTCCTCCTACTTATAACCTTAATCCTTTCAAGACTAAGGTCATTAGGCATCTCCTGTCTTTGCGTTAATCATCTTCAATTGGCTTTATGCCTTGTCTGGAGCGTCTTCTATAAAAAAAAATTTTTTAAACTCTAAATACTAAAATCAGATGATGATGATGATGATGATGATGAAGAATTTTGGTATTAAATAACTAAATAAAAGGGTTGATATGCCATAAAAATGAAGCAAAAACTGTATTGTTTGCCATAGGTATTGTGTTGCCTTTCAAAAATACCAAAAGGGTTGATATGCCGTAAAACAAATCAAAACAAGCAATAGTTTATAATAAGTTTAACTCATTAAATAACCCCAAAAAGGGTTGATATGCCTTAAAATAGACACACCAAACCAGTAGTCGATGAATCATTTACAAAAGGTATTGTATTTCAGCATGAAATAACCCCCCTCAAAAAAGGGTTGATATGCTGTTTGAAATAGGTAAAAAACCAAGCTATTTCCTTTTTCATTGAACCGTTAATTGCAAATAGTTTTCACAGGTGTCAGTTGAAAGGGGATTTGATCAAATCTGTTGTTTGTCTTCTTAGAAATCCACAGCTTGGAACTCT
The DNA here is from genome assembly GCA_963556195.1 of Sepiola atlantica. NCBI lineage: Eukaryota > Metazoa > Mollusca > Cephalopoda > Sepiida > Sepiolidae > Sepiola > Sepiola atlantica. The sequence goes on from OY744547.1 coordinate 62,841,832, forward strand.
TCCGATTTCTGTAAAAAAAAAATAGAAATAAACCCATTATTCAAGAAATGATAAATAGCTGCTTCTATGCTGTCATAATGCAAAGAAAATAAAAACAAGTAAAGCTTGAGTTGTCTCCCCTTGTGATCACTACTCCTTGAATAATTTAAACAAGCCAAGCATTAATCACAACTTTTGAGGGGGGGGGAGGCATTTTTTTTGTCCAAATTTATCCCTCCATTTAACAACTCGTACATTGGGACGGATGTATTCCTTAATTTAGAATCCATATTTTTCTATGCCATTGACTTTTTTCTTTTACTCCTATTGCTTCTCTCAACCTTCCTGTTTCCCGCCATACACTGTGACCTAAATCTTTTGGATGTTTCTTTAATGGTCATCACTCCTGCGTTAGATATGCGCATATCTACCCAGGCATGGGTCTTCTTCGCCGCTGAGTACTGCTTCCCAGCTTGGTGCAGGAGCTCCCACACTAAGAAGCTGGACGTAACGCTCAACACCGCCTTACGCACAGTCTCTGGCTGCTTGCGCGCCACACCAATCAACCAACTACCGATACTCGCCGGCATCACATCACCAACCCTGCGGCGTTAAGCGGATGTCCTTGCACTGTCAAGAATCGATGAGAACCACCTTCTCCACAAGCTCGCCACAGAGACCCCTCCACGAGCTCGCCTGAAGTCACGACGCCCATTCTCGGAGCATGCCCACCAGCTCCTGCTTTCAACACCCGCTGACGTCACAAAACGAGTCTGGCTGAAACATCGCTGGACGGAGGAATGGCAGGCAGCAGATAAAATCAAGGTTGCACAGATTTGTGGAGGACCCGGATAACCTACCAAGCATGGACCTCCCTCGCCGGCAGTGGATAATGCTTAACCGCCTCAGGACAGGTGTCGGCCGTTTCGCCGCAACCATGAAAGGATGGGGACTCAGGGACTCGGCTGTCTGCGACTGTGGTCACTCTGAACAGACAGTAGACCACATCATCGAGTCATGCCTTAAATATCGACCACCCAACGGTGAAGCCGGCATAGCTATGCTAGACAACAAAACATTAGGATGGCTTTTCTCAACCGAGCTGGTGATCTAACAGTGAGATGCTGTGAAGCAAACGAAAGAAGACTTCTTCGTTTGCAACTTTGTACGAAATTCCACAACAAACAATTTTAGATATTTTTGAAAGATTTCATCCACTTTTCACCATATGGAAGCATTTTAGCCGAGAGTTTTCCGAAAAATCGGGCTCAGTCAGTTTTTTATGTTTGTCGTTTTAGCGGTGCGTATTGGTTGGAAGAATGTAAGGATGAAGACGGCCAATTCGTAGAGTTAGCCGTGTCTGGACGTATCTGAGTGGAATTGAATATTGAATAAGAAAAGGGTCACCATCTTCCACGGAAAACACCAACATCTCCGCTAAAGTATAAATCAACTTTATTCAAAGTGAATACTAAAATATAAAAAGAGTTGTTCAGCAGGCTGGCTTTTGTCGAAAAACAGAATATGGTATCCTGGAGTTTCATCTCATCTGGCCGCTTCTGGCGAAGGACGAGAATAGGATAGGACGTCTTGTCGTCACAAAATCTTAACGGGAACTGAATTATCTTCTGGCACTAAACTCTGTGACATTAAACTGAAGTTGCGTCCGCGCATGAGTATTTTCCCGCCTATGCAGTTACATAAGTCTTGGCATCACTGTGCATACGTCAAACCGCACCACAACTCAACAAACTTTTTTTTCTTTTTTTTTTTTTTTTACATGGTTCACCCCAAACAAGGCAGGACGCCACTGTAAACGTAAGGGGCTACTGAGAAAAAAGGAAAAGGGGGGGGAAGGATTGGTGGTTCAGCTTAAATTGGGATCTGAGCAGCGAGATGTCTGTTTACATTAGTTTTAAATTTCTGCATGTCAGTACTGTCGGGGAAACAGGGGGCAGGGAGGGAGTTCCAGAGGCCAGCAGCACGAGGAAAGAAGCTATTTGAGTAGAATGCTCTCCGGCATCTGGGGACCTCCACAGTGAATGAATGAACTGCAAGATATTGTGCGTACATACAAACAGAATAGATCTGTCATGCAACTGCTACATCGTCATATAACTTCATGGAAATTTCATGAAAAACTATTGGTCCAATTTTGCGAAAAACCAGAAGATTAACAGAATAACGGATTAAAGGAATAACAAACAAAAAACATTTTTTCCGCCCAATTTTCATTTCGACGTTTCATGTGGACAATGAAACTTGCCAATGTTTTAATGTTATCTATTTTGAGAATTTATTTTTTTAAGAATTGCCATATTACATTTTAGATTAAAGTGCTCAGTGAAAATTACAATTTATATGAATTCATTTTTTAACGGATTCAAATTTTTATTGATATTTTGTAATGCTATGTTTGAAAGTTTTTAAAGTGGTTTCATGGAATTTATTTTAATAGACCCAAACAATTTATTTAGCTTTAACTAGAGGTGGGACGTAATGGGTGAAAATTTCAGATTCATGCGAGTAGTATTTTGTTGTGTTCATTTATACATAAATAACACTAAACAATCAACCATTTTGAAAATTTTGGAAAATTCAGAAGGTGCATATATATATAATTATTAATGACAATATATGTATTAGCATATAGCATCAGATCCTTTTACTTCGTAGTCTCCTTAAAAGATTCAGCTCAATGCTTGTCAATTATTGATAACAGATATATATATATATATATATATATATATATATATATATATATATATCATTTTTTTTTTTCCATATTATGATAGTAGGAAGGTTTTTGAGTAAAGTCTACTATTAATTAGTAAAATAGAAAAGACGTGATAAAAGACTTATCGCCTCGAGAGAAAATAATCTCGGACGATGCGATAGAAAAACAGAATTGTTGACCTGGAGAAACGAAACGAAGCAAAGCAGTGTGTAATTATAATTATATATTATTTTATTTTAAAAATTTAAATTAGGCATAAAAATAATTTAGTGTTAACAAATATTTTTTTAATTAACAATTCTTTTAAACTTTATTGCTTTCTGTGAAGGGTTCGTTTTTCGTTCGGCACATTTCGTTCGATCTAAAACGTGACAGTGGTCGGCCATATTGGATGATTTTGTGCTTATTTACGAATTTCTTCGATAGTTCATAGATTTCAACCGTGATTTTCGCGCGTAATACTACTTGGATTTTAACTCGAAATAATTCCTCGGTTAATATTATTTAACAAAAAACAAGATAATACCATTCCTAATGCTTATACACATAATTTATCGCATTCTGTGTGGAAGCACCGTTAGTAGGATAACCAAGTATCCTCATGTCAGATTATCCTGACAACCCCTTACAGAGAGATCGAAGACACTCCAGGATAGTGTCTGGTAGGTAATTCAAACTCTCCAAATATATATATATATATTATAGGGTTATATAGAGTCACAATTTAATCGAAATAGTTCAAATGACGAAGGGGAAAAAATTAATAATAATAATAATGAAGTAAAATAGAAAAACTACATTTTTAGCTTTTTTGAAACCCAAAATTACCTAACTTTTTAAAATTTCCTTTGATGTGTTCCGCTTACCTAAGAATTTTAATTCCTCAGGTAGATCGCCGAGACCGGGATTTTTTTGTCTTTTCACACTTGCTTAATTTTAGTTATACATAAAGTTAGTAAATAAATAAATAAATACGCTGTATGATTGCGTGTGAGGTTTTCTTTTCGTCGCAATTTTCGCAGTTAAGAAAACAAATGAAGGTGCTATTTAAATAAAATAAAAAATGAACTTCGAAATGACACAAAAAAATGAAGCATTTTGATTGGTCGATCGGCGAAAGCGATACACCGGCTTTTAACATAAAATAACATTACAGTAAATAATAAAATATAATTTTATTTTAATTCAACAAAAATAAATAAATCTTGACATTAACGTCCAATAAAAATATCGGAAACCTTTAAGTTTAATTTTTTTTCTAAAACGACGCCTTCTAGTGAAGTCAGCTGTTTCAACAAGCATGCTTTTGTTGTTGTCGTGAGGTAAACAGTGATCAACTTTTTTTCCAAACTCTAAATAATTAAAAATTGTAGCCAATTTTCTAACACTAATTAAAATAATAGTACAATGATGTCATTCATTTTTATAAATAATGTAATTTTTTTTGACATAGATCAAATCACGGAGTAAGTCTCGTCGTGAACGTTGCGTACTTTTATTTTGGTGTACGCATGCGCGTATTTCTCCTTCCTTTTCCTGTTCAAGATGTCGAAGAGAGGTGAGTAATAATTTTTCTTCCCTCAAAATCTTATTCAATCTACATAAAAATCATGTTTAATTTCTTATCTGTTTACTCCTGTAACGTTCTCCAATCCTTTGTTTTGTCAATGTAGATATTTTATTTGCATGATTTCTAAACTTTCAAAAATTAAAGTCTATTTAGGTATTGACATGAGGTGTAATGTCGTCTACGTTTACCATATATAATTTTATATATATAAAAAACAATGCTGTTTTTTTTAAAACTTTGTTTCTTTCTGTATTTAGATGTGTATTTCTGTTCTATTTTATTTAATTAAAAACTTTTCTCTTTATAAAATGCTGTCTTAAATTGTTTATGAACCTTACGTCAATGTGCACGCGGACGGTTCTATATATAGTATACATTTGGTGTTCCAATCCTTCGTTCGTCTTAAACACATCATTATATATTAAGATTAATTTTAATATGAATTATTTATATTTCTCCCCATACGTGTTCAATTTAGCTCCCACTTGATTTATTTATTTTTTGTAGATATTCCGAAAACCATAAAATGTAAAAACAAAAACACTTATTTAATTATCAATTGTTCGGGAATTTTAGATGTGGATAAGTCGTATTATCTCATTTTGTTTGTTATTCACAACGTTTCGGCCGATGTCACCTACATTCTTCAGGTGCTTAAAAATATGCATATAATAAAATCTTCGGGGAAAGTCGTAGATGTTTACGAGTATTACCGAATGGCTACAATTTGTCAAAAGTTAAAATCAAAGCCCGTCTAATACAAAACGAAAAACATTTCTTTGAATGCATCGATTCTTTCAAAATTTTGGCATTTTTATAAAAAATTCTAATATTTCGCTTCTTTTTTTCCTAAAAAAAAACAAACTCGTAAACGTGTTCGAAAAAGTTTATATACTCCAAACCTGGAGCATCTCAATATTGTCTAAGTATTAATAAAAATTGTTCAAATCTTAAAGAGTATTATACCAACCCCATGTCGAATAGAGAAGCACTTTTTTTTTAACCACGTTCCTTTAAACAAAAGCTTTTAAGGATCTATTATGCGATCAGACAAGATAGCACGTGTTTCTCGCCTTTGCGTAACTTTGATAAATACAAATTTTTTTCTTTTCCTTTTTTGTTTCTTAATCGAATATTCATTGGAATCAAACTGTTAACATGACTATATTTTGAATTCTTCTCTCGACCCTCCACCCCGGTTAAATAAAGCTAATAAAATGCAACTATTACACAATTTCCTGCTTGTTATAAATCGTTAACGACCTCATTTTGTTCGTCACACACCACGTGTAGCGAGCAAAATGAGGTCGTTAACGACGTTAAGAAATCAATTTCCTCATGATTTGTCTAAAAATTAAGAAAAGCAAAATTGCGTGCTTATTTACTTAAATACAAAATTATCTATCCAAAAATATGCACCTTGCATATTTGTTCTTTAATTCATATACTTTTTACTCCGGGTATTTTTTTCTTAAATTTATGAAATCATGACTAAAGTCTTGGTTATTTTATTCCAGACTTTCGTAAGAATATTAACCCAGCTTTTAGTTTAGAAGCACAGATGAACAAAAATACTTGACTTTTGTATTTAAACTTGGACAAAAGATAATAGTTAACAACGGAAGAAAGGGGTAAAAAAAGAAGACAAATAGGCAACAAATAACTTAGTAAAGACAATAAAAGTTACTTTTTTACCTACCTGCGTTATTTTTTTGGTGGGGGTTCTAAAGTGTTTTGCTTTTCTTTTTTTATTTTACTATTTTCTCCTTAAAAGTAACTTATTACCTTTGGGAACAGTTTTTTTTTTTTTTTTTCACCCCTCTTTTTTTCTTCGTTAAGAAATGTCTCACATGAGTTTTAGGTGATTTATGTCTCACCCCAAACTGTTTTTCTAGTCAAAGATTTAAATAAAATTTTCATTGTTCAGAATGTTCTAAAAAAAAAAGGGGGAGATTACCTTCTATGTTTATTGCGAGAGGATGCATGTAATAATTCCTGATGGTGTGACGCTGAATGCAATCACGTGTTTCCAAGGATAATTTACCTGCGATGGATGGCATATCTTGATGTCCAAGATGGAATATTGACCGGGACGATGTTGTTCACGAAAGCAGAGCAATTCACAATTTGGAGGATATGCGGAATGAAAAATTGTGTGGAGGAAACAATTCTTGGATTCGTGAAAAACATGCATTTTCTACGTTCGCAGAAAAATCAGATTCTTAAAATAATTTTCACACCTGACGTTATAAAACTAAATCTTCAATCTCAGAAAGTAAGAAAATTTCAGTATTTTAAATCGTCATTAATAATAACAATGTGACTTTGAAGCGTGTTTATTACCTCAACTAAAATCTATGTTGAATTAAAATGTTTTTAACACTGATGTGTGCCCCTCCCTCTTTCAGGTCGTGGTGGTACAGCCGGAGGTAAATTCAAGATCTCCTTGGGTCTTCCCGTCGGTGCAGTAATCAATTGTGCAGACAATACAGGTAACAACACTTTTCCTTTTAAATCTTTTGAAAAATTTAGGAATTCAAGTGGATCCAAAAATTCCACATTACTTGATTAAATTTTGGCTAAATTTAAGGCACTTCTGCCGTATATATGAAGCAGCTGCCGATTAAGAAATCGAAATTGAAGAGTTCCGTTTTTTTTCCCCCAAGTACCATTCATTCAGAATTCACCGGAAGTTGAATTTAGGAAATGGAGTTAAATGGGATTAATCTTCGAGACATTGGTAATTTAATGAACCAGCCGCAAAAAACAATAGATTTTTTACAGGCACACCGCCTGATTTCTTAGGGTTAGGGTTTTTTATTTAAACTTTTTTTTACTTCATATAAAAAAAAAAGAAATTGTTGATTGTTTCTTGTTACCCAAAAACAAATCAGTCTTGCATTTTTTTTTTTATGTTTTAAAAAAAATCACTTCAGGTTGAATTACCATCCTTTATTTTCAGGAGAAGCACAGAAAATCTGCTGCTTCATATATACGACAGAAGTGCCAAATTTAATCTTCATTTAAAAATGTCTCTTCTCAGTGGAAGTAATCTACCAAGAAATGATTTCAGTTAATGTTTTTTTTTGTGAATTCTATTGTATAATTGCAACTTGAATCACAAGATCCTTTTTTACCAACGCATTTATTAGGCCTTGCACGGCTTGTGGCTAAGGTTTAGTGTTAAACCCTCAAAAATACTTTTAACAAATTTAAACTGGAAGTTTTTTATAAAAATGTTTTGCCATCTAATTCAGCCATATTGTTGGATGTGTCAACTGGATGTTATTTTTGGTGACAGAAATAAGTCAAAAACAATTTATTTTTATTTGCCTTTAAAAAAAATAAGTACAACATATATGAAGGTTTAGTTACTGTAAGTATTGGTTGTGAGCGGTCAGGCATCTTATCGCATTGAGTTAGATAGGGTAGAGCGGGGTGAAATGGACTATTTTTTGGCGTTTTCTTTCTTTGATATCAGATAACTCCCCCAAACTACATGAAGGGGTGAGGGTGTGCTCAGGGTTGCAAATAGGGTTTCAGCATTCAGTCAAATAAAAGATAATGCATGGTAATGTTTCCTATAGTATTAAAATGTACCAGTTTTTTCCCCCCCCTTCCCCGACAAGTAGCAAAATCCCACCCCTTCGGTGTAGAAGTTCGTAGATGCCGAAACACTTTCTACTCTTAATAGTTTCTTCCCTCGAAGTGCTGGTCGTTGGAATTCCTTCCCTGACTGTGCTAAAATGCAGAAATTTAAATGTAATGCGAACATACAACTCACCGCTCTACTCCCTACTTAGTGTCCCTGTACGCATGGCTCCTAATAGTAATTTGTTGCCTTGTTTTTTGGGGTGAATAAGAGTAAAATAAGAAATCTCATGGGGTAGTTGACGTATTTTGAACATAAAAAAAATTTACCCGGGTGATTTGGAACATCACCGTAAAGAAGAGCATTACGAATGTTTTCATCAACACATCACGTAGATTAGATGGAGTATTTGTCTCTTGCAAAGGATCAGTGTTACTTGGTCACATACTCGTCACGGATGTCACACATCAACCAACTGATATCATATAGTCACAAATGTGAAACAAATCTAAAAGGATGAACTAATACAATGTTTAGGCAGTCACACCTGGAATGTCCCAAAACTTTTGGTTGGGAATCATTTTGCAGCTCTGGAGTTGTATACCACTCTCCAGCTAGATTCGATAAATATGTCAAAATGCTGGGTGGCCCATTCCACCCCGGTCACTTAATTTTAAGAAAAATCTTGCTTCCCATCAAAAAATTTAAAAAGGGCTTTGCAATCACTTCAAGAATATCATACACTAGTTGTCAAGTGATATGAATAGAAATCCGCAAAGTTTTATTAGAATTAGATAATGAAAAAGTGCATGTGTTGGCATTCACACTTCATCATCAGAGTGCAGACCAGAAAGAATGATACACTTTCGATGACCATATAAAGACAGTGCCTGATGCGATCCATAATGGATGAGAAAAAAAAAATCATTGGTGGTCTACTCCACCCCGGTGTACCCTACTGAAGCAAAAGAGACTTTTACAAATGCCATATTTTTCATACGTTTTATTTTGCAAGCAGGCGGGACTCTGGCCACTACGTACAGCGAAACAACTTCATTGCCTATGACAACTTATGCATGACATGGCCTGGGACTAGCATGGAGGACTGATTGCAGCTACAGGATGTCATTTGACTACCGTAGCCGCGGAACACAGTTTTAATAATATAAATAATAATTTATCTTGGTCACTTTCCGTCCGACATTTTACTTCCTGGAATAAAAGATGTGTAACCCCTTCTTACTTTATAGTAGCTTAGCATGTTTATATATTTTTTTTTTTAAATTATGCAAATAGGTCACAAATGAGTAGATAAAGTATCTGTTCTCAGAAATCCTTTTAAACTGGAAGCAATTTGTATTTGTTTCCAATACAGGATCTTCCTTCTTGGAGGCCCTCTATTTTCCCTGCATTAAAAAAAGATACGTTTGCAGCGACAAATAACTTCTGTTCAGTCTGTGGAGGTTGTCGTCTTGTGCATTACTTCCGTTCATGGGGTAGAGGCTCTTATTTGGTTGTTGGATTTCCCCCATTAAAAATCAACTTTGCCTTCATAGACAAATACAAACATTTGAAATTCTGTTTATAAAGGAATAAAATGATACAAATTTCATAGAATTTTTTTTAAATTTTTTTTTTAGATTCTCTGACTTTCATTAAGATCTGCTAAATGTCATTTTGAATTTGTTTCGTTTTTTTTCTTTAATGTAAGCCAAATATTTACACCAAAACTGTTCCATTTTGAAGAGAATAAAACATTTTCTTATTCAAAAAAGAAAATGCATAAAATTCCGTATCTGAGATTTTAATATTTAAAAAAAATACAAAACAATTTAGCTTGCAGAATTTTAGCAAATAAAATAAGTAAAATTTTAGAAAATGGTTTATACATTGGTTATTAAATTTTAACTTGTTTTTTTTAGGAGCCAAAAATCTCTATGTAATTGCCGTCAGCGGCATCAAGGGTCGTCTGAACAGGCTTCCCGCAGCTGGATGTGGGGACATGTTGGTTGCTACAGTAAAGAAAGGAAAACCAGAATTAAGGAAAAAAGGTAAGGGGGACAGTTTTATTTGTTGTCTTTTTTTTTTGTTGTGTCAAATGACCTGCCCTGCTTTCGGCATTTTGCATCACAACAAATGTGGGACATGATACGACTTGTTCCATGGAAGCTCATCAAACTGCACCTCCATCCCACCCACCCCACTTTCTACCGTTCTTTTTTAAAAAAACTATAAATCCTTATAGATGGTTTTTATTTTACTATTGGTTAATTGCAGAGTTTGGCTTGTCAAGCGTTGATAGTTTCTACAAAACCTTGGAGTAGTTGTGTATATTTAGGTGTTGATTAGAATCCTATTATACGTGTGTATATAATATAAATTTATAAATAAATATTCAAAATGAACTCATATACACGTGTTTAATGCCAAACTTGCAATCATCACTATGGGGGAGACAATCCCTGCTGGTTTCGAACTCCAATACGAGAGTCATGTTTGATTCAGTAGCCATGGTGCGTACCATTGCTCCACCACGCATTGTCTAAAAATGGGAAGTAAATTTACATCTAAATAGCAAATACGGCGGCTATCCAGCAAGCAGTCGAGAGCACTCAATAGGCGGGGCCTGGAGTTATGCAGAATGACGGCTTGTTAACTTAAGTGCTCTATCTTGCGAGAGCTTTAAATAATTATTTATAAATATTTCAAAATAAACCATATATATATATACTGGGATCCTTTCTCACCTAAAAACGAAAACAAATGCTTTCATATCTTTATTGTTGTAGTAAACTTAAATTTTGCTTACGTGGGTGATTTATTACGGTTAGGTGTATGAAATGGTGCTTAATTTAACTGATTTCTTTGAAGGAAAAAAAATATCTTAACATCTATTCAAATCATCATGATTGAAGTGGTTTTTTAGATTTTCAATGTAGACAGGCCTTCAACGTGCATCTATATATTTAGAATAAACCTGCATTTAGCTTCTTTTTTTTTTTCCCCCCCTTTTAAAAAAAACTTTTTTCCTCTATTTAAAAAAAAAAAAAAATTGGAGATTATATTTAAATTTTCTTTTTTCTTTTCTTTTTTTTCAGTAATGCCAGCCGTTGTTATCCGACAGCGGAAACCGTTCCGGAGGAAGGATGGTGTCTTCATATATTTTGAAGACAACGCAGGTGTTATTGTTAACAACAAAGGAGAAATGAAAGGTAATTACTTGACGCTTTGATATTTCCGTTTTTGATGATTCTAACCTGACGGCCTTATCCATTGGCAAGTGCGTAGGATATTGAGGGAGTCCCTATCAGCTGAAGGGTTTTTTTTTTTTTGTTTTTTTTTCTCTTACAAGGAGCAGGTTAGGTTTCGATCAACTTGCCGATAAATTGTACAGGAGAGTGAAGGCAAACTAAAAATCAAATGTTGATAACAAACTCTTCTTATGGAAAAGTTGATGTTGAACGTAGCGAATATGATGTAAATGGAGAAATCTGATTGACATCCAAACTCAATTGGTTGAAACCTTTATAAAATCGGGCATTGTCAGTTTGTGTTGATGCAATTTTTTTCTCGTTGCGATAGGGAACAAATGAAAGGGGTGTTCATTATCGTATGTTACTTTTAATTGCTACCATCTGTGTCCAACTGGGTTTTTATTGACCCAAGATTTCACGTAACGGCCTCTGAACGAAGCCATTATCAAGGATCTAATATGTAAAGCAAATTGCGTTGTCTTTCACCAAGTTATTGACCTGAGCAACTAATTAAAGATGAAATGTTTATTATCTCCCTTTATATGGAGTTGTCTTCCCTTGGTAGATATAAATGTCCACCATCTTATGTAAGCTGGTTTTAAAATATAGAAGCAAACAGTTTACTATTTTTATTTCAAAAGGACAAACATAGTCTTATAGACTGGTTAGTTCTAACTGAATTAGGGAAAATTGTTTGATACCGACTTAGAAAATCAGTATTGGAATGTAGTATCTGATAAGTCCCAAAATCTTAATGCCTGCGAGATGATGTCATACTCCCAGGCATGAAGGAATACTGGCCACTTCTCATCATAAACTGATTCTGTCTGGGGAAACAAACAAATCCTCATCTGCATTACCTTTCTTTCGAAAGGTGGAGCGGTTATCATCTGAAGCATCCTCATTCATGAGATATTGTCGCCTGGTATACACTTAATTTTTCCCCTTTTGTGGAGAGGCAACATACACAAACTTAATGATGTAGCTTTGTGTGTCTGTGTACAACTATCTGCGGGGGTGATTTGTTCCAAATTTCACGTGCCTATTTCTGAGTTTGTTCGCAGACCAATCTCGTATAATTGATGTTAGTATTGGTTGTAATTTAATTGTAACTCTTGTTTTCTTTCAGGCTCGGCGATCACAGGACCTGTAGCGAAAGAGTGTGCAGATTTGTGGCCTCGTATCGCTTCAAATGCGAGTTCAATTGCGTAAAATTAAAACCCTTCTGTAATAAATGTGATCGTAAAAAAAATGAATCTTTTGTTTTGTTTTTCTATTTATGCATGTTTGCTTTTTAAGCCGGAACAAATTCACTGAGACAATTTGTTATTTAAATTCATTTTAGACGACTTGATCTCTTCAAACAACTGTTGGGGTTTTATTTACCCATCATAATTAGTAGGAGGAATGTCCCGGCCCCACACAGGGGAAGGAAATGCCTTTTTGTGCTTCAGTTTAAGAAGAAAAAATGGAAATAAAATATTATAGACTTTAAGGCACTAAAAAAAGAAAATTATATTCCCAAAATAACCAAGTTATTTCAGAAAAGTTATGCTCATTTTCAACATTTTTAGCTGCCATGTTTGTATTTACATACCTTAAAAACTTGTACAATTTTGGCTGAAGAGGAGCAGCCCAATATTTCTGTGGATATTTGTAGGAACCATTTAAAAAAAAATAAAAAAATTTAATCTTGATAAAGCAATTGCTGATAACGTGGTTTGCAATCAATTATAGATAAGTGTATTAATAAAATTTAAAGAAAAATGTTTAAGTTTTATCAAATAATTTTTGGTTAAACTGTTGATGTGACTTATCCACTTTTTAGCGGAATTCTGCTTATTTTATTTTCAACACTATTTGCCTGGATTTTTATTTATTTATTCCTCTCTTGTTAATTTGTGCTAAGACTTTAAACGATTTATGAAGGGGGTAGGGCAGTTAGATGACTTGTTTGATCAAAGAATGACTTCCTGTCTCCTCTCGACATGTGCCCTCTTAATTTCTTGTTTATCAAGATTCTTATTTTTCAAATTATTTTAAATGTTTTTACACAGTACCATTATTAGCACATCGTCCCCCAAAAATGCTTGTTAATCAGTTTTTTAGGACTTGTGAAAGTTTTTTATAATTGTTTAACACAATCACATTTAGATATTAGGGCCTTTATATGGTTGAATAGTTTTATTGAACCGTCTCTGGCAAATCTGGTTCTACCATGACAAACTATACATTTATGAATTGGCCTAATGACATTAACCATAATTCTAAAGTATTGACAACCTGACATCATTATGGAGCTTTGTCATTGGATAAAATAATTATTAGGAGTGATCATTTGAGGAATTGTAACAATCAAAACTAATTTTATTAAAGTTACTCAAAAAAAAAACAATTCAACCTTGTAAATAGTTTTAACATGGTTTTGTCAAAAAAATAAGTTTTAGTTTACTCCACTTACACTTTATCCGTGCCTTAGAATACCAAGTGTTTTAGCATCGAGTAAAAAGTTGTTTTTTTAAATTCTTTTGTATGACATAACTGAGGATTTAATCCTGGTCTCCCAACAAATTAGCAAACACTCAGCCCCGTTATGCCAAATGGGATTGTCAAATAATCTATATAACATTAAAGTTGTTTATTTTTTTAGTTTGTCTGTTTGTATGCAAATAGAAACGTGAAGACAGTAGTGTTTTTGTCAATACCTCAGTTTTCTAAAGGTTTTTTTTAACTAAGTGACCCCCCCCCCCTTTTTTTTACTAAGCGACCCCCCCCCCTTCTTTTTTTTTAACTAAGTGACCTCACCCCCCTTTTTTTTCTGAAAAATAGACAAAATATTTTTCAAAGTGAATTATTTTTCTTTAAAACAGTTTTTAATGTTTTTAACCAATAAAAACTACGTAAATACATTCAGTGTACTTAGTCTCATGCAAATTCTAAGTTGTATATCTTTTTTTTCGTACAAGCTATAAAACAGTAGAAGCGAAGTTAAGATGGAAATTGACATGCCGAGATACTGTACCAACCAACACTGCCAAATGATTGGCTAAAAAACTAGTAATATCCATTGACTATTATTCTCTCTGGAATTCATTGTTTTTCTTAATTCCATGCATGGAGTATTGTTATCACATCTGAACTAGTGCACCATCCACTAGTCTCTCCCTCTTGGACAGGGTCCTAAATAGAGTCTCTAATAGGTCCCTCGCTGTCCACCCAGCTCCATCGCTGCAATGTTGCATCCATGTGCTTGTTTTACGAGTACTTACATGGAATGTGCTCCGATAAACTTGGTACTCCCTTGACATAAATACACTCAACTAACCCGACAATCAGCTAAATCCCATCCATTCACTGTGGCGGTCCCCAGATGCCGGAGAGCCTTCTACTCCAATAACTTCTTTTCTTGAGCTGCCGGCCTTTGGAACTCCCTCCCTGTTTCCCCAAATGTACCAACATGCAGAAATTTAAAACTCATGTGAACAAGCATCTCGCTGCACAGCTCACAAGTAAGGATGATCCCCTAAATTTTTACCTTAATTCTCAGTAGCCCCTTACGTCTACAGTGGCAACTTGCCTTGTTTGGGGTGAATTCAGAAAAAAAAAAGATACACGATTTTCTAACATTGTTAATTTTCTTTCTGATTGTCATATAGTACCTAAATGAGAATTTATAAAAAATAAAAACTTCTAAAGGGGACTTGCTAGCTCAACCTAGCGATTTCTAAGTTAATCTTCATTTTGTATCTTGATTAGTAAACCTTTTCTTGGGCAAATGCAAGAGAAGTACCGTAACCTGTATTTTGCTTTTGTGGATCTGGAGAAATCTTTTTAGTCTTAAAGACAGGCTTAGATCAGATGACCTCAGAGGAAGATGTGCAGAACCGTAGACTTTGATGGTATGGCCACACTGAAAGAATTGATGAGAGTTCTTGGCTTAGTAGATATAGAACAGTTGGGGTCGCAGTTCACAGTGAATGGACCAGCAAAAGGTGAGTAAGTGATAAGAATGTACTTCAGAGATAGACCTACCCAGAGATGGGTTTGAACATCGGTAAAAAAGCTTTCGGTATTGGCCTTTTGGCTAAGATCAAAGTGTAGTATCTGTTCTGATGGATACTGCACCCCATAAACTGGTATTGTCTTGGCCTTCGGGGCTTGATTTACGCCTGTGCAGTTCTAGGAGGTCCACCCAGTTTATTGCTTACTGCCTGAGACACCCCTACCGGGGAATGCCGACGGGGCTGCCCAGGCAATTTTTAATGGCCAGAGTGCTCACTTTCTCGGGCGTTGGCTTTTCAAACCCCACTTTCCCGACCCGACCTTGGGTCACATCTTACTTGTGGGAGTAAGATAAAACTGGCCTTGTGCCTAACCTCCTGGAGAGAAGGTAAATAAATATTCTCTAAAAGAATTAAATGTTCTGGATTATTCGAACTACTGTTCTCATCTTGTATGTTATTCTCAAGATATAACCTCCGACCTTCAGATTCATTTTGTCAAACTTGGGAAGCTGTATGGAATTTTGAAAAGAACCCTTTATTTAATCCACGGAGGTAGTTTGTTCTCATTCCGTCGGCCATGACTGGGTAGAAATCTTCAGTAATTCGCAATTGTATTTTTTGTATCGCCCGCACTGAGGATTGAACCTTCAATCTCCAGAAGACTGTCACTTGAACTAATTATAACTTAGCACTTTTATCCGTTACACCTCGGGTCCTTGCGGAATGATACAAATTATCTCAAAAAATCTGAAACCTAATATTTACTATTGTATTTTTACTTTTTTTTTTTTCAGCAATCACAGGTTTGGTTTCTTTTCTAACTTGTCAAAGGCCATCGCAGCCCATGTTGTTTTCTTGAGTACACACGGGGTTGGAATATAAAGGGGGAAAACAACAATTCTGAAAAGGTGATTGAATTTACATGTATATACATTTATTGTTAAATCGTCACAAGAAACATGATGCATAAAAGTGACAAAAAAGTTACTAACAAAAAGGCTATGGTAAAAGACTACGTTTATTGCCCAAAACCAATCAAAAATACATGTATTGTCAGGGTAAATAAGTAAAGAGAAGTATACACTGGTGATTTATGAATAATTACAACTTAATTTGATATCTGGAACGTTTGATAACCTTCTAGGACTAACATTCTCTACTCTGTCTTTATTTCCGTGGAAAGTGCTCGACTAAGCTTCATGGTTTCTCTTTATAGGACATTCACAGAAACTCATCTCCTTACCACAACTGCAAAGAACTTTCCATTTTTTTTCTTCCGTGTGATTAACATTAAACGGAATTTCCATGAAAAGAGTTTTTTCCAAGAATTTCCCACATGTGGAGCACATTACCACAGGACTGCTTTCTTACAGACTACAACATGGCCATCTTCAAATCGAATGTCAACAAATACTTTCCATAAACCGTTCTTATAAGTAGTCCAATTTTGTTCATTCCCTTCATCGGTTTCAATCCTCTCATAATATTATTCATTGTTTCAACTGACAATCCGTTGCCTACGACATCGAGCAAAAGAAATATGTAGCGACACTAATACATATCAAGAGAAGATGGACAACCTAAGAAAAACGCTCCACTAAAATAACTTCCCAGAGAGCTTGATACAGCTAGGAGAAATCTTGATAAAAACGTCAAGGGAAACGACCCGAAAACACACCATAGTCTATCTACCATATGTGAAGGACTTGTCTAAAAAAACAATTACCCCCCACCACCACCAATTAGTTCACATTTAGGAAGGAAAAGGGAGATAACTTTGATCTCCATTTCCGGTTACTTCAACCGTTTATGACAGCACCATGTTTGCCAAAAGTAAACATTGATTTATCATCTCTTGGATACGATTCAGTTTACTATAAATGATTTATTATTATTATCGATTTTTTTTTTTTACTAAAGCTTACAATAAATTACTGATTATTATTATCGATTTTTTTAATTCATTTTTTTTTTTTTTTTTACTAAAGCTTGATTTTAAGTTACAATAAATTGCTTGAGAATCGCCCTCAAACCGTCACAAGCCCGTTTTCACTGTCAATAATTTCGGTGACTAAACAGAATTTAACCGTTTTTTTTTTGTTTTTTTTTTTTGCTGTAACATCATTTTGTAATATGACAAAAACTGGGCGTTATAAAATAACTCATTTTCGGTGGACTTCATTGATTTCGTCTAAAATAATTACTTATAATTTTATAAACTCGATGAAACTTCCTAATGTTTCGGATGTTTTTTAAATTTAGCAGTCGAAAAAAAAAAGATTATTTAGAATAGGATGCCGACGAAGTAAATGTTTGCTTTAACTTTTGTATAAAAATGAACTTTTCTGTCAACTTTTTAAAATAAAGCTTCTGTGCTTTTACATTTCGAAAGAAGGCAGAATATTTGAAAGATAATCCAAAGGGGACAATAAAATCTCTCTCGCTAAATTTATCACCAAAAAATATTTGATTAATTAGATCAAGTACACCCACCCTCGCCTCCACCCCAATGCCACTCATGGAATCGTTAATAAAATTCACAAGCCTTTCTGCCATCTAACCCAAAACCATATTCAATCTATTTTTATAGCTGTTGACAGCGGCTATATCATAAAAACAACACCATTATTTTGCTCTGGGTTTTTTTTTGTTTTTTTTAGATTGATACAGGTTGACCTCAAAAGAATCGTTAATATAATTCCCAAAACTTTCTGCAATCCAACCATGACATCCAATCAAACATCTGTGGACATATCTGAAACATCCAGAAGGATGTTTCAGATATGTCCACAGATGATTTTAACATTTGGCTCTTGAAACAGATTATTTAGAATAGAACAAACGGCCACAAAGTAAATTAGATGCAATAAAATCGGGTGTAAATAGATTTAACACATTTAATGCTTTCCTTTCCTTTCCTTTCCTTTCCTTTCCTTTGGCAACTATAAGAAACCTTTTCAACTACTGATTGTTGTAACCGATAGCTTCCTGAGTGTCCAACATTCAAACTACTTGGACTGACATTCTCAGGCGACATAAAATGGAATAAGTAAATAGAAGTTTTTGCCAGGTCTACCGCAAAGAAGGTAGGCTCCCTCTACTGGGCTAGAAAACTTCTCACATCTGCCTATACGTCTATGAAGCAACCATAGAGTATTGTTGCCACATCTGGGTTGGTGCACTAGCCTCTCCTTCATGGACAGGGCGCAAAAACGTTTCTAACCTAGTAAGTCTCGCACTGTTTGTCAAGCTTCAGCTCGGCACTCCTAACAAAACCGGATGTTTGACCCTTGCCCACCTTAGCCCATATGACAGAAACCAACACAGTTTAATTCTTTCTGCACATATCGTCACTGGAGCCAACCAATCGGATCCCATCAAAGCATTATATCAGCAGCAACTTGAAAAGCAGCATAAAAGGGGTGTGTCACTTCATATTTGGGAGCCTTGCCTCCTGGCCTTACTGTTGTCTCCGCCGAGCGCACCTTTTCCTCCATGAATATTACCTAGACATTACAGCACCGTTTCACCATTGCGACGACAAAATCCAGCAGCAACAACCTCGAATCCCTGCTGGACAGAACAGCAGTCTTTCCCCTTCCTTTTACATAACATAACGTCAATATTGACTGCCATTATCATCACTATCGTCACAGCAACTACAGCAGCTTGTTTCTAACCATAATACAAGCTGGCCATCATCAACATACGCAGCTTGTTCTCCGATCAGCCAAAGTTCTACAGCAACAGCTCCTAGCAAATAACCCAAAGGACAATTCAGCCAGGATAACCATCACCACCATCCTACGGTAACAATCTATCTTGTCGACTCACTGAATCATGAACTTTTTTCTTAACGGTCACATACTTATTTCTTTGAAATAAATGCCACCTCCTTCATATATTGCTGCACACACAAGTTTGTTTTTCCTTCTTTGTCATAGTTTTTTGTCTGAGTCTCTTTCTTAGTCGTAAGACCGATCCACAGCATCAACCCCTGAAACACAAGTACTTACAAGGAATGTGCTCTGATGAACTTGTTGAAACATATTTACTTACAAGGAATGTGAAGCTCTGATGAACTTGTAGAATAGGAAGACAAAGTCTCATTCTCACATTAAAAACAACTTTATTTGTCGTCTTTGTTAACATGTAAATAAAAAGGAATGAAAGAGAAGGATGTTAGTAAATGAATATGTCCATAAGTATGTACGAAGACGAAAACTAGAGAGGGCATATGGTGTATAATTGGATTTATGCGGTAGTTAGGGTTAAGGTTACGAACATTGAATTGCTTGCTACCCCCATTGATAACAGCCGACCATACCAGTTAACGTGTAGAATAGTAAGACAAAGTCTCATTCGAAAAAGATAGGAATAGTCAAGTCTCTTGGGTTTTGTTTGCTGAATGAGGCAGACGTATTTTTGAAGTCTCCTTTTCTCTCCCTTATGTGGGGCGAGTGATGGAAGATTAGTTAATACTCTGTATTAATACTGTGTAATGCTAATACACGTAGAATAGGAAGACAAAGTCTCATTCTAACAGTTAAAACATCTTTATTGGTTGTTTTCGTTAGCATGTGAATAAAAAGGAGAATGAAAGAGAAAGATGTTAGTAAATGAATATGTCCATGAGTATGGACGAAGATGAAAAGTTAGAAAAATCAACATGGTGTTAAATAAATGTCCCGTTAGTAGAGAAGAGTTCATATATGAGGGATAGAATGATTGTCCTGTTTGTAAGGAAAGGAAAAGAGTTCATATATGAAGACTGTGTGCCTGTACACAGGTGTGAAAGTCAAGTCATGCTCATGTGTGTATATAGGTATGTGTGTCTTGCATTAAGTCCACAATTAGACGAAGTTCATTTCCAATATTTAAAACAACTTTATTGGTCGTCTTCGTTAACATGTGAATAAAAGGGGAATGAAAGAGAAGGATGTTCGTGAATGAATACGTCCATGATTATGAACGAAGACAAAAGGTTAGAAAATCCACACGGTGTTAAATAAATGTCCCGCTAGTAGGGAAGAGAGAAGAGTTCGTATATGAGGGATATGTGTCCGTGCACAATGTGGAAGTCAGGCAATGTCCTGTTTGTAATAAAAGAGGAAGAGTTCACATAGGAAGAATGTTTGTGTCCGTATACAGGTGTGGAAGTCAGGCTGTGTGTAACTTATATGTGTGTTTGTGTTATATTAATTCCACGTGTGTGGTGGCTGTAGCCATACTGAATTCTTGCGTCTTCTTGTCTAAGTCGAATTGTGAGCCAGAGGCTTTCTGTTAAGTCCCAAGAGACAAGTTTGGGAGTTGGTCTAAGCCACGTGGTAGATGTGTTCAGTCCCGTCTCATGGGAAAGGAAGAGGAAGTAAACGCTGTGCAATCCTTTTTATAAATATATATAAAATTATGTTACGAAAAGAAATATCCGGCCGGCTATAGTATGTAATCAATGAAATCTATTGGAATTCTCTTTTTATGTAAGGAATACAGACTAAAAATTTCCATAATTCACTTGCTAAGCAGAATCAAATATCGATTTGTAAGATGCAATGATATAACAGTCAAACATTGAAAATCAAATCAACTTTTCATAATATATACCCATTGGTTGATCAATTTGTGTCCTGGTTGCCTAAATGGTCACGTGATTTACAACACTACACTTCGGCCCTTATTTTCTCACTAACAGACCAGAAAGGAAGTTAAATGTTTGCACCAATCAGCGCCGAGCTTATAAATTATGCACAGATTCAAAATCGTAATGGCGGCTGTCGCTGCTAGTTGTACAGCTGCTACAAATCTACTACACTTGTACTCCCTCAACGACAATACACCCACCAAAAGCCGTTCGCTTCACAGTACAGGTCCGTAGACGCCAAAGATTTTCTACTCTGATAGCTCCTTTCTACAGACTGCTTGCCTTTGGAATTCCATTCCTGCTCACTGTTTCCCCGACCATACCAACATGCCGAAATGCAATGTGAACAAAATTCTTGTTGCCCAAGTCCCCACCCAGGTTGCCCCCTCCCCCTTATAAATCTGGTCCCTATCACAGTAACCCCCCCCCCCTACGCATCAGTGGCAATATGCCTTGCTTGAGGTGAATAAAAGTTATAATAAAACGTTTTTACGTATTGCGGCCATTTCCTTTTTGATAATTTGTTATTATTTAATTATTGACTAGTATCTTTTAACCTCTTCATATTTTTTTAATTAAATTTGAAAAAAAATCTGTTATTAAATAAATAGGTAAAATTGTCGTTTCCCAACCAAAATGGCGGACAATAAATCGTCTTCAGTTTTCTGATTTTTTTCCTACCTCATAAATGAATAAGTAAACCCACATAAATTGTTTTTGACTAATTTGCCAACTGCATTTCCTTAAAAAATAATTCACGGTAACTTTTAAATTAGTCCCAAACAATTTATTTGGGTTTACTTACTCATTTGTGAGGTCAGAAAAACTGCAGACGCTTTATTGTCCGCCATTTTGGCTGACAAACGACACCAATAAATAAAGAATCAAACATTTTGGTGCTTCTGCAATTTCACAATGAAATTAAAATATTTAAAAAAATGTATAAACTTTATGTAAAATAAGATTGCACAGAAAAAATTACGCAAATTCATCCAGTATTTATTTAATTATAAGAAAAAGAAGAAAATAAAAACGATCTTACGTATCGGTAGACATTTCAGCTTTCAAGGGAGATAACTTTCGGAAAAAGTCAAAATATAAGAAAAATGGCGACATATAGATTAGATAAAATCGTTTTTTATTTAATAAATACTGGATGAATTCGCGTAATCTTTGGTGTACAGTCTTCTTTTCAGCTACCACGTAAGTACATAACAACGTTTATACATTTCTTTAGCTATTTATTTTAAAGAGAGGCCTAATATGTCATTGTGAAACTATAGAAGAATCAAGATTTTTGTACGCTTTGAAATTTACTATTTATCGAATTCTATTTAATTTTGACTGGTGTCATTTTGGGGCTTACACCGGTAATATTTAAAGCCCGTAGCAAATTAAATGAAAAATATTTGTTTTTATTGTTAACTGATAACACTGCAAAAACAGTAATAAAATAAAATTGAAATTTATAAAATAATTTTTATTTCCAAATTTTCTCATTTTAATAAATGAGAAAATTTGGAAATAAAAATTATTGTCCAATCAAAAACTGTTGTCTCCGCATTCCGCGGGATTGATAAAATGGCAGAAACAGCAGAAGATCGCGTGGTCCCTATACCCCGAACGAATGCAGAAAGGTGATTATTGATTAAACTTATTGTTCTCAAAGCATCTCTATTCAATTAGAGAAATATATCGGCATTTAATATAATGTTGAAGTTGGGGTTTTATATTTGAGACGACGGTTAAATGATCGGGAATGCATTTTTTGGACACGAGTTTTCGTTTGCCATTTTTGTCAGTCAGGGTCATGCGTTCGTAAACTATAATAAGTTAAACCCTCGTTTTCTACTATTTTTTGTTCTTTTAATGTCAAAATTCAATTAAAATTTAGTTTTTAATATAATTATCAGTATCAGAAATGTTTGTTGTTGTTTTTTTAATTAAAACATGGATTAAGTAAAAAAAATAATAATGCAGACCCCATTTCAGTCGTCTAAATAATTTGACGCTTGAAAATATCTAAAATTGAATAAATATATGGCAATTCCTATTTCAATCTCCCCAAATTATTTAGACGACTGAAATGGGGTTTTGCATTATTTTTTACTTAATCCATGTTTTAATAATAAAAAAAACAACAACAAATCAAAAACATTAAAAGCACTAAGTTATCGCAAATTTCATCGTACACGTGAAACGCTGAAATGAAAAGTCGACCGGAAAAAATATAGTCACCATCTTTATAAACAAGGCGAGGAGAAACGTGGCTAATGGCACATAACTAAAGTTCACAATTTTCTAGTTGAAAAAATAGGTGCTTATCCAGATTAAGGGAGACATTCGAAAAACAAATAAAACACACTTCTGAGGAATATCTGTTTGATGTACGTACATGTCACGGGCTGAATGTATCCTATACCAAAAAATCACGTAAATTAATCAAGTAGTTTTTATTGGCACTTCTGTAGTATATATGAAGCAGCTGCCGATTAAGAAATCGAAATTGAAGAGTTCCGTTTTTTTTCTCCAAGTACCATTCATTCAGAATTCACCGGAAGTTGAATTTAGTATTTAAAAAATGGAGTTAAATGAGATTAATCTTCGAGACATTGGTAATAGATTTTTTACAGGCACACCGCCTGATTTCTTAGGGTTAGGGTTTTTTATTTAAATTTTTTTTACTTCATATAATAAAAAAAAGAAATTGTTAATTGTTACCCCAAAACAAATCAGTCTTGCATTTTTTTTATGTTCTAAAAAAATCACTTCCGGTTGAATTACCTCCCTTTATTTTCAGTAGAAGGACAGAAAATCTGCTGCTTCATATATACTACAGAAGTGCCTTTTTATTTTATAAATAAAATTAAAATTTTATCGATGCACGAATGACGGGAAAATACGACCTCCATTAAAACATATTCAGGGGGGATAACCCCTATCTATTGCATACGGGGTTGATTTGGGCACCGTTTCTGGCGGTGTGGGGCAAAGGCATGACCAGAGCGCGTACATTTATTCGTTTATCGGTAAAATTTAATTTTTATTTATAAAAAAAAAAAAACTACTTGATTAATTTACGTGATTTTTGGTATAGGATATATTCATCCTGTGACAGGTACGTACATCAAACAGATATGCCTCAGTTTTTTTTTGTTTTTTTTTCAAATGTCTCCCTTCATCTGAATAAGCCCTGTTAAAGATCAGTAGGCAAACCAGAAGAGTACTCGACTCAAAGTCAGCAGCAAACGGTTTTCTGTCAGATTTAGTTCCTGATATTAAAAGACTTCCTGTTTTGAGTTGTTTTCTCTTCTTGTTTGCCCAGTTTTGTACTAATTTTTATTAGTAATTTATTTATTAAATTGTTAGGTGAAAGTACAGAATAGTTAACAAAGTCGCCCCCCCCCCCACCGGTTAAGAATGGCTTTCTAAATAATCTTCTGCAGTTTACGGACCGTGCTGAAATAATAACGTTATTATTTAGAAAGCCATTCTTAACATTCTTTGTTAACAATTAATAAATTTGGAAAACTGAAACTCTTGTCGGAAGTTATATTACAGATGAAGTTTAATATCAGGAACTAAATCTGACCGGACACCATTTGTTGCTGACTTTTAGTCGGGTACTCTTCTGGTAGCCGATCAGTATCACTTGGTAAGACACAGGGCACACATACTCGTCACAGATGTCACATATCAACTAATTCATATCATGAGGTCACAAATGTGAAACTAACATAAAATGAATTAATACAATGTTTAGACACAGTCACACCGGGAATATCCCAAAACAACAACCAAAACTCTGCATTGGCAGAGTTTTGGTTCGGAATGGGAATCATTATGCAGCTTTGAAGTTGTATATCACTCTCCTGCTATTTTCTCCCAACTTTTTCCTAGAGTTTGATGTTTTCTGTGGTGGACGAGACATGATCCAAACCAACGGCAAAAAGCAAATGGCTTGAATAGCTACCCTATTTCTCTCCCTGCTTTGTTGGGATACGCTCTCCTCCTCAATTCCTATAGTACTAAAATGTACCAAGCTTCATGAGGTACTTTACGTATCTTGAAAAAAAAGAATTACTGGGGTAAATAGGACCACCAATATTAAGAGTTCAAAAATCACCCTAAAGAAGAGCATTACGAATGTTTTCATCAACACATCACGTAGATTAGATGAAGTTATTTTACCTCTTGTATACATTTTTTTTACAATGAAATTCCTGTTAAAGATGAGTATCACTTGGTAAGACACAGGGCACACACACTCGTCACAGACGTCACATATCAACCAACTGATATCAAATGTGAAACAAACATAAAATGAACTAATACGATGTTTAGACACACATGGAATATTCCAAAGCAACAACCAAAACTCCGCATTGACTGAGTTTTGGTTCGGAATGGGAATTATTATGCAGCTTTGAAGTTGTATAATTATGTAAAAATGCAGGGTGGCCCGCTTCACCCCGGTCAGTTTTATTAGATAGTGACAAAGTACATACGTTGCCATTCACACTTCACTTAGGGGTAGCGCCTTGAAAGTCTTCTCCATGAGCCCTCGCTAAATGTCAGAGTATTCTCAAGTAAGTGCACATGGATGTGTGTCCCTTGAGGTATTTCCGGCGTGGATGACCGAGTCCGTCACTGTCATACTAATGTTTCAGCTTTAGGTTTGACTATTTTGCTTTTCTGATTGGCCCTTTCCCCGGGCGATAGTACAAGAGACAAAACTCGGGGGTAATTCCTTGAGAGGCTTTTCCACCAGAACTCGCTAAATGTCGGAGTATTCTCAAGTGCCATGTTGCGCATGAACGTGTGTCTCGAGGTATATCCAGCGTAGATGACTGGGTCCGTCACTGCCATGCTGATATTTCGGCTTTAGGTTTGATTGTTTTGCCTCTGAATTTATCAACATCTGTTAAAAGATTAACTTGTTCTTAAGTGATTCTACCTTCCTCTCCCTTTTTGTTATTATGCAACTTAATCATCTTTTATTCTTTTTGGCTGTTTATATTAAGTGGCGTCATGCCTTGTCTGGAGCGACTTCCATAAAAAAAAATTCTGACCACTATTCTCATCTTAGTTATTATTTTCAAAATGTTTTGGCCAATGGAACTACATGGACCTGTGGCGCAATGGATAAAAGCATTGATTCACAATCAGTTTTTAGTGGCAGTTTTCTGTAGGTTGAAGGTTCAATCCTGATTACAGACCCTAATAACTAATGATAACCTAATTAATTAACACTTGTACCGAGTGATGGTTGACAAAACAAGAACAATCTACTCCCATGCATTAAATAAAGGGTTCAGTTCGACATAAACATTCGCAAGTTGTTAGAGATGCATCTGAAGAAGGTCGGAGGTTACATCGGTCGAAATGTGAAAAATAACTGCCAAGATGAGAATAGTAGTCCGAATAATCCAAATAATACACATCCTTTTTAAAAACAAAACAATTTCTTGGGTCTGAGTCGGAACTTTTAAAATTTCTGGAGTTGAAGTCTAACTTTTGGGCTATTGTCTACAGCTCTGATAGAAACATATTCAGGCGAGGTCTTTTTTTTTATGCATTAATACATCTAGATAAGCATTTCCGTCGGTCTGTCATGCTTCAGTTTGAAATAGCATTTCCGTCGGTCTGTCATGCTTCAGTTTGAAATAGCATTTTCGTCGGTCTGTCATGCTTCAGTTTGAAATAGCATTTCCGTCGGTCTGTCATGCTTCAGTTTGAAGTAGCATTTCCGTCGGTCTGTCATGCTTCAGTTTGAAATAGCATTTCCGTCGGTCTGTCACGCTTCAGTTTGAAATAGCATTTCCGTCGGTCTGTCACGCTTCAGTTTGAAATAGCATTTCCGTCGGTCTGTCACGCTTCAGTTTGAAATAGCATTTCCGTCGGTCTGTCACGCTTCAGTTTGAAATAGCATTTCCGTCGGTCTGTCACGCTTCAGTTTGAAATAGCATTTCCGTCGGTCTGTCACGCTTCAGTTTGAAATAGCATTTCCGTCGGTCTGTCACGCTTCAGTTTGAAATAGCATTTCCGTCGATCTGTCACGCTTCATTTTGAAATAGCGTTTCTGTCGGTCTGTCACGCTTCAGTTTGAAATAACATTTCTGTCGATCTGGCACGCTTCATTTTGAAATAGCATTTTCACTGCTAAACATAAAAATTGGACGGATGCATTTTAAGAATATCTATTCTTGTTTTTAAAATATTTTGTGACCCCCCCCCCTCCCCCCAATAAAAATAATTCCCGATAATTTTTTAATCGATTTATATTCTTTTTAAATTCAGAGAAAATGAGTTGGTGCCACGCGAACCAATTCAGCAACAGCAGCAGCAGCAACACAGCAGGCCGACCTATCAATGGGTAGACATCACGCATGAATTCACAAGGGCCTGTTCCGAGCTCAGACTCGGAGAGCTCCTTCGGGATTCTTCGTAAGTAATTTCTTTTCTCCCTCTCTCTTAAAAATCTTTAATCCAATCTTTAACTAGATTATCGTGGTCACGGTGGTTGACATTACTGACATGAAGGCTGCTAACATAGATGTCATCACTGACATCATAGTCTCAATCAATGTCATATTCCATAGTGAATAGATTTACTTTCTTTGTGTGGCTCTAGATTTTGCTAACGACTATGTCAATTCTCGAGATAGACTATGGGAAAATACTAGAGCTTCCATTAAAATCTTTGCTTTATATAAATGAAATAGCTGGCTTACCAAAGTTAGCTACTTACAATATTTGAAACAAAAATGTTAAATAATAAACATTTCACTCATAACTTTGTAAACACGAAACAAAAACTTTCACATTTATTCATATAAATAAATATTTATATTTTGGTAACATTGATACAAATTTAGTTATCTTTTAAATAAGACTGTAAAGAAATGAAAGGAAAGAAGAAATCAGTTTGCCAACTGTGTGTGTATTTGTTTTTCTGTTTTTTTTAACATACAATTTAAAACTGGATGGCAACTTGTTGAAATTCAAGTCAAAGAAAAGAAAAGGCTGGAAAGGAACATTTGAATACAAATACGAAACCTTTATCCACAGGATCAAAACATTCATTGAATTTAAAAATAATACAAAAAAAGAAAATGGGAGGGATCGAGCATGGAAAATGAATTGCATTAATATCCACTTAAAAGAATGAATTGCATTAATATCCACTTTAAAAAAATGAATTGCATTAATATCCACTTAAAAAATGAACAAACTTTTTGGTCAACCCAAAACACAAAGAATGTTACTTTATTGGGAACTCTTTCTTTGACAACGCCATCATCTGTCATAACGTTTCTTGTTTTATTTTAGTTTCAGTTTATTTGAGGCGATGTCTGCCATTGAGATGATGGATCCCAAAATGGATGCTGGGATGCTTTGTAACCAGACAAAAAGAAAAGTATTAAATTTTGAGCAGTCGATTCAGGTAATCCTCAACAAAATGGCTATTTAAAAAAAATTTTCTTTTCTTTTTCTCGTCAATTTGATTAGCCTGATAGTTT
Source organism: Sepiola atlantica (assembly GCA_963556195.1). Taxonomy (NCBI): domain Eukaryota; kingdom Metazoa; phylum Mollusca; class Cephalopoda; order Sepiida; family Sepiolidae; genus Sepiola; species Sepiola atlantica. The sequence continues at coordinate 62,870,132 of OY744547.1, forward strand.
CTTATGTAGTCAGTCTCCAGGACCCGATTTGAGTGGATTTCTGAGAAATGCAATGAGGTTCCAACTAAAGTTTTTAGCCTAATAGGTTTTTAATGTAGTCAGTCTCCAGGACCCGATTTGAGTGGATTTCTGAGAAATGCAATGAGGTTCCAACTAAAGTTTTTAGCCTAATAGGTTTTTAATGTAGTCAGTCTCCAGGACCCACAGGTGTTGATTTCAGTGGGTCTCTGGGTAAGGCAATGGGGTCTTTACTGAAGTTTTCTTCAACTGCAGAGAACCAGAGTAAATTTCTTTTTTTATTGTTGTCCAAAACAACAATTTACTTTTTCAGAATAACTTAAATTACAAAAGTTTGTAACTATTAATTGGCAGAACAATTTTTTTTTATAAGTCCCTTTAATTGGTTTATCCTAAACAATTGAATTAATAAATTCAAAACAAAAATTTATAATGGGGGGGGGTTAATGTTATTCATTTTTGTAAAAAAAATTATTTTTAAGTTATGTGGGGTATGTGGGTTGCTAAGGAGGTAGAGTCTACTATGTTTACAGTTGATAGATGTCTCTTGTTTTCTATTTAGGAGTTTGTTTAACCCCCCCATTATACACTACCCCAAAACACACTATAACCCCCTATCCACCCACCCAAATTTACCACCCAACCCCACCCCAACAAGTCCTGATGAATCTATAAATAAATATATAACTACCCCTCTAAACTACCAATAACATCAAATCTCTACGTACTACCTATAATGCACAGCCTCAATAGCCTCTCAGCCATACTACCAATTCTAACATAAACCCATAACTGGGATAGCTATTAACACTGATATCACTTGGACTAATCTAATCTCAATTACTTAACCCTTCGATCACTATCTTGAACACTTAATTATTAACTGGTACTTAGTCCTTGTCATTGGTAGTAAAACAAAAAAGCCTACCATCACTTGTCGACTTATTTCGCCCAATGACTTCACAAGTAGCAGGATGGTAATGATGGTGATATTTATCATTATTACTATTATTATTATTATTATTATATTTTTAATACTATTATTATTAATATTATTATCATTAATATTTTTACAAACTTGTTATTTCTATTTTTATTCTAATTTTATTTATATTTATTTTTATTTTTATTAAGGCTATTATCACTGCGACTATCGTAGGTATGATTGGCAGGGGTTATCATTGTCATCACAATCGGTTTTGTTAATGCTAAAACTGGTAACACCATTAAACTTCTCTTATAAAATGATTTCACTAGTATTGATCTTAGTATAATATAATCACAATTTAAAAAAAAAAAAAAAAATATAATCACAACAAAATTCACTACAAATAATAAACAAGACACTAAAATAAAATAAATAAAATGCAGAAGTAGCAATTAATACCCTAAATTAAAATTATCTAACAATTTTATCCACATGATAATTACCTATTAGAATTAAAATGAAATAAGAATGACGGTTATAATCATAATTTTTATTCTCATTTTAAATTTAACTCACTCTGACCGTCGCCCCTCCTCCCCCCACCCCGGATGAAATTGAGATCATCACAGCACAAACAGATGAAAACCTCCCACGCAATAATTTGAAACACGACTTGTTGGGGTCCCTCCCCTCATGTCCCATGTCACCGTTATAGACAAAGCCCCAACTCTGTCCCCCTCCCCCCTCCAATGTATTTTCAATTTTCAATCTCCCGTTGAGGTGAAGTTAAAACGTATGCCATTCGGATTCCATCGTTAGCCTGACGAATTGGCCGCTATTTGCGCCAATGAAACAGAACTTGTTTTGTCGCAACTAATGGAATAAAATCAAAAATATATATATATATTTGTATATATATGTATGTAATTATTTTTATTGGTGATTGTAGCGTTCGTTGTTATTTTGCTTACCATTATTTCGATTGTCTCACTTTCCTAAGTGATTAAGATGCAGAAAATTGCATTATTAGTCGCCCTTAACTTCATAGGACGTATTTTTCGTTAATATACATTTTTATTTATTTTATACGTACATAAAAGTAATCCATGGACACATGTTTCTGGCTAACTTAGACAGAGATCGAACCTTCGATATTGATGTCTGTAGTCCAGCGTTCTACCACTGGACCAAGACGCTCTGTCTAGAAATACGTACGATTTTTATCACCTAAATATTTAATGTATTTTTATGTAATTATTTTTAATCATTTAGGAAAGTGAGACAATCGAAATAATAGTAAGCAAAATAACAACGAACGCTACTATAAAAATAATTACATAAAAATACATTAAATTACATATAAAATAAATAAAAATATATATGTATATATGTGTTTCATATTTTTAAAATTGTTTTCCCGACTGCAAGCAATCTTACGAGCGTCGGGTTGAAATTGATGAATTAAACTATAGACTAAAACACTTTAAATAAAACAACAACGCAGCAATTGTAAGTCAACTCCTGATGACGATCAAAAAAGATCGAAAGCTCTAGAGATGGATCGCCATTATTGTTGTCGAGGGTGTTCAACGCTCGAACGGAACTTGGCATAATCGCTGATGACAAGAAACGTAATTCTTAATAAATATATATATATATATATATATATATATTGGGACATAATAAATACATCGCCCAGGCAGTAACGCTAGAGTTCCCTCCTTTTGGTTAAACACTTTAAGATGTAATAAAACGATACAGGTTTGTATTAAAAGCCATATTTACTTGTCTTAATCGCAGCTGACTTACTGGCCAAGCGGTTAACGATGCTGGATTACTAAACCCACGGTTGGTTGGAGGAGCCCGTTAGTAGGTAGGGTTAGTTAAATCCATACTGATGAGTCTTGAAAAGACGAAACAGACCTGTCTATAGATAAATATTTAATTATTATTATTATTATATATATATATATATATATATATATATATATATGTGTGTATGTGTGTGTGTGTGGGGTATGTCTCATCTACAGACTCTTTGGCTGTATCACAGCTCTTCAGTGTGGCTAGTTATTCAAGAAGAGATCAAAACCCAACCATTGTCAAGAGTTCTCTTACCTCTATACCATCGACAGTATCTACAAAGGAATGGAAATTTTAATGCCTATATATATTTTATATATGCATTATCAGCTACCTAGAGAGCTCTATTTTTTAAATTATTTTAACAAAGGGCTATGATGACAATAATAAAGACGTTAAGGATGTTATTAATACATTTCTAATGATCGGATTTCCAGTGAAACTGCAGTAAAGTGTTAAAACAAACCTCTTTTAATTTTTTAAAATTATTATAATAAAGCTCTATCTGAAGGGATATCAAACTTTTTTGTGCGTGCAAGTCCTGTCTTCATTTGGCTCTGTTCCGAAGTTGCTTTTCATGTTATATGAAGATTGGATCAAAGAGTTAATTGTTTATGAATATTATTAAAATGAAATACAAAAAATGTCGTTTATTACATTTTCTTTGATGCCCCCCCCCTCTGTTAAATAATACATGGGTGCTTGTACTGTTCAGCGGCCGTATTAAAAAATTATTTTTTTATAAAAACAATATCATATACTTATTCAGCATTATATACTCATTCACTGTACAAAAAAGTAGAAAAAATTATCCACTAGAACTTTAATTACAAGTATTTTTCCATTCTGCGTATCATAACAGCGACTCGTTCACTAAGCCTCCATCTTCTTTCTTAAGAAGATTTCAAGGGCAGATAATTCGAAATCTTAAGAAAGAAGATGGAGGCTTAGTGAACGAATCGCCGTTATGATACGCAGAATGGAAAAATACTTGTAATTAAAGTTCTAGTGGATAATTTTTTCTACTTTTTTGTACAGTGAATAAGTATATAACGCTGAATAAGTATATAATATTGTTTTTTATAAAAATATAATTTTTTCATACGGCCGCTGAACAGCACAAGCACCAATACATGTTCATTTTAAAAGTAGACAAAAATGATGAATTGCATATTCTTTTGTTTTTCTTAAATTTCAGGCTGAGACTGTGAAAATAAAAGATCTGACTTATCCTGAATTAATTGGCATCATGGATGCAACTTTAGCCTGTCTAGTAAGTATGTCTGGAGTATTGTTGTCACATCTGGGCTGGTGCACCAACCACTAGTCTCTCCCTCTTAGACAGGGTCCCCAAAAAAAGAGTCTCTAATCTAATAGGTCCCTTGCTATCCACCAAGCTCCAGCCCCTGTCGTATCGCCGCAATGTTGCATCCTTGTGCTTGTTTTACAAGTACTTCAATGGAATGTGCTCTGATGAACTTGCTGCTCTGGTGCCCCCTCGACGTAAATACACTTAACCAACCCAACTATCAGTTAGATCCCATCCATTCACTGTGGAGGTCCCCAGATGCCGGAGAGCTTTCTATTCTAATAGCTTCTTTCCTCGAGCTGCTGGTCTTTGAAACTCCCTCCCTGCTCCCTGTTTCCCTGACTTTACTAACACGCAGAAATTTAAATGTAATGTAAACAAATATCTTGCTGCACAACTCCCCACTTAGGATCCCCCCACCCCCACCCCCATAATTCTGGCCCCTAATCCACAGTAGCCCCCTTACATCTCGGCGGCAATCTGCCTTGTCTTGGATGAATTAAAGTTTTTTTTTAAATGTCTAGAAAAGGGAAATTTAGAGAACTGTACCCGCGTAAAACAAGAGTAGATGTGGAGTCAGTTGTTCTACAATTCTCAGTACCGTACCCCCTTCCTCAATCTTCGACACACAAGTCCAGCAGTGGAGAAAGTGGTCTTCTGTTTCCAACAAGGAGAAATGGCAGATTTTTAAGATTAATATTTTAGCATGTATTTTGTGTGATTAAAATATATAGGAAAAAAATGTCTTAGAAGAAACAAACGTTGATTGACTCAGCTTTAGTATAATAATAATAATAATAATAATAATAGATTGCTAACAGGGCCATTTTTAATAATGATCTCCGTAGTCATTTAGGTTTCCACATGCCTGTCCTTAATTATAAACTTAAGCTGTGTGGCTGCCAGGCCTGTTATGTGTATCACCTTGACGTTCACCAAATTTTTTTCTTCTTCTTTTTTAAAGATTAAAATAAGATCATCCCTAAAGTGAAAAAGGTTTTATTTTATTTTTATTTCTTTTAAATGTTCCGGATTATCTATAATTTAGTTTTGATTTTTCAGGGTTAGATTATTTTTTGAATACCAACTTTTTGTATTTTGTGTGATTAAAATATATAGGAAAAAATGCCTTCAGGAAACGAACGTTGATTGACTCTGCTTTAGTATAATATTAGTCTAGAGGAGATAGCTTTATCGTCTGTCACCTGAGGCACCCTCATTCTTGAGGGACTACGGTTATGTGTTTCCTTCCAAAGTGCCTATTTGGGGTGGAGCTGGTGTTCCTTTCACATCAAAAACCGACAATGTGTCTAACTTTGACCTCTTGGGGAGGAAATATCGTACTATCAAAGCTTACTGCCAAATATTTAAACTTTACCCATTTTAAAACAAATTGTTCCAAAATTGATTATAACATTATAAATAGAATTCTATCGTGATAAAAAATGTAATTTTTTTTTTATAAGTGTGGAAGATAACGTTTGTATAAATAAAGGTACGAGCGTATTATTATGTAAATAACTGCAGCAGGATTATATGTGGGTGGGTGAAAATAATGTTTAAAACGGTATTTTCCACATGAGGTTAAAATTAAGCAGAAAAGTGGAAAATTCCATTAGAAATGAAATTCTAGGTTAAAAGTATGTGTCAAGATATGACGATGCAGACGCAGGGTCCGAAATAAGACATGTTGCAGAAAAGAGAAAAAGATCTGCTTTTTTGACCTGTGAGCTGGCTGTGTTCAGATGATGTTACTAAAAGGAGGGAGGAAGACACAGAAACTTCAGCTGCTACATCACCACTACGACCACCTTTACAACTAGATGTCACCACCAAACGAGCCAACTACTACAGGTCAACAAGATAGACAAACAGCTGTTTCTGTCGACAAAAGAAATCCCCTCACGCTATGCTACATAACAATTACGGATAGTTTAAAAAAAAAACTTTTGAAAAAGAACAAGTAAGTTTGTGTTAATTAACACGGAGCCAAGACAGCATCTACTGCTCCAGAAAGTACCTGATTCCTGATTGAATCTTTTACCTATATAAGAGTCAGACACGTCCTAAGATTGAATACTGCTGCCACATCTTGGGAGGTGCCGCTCCGAGCACTCTTTCTTGCCTTGACAGAGTACAAAATCGACTTTGCAATCTAGTTAGGGATAATCTCTTCCGTTACTTGCAGCCCCTTTCTAACAGAAATTATGTTACTAGTCTTTCTCTACTCTATTGTCATTTCCATGAAAGGTGCTCTACTGACCTTCAATCTCTGGTTCCTCCTCATTGTAAGACATTTACAGCAAGAACTTATCAGCACAACTGCAAAGAACTTTCCTTTCTTTTCCTTCCAAGTAGAACACATTGCCACGGGACTGCTTTCCTGTGGACTACAACTTGGTCATCTACAAATCCAATGCCATAAACCATTCTCATAAGAATTAAAAGTTTATTCATTCGATTCATCGTTTTCAATCCTCTCATAGTATTCCTCATCATCCAATTAGCAGTCTATCCATCTCATTAACCCTTATCCTCAAGTGGCTTTTGACCTTAACAAATGATGAGTCGTTAGTAAAAAAAAAAAAAAGAAAAAAAAAGCAACATAATTTATTATCTTTTTTATTCCCGTATTTTCCTTGTCGTATATTTGGTTGTAACCAATAGTTTAGTTTGTCGATTCTAAAGTCTCTTTTCCGTGATCATTTCAGGTCACCTGGCTTGAAGGTCATTCACTGGCGCAGACTGTATTTACAAATCTTTACCTGCACAATCCATACATCATCGAAGACCGCAACCTGAAGGCGTTTTGCATATGTATGCTGAAGATTGTTGATATCATCCGAGATCGAGTGAACCGGGCTGGAGCTTTCGAAGAGGTATTTATTCTTGTCTTTTCATATTCCCTTCTTTTCAACCTTTTTATCGCTCTATATAAAGTTAAGTATGTGTATACGTTTATAGATTTCTACGTACAGGATTTATTCCGAAACTAATGAACCCATTATTATGAATTATATATTCTAAGCAATACAGTAACGTGGACACATTATTATTATTTTTTTTTTTTTTTTGTAAATTGTACAATTTAGAAGGTGTACCTCTCTCCTCCCCTCTGCCCTCCAAAAAACTTTTTGAAAATAATCGAGATATAAAATATATGATCAATAATTTATATGTGCGAGGTAAACTCCTCAACTAATGAACTTCTCATGAATTATGGGATACGTATTCTAGGCAACATGGTGAGTAACGTGGGCACATTATTATTTGTTTAGGTGGTGTCCTTCAAACCTCACCCTAACCCCCCGAAAAAAAAAATTAAATTGAAAACTAATACTATACATAATATTGCTTATACCCGTCCTGGGACAAGTATTCCTCTAGTTCTCTCTCTCTCTCTTTCCCTCTCTCTTTCCCTCTCTCTTTCCCTCTCTCTCTCTCTCTCTCTCTCTTCCCTCCATCTCTCTCTCTTTCCCTCCCCCCTCTCTCTCTCTATATATATATATCTATATATATATATATATATATATATATATAAGGTTAATACAACAAAAGATATAAGAGGCAACTAATATCTTTAATTAGTGAACATCCGGATAAAAATGAAGCTCAATATACTGGATAGAACATTAATATATATTTATCAAAATACCATACTGACTCCCCTCTTTTATTGTAGATTTTTTTGTATAATTTGGATTATTCGGACTACTGTTCTCATCTTGAGTGTTATTCTCACGTTTCAGCCGATGTAACCTCCGACCTTCTTCAGGTGTATCTTGTCGAACTCGGGAATCCGCACGGAATTTTGAACAGAACTCTTTATTTAGTACTTTATCCGTTACGCCACGGGTCCTCAATGCGGGCGATACTAGGAATTGTGAATTACTGAAGACTTTTACCCGGTCATGACTGACGGAATGAAAGCATGCTACCCTCGTGGATTAAATAAAAGTTCCGTTCGAAATTCCGTGCAGATTCCCGAGTTCGACAGAAAGGTTTCAGAGTTCGACAAGACGCACCTGGAGAAGGTCGGAGGTTACATCGGCCGAAACGTTGTGAGAATAACACTCAAGATGAGAATAGTAATCCGAATAATCCAAATTATCAATCCTCATCTCAAAAATTCAGAAACATAGTTTGTTTTTATTTTTTATTTCTCTTAAAACCCGATATTTATCTATTTTAGAGAAGCATACATGAAAACAACACTTTATAAATATATCGTAAATATTGTGTTCATTAATTTACAGCTTGCATTTATTTTATGAAAGAGAAATTAACATTAACTTATGAAATTACCGTAACTTCGGCAAATTATGGCTATTTGATTCAACTTTTTCTTTTTTTAAATTAAGTACTAAACGGATTTTACTAAACTAATTTCAAATACGGTGTAATTTATACCAGTCCAGATAGTTATTATTATTATTATTATCCTTCACTCTATAATAAAGGCCATTGTGTGTGTGTGTATATATACTTCTATCCCGTCACGCAAAAGTTAGTGAGTAAAACATATGCCTTTTTCTAGCCCCCAGAAAAAGACATTTCAAGTGGTGAGGGGAAGCAACCTCAGACTTACGCCCGCCACCTGAAATGAATTTGGAAAGAAATCCTCCACTCTATAATGTAAACAGTGGGTGTTGGTTAGGTCATCGGAAATGATGATGATAATAATAATTTATATATAAAAAAATAAATTACTGACGTAATTCTATGATTTTGATATGAATATTTTAGTAATGTATTTTAATAAATAGTGGTGCGAACACTGGCGAAGCATAATTTTTTTTTTTTTTTTGCATCATTTTTGACGGAGATAAACTAGACTTCCTACCAGTTTCCTTCTATCACTTTTCTTGTCATTTGTATTTCAGGAAGACTTCCAGCCCGTCACTTATGGATTCAAAATGGCTGCCGAAACTTCAGATGTGCGTGCAATTGGAATGATGAAAGAAGTTGAAGAAGAACTCAACAGAATAATTAAGGTAAATCTTTTTTATTTTTTTTACTTAACCGTTCTAACTTTTTGATTTAACTATTGAAAAAGATAGTTACCAACTTGCACCAAAATATAGTTACCACGTACCAACCTACACCAAAATATAGTTACCACGTACCAACCTGCACCAAAATATAGTTACCACGTACCAACCTGCACCAAAAGATAGTTACCACGTACCAACCTGCACCAAAAGACAGTTACCACGTACCAACCTGCACCAAAAGACAGTTACCACGTACCAACCTGCACCAAAAGACAGTTACCACGTACCAACCTGCACCAAAAGACAGTTACCACGTACCAACCTGCACCAAAAGACAGTTACCACGTACCAACCTGCACCAAAAGACAGTTACCACGTACCAACCTGCACCAAAATATAGTTACCACGTACCAACCTGCACCAAAAGACAGTTACCACGTACCAACCTGCACCAAAAGACAGTTACCACGTACCAACCTGCACCAAAAGACAGTTACCACGTACCAACCTGCACCAAAAGACAGTTACCACGTACCAACCTGCACCAAAAGACAGTTACCACGTACCAACCTGCACCAAAAGACAGTTACCACGTACCAACCTGCACCAAAAGACAGTTACCACGTACCAACCTGCACCAAAAGACAGTTACCACGTACCAACCTGCACCAAAAGACAGTTACCACGTACCATCCTGCACCAAAAGACAGTTACCACGTACCAACCTGCACCAAAAGACAGTTACCACGTACCAACCTGCACCAGGAAAAGATTACTCTAACCGTAGCAAATATATGTGTATGGTAAAAAAATTTGCAGGTTGTGTATAAGTTTCTGTAGCTAAGCAGTACTCGAAATATGTTGTACAGTCGAGACGATGGAACCTCTTTGAGTAAGAAATTAAAGTAACTTATTATTTTGAATGTTGGAATCGACGTGTTTTCAATTAAGACTAAAATAAAGGTATGAAAAAAGATGTGCTTTGGCATCCTTGCGTAATGCACGCAAGAATTAGGTCACTAACCGAAAGTATCTCAGAGGGCGGATACTGGGTATATGTTGGAAAATGTGACACTGAAGTTCTTGAATGAAGTCATTGAACCAGCATTGAATTTGAGATACTTTGTTATCATCTGAGACCGAGTGGACGTGTTGTAAGAATGTCTGATAACCAGATTCCGAAAGAACTTTTATATGAGGACCTAGCTGAAGGGAAGCGCCCACTACACAAACTCAAAATGAGGTATAAAGAATACTTCGATGAAATCAAATGTGAAGGTTGATCGCTGGTAGATGTTACCTCTTGATCGTTCTTTGTGAAGGAAATCATTGAAGAATGGTAAAGATATAATTTGAAAGGAATTGCATCCATCATTAAATTCAAGAGAATGCATGTAAGAAGTTTGGCATCTTTCTATCAGAATTTGCGAGATCTCAAATGAATGTGAAAATGTTTGTCTCGATAATGAGTCTTAGAAATCTCCAAAGAAATCAAATGTATGAACCCTTTCAATTCTTGTTTGAGTGGTGCTGTAGCAATATTAGAAACGGGTGTGTAAGAATAGGATTAGTATAGAAAATTTCCACGTAGCGTTAAAAGTTAGGTAGAGTGGAAATTTCCCTTGAAGATTAGATGAAGGTTACGTGGCTTGGCTGTGACATCACGGGCACAGGAAGCAAATTGGGAGAGAGAATTGGGTATCTTTCATCTGAACAAATAGACATGGCACTTGGGCTTTTTGATAACTGCTCCCCCCCCCCCTCCCATGTGGGCTGTGGGTTTTTTTGAGGCGTGTACATGTATACTATGAAGAACAAATAAAAAACATGAGATTTTTAGAGTCAAATTTTATTTGGTGATGCTTCTTTTTTTAATAATGTTCGTAAAAGTTGTTATTGGGAAGAAAAAGAAGACAGCATCAACGGAGCGAAGAAGAGATGGAAGCCTTAACTGCCACATCAGTACTGAAACGCGACCAGTAAATCCCGTCATTAAAGTGGCCGAACTGTGGGGGGGTCAAGGAGAACGCACTATGGGGATCCAAGAACATCCCATCGTATTACAATGCTTTTACATGCAGGGTATGTGGAAAAGAATGTACTTCAGTTAGAGACGTCGATAGTAGTTGATGGCTCTAAAAACCAAAATACAAGCCCATCCAGAAATCAGTGCTGCTAAAAATCTATTAAAATTTAATGAAAAACAATTGATTTATTACGGTTTAATATGAATTGTCTGAATAAGAAATTCTTTAATGTGAAATGAGGGTTAAATTGAAATGTGATTTTTATTGATTATTTTTCTTTGTCTGTTTTCTTTGTCGACAGAATACTCGCATTAAACCTGGTACTGACCGTGACTCTGATACTGAATTAGAGGTGAGTGGATTTTAGTTCTAAAAAAAAAAAAAGGAAAGAAGTTTTATATAAACTCTTTTTTGCTAATATCTATGCAATTTATGGGAATATTTCTGACTGTCAAATATGTTGAATATACATTCATGGTGCAAGTTTAGAATTGGAGCGACATGAAAAAATTAAAAAATATCTTTATGATGTACGTACCCGTGATGGAAAACATATCGTACAAAAAAATCACGTAAATTGATTAAGTAGTTTTTTTGTTTTTTTTTAACAAAAAAAAAAAAATCAAATTTTATCAATAAACGACAATCGTTGATATATTGACGCCATATTGGACATTGTAGTTGCCAGACAAGGGAGATAACTCTTCACTCAAATGTTGGAATTTAGAATCAGCCTTGGAAAAAAGAAAAGGCAGTTTTAACGAGTCCATAAAACAAAAAAAGGGTTGGACAAAACAAATATACAACAAATATACAACAAATAAATGTTACCAAAGGCAAGATAAGTTATTCTACCTACCTGGATAAGTCTTGTGTTTTAACTTATTTTTAAGCGTTTTGTAGTTTTAAAAAAAAAAGTGTTTGAGTCTGACCGCCAATGTCGGACATTATTTTTTTCGTTCTAACTTAATTTGATTATCTTTTGTAAAAAAAAACAAAAAACTACTTTCTTTTTCTTTTTTTTTTTTTTTTTTTTCATGTCAGTCAAATTCTAAACTTGCACCACATTTATTTATATACCAACTATACGTACCCAACGTTGCTAGGAAGTCTTTTTATTTTCATTTTTGTTTCGCTTTAAAAAAAAAGTTTTTTTTGACTATGCCGCTTGTTTTCTACCAAATTATTTTGTTTAAATAGAATTTTGAAACTTGAATTTAATTTTTATGGTTTGGTCATTAAATTATTAATTGAACCAAATTTTTATTAAACTAGAACTAAATTTGTTATGGTAATGTTGTTCCAATGGCAGCCATCTTAAAGCTACAATCTTCAATATAACCGAATCGTTTACAATAAGTATGGAGTTTATTTGCTTTTAACAATGTCAATTCTATCGAACAAAAAAACGTTTCACTCCTAATTTTGTGTCGTCGTGAAGTTTGTATAACATTTTACAGCGTATCGATAAGCCAGGTCGTCACAACATTGATTTCATACGAAGGCAGAGAATGGTTTCAATGGAAGCTCTATTAGTTACGTCAGAATTGGACAATTACAGGAGACCAGAGCGAGAGAGAGAGAGGGGAGGAGAGAGGGAGGATAATTTTGAAACTTGAATTTAATTTTTATGGTATGGTTTGGTCATTAAATTATTAACTGAACCAAATTGTTTTTAAACTAGAACTAAATTTGTTATGGTAATGTTGTTAATTAATGTCTGTTTATAAAATTATTGGATGTAAATAAATTCCAAAACTCTTGATCTTTTAAAAGCCAGTTTAAATGAGTTTTTATTTGATAGTTTAAAGACTTCCAAACTCGTTTCAAATTTCGAAGGGTCACAAAGTAATCCATTCTTTTTTTTTTTTTTTTTTTTACTTTTAATTTTCACACAGATTTAAAATATAACTTGCTTACAAAGAAACGGAAATACATTCTGATGGATTTAATTTCGTAATTATATTTTTTTTTAATAGAATTTTTTAAAAATTTGCTTTATTTTATGCTATTATATGTTTGATTTCAATAAATATTTGATTAAATAGTAAATAAAAATAATAATTCAATGTGTAATTATTAAAGTCACGTAGTCACGAGAAAAACACACACACACACACACGAAGTAGTCTTAAAATGTAATTAATATAGAGATTGATTTTGACTACTTATACTTAACCATAGTTTTGGGAAAAAACGCAGTGGTTTTAGTTTTCTTGCTATTCACCTTGCGTATCCCGGTTTAAAATTATTTTTCTTTTCTTTATTCCAGCACAATTTATCAGTTGCGGTTTATAACAGAATAAAGTTTTACAGAATGCTTTTGACTGTGCTGATGTCGTTCAGTAAGGAAAAGGTAAGTATTGATTTAATTTTAATCTCAACTGTTTTGTGGAGAGTATACTGCAGTCGTTGCAAATATTAGGCCGAGTATCCCAAGAAAGTTTTTAGGGTTCAGAGTTATCCCCCTTTGTCCCCCTGGCCAGATAGATCAGGGTTACATCTCCTCGATTACCTGCCCTTACAGTTATGTGGCAGAGCAGAGAGACCAAGAAGAAAGGTAACCATGACACCAGAAATGTAACCGCGTGTCTGGACGAACCGAAAGGATTCATTACGCACTCAGCGGCTTATCCATCTTCATCATTACTTGTAAATGACGTCAATAAATGTAAAGTTTTACACTTTGTCAACATCTATTTTTTGTCCGTAACTAATTCATTACTGATAGTTCGTTGACCAGAGCATAGCAGTTTGTCAGAGTGAATTAAAACGTCACCGCAGATAGTTGCTATTTATCTTCATCAGTGCCATATTTTCTTTCGTTATAATACATTGAAATATTAAAACAAAAAATTGTATTCTTTTTTCAAAACTGAAAAAATTTATATTCCGATAAGAGTAGGTGAGTTATACGTTGCCAGAACTTTGACTTCAAACGGTTTTACTGTTTTCTTAGAAACTAACGTAGATAAGTTTCTTGTTTTAAACAAATTTTCTTTAACACCTTATGTTGCATATCATGTTGAACATCTCGTGATGCAGTCAGGTTGGACGTCTCGTGATGCAGTCGGGTTGGACGTCTCGTGATGCAGAACCCTGAAAAAATGGCTACCTCTCCTTGTTGGCTGAAAGGAAACTCCTAGTTGCTGTTAATTTTAATTAATCAACATAGACGAATGATTAACGATACCTTGCATTTTTATTCGTGTTCTTAATTGTTTTTATGGCGCAGTGAGGGGAAAGAGAAAGACAACCTCAGTTTGCCGTAACTAATAATTTTAAGACCTCATTTTATACATCCTGCTCGACCTGCTATTAGTTCATTTCTGACTTATGAAAATATCTTTCCTTACTTTGTCGATGTCGTCACTTAAGTGATTCCTACTTTTGCTCTCTCGGTCACATACTTGTCAAACCTGATCCTTTGACCTCGACAAACAACCGTTTGCTACAGTTGTCCTTGAACAGTTCAAAGTTCTCCCACTTCTGATATGCAACAATAGGTATAACTTCCAGTAAGTCCAAATGCTTTAAAATATCTCATCTAAAAGCTCCCAATAGTGTTCATGCAATCCATCCATTATACCGTAATCAGAGAATCGATCAGCATTATTTTCAAAACTCTTTACTTTCTTGAGATGCCTCGAGAATTTATTCTAATAGTCAAGAGTTTTTTTTGGGGTGGGGTGGGGTGGGGGGTGGGGGTAATGTTTATTGGGGTGAGCGATCAAGTTGCTTGTTCTCTTTGAAATATCTCTATCTATAAAGTTGGGCCGTTTATCGCACTGACAGTGAGATTAAAACACCGAATTCATATTCAAAATAGAACAATTGCTTTCTAATATGCTGATCATGTGTATACAATTGACGTCCTAAATTAGTTAATTTACATATTGCTTTGCAAAAGGACATCTCATTAATTCACTAGTTGTTCTTTATGTTTTCTAATTCCGCGATTGTTTTCATTTTATTATTGCGCGTAGTTCTATTTATACGTATCTTCTATATTTTACATAGAAAATTAGCATTTGGGTGAAAAAAGTTCCTTTTTTTTTTTTTTTCAGGTCAATTTACTTCTTGGGGGGGGGTTGCGATCTGGTTCTAAAATGTAAATTTACCCCCCACCCCCCACCCCATACACACGTACACACCGGAGAAGCAAACAAATCTGAGTATCCCCTCTCCCCCTCACCCCAAATTTTTATTTCGTTACAAAATTAAATTCAGCCACAATGCATTTCGGTTCATTTGTCAGTCATTTGGTTCTTTTGTTAAATTGTACCCCCCCCCCCCCAAAAAAAAACAACAACTGCACGCACACACCTCAACCAAGCAAACAAGTCAGTGAGTATCTTCCCCTTCCTCTATATAACATTTTACAAATATTTTTTATATCGCGGATAAGTGCTTAGCATTTTGGGTTAAAGAGTTTTTCCGTTCAATCTACTTCTGGGGGTTGCGATTCTTGGTTTCTTCAATTTTCCTGGGCAACGCTGGTTCATCTAGTTAAAAATAAATGGAATTGTTTTCGATGGATGGGGATTGTGTAAATTGTAAATACTCCCACCCCCCAAATAAGGGTTTACGTTCAGTAAAACAGTGTGTCCGTGTGTAATGGGAAAACTTTGTTTGACTCCGGCTTAACTTGTCTTTTAGTGTGAAGGCATTACGCAGGCGCAACGATTGCTGACACAGTTGGTCGAACTAATGCCAGCCATGACATGTGACTCTGACCTTGGAATCCAGGCCGAAGGAGGAGGAGTCACGAAAACAGGTTGGCAAGATTTCATTTTATTATCTCTTTTGGAATTCTCTTGAAAACTTTCCAGGATCTCACTTCTCTAAGGAATTCCCCAAAAATGGCTAAAAATGTTTCTTTTTTTTTTTTTTTCTTTTAAATTTAAAAAAAATGGCTAAAAATGCTTTTTTTAAAAAAATTTTTTATTTAAATGTTTAAAATGCCTTTACATTTGAAGAGATTGTTATGAAGCTTGACGATATGACTGGATTTATTTATCTACCTCCCACAAGGTAACATGTGACACAAGGTCGGGAACGTGGGATTAGATAAGCCAGCGCTCGAGAGGTGAACACTCTGACTATTTAAAAATTGCCTGGACAGCCCCGTCGGCATTCCCCAGTAGAGGCGCCTCAGACAGTAAGCAATAAACTTACTCCTCCCCAAAAAGGAGAGGCAATGCCTGGGAGGGTGCACCTCCTAGAACTACACAGGACCGACAACCCCCAATAGACCGGCGTAAATCCAGACCCAAAGGCCCGGACGATACCGGTTTATTAGGTGGGGTAAAAACCCCTTGACAGTATGACTGGAAAAGACTGTGTTCTTTAATATGATTTTGTCATTTGCAAATAATATTGTAATAGAACAAATTGAGTTATCGTCAAAAGCAGACATTTCGGAAGAATATTTTTTTTTTTTGATAAGGTATGTTTATAAAATAAATATCAGTACCCGGATGTAAGTGTGACCAGTACTGATAAGAGTTATTCCCCTTCCATTGGGAACTTTTAAATATGTTTACAAATAAATGTAAACAAAAGGTTATCATTTCATGGGCTGTCATGCAGATTGGGAATACAGCCATCAGTGGTAAGAATTAGACATTCTTCGGTGTTACATTGAAAAGTAAAGCAAATTTACCAATTTTATTTTGATATTCACACTTGACATCTTGTCTGGAATTCCTGTAAGGAATTACTAAAAAATGGTTAAAAACGAATTTTTTTCATTTAAATGTTTATAATCACTTTTGCTATGACTTAAATGATAGGCCCTCACTTGTGCTACAATTTCCAGATGAAAACAGAGGGTGGAGCAGGTGCTAGTGTGATTGCAAGAGTTAGGAGTGAATAGAGTAAGTTAAGGGAACTTCTGCCATTACTAACCAGCAGTTACCACTGTTGACCAAGTGAAGAGTTTATCAGTCATGTGTATGAAGTGTGATTAATGTATGGAAGTGAAATCTGGTCAGCGAGGGTTGAGGACATGCATTGCATGGAGAGAAATAATATAAGAATGATACGATGGATGTATAATGTGAGTCTTAAAGGCAGGTTTAGATATGATCTCAAAGGAAGATAAAATCTGGGTAAAATAGGTATGCAGATCAGTAGACTTCGATGGTATGGCCATGTTGAATGAATGAGAGTTCTTGGGTTAGTAGATGTGGAACAGTTGAAGTGGCAGGGAAAGGCCGAAGAAAACATAGGAATTGATAAGGATGGGCTTGAGAGAAAGAGGGATAAATAAAGACCTCGTCAGAGATAGGTTACTTTGGAAGTCAATTTCTAAAAGCATGTAAAACGTATGTTAAACCGAATATGATATGATGAAAGCATTATGGAACCGTACAGAAACACAGTGATTAAAAATGAGAAAAATGCGAACTTAACATTCTATTAAGTCAGAGCCGTTAATGGCGATCAACTTATTGTAATAACGTATTCTTAATACGATTCCTATTCCTTTCAGTTCCTGTCTTGGGTTTCTTATTTACTTATTGTTATTCTTACGATATAACAGTATTATTATGTAGATGGTAAAAATTGTTTTGTCTCACAACTATTTTGGTACCTGAACATAGTCAAAGAACGAATTAAGTTTGTCACCTGACGTACAACTGTCAAGTGTTGTTTTGTAAGAAATAATTAAAAACTTTAATTTCAGATTATCCAACCATCATGGGATTTGAACCACTTGTAAATAATTAAAACTTTAATTTCAGATTATCCAACCATCATGGGATTTGGACCGCTTGTAAATAATTAAAAACTTTAATTTCAGATTATCCAACCATCATGGGATTTGAACCGCTTGTGAACCAGCGTCTGCTCCCTCCTACATTCCCTCGATATACAATGATCAAAAGTCGTAAAGAAGCGATGCATTACATGGAACATCAGCTTCTTCGTCGATTACAGACCGTCACTTTTATTACAGAGATTACCTCGTTACATAATATGCTGGTAAGTTTACGACAATTTCTTAGTTGATCGCAAAAACGTTTGTTTGTTTTAAATGTATTATTTATTGTCTCTATGGCAGTGTTTCTTAACCTTTTTAACTCATGATCCAGTTTGGTTAATAACATCGGCTCTGGAACTCAGTATAATAAAACTGTAGCACTGTAACTGACGTCGGCCACAAATGAACTCAAGAATCGAGTTTATTTTACAGATGTTTAAGTATTCTTCGATCCTTTTGTACATTTAAAATCATAGAACTCTAGTAGACTGAGGCCAAACATGGATGATTATTATCGATACTAGCAAAGCGAAGCTCGTTTCCTTTAACAATTATGAGAAACCTTTCCGATCACCGATTGCCATGGTTGATAGCACCCTTCCCGAGAGTCCAACGTTCAAACTCCTCAGCCTAACATTCACAGGCATCATGAATTGGAATAAATACATAGAAGATACTGCCAAGTCTGCTGCAAAGAAAGTGGGTTTTCTCTATCGGGCTAAAAAATTTCTCACACCTGCCAGTATCTTAGATCTGTATAAAGCCATCATCTGCCCATGGCGTATTGTTGCCACATTTGGGCTGGTGCACCAACCGCTCGTCTCTTCCTCTTGGACAGGGTGCAAAAAAGAGTCTCTAACCTAATCGGTCCCACATTGTCTACCAGGCTTAAACCACTGTCACATCACGGAATGTGCTCCAATGAATTTTCTGCACTTGTACCCCCTCCCCAAACGTAAATACCATCAAACAACCTGACTAGCAGCAAAATCCCACCCCTTCACTGTAGAGGTTCCCAGATACCGGAAAAATTTCTACTCTCATAGCTTCTTTCCTTTGATCACTTGTCTTTAGAATTCCCTCCTTGCTCACTGTTTCCCCGACTTTACCAACATGCTGGAATTTCAATGTAATGTGAACAAACATCTTGCTGCACAACTCGCTACTTTGGATGCCACCATTAAATTTGGCCCCTAATCACAGTAGCCCCTTACATCTTTAAGTTAAAAAAAAAAAACTAAAACTAACGTAAACAAAAAAAAAACAATATTAATAAATGTTCGATGACATTAAATGTAGATAAACTAATGTAAACATACTGCTTGTGAACGAAGGAGGAGGAGGAGGAGGAGGAAGGGTATCTTAAAAAGTTTAACTTTCTTTAAGAAATCCGTAGGCTTATATAAACTCTAATAGCTTCTTTCCTCGTGCTGCTGGCCTCTGGAACTCCCTCCCTGCCCTCTGTTTCCCCGACGGTACTGATATGCAAAAATTTAAAGCTAATGTGAACAGACATCTCGCTGCGCAGCTTCCAATTTAGGTTGAATTTGGGTCCAATTTCAATTGAAAATAAATTTTTATTTTTAACAACATAGACCTATACTTGCCTTAAATGACTGACGAAACAGATTTAAATATGTACCTTGTATTTAAAAAGCTATTTATGTCAAAGGTCATGGAGGGTGGGTGGGCTCTATAAGATAATTTTTCATGTTGTTTATCGTCCCACTAAGTTACTAATAAAGAATAATCTGTATCTTTATATAAAAAGTAAAAATTTGAATAATAATTAGTGTTGGGACAATTAAGCGGAATTGGGAATCGGAAATTTTTTAGGTATCAGAATCGGAAAAATTTTAGCCTAATTCCAAAAACAATTCTTTTAATTTTTAAGGTTTTTTTTTTTTGTTTAAAACTTAATTTTCTATTGCTGGTACTAATGATGAAATGATAAATATTTATCGATTTTAGAACTTTAGATAAAAATGGCACTGGAAAAATGTCTTGGTAAAAAAGGCACCAGTAAAAATGACATGAGTGGATAAATAAAAAAAAAAATGGCACAAGTAAAAAAAAAAAAAAGAAAAAAATCTCAATGAGTTTATCAAAATCTTGCATACAATACATAAAGGGAAAACATTAAGGAGTTTGTCAAATTAAAAAGATTATATGTCAAATTAAAAAAGATTATATGTCAAATTAAAAAAGATTATATCTACATTTAGATGAGGACCCCCCCCCCCTAAAAAAAAAACAAAAACAAACTAAAATTCTACTTTTTTCGGCGATTTTGGAATCAAAATTAGTATTTGTATCGGAATCGTCCTATCACTAATAATAATAATAATAATATTCTTTTCTTCCAGGAAGTATTTACGGAATTTAGCAAGACTTGTCCATGTGTTCTATCCAGATCTTTGTTACAGGTAACTATAAAATGATTACTTTTTTAAAATTCTATGTCTAACAGCATCCATTTTTGGTATTTACGGTGCTGCGAGTGTCCTGGACTCCGGGGTGGGCAACACCAGGTAACATCTAATGCCGGATCTCCATGCAGTCTAGTCACTTTGTACGCACTCGAGTCAGGGTTTTCATAGTCTACCATGCTCCCCAGTGCCTTGGCAATCCAGATGTGTTATGGAGTTAATGTAGGAAGTGGCACACTGTACGTGGTCAAACTACCTGAGACGCCGAGCACGTCAGGCATCCAACATCCCACCAATACCAAAAAGTTTCTGATGAAAAATGGTTGAACGGATCCTTTCCTCTAGTTTGCTGCCACACATCCACCTTGTCATGGTCATTTCGTTGAAGCCATTGCAGACATTTGGTTGGTATTCCCTGGAAATGAAAGAGGGCTATTGTATTCCTGCTCTTAGCCCTGAACTTCATTTTTTATTATTTATTTATTATAAAGATTTGGTGCTTGTCCAGTGCAAAGGCCGTACGAAAAAATTATTTATTTATGAAGACAATATTATTTACTTACTCAGTGGTATTTTATTGTCCAATGTTGAAAAAGTAGAAAAAATTATCCACTAGAACTTTAATTACAAGTATTTTCCCATTTTTCGTATCATAGCAATCGCTTCGATGAGTATGCCTCCATCTATTTTTTTTTAATTGCGTGATTATCTGCCATTGTATTATGTTCAACGAAAAAAGATGGAGGTATACTCATCAAAGCGATTGCTATAATACGAAAAATGGTAAAATACTTGTAATTAAAGTTCTAGTGGATAATTTTTTCTACTTTTTTCAACATTGAACAATAAAATACCACTGAGTAAGTACATAATATTGTTTTCATAAATAAATAATTTTTTCGTACGGCCTTTGCACTGGACAAGCACCAAAAATTTTTTACTAAAGAGTGACCACTTATGAAAGCCAGACTTCAATTATGTACTGCAAAACGCTGGCCGAAGATATTTTGTTACAGTGTTAAATCAAAGAACTGGTCGATGGTAGTGCGGCAGATGTACGACAATTCTGGTTAGTCATTGGTAATACACACAAGACACCATAAGTAAGAAAACATGTACAATTTTGTTTTTGGTTGTAAAAAAAAAAAAGGTTCCCTTCTGTTTATTTATGTGAACACAGACACCAGATTCAATTGCCACTTGACTGTGAAGACTTGTGTATATGTTTGCAGGCAAATGAGTTAACATGAATACACACACGCAACAATTGTTATTAATTGTTGTGATGGGATAACCTGACTTCCTAATTTACGAAATAGATGGACTCTTTGAACTATAAGTACGACTACAGTGAGCAGCCGACACATTCGAGTTAAGACACATGCAGTCTTAACATTGTCTTACGTATTCTCTAGTCGGTTTGCCTATTACATATTCTGTTAACATATTTTGGTGCTTATGCATATCAACCCTGACATTGAAATATTTAAAGAATGTATAAACTTTATTATGTACTTACGTGTTAGCTGAAAATAAGATTGTGCAGAAAAAATTACGCAAATTCATTCAGTAGTTATTAAATTATAAGAAAAAGAAAAAAAATGATTTTACGTACATTTTGACATTTTTGTAAACAATGGAGACCTCAAACCCCGAAATCGTGAAAATATGAGTTATCGTCCTTGACCACTGGAAAATGGTGGAAATATCTACCGAGTGATAAAATCGTTTTTTATTTATAATTAAATAAATACTGGATGAATTTGCATAATTTTTGGTGTACAGTCTTTTTTTCATCTACCACGTAAGTACATAACAAAGTTTATACATTTCTTTAGCTATTTTATTTTTAAGAACGGTCTAACATGTCAGGGTTGATAAGCACCCATATTTTGTATGTACAAGACATATACATCCGGAAATAAACCTATTATTTTAAAGACCTTCCACTCGAGTTATTTGTCATTATATCTTCAACAAGATATATCATTAATTAAAGAGAGTATTGTAAAAAGAAGAAAGATAGAAAGAAACAGAGAGACCTCACTATCTATTGTGCAGCGACTTATGACATGTCAACAAAACACAGACTTCAGCTGTGTACAAAACGCTAACCAGAGATATTCTGTTACCGTCTGTAATCAAAGAATTGGCATACTGTAGCGCTACATAGAGATAAATACTATTATCAGGCTTAATTTAATATTTTACGGTATAGTTTTTTTAATCAGATTTTTTATTCCACTTTTCTAACTATATGCATCTTTTATTAGAGGATAACCTTGTTCTATTTTTACGGCCATTTGACCTTAGTGACCTTTTTAAATGTTTTAATGATTCATTTATGATCAATGAATTTTGATTTGTTTTTTTTAATTTCAGTTATTATTTCTTCCGTTCAATAAGAAATTGTTTGGTATTTATTCAATTGTCGACTCGTTGAAAGAAAGCATCCGGAATTTTATTGCCCCTGTTGCTCTGTTTCCAAAGTAAGTAAATTATTATGTTTCGATATGTTAATAGGGTGGACGTAATGGGTGAAAATTAGGGGTGGGCCGTAATGGGTGATAATTAGGGGTGGGACGTAATGGGTGAAAATTTCAGATTCATGCGAGTAGTATTTTTTTGTGTTCATTTATACATAAATAACACTAAACAATCAAACATTTTGCAAAATTCAGAAGGTGCAGGCCAAAAATAGCCGTTAGGGCTTCACGGGACTCAAAATCCATCATTTTTCGGTGAAAAAGTGGTTTCATGCGACATTGCAGGTCCTAAAACATCCTCAAAAGCTATGAATAGATATAGATGGTTAAATCTGATATAGTACTTTAATTTAGGACCATTTTCAGGCTGTGAAAGGGTTTTCATGAATGTAAAATAGCCAAAAACTAGTGGCCTGCACCTTCTGAATTTTGCAAAATTTTCAAAATGTTTGATTGTTTAGTGTTATTTATGAACACAAAAAAATACTACTCGCATGAATCTGAAATTTTCACCGATTACGTCCCACCCCTAATTATCACCCATTACGTCCCACCCCTAATTATCACCCATTACGTCCCACCCCTAATTTTCACCCATTACGTCCCACCCCTAATTTTCACCCATTACGTTCCACCCCTAATTTTCACCCATTACGTCCCACCCCTAATTTTCACCCATTACGTCCCACCCCTAATTATCACCCATTACGTCCCACCCCTAATTTTCACCCATTACGTCCCACCCCTAATTTTCACCCATTACGTCCCACCCCTAATTTTCACCCATTACGTCCCACCCCTAATTTTCACCCATTACGTCCCACCCCTAATTTTCACCCATTACGTCCCACCCCTAATTTTCACCCATTACGTCCCACCCCTAATTTTCACCCATTACGTCCCACCCCTAATTTTCACCCATTACGTCCCACCCCTAATTTTCACCCATTACGTCCCACCCCTAATTTTCACCCATTACGTCCCACCCCTAATTTTCACCCATTACGTCCCACCCCTAATTTTCACCCATTACGTCCCACCCCTAATTATCACCCATTACGTCCCACCCCTAATTATCACCCATTACGTCCCACCCCTAATTTTCACCCATTACGTCCCACCCCTAATTTTCACCCATTACGTCCCACCCCTAATTATCACCCATTACGTCCCACCCCTAATTATCACCCATTACGTCCCACCCCTAATTTTCACCCATTACGTCCCACCCCTAATTTTCACCCATTACGTCCCACCCCTAATTTTCACCCATTACGTCCCACCCCTAATTTTCACCCATTACGTCCCACCCCTAATTTTCACCCATTACGTCCCACCCCTAATTATCACCCATTACGTCCCACCCCTAATTTTCACCCATTACGTCCCACCCCTAATTTTCACCCATTACGTCCCACCCCTAATTTTCACCCATTACGTCCCACCCCTAATTTTCACCCATTACGTCCCACCCCTAATTATGACCATTACGTCCCACCCCTAATTTTCACCCATTACGTCCCACCCCTAATTTTCACCCATTACGTCCCACCCCTAATTTTCACCCATTACGTCCCACCCCTAATTTTCACCCATTACGTCCCACCCCTAATTATCACCCATTACGTCCCACCCCTAATTATCACCCATTACGTCCCACCCCTAATTTTCACCCATTACGTCCCACCCCTAATTTTCACCCATTACGTCCCACCCCTAATTTTCACCCATTACGTCCCACCCCTAATTTTCACCCATTACGTCCCACCCCTAATGTTAATATCATTGTTGCGACTAGAACTTCAATGCCTCAGTCTCGGCAAATTTGTTGCTTACACCTGGGAAACCGTCTCGTCCCTGTGTCTGTGGATAATATGCGGCAAATAAGTCGTTTTCCCAACAGGGATGTACTTGTGACTGGGAACCGCTGGTGAATTTACTCTGATAACTAACGTTTTCATGCCCACTTGCTTTGTTTGTCAGCCAGAAAAGGGGACAAGGTTTCCTCGACTTCCACTTTTAGGATCCCCCGCCCCGTTATCACTACAATTGCTTCCCAATCTAAATAAGCCCCCTGTTGTCCGATAATATGAAAGTTTCTTTTCTTTTTTATTCCCCCACTTTAGATCTAACCTCTACAGCAACCCTCAAGCAAAGGAGTATGTCGATGCGTTTTTGAATAAAGCTGTTCGACCCATCTGCACGATCTTTCAAATCACAGGACACAACAGAGCCCGACAACGCGAGAAGTGGACACACATTTTGGAGGAACTTGCCGCTCTGCAAGAAGAGGTAAGAACAGTTTTACCTTTTTTAAGAACATTTGTTCGTTTATCAGTATGACGTGATAATGGATCCGATCTTCGAAATGGTCGAGCAAAAGATCATTTAAGATTTGCATGAGAACACGCGTGTTCTGTTTACGATGTCATAACGCGTGTTCTGTTTACGATGTCAACACGCGTGTTCTTTTTACGATGTCAACACGCGTGTTCTTTTTACGATGTCATCACGCGTGTTCTTTTTACGATGTCATCACGCGTGTTCTTTTTACGATGTCAACACGCGTGTTCTTTTTACGATGTCAACACGCGTGTTCTGTTTACGATGTCAACACGCGTGTTCTTTTTACGATGTCAACACGCGTGTTCTTTTTACGATGTCAACACGCGTGTTCTGTTTACGATGTCAACACGCGTGTTCTTTTTACGATGTCAACACGCGTGTTCTGTTTACGATGTCAACACGCGTGTTCTGTTTACGATGTCAACACGCGTGTTCTTTTTACGATGTCAACACGCGTGTTCTTTTTACGATGTCATCACGCGTGTTCTTTTTACGATGTCATCACGCGTGTTCTTTTTACGATGTCTACACGCGTGTTCTTTTTACGATGTCAGCACGCGTGTTCTTTTTACGATGTCAGCGCGCGTGTTCTTTTTACGATGTCAGCGCGCGTGTTCTGTTTACGATGTCAACGCGCGTGTTCTGTTTACGATGTCAACGCGCGTGTTCTGTTTACGATGTCAACGCGCGTGTTCTGTTTACGATGTCAACGCGCGTGTTCTGTTTACGATGTCAACGCGCGTGTTCTGTTTACGATGTCAACGCGCGTGTTCTGTTTACGATGTCAACGCGCGTGTTCTGTTTACGATGTCAACGCGCGTGTTCTGTTTACGATGTCAACAAACAAACATGTTGTAAAATGATGTTGGGATGAACACGTCTTCCTCTCTTTCTTCATTTGTTTGTATATTGAGACACGAGTGGGCGGTTCTCATGCGGCTGTGACATTACGGACAGGAAATAGGAGGCTGGTATGAGCCTTTTCCCTGACTAGACTTTTGGCAACTACCATTTGTCCTTTATGAAATTATCTATTATTTCTTTCTTAATAATCATGAACTGTTTTATGACAAGCAAACGCGATCTACAGGGCTTTATAAATATACTAGACCTCAGGTGTTCATCCAGGTGACCCGTGACTCAAACCATCACGGGTCATCGAGATTAATCGTTGACACCTGACATGTGATTTATCTTTGGAATTAGCCGTTTGTTCCTGAACGCACTTGACTTCTTCTATAACATCCGACATTTGAATCAACTTTGTCTGACACATAGCCATTCAGTTTGTTACATTTTAAAATTTATTTTTTATTTTTAATGATACTTTGTATATTTAAAAAAACGTGCTTTTTAAAAAAAATATTTATTAAATTTATTTCCAGGCAGATAAAGTGGATTCCTACTTACACAACCAGCTGATCAAAACTGAGCCGACGAAAGTGCACCTTGCCTGTTTTGGAACGTGGGTGCTGTACCATACGCTTTATGTGATGATAAACTACACTCTAGCTGGACTAGAACTAGAACTGTACGCCCCATACGAATACCATTACATTTTCTGGTGAGCATCTTCCATCCGCATTTTTAATAACAACATTCAGCCGTGAGCCGCATCGTTGTGGCATTCGGTAATGATCACACCCCATGGGTGTCACATTTTGCCCTACTCAGAGGAAGGACGGGTAAATAGATTCATTTAAAAAAAATTTGTTTTTATGGAAATCGCTCCAGACAAGACATGAAGCCACTTCATGTAAGGAGCTAAAAAAAAAACTACTTCAAGGTAAAAAGCTAGCAAACGATAAGTGTTAGATGGATAGATTCTGACCCAGAAAACAGCAATTCTTTCCCATTTGTCAGAAACATCGCTCATGGAATGTGAAGGCTAAAGGACAAAATAAAGGAAGCGAGAGTTACGAGACTGCCGAAAATAAACCCAAAGTCCCCTTTCTACTTTCCTGCAGTTTGTTGTTGTTGCTGCTATTGTTGTTAAGCGAGCCGGATTTCTGCGTAGAACTCACGAAGATCGTGCCCGAGGATTGTCTGGTCTGCATGAAGTCCTTCTGATTGGTCGCAGCTATTCGTTATATCTGCAAGATTGCAGGTTTTTATCCCCCCGACACCGAGAGCAGCAATGTTCAGCAGTTGCATACGTAGTCGGGGAAGGTTTGGCTGCGAACACACAAAGGAACGGTGGTTGCACATGTGCAGAATCAACGTTGTTATTCTCACTCCATAGATTTTCGGTTCTGCACCTGATATATCCTTGCTTGCCATATGCAGAGGACGATGGATCTCGATATCGACTCTTCCTGGATTTTCACCAGAACTCTATTAGGGTTATATTTAGACTTAGAACCTACCCATGGCAACTAGATGTGGCGTCAGCACTTTGAGGGCGGTTTTGTTTTAATAATTTTTAAAACAAATTAATTAAAACAAAGTGGTTCGGGTTATTATTATTGAGTTTATTTCATTAAATTTATAAATAAATATAATATATAATTTAAATTAAATTCAAATCTATTTATAAAAAACACTGCAAAAATACTGATTTTATTATTTGAAAAATGTGTGGAAGTTTGTTTAAATTGTAAATTTGTAATCTAAAAAAAAAAAAAATATTGTTTCTTATATTTACAATTCATTTATAAAAAACTGATTTTATTTTCACAATAAAAATTGAAAAAGAAATTTTGTAATGTATTACTTTTTACTGCAAAAATCAGAAAATAAATTTTATTTGCCGGCCATAGTAAGCTCGGGTACTGTTTTCAGATTAACACCGGTTTCAAAGTGCTGACGTCACATTTGACTGCCATGTGTAGGTTCGAAGTTTCGGTATAACCCTGGTAGCTCCGACACTATCACATTGCCACTGCCCTCTCGTGGTGAGTGATGTGACCGGGTTGTGGTTGTTGAATGGGTGTAATTTTGAATATATGAATGTGAGTTAATAAACAAAAATATGAGAAAGAATTTGACTGAAGAAAATTAGTATGGTCAACAATGAATTATTTATTTACTTTTTACAATTGGAAGAAGAGGATTTACTAATTAATTGATACTTATAGTGGGAGCTGTTAACGACATATGTCTTACAAAATGTCTGTCTCTTGTTGGAAGCCCAGGGGACATAACTCTTGCAATTTCGCAAGCAACTCTGACAAGTTATCTCCCTTTAATATGTTTATTCTCAATGTCTTATTTTTCTAGCTAGAAATGGCTCTAGCTAATAGTGAGGAAGGGTTGAACATTGGGGAGGGGTGGTGGATGGGGGCTTGCTGCTGCTAGAATAGAGTAATTCAAGTCCAGATATTCATAAATGGTTTGCTCAACCAACCCAGAAAGAAAACAAATAAACCAAACTTTCACTTTTAAGTTTTTTATTTCATTTTCCATTCACATATTGAACCGGTTCTCTTCCTTTTTCTTAGGTATCTCCATGAAATGCTGTATGCCTGGATGGTCTCGACTCTCATTAGAGCCGACAGCTTTTTAATGGAACATGAAGCACAAAATGGTATGTTCATTTATTTTTATAGCTTTTCAATAAATCTATTTGTAACTAACGGCTGTTAGCAACGAATGAACAAAACAATAGGGATGCTTGGAAATGCCACGATGAGAAATTGTTGGATACTAAATTTCCGTGGAGGAGTGAAAATTTAAAAGTTGCAGAAGCAGTATCCGGTTCAACTATAAAAATTGAGAATGAAATGTTATGGGAAGCTGTGAGTAGGATGAAGGGTGAGGTTGCAGAATTGCTAAAGGTTGCAGGTGAAACAAGCATTTAGATCAGGAGCGGGCAACCTCCGACCCGCGGGCCACATCCGGCTCGCGAAGGCTTAGCGTCTGGCCCGCCACCCTGCTATGCTTTATTATTGCAATCCGGCCTGCGGACCTCCCAGTAAAACTCATATCATTTTGTGATATAGATGTAAAAGTAGGTTTCAATTAAGATTTACAGTGAGATAAAAATGTATGAATATCAGCGAGCGATGATGCATGTATATTTCATTTTTCTTTAACTATTAATTTCAAATCCTTGGCCTGAGATAAAAAAGAGATAGAGAGAGGCAAAGAGGAAACGAGAGACGAGGAAAGGGCATGAAACAGAACATGTGAGGTGTGTCAAAACGAATGCTGGATCAACTTGCTACTTCCCGCATCATTATTTTTTATGATTCCAAAATGGCTCTTCGTCGGCGCCTTTTATAACATCACATACAGAAGTCTCTTGAGAAAAAAATATCAGATTTGTAGAGTGTTCAATGCAATTTTTGTACAATTTATTCATGTAAACAAAATATAGTAATTCTGAGATTTCGTTTTTCACTCCGGCCCGCGATCTCCTTCCAAAAGTCTCATCTGGCCCTCACTCTGAAAAGGTTGCCCGCCCCTGATTTAAATGATTACAAACTTGGCAGATCATAAAAGAAGAACTTATCTCGAAAGACTGAGAGCTTAGCACAACTGTGAATTTTTACAAGGGTAAAGGGGAAACACTTAAAATAAGTAATTACAGAGGCTTAAAGTTGATGGATCAGGTTCTGAAAGTGATTGTGAGAGAGTCAGATAAGCATAGATGAAATGTAGTTTGGTTTTAAGGAAAACTTGAGGAAGTTATAAAAAATGCACTTGAGAAAAAGAGGGATAAATAAACACCTGGTCAGAGATAGGTTAGTTTGGAAATCAATTTCTTAAAGTCGTTCAACACATGCCAGCATGTAAAACAGAAACATTAAACCGAATATGGTGATGAGCTGTACTTAAGGATGTATTATTTACATTGACGACCCCCAAGTTATAAACATGTCGATACTGTCTACGTTTGCGCTATGGAGCATTAAACTAATAGTAACAGGACCCCGTGGCAATCCCGCGATGCTTTTTACATCGATCTGTTTAATTTAATGTTAATAATTATATTTCTTTTGTAATGTTTGTCAATACTATTCAGAAAAAAAAAATAGGTTTACTAGTATTTATTTATTTTTTGTTTTTATGTAAGAAAGAAAATATTTTTAACGCATTTGAAAAGTCACATTTAAACATAGATGCGTGTACACATACACGTATATGTAATTAAAAAAAAAAAAAAAAAAGCATTTATCTGAAAAATAGAGCTGAATATTTGTTGTCACTTAGATTCTAACGAATACTGTCTGAGATGGGGGAGTCAGCAATTTTTGTAGGAGTCAGAGTAGGATTTTTTTAAGCTGACTCTAGTCTGAGAGTGACTCTAGTTTTTTGGTCCCCCGATTTTATAAATCAAGGACTTATGTTTTGAGACATGTCCGTCCGTCTGTCTGTCCGGATTTTTTTCCGCAACCATCCATTGAATTTCTCTAAAATTTTGCATGAAGTTGTAACTTTGGTCAGGTTAGAAAGTGACATTCTCCGATCTTTGAAAAAAAATCTGGTTAGCACCCTCAGGGAGTCAAAAGGCCCTGAAATGGCAAAAAATGACATTTTTTGCCCCATAACTTTTCATCCATCCATTCAATTTCTCTGAAACTTGGCCAAAATGTGGAGGCAATTGTTTCTAATAGAAAATAAGTATTGCTGACCTTGGAAAAAATCTGGTTCGCGCCCCCAAGGGATCAAAAGCCCTCAAAATGGCAAAAATGACCCTTTTCTCCCATAACGTTTGATCCATCTATTTAATTTTTCTGAAACTTGGCTAAAATGTAGAGGCAATTGTTCTGGATATAAAATGAGCATCCTTGACCTCAGAAAAATCCTGGTTCGCGCCCCCAGGGGGAGGGGGTAAAAAATGTCCCAAATTACCTAAATTTATTGCATTTTACACTCGCCACATTGAGTCACATACAGAGGGGGACCACGCACGCGCGACTTGTTTTAAACTCATTTGAGAGTCAGATTTTTTTTTTTCCAGTCTTAAGTTTTGTTCCTTTTTGAGGTTTTTATTCCTTGTCCCTTTCAACCCTAAATCAGAATTCTTACATAATTTCCTTTTCGTTCCTTTTTTTTTTTTTCAGACCAGCAAGTAAAAGGAAGAAACAACAGGAAGAATAAAAAAAAGAAACGGACCAAGACGCTAAGCCGAGAAATTACGCTTAACCAAGGTCATCAGCAACTCTTTGGAGGTTACCACAAGGTAAACAAAACCATTTTTGTTTTATCCTTTCACGAGCCCGTGGGCTGAACCGTCGTCGTCTTGTCAACTCGTGGGAAAGCATGCAAGATCTTTTTTTGTTTAAAACGATGGTATCAAAGACAGTAACAGTTTCTACAACTTTCTTTTTATTGGAAACTGTTTTTTCTGTCAAATTATTTGGTATTTTGTTTAAAACTGGTATCAAAGACAGTAACAATTTCTACAACTTTCTTTTTATTGGAAACTGTTTTTTCTGTCAAATTATTTGGTATTTTGTTTAAAACTGGTATCAAAGACAGTAACAATTTCTACAACTTTCTTTTTATTGGAAACTGTTTTTTCTGTCAAATTATTTGGTATTTTGTTTAAAACTGGTATCAAAGACAGTAACAATTTCTACAACTTTCTTTTTATTGGAAACTGTTTTTTCTGTCAAATTATTTGGTATTTTGTTTAAAACTGGTATCAAAGACAGTAACAATTTCTACAACTTTCTTTTTATTGGAAACTGTTTTTTCTGTCAAATTATTTGGTATTTTGTTTAAAACTGGTATCAAAGACAGTAACAATTTCTACAACTTTCTTTTTATTGGAAACTGTTTTTTCTGTCAAATTATTTGGTATTTTGTTTAAAACTGGTATCAAAGACAGTAACAATTTCTACAACTTTCTTTTTATTGGAAACTGTTTTTTCTGTCAAATTATTTGGTATTTTGTTTAAAACTGGTATCAAAGACAGTAACAATTTCTACAACTTTCTTTTTATTGGAAACTGTTTTTTCTGTCAAATTATTTGGTATTTTGTTTAAAACTGGTATCAAAGACAGTAACAATTTCTACAACTTTCTTTTTATTGGAAACTGTTTTTTCTGTCAAATTATTTGGTATTTTGTTTAAAACTGGTATCAAAGACAGTAACAATTTCTACAACTTTCTTTTTATTGGAAACTGTTTTTTCTGTCAAATTATTTGGTATTTTGTTTAAAACTGGTATCAAAGACAGTAACAATTTCTACAACTTTCTTTTTATTGGAAACTGTTTTTTCTGTCAAATTATTTGGTATTTTGTTTAAAACTGGTATCAAAGACAGTAACAATTTCTACAACTTTCTTTTTATTGGAAACTGTTTTTTCTGTCAAATTATTTGGTATTTTTGACAATTTTAGCCAACACTTTCTGACAAATTTTTAAAATTGGTTTCAAAGAATAATTAAATCTTCAGGATTGCAAACTCTGATCCTCACGACCACCGAGCTTGGAGATGAAGACTTTGATCAAGACTGACAGACATGACCCCACCTTCTTACAGAGGACTAATCAAAGGCAGGTTAAAAATAAATCAGATGATGATGATGATGATCATCATCATCATCATCATCTATTGTTATGAACAAATTTCATCAGTCACTGTTTTGAGGTTACCGTAATTTATTTATTGGATCCTCCATGGATTTTTCGATGCGTAATCGCATTTGTTGAATGTATTAATCTCTGAGCTAATATCAACTCACCTGTTGACCAAAGGAAAAGTCTATCAGGCATGTGCACTCAGTGTGATGATGTATGGAAGTGAAACCTGGCCAGTGAGGGGTTGAGGACATGCGTTGCATGGAGAGAAATGATATGAGAATGATACGACGGATGTGTAAGGTGAGTCTTAAAGACAGGCTTAGATCTGATGACCTCAGAGGAAGATTAAATCTGGACAGTATAGAGAGATGTGTGCAGAACAGGAGACTATGTTGATATGGTCACGTTGAAAGAATGGATAAGAGTTCTTGGGTCAGTAGATGTAGAACAGTTGAGTTAGCAGGTTCAGTTCACAGGGGAAAGCCAAGGAAAACATGGGAGGCAGTGATAAAAATGAATCTGAGGGAAACAGTTATAAATAAAGACCTGGCCAGAGATAGGTTAGTTTGGAAGTCAATTTTTTAAAGCTGTCCAACACATGACAGTATGTAAAACGGATGTTAAACCGAATATGATGATGATGTAAATGTCTCATCAATGATTTATATTTACTGATCCGAGTATGAACCCGAGTCTGTGTACGTTTACTACACAAGCTATGATCATCCGTTGCGCGCGTTCAAATTGGTCTCTGCCACCGCTGTAATAAAAGGATTCTCCCTCCAAACAAAACCGCAATTCCAGTTTAAAACAAATAACGATGTTCTATTTTGAGAAGTTACGCTGATACTTGTTTTCTTCCGTTGAACAGCAGGTCTGCAAATGAAGACGAACATATCTTCCGCCCGAACACAAAGAAGAGTCCATCGGCTTAAAGCCGAAAGGCCCATCTGCCTCTGAGACTCACAGAAACCCAACGTACCCACTCTGCTCATCTTGCTGAAATATATATATATATAGATATTTGTGTCCTTTATGGTAGACCATCTACTTGAAAATTCATGGGCCGGTTTATCTATGGACATAAAAATACTCACTACCCGGGGAGTCTCGTATATGAAGGGGCATTAATTTTTCCAAGACTCAAGTGGCTCATGATCACAGCATGGGACCTCGTATCCAAGATGACATTACTATTTCAAAGGTCAGCCCATTTTTTGGGTGTTCGCTTTTCTCTAAATATTTCTCACGCTGCAGGTTCGCAGTCTGTATGCATTGATTGAACTCAGAATTTCTTTTTTCTTTTCTTTTTTTTTCAAACCAGGCTTTGATGGGCTTCCAGTTGGATGGTAGAATGAAGCAGGCAAAGTTTGAATTTGACAATGAGGAAGTTCGCTATTCTCATCGGTTCGCTCCTTTTGTACATTTTGTTACTCCTCCCATGGTTCACTATTCAAGATACAAGGTAAATATATTACGCTCTTTATGAGAAATCTAAAATAAATAAATATAATAATTGATTGATTTAAATTTTTAGAAAAGATTTTTATAGTTAGTTTGGATCAAATATTTTTCTTTTCCTTTTTTCTTTTTTTCTTTTACTTTTTTCTTTTACTTTTTTTTTCCTTTTTTTGTTTTTCTTTTTTTTTCCTTTTTTTTCTTTTTTTTTCCTTTTTTGGTTTCCTTTTTTCTTTTCCTTTTTTCTTTTTTTTCTTTTACTTTTTTTTGTTTTTCTTTTTTTCTTTTCCTTTTTTTGGTTTCCTTTTTTTCTTTTCCTTTTTTTCCTTTTTTGTTTACTTTTTTTTTGTTTTCCTTTTTTCTTTTTCCTTTTTTCTTTTTTTTCTCTATTCTTTCTTTCATGACCTTATTAGCTTTCTGTGCCCGTTAAACGTTTTTATTTATTTTTTGTTCATATATATTTTTTATTGAATATTATGAGAGTCAATCAGAGAAAATTCTCAGATAAAAATAAATAAAAAATTGCCATCGTTTAATCTCATTTGAACATTTTGTACCGATAAACACTTATTTACGATAACCATTTCTGTTTTCATCATACGCCAAGTCATGGAGAAACATCTAGCAGCAAACAAACCACTGTACATGGCATTTGTAGATTTGGAGAAAGCTTTTGACCGTATCTCCAGAAGGGTCATCTGGTGGGCCCTGCGAAAGCTGGGTGTTACTGAGTGGTTGCTTCAGGTGATAACGTCTATGTACACCAATGTACGTAGTCGGGTACGAGTCGGTAACAGCTACAGCGACGAATTTGAGGTTAGAGTAGGCGTCCATCAGGGATCTGTCTTAAGTCCCCTTCTATTCATCATTGTACTCGAGGCTCTATCACTGGAATTCCATACTGGCTGCCCGTGGGAGCTGCTATATGCCGATGACCTAGCGATCATTGATACTTCACTTCAGTCACTCAAGGAATGTCTGGATAGATGGAAGAGTAGCATGGAGGAGAAAGGTCTCAGAGTCAACATGGGTAAAACTAAGGTCATGATCGCAGGTCCAAACCTCAGCTTACTACAGAAAACAGGAAAATACCCGTGTGCTGTATGTCTGAAAGGAACTGGCAGCAACTCAATCATCTGCACTCAGTGTTAAGGTTGGGTCCACAAAAGGTGCAGTGGCATAAAGGGCTCTCTCAAAGCAGATCCTCACTTTAAGTGCTTTCGTTGCACCGGAACGGCAAGACCAGTTGATGGCAGACCACTGACGGAGATGGATACTGGTGACAACAAGCTGGAAGTAGTGACAGACTTTTGTTATCTTGGAGATGTGCTGTCATCAGGTGGAGGCTGTGAACTCGCGGCAGCTACACGTTGCAAGTGTGCCTGGAAAAAGTTTACAGAGCTGCTACCAATCCTGACAAACAAACACCTGCCAACAACTATGAGAGGGCGTGTATACTCCTCATGTGTCAGAAGTGTGCTGTTGTATGGCTCAGAAACTTGGGCTGTCTCTGCTGGCATACTAAAGAAGCTGCGTCGTAATGACAAGGCAATGGTCAGATGGATCTGTTTGGTGAGGCCTGAACAGTACGTTTCTTTTGAATCCCTGCTCTCACAGATCGACTTGAAAAGTCTTGCGGACATCATGTGGAAGAACAGACTGTGTTGGTTGGGTCACATTGAGCGTAGCGATGGCTGGATTGCTAAAGTCTGACAGTTGAATGTGCCAGCAGAGAACATCACCAGTGGCAGACCCAAGTTGACTTGGGAGGACGTAGTCAAACGTGATAGGAAGGCCATGGGTATGGATTCCATCAAGCCTTGCCAAAGACAGGAGTGGAGAGGAAAACTTAGATTTCGAGACTAGACAATCAGGCCTCACCCTCATCAGAGGATTAATTGTGGCCTGATTCAACAAATAAACCGGTTGATGATGATGATGATGATGATAATCTTGTATGTGGCGCAACAAAATTTTTTAGATGAGGATTGATAATTTGTATTATTTGGATCATTCGGACTACTGTTCTCATCTTGGATGTTATTCTCACAACGTTTCGGCAGATGTAACCTTCAACATTCTTCAGGTGCGGCTGGTCGAACTCAAGAATCTTTATGTCAAACTTGGGAATCTATACAGAATTTTGAACGGAACCATTTATTTAATCTGTGGGCGTAGCTTGCTCTCGTTCTGTCAGCCATAACTAGGTAGAAGTCTTGAGTAATTCGTAATTGTATTCTTAGTATCGCCAGCACTGAGGCTTAAACCTTCAACCTCCAGAACGCCTCTTGGATGTGGCGTAAATTATGTGACCCACAAAATCTTGTTCATGCTACTCTCAGGCCTGCAAGTTCAAAGTTTGATTAAACCGCTTACGACCGTTAGCCATTGCTATTTTTTTTTCTCATGAAGATCGCATATTTTTTTGTAGCTGCTTATGGGTCACAAGCTGGTATTTGATCAATATCAGCTGAGTGGCTTGGTAGAAGAGGTCTGATGTTGATAGACTCCAAACCCCCTGTGAACTTGGATTACTGATGTAACCCGTTGCATCTCTTTAGCGTGTTTTATGAATATTAGACAATGTCCTATGATAGAAATGTAATCTTCCAGCATTGCACATGATTATTTTCCTTTTATTCTTTTTGTATTCTTTTTCTCCTCTCTTAGGAAATGAATGATCCTTCTAAATACAATTATGATCGAGCCTCGACAGAAATGTACGGACTTGCCTGCAAACATTTTCATCAAGCAAAAACATTCTATGAAAATATTCCCAATCCAAATGAAGAAGTAAGTCTCATTTTGTTTATAATCTCGTCACTCAGACCATTTTATCTAAAATTCTTAAATGGATTTTAGACATGCTAATAATATAAGCCACTTATAATATAACGAGCACCTTCTCTGTCATTTTGTCAGTCTGTCCGTCGTCGAGAATTTTTGTAAACGTAATTTCAAAGTCAGAAATAAAATCTCCCCCCCCCCCCTTTTTTTTCCCCCTTTTTAAACAAAATGGTATTCGGAGACAAATTTTTTTTTTTTTTTGTTTTTTTTTGTCTCAGCACCCAAGAACGCGGCAGCCTAGCAAAAATAGACGACCGTTAGGGAGTCTATTTTCGCTAGTCCACATATAATATAATGGGAACATTCTCTGTCTGTCTATCTCGGTCAATCAGAATTTTTTTAAACGAATATCTAAACTTCTTTTAGAAATGGAAAATATTGCATTAATACTAAATAATAAATTCCCAACAAATAAATCGGACGCCATGACCGGAAACCAAAACCTTGAGATCTTCAGTCTGACGTTCTACCAACTGAGCTATGTGCACTTTCTTATAAATAGATCTTAACTCATCACCGTAACAAAATAATTATAGTTTTGGCGTGACGTCATAGATTTATGGTTTACGTCATGTTTCAAAACATGAATTCAAACATAAGCGATAATTTTAAAAAATGAGTAAACATTATCAATAGCGCTAGAAATTATTTTAATCGTTCAAAACAATTTATTTAGCTTTAATTATGTACTGTATGTAGTTGTTTTTACAATTATATAATTTTAGATAAGTAAATCGGAACACCCTCTCACGGACAGATATGCAACCAGAGGGAGCATATATTTGCTAGTCTCTATATATAAAACAAAGATATGTGTTTGTGTGTCTGTCTACGCACCAGTTGTCAATGGTTGATCTCCAAGCAAAACAAACGGCATATTTGGAATCTTTCTATTTGTGTTCTATTTAAGCTCCCCTTTTTTATTTTATTTCTATTCTATTTTAGCCCCATTTTTTAATTTTATTTCTATTCTATTTTAGCCCCATTTTTTTATTCTATTGCTATTCTATTTTAGCCCCATTTTTTTTATTCTATTTCTATTCTATTTTAGCCCCCCTTTTTTATTTTATTTCTATTCTATTTTAGCCCCATTTTTTAATTTTATTTCTATTCTATTTTAGCCCCATTTTTTTAATTCTATTTCTATTCTATTTTAGCCCCCCTTTTTTATTTTATTTCTATTCTATTTTAGCCCCATTTTTTAATTTTATTTCTATTCTATTTTAGCCCCATTTTTTAAATTTATTTCTATTCTATTTTAGCCCCCCTTTTTTATTTTATTTCTATTCTATTTTAGCCCCATTTTTTAATTTTATTTCTATTCTATTTTAGCCCCATTTTTTTTATTCTATTTCTATTCTATTTTAGCCCCCCTTTTTTATTTTATTTCTATTCTATTTTAGCCCCATTTTTTAATTTTATTTCTATTCTATTTTAGCCCCATTTTTTTTATTCTATTTCTATTCTATTTTAGCCCCCTTTTTTATTTTATTTCTATTCTATTTTAGCCCCCCTTTTTTATTTTATTTCTATTCTATTTTAGCCCCATTTTTTTATTCTATTTCTATTCTATTTTAGCCCCATTTTTTAATTTTATTTCTATTCTATTTTAGCCCCCTTTTTTATTCTATTTCTATTCTATTTTAGCCCCATTTTTTAATTTTATTTCTATTCTATTTTAGGCCCCCTTTTTTATTTTATTTCTATTCTATTTTAGCCCCATTTTTTTATTTTATTTCTATTCTATTTTAGCCCCCTTTTTCATTTTATTTCTATTCTATTTTAGCCCCCTTTTTTATTCTATTTCTATTCTATTTTAGCCCCATTTCTTTATTCTATTTCTATTCTATTTTAGCCCCCCTTTTTTATTCTATTTCTATTCTATTTTAGCCCCATTTTTTTATTTTATTTCTATTCTATTTTAGCCCCCCTTTTTTATTCTATTTCTATTCTATTTTAGCCCCATTTTTTTATTTTATTTCTATTCTAGTTTAGCTCCATTTTTTTTATTTTATTTCTATTCTATTTTAGCCCCATTCTTTTATTCTATTGCTATTCTATTTTAGCCCCCTTTTTTATTCTATTTCTATTCTATTTTAGCCCCATTTTTTTATTTTATTTCTATTCTATTTTAGCCCCCTTTTTTATTCTATTGCTATTCTATTTTAGTCCCATTTTTTTATTCTATTGCTATTCTATTTTAGCCCCATTTTTTTTATTCTATTTCTATTCTATTTTAGCCCCCCTTTTTTATTTTATTTCTATTCTATTTTAGCCCCCCTTTTTTATTTTATTTCTATTCTATTTTAGCCCCATTTTTTTATTCTATTTCTATTCTATTTTAGCCCCCTTTTTTATTCTATTTCTATTCTATTTTAGCCCCATTTTTTAAATTCTATTTCTATTCTATTTTAGCCTCCTTTTTCATTTTATTTCTATTCTATTTTAGACCCATTTTTTTATTCTATTTCTATTCTATTTTAGCCCCATTTTTTTATTTTATTTCTATTCTATTTTAGCCCCCCTTTTTTATTTTATTTCTATTCTATTTTAGCCCCCCTTTTTTATTTTATTTCTATTCTATTTTAGCCCCCTTTTTTATTCTATTTCTATTCTATTTTAGCCCCATTTTTTATTCTATTGCTATTCTATTTTAGCCCCATTTTTTTTATTCTATTTCTATTCTATTTTAGCCCCCCTTTTTTATTTTATTTCTATTCTATTTTAGCCCCCCTTTTTTATTTTATTTCTATTCTATTTTAGCCCCATTTTTTTATTCTATTTCTATTCTATTTTAGCCCCCTTTTTTATTCTATTTCTATTCTATTTTAGCCCCATTTTTTTAATTCTATTTCTATTCTATTTTAGCCCCCTTTTTCATTTTATTTCTATTCTATTTTAGACCCATTTTTTTATTCTATTTCTATTCTATTTTAGCCCCTATTTTTTTATTTTATTTCTATTCTATTTTAGCCCCCCTTTTTTATTCTATTTCTATTCTATTTTAGCCCCATTTTTTTATTTTATTTCTATTCTATTTTAGCTCCATTTTTTTATTTTATTTCTATTCTATTTTAGCCCCATTCTTTTATTCTATTGCTATTCTATTTTAGCCCCCTTTTTTATTCTATTTCTATTCTATTTTAGCCCCATTTTTTTATTTTATTTCTATTCTATTTTAGCCCCCTTTTTTATTCTATTGCTATTCTATTTTAGCCCCATTTTTTTATTCTATTGCTATTCTATTTTAGCCCCATTTTTTTTATTCTATTTCTATTCTATTTTAGCCCCCCTTTTTTATTTTATTTCTATTCTATTTTAGCCCCCCTTTTTTATTTTATTTCTATTCTATTTTAGCCCCCCTTTTTTATTCTATTTCTATTCTATTTTAGCCCCCTTTTTTATTCTATTTCTATTCTATTTTAGCCCCATTTTTTTAATTCTATTTCTATTCTATTTTAGCCCCATTTTTTTATTTTATTTCTATTCTATTTTAGACCCATTTTTTTATTCTATTTCTATTCTATTTTAGCCCCATTTTTTTATTTTATTTCTATTCTATTTTAGCCCCCCTTTTTTATTTTATTTCTATTCTATTTTAGCCCCCCTTTTTTATTTTATTTCTATTCTATTTTAGCCCCCTTTTTTATTCTATTTCTATTCTATTTTAGCCCCATTTTTTAATTTTATTTCTATTCTATTTTAGGCCCCATTTTTTTATTTTATTTCTATTCTATTTTAGCCCCCTTTTTTATTCCTATTCTATTTTAGCTCCATTTTTTTATTTTATTTCTATTCTATTTTAGCCCCCTTTTTTATTCTATTTCTATTCTATTTTAGCCCCATTTTTTTATTTTATTTCTATTCTATTTTAGCCCCATTTTTTATTCTATTTCTATTCTATTTTAGCCCGATTTTTTTTATTTTATTTCTATTCTATTTTAGCCCCCCTTTTTTATTTTATTTCTATTCTATTTTAGCCCCCCTTTTTTATTTTATTTCTATTCTATTTTAGCCCCCTTTTTTATTCTATTTCTATTCTATTTTAGCCCCATTTTTTAATTTTATTTCTATTCTATTTTAGGCCCCATTTTTTTATTTTATTTCTATTCTATTTTAGCCCCCTTTTTTATTCCTATTCTATTTTAGCCCCATTTTTTTATTTTATTTCTATTCTATTTTAGCCCCCTTTTTTATTCTATTTCTATTCTATTTAGCCCCATTTTTTTATTTTATTTCTATTCTATTTTAGCCCTATTTTTTATTCTATTTCTATTCTATTTTAGCCCCATTTTTTTATTCTATTTCTATTCTATTTTAGCCCCCCTTTTTTATTTTATTTCTATTCTATTTTAGCCCCCTTTTTTATTCTATTTCTATTCTATTTTAGCCCCATTTTTTTATTTTATTTCTATTCTATTTTAGCCCCCCTTTTTTATTTTATTTCTATTCTATTTTAGCCCCCCTTTTTTATTCTATTTCTATTCTATTTTAGCCCCATTTCTTTATTCTATTTCTATTCTATTTTAGCCCCCCTTTTTTATTCTATTTCTATTCTATTTTAGCCCCATTTTTTTATTTTATTTCTATTCTATTTTAGCCCCCCTTTTTTATTCTATTTCTATTCTATTTTAGCCCCATTTTTTTATTTTATTTCTATTCTAGTTTAGCTCCATTTTTTTTATTTTATTTCTATTCTATTTTAGCCCCATTCTTTTATTCTATTGCTATTCTATTTTAGCCCCCTTTTTTATTCTATTTCTATTCTATTTTAGCCCCATTTTTTTATTCTATTTCTATTCTATTTTAGCCCCATTTTTTTTATTCTATTTCTATTCTATTTTAGCCCCATTTTTTATTCTATTGCTATTCTATTTTAGCCCCATTTTTTTATTTTATTTCTATTCTATTTTAGCCCCATTTTTTTATTTTATTTCTATTCTATTTTAGCCCCATTTTTTATTCTATTTTTATTCTATTTTAGCCCCCTTTTTTATTCTATTTCTATTCTATTTTAGCCCCCTTTTTTATTTTATTTCTATTCTATTTTAGCCCCCCTTTTTTATTCTATTTCTATTCTATTTTAGCCCCATTTTTTTTATTCTATTTCTATTCTATTTTAGCCCCATTTTTTTATTTTATTTCTATTCTATTTTAGCCCCCTTTTTTATTCTATTTCTATTCTATTTTAGCCCCCTTTTTTATTCTATTTCTATTCTATTTTAGCCCCATTTTTTTATTTTATTTCTATTCTATTTTAGCCCCATTTTTTATTCTATTTCTATTCTATTTTAGCCCCATTTTTTTATTTTATTTCTATTCTATTTTAGCCCCATTTTTTATTCTATTTCTATTCTATTTTAGCCCCCTTTTTTATTCTATTTCTATTCTATTTTAGCCCCATTCTTTTATTTTATTTCTATTCTATTTTAGCCCCATTTTTTATTCTATTTCTATTCTATTTTAGCCCGATTTTTTTTATTTTATTTCTATTCTATTTTAGCCCCCCTTTTTTATTTTATTTCTATTCTATTTTAGCCCCCCTTTTTTATTTTATTTCTATTCTATTTTAGCCCCCTTTTTTATTCTATTTCTATTCTATTTTAGCCCCATTTTTTAATTTTATTTCTATTCTATTTTAGGCCCCATTTTTTTATTTTATTTCTATTCTATTTTAGCCCCCTTTTTTATTCCTATTCTATTTTAGCCCCATTTTTTTATTTTATTTCTATTCTATTTTAGCCCCCTTTTTTATTCTATTTCTATTCTATTTAGCCCCATTTTTTTATTTTATTTCTATTCTATTTTAGCCCTATTTTTTATTCTATTTCTATTCTATTTTAGCCCCATTTTTTTATTCTATTTCTATTCTATTTTAGCCCCCCTTTTTTATTTTATTTCTATTCTATTTTAGCCCCCTTTTTTATTCTATTTCTATTCTATTTTAGCCCCATTTTTTTATTTTATTTCTATTCTATTTTAGCCCCCCTTTTTTATTTTATTTCTATTCTATTTTAGCCCCCCTTTTTTATTCTATTTCTATTCTATTTTAGCCCCATTTCTTTATTCTATTTCTATTCTATTTTAGCCCCCCTTTTTTATTCTATTTCTATTCTATTTTAGCCTTATTTTTTTATTTTATTTCTATTCTATTTTAGCCCCCCTTTTTTATTCTATTTCTATTCTATTTTAGCCCCATTTTTTTATTTTATTTCTATTCTAGTTTAGCTCCATTTTTTTTATTTTATTTCTATTCTATTTTAGCCCCATTCTTTTATTCTATTGCTATTCTATTTTAGCCCCCTTTTTTATTCTATTTCTATTCTATTTTAGCCCCATTTTTTATTCTATTTCTATTCTATTTTAGCCCCATTTTTTTATTCTATTTCTATTCTATTTTAGCCCCATTTTTTATTCTATTGCTATTCTATTTTAGCCCCATTTTTTTATTTTATTTCTATTCTATTTTAGCCCCATTTTTTTATTTTATTTCTATTCTATTTTAGCCCCATTTTTTATTCTATTTTTATTCTATTTTAGCCCCCTTTTTTATTCTATTTCTATTCTATTTTAGCCCCCTTTTTTATTTTATTTCTATTCTATTTTAGCCC
The DNA here is from genome assembly GCA_963556195.1 of Sepiola atlantica. Lineage (NCBI taxonomy): Eukaryota > Metazoa > Mollusca > Cephalopoda > Sepiida > Sepiolidae > Sepiola > Sepiola atlantica. Next base: position 62,913,695 of record OY744547.1, read on the forward strand.
CCCTTTTTTATTCTATTTCTATTCTATTTTAGCCCCATTTTTTTTATTCTATTTCTATTCTATTTTAGCCCCATTTTTTTATTTTATTTCTATTCTATTTTAGCCCCCTTTTTTATTCTATTTCTATTCTATTTTAGCCCCCTTTTTTATTCTATTTCTATTCTATTTTAGCCCCATTTTTTTATTTTATTTCTATTCTATTTTAGCCCCATTTTTTATTCTATTTCTATTCTATTTTAGCCCCATTTTTTTATTTTATTTCTATTCTATTTTAGCCCCATTTTTTATTCTATTTCTATTCTATTTTAGCCCCCTTTTTTATTCTATTTCTATTCTATTTTAGCCCCATTTTTTATTTTATTTCTATTCTATTTTAGCCCCATTTTTTTATTTTATTTCTATTCTATTTTAGCCCCATTTTTTATTCTATTTCTATTCTATTTTAGCCCCATTTTTTTATTTTATTTCTATTCTATTTTAGCCCCCTTTTTTATTCTATTTCTATTCTATTTTAGCCCCCTTTTTTATTCTATTTCTATTCTATTTTAGCCCCATTTTTTTATTTTATTTCTATTCTATTTTAGCCCCCTTTTTTATTCTATTTCTATTCTATTTTAGCCCCATTTTTTAATTTTATTTCTATTCTATTTTAGCCCCATTTTTTAATTTTATTTCTATTCTATTTTAGCCCCCTTTTTTATTCTATTTCTATTCTATTTTAGCCCCATTTTTTTATTTTATTTCTATTCTATTTTAGCCCCCTTTTTTATTCTATTTCTATTCTATTTTAGCCCCATTTTTTTATTTTATTTCTATTCTATTTTAGCCCCATTTTTTTTATTCTATTTCTATTCTATTTTAGCCCCATTTTTTATTTTATTTCTATTCTATTTTAGCCCCATTTTTTTATTTTATTTCTATTCTATTTTAGCCCCATTTTTTATTCTATTTCTATTCTATTTTAGCCCCATTTTTTTATTTTATTTCTATTCTATTTTAGCCCCCTTTTTTATTCTATTTCTATTCTATTTTAGCCCCCTTTTTTATTCTATTTCTATTCTATTTTAGCCCCATTTTTTTATTTTATTTCTATTCTATTTTAGCCCCCTTTTTTATTCTATTTCTATTCTATTTTAGCCCCATTTTTTAATTTTATTTCTATTCTATTTTAGCCCCATTTTTTATTCTATTTCTATTCTATTTTAGCCCCATTTTTTTATTTTATTTCTGTTCTATTTTAGCCCCCATTTTTTATTCTATTTCTATTCTATTTTAGCCCCCTTTTTTATTCTATTTCTATTCTATTTTAGCCCCATTTTTTAATTTTATTTCTATTCTATTTTAGCCCCCTTTTTTATTCTATTTCTATTCTATTTTAGCCCCATTTTTTATTCTATTTCTATTCTATTTTAGCCCCTTTTTTATTCTATTTCTATTCTATTTTAGCCCCCTTTTTTATTCTATTTCTATTCTATTTTAGCCCCATTTTTTTATTCTATTTCTATTCTATTTTAGCCCCATTTTTTATTCTATTTCTATTCTATTTTAGCCCCATTTTTTTATTTTATTTCTATTCTATTTTAGCCCCATTTTTTATTCTGTTCTATTTAAGCCCCATTTTTATCTATTTTATTTTTTTAATGGAAATTGCTCCAGACAAGGCATGAAGTCACTTTCTACATTTTTAGGCCCCTTTTCTATTTGTGTTCTATTTATGACCCCACTTTCCATTTTCATCCATTTCCAATCCCTTTCTATTTCTCGATTCCATTTCTATTGGAGATGTGTTTTTATTGGCCAAATTGATCCTATCGTCAACTATGAAATTGATTTTGTCGAGTTCAAATTCTGTTGTGATTGAAATTCACACTTATACCCAGCATAATCACGTTGACACACACTAGTTCTTGTTAGATCACCAAAGTTAAGCGGCGTTGAGCCTGGTCAGCACCAGATGGGTGACCATTTGGGAATATCAGGCACTTCATGTGGAAAGATGGCAAAAACTGCAAAAACTAACATCGTCATCTCCCCTGACCAGGATATACATGCGACTGGGGACCGCTAGGGTGAATTTGATACTCCCAGGCTGAATGTGGTACCAAGTAATGCCCTTGGAAAGGTATGAACTGCCCTCTCCCTCCAGCTATGAGCAAAATACCAACTTTTTGTTCAATTAATCGTATCAAATTGATGTTGCGTTTCAGCCATTAAAGGGTTGATATGCCATAAAACAGACCAAACCATTTTATGTTTTGATTTTTCTTATTTATTTCAGGTTCAAAATTTAATAAAAATTGCCAAGACAAACTTTGTTGTGATGAAACTTTTACTCAGCGGCCATAAAAAGGATTCTTCAGTAAGTACATAAGTAAACTACCCCGGACACCCTTGGGTAAGGTGTTCGTTTCGCACCCACCCTACAACATCACACTAACATGAAATCCATCTTCTCCAGCCCTTTTTTACATTTTTTTTTTCTGCCTACCTTATTTCCCAACCCCAATCAACTCACTAAACTCTGTCTACCTCAAACCAGTCATGGGTAAGACCCTAAACTATATCCGGTGGTGAAGGCCCCAATTTGGGGAGTGTGGAGTAACCCCTTCAGTTACCATTATTCCGAGGTTCATTCTTACATGGAGGGCTGGTAGTACCTGTCAGTGTTCCGTTCATAGCTTAAATAGAATCTATTGTTTGCAGAAAAGACATTTACAAAACAAATGAATAGCATTTATTTGTTTTGCACCAAGAAGTGTGCCGCCGAGCTGGTCGATAGTTAGTTTAGCTGAGTCCGAAACACTTTGTGCGTACAGATAAACTACACACCCTGTACCTGTCACGTGTGGTGAAGTTCTCGTTCCAGTCAGATGGAGCATTATATAGCTGTTATTCATTCCTATGCTGCGTTCTCCTCGATCCCTGCAGTTTGTCCATTTCGTGGACGGGATTCACAGGTTGGGTTTCGATGCTGACCACAACAAAGACACCCCCCCCCCCTCCATCTTTCTTTGTGCACTTAAAACCAAACGGAACTTCCATGAACAAAGTTTCTTTCCTCGAATTTGTGTTTCTCAAGAAATGCACATCATGAATAGATATTTAAAGATATAAAGAACTTGAAGCATGAAAACTTTTACCAAAATGACCTGATTCTGCATTAAATCACCCTAAAAGGGTTGATGTGCCGTAAAACAAAACAACCATTTTTCAGCAATATATAGATATATATATATATATATATAGATAGATATATATATATCTATCTATATATAGATATAGATATCTATATCATATATATATATATATATATATATATATATAAATAAATATTAATTATTTATTACCTACAGACATCGATGTTTCATGTTTACGCAATCTTCAGTGCAGGAAGTTAATTCTCGGCAGGCGCGAACTCCGATCACAAATCGCCACTGATTCGCAGTCAAGAGTCTTGCCTATATATATATATATATAATCCCTCTCTCTATCTTTCTTCTATCTAAATTTCCAATCCAGATATTTATGCCATTCATGAGATTTCTCTCACTTTTCCCCATATGAGCGAGTTTTATGATATCGTTTTCGTATATTCACATTCATCTGTACATATATATTTATTTATATATTACTTTTAAAAGACGGATTATCTGGTGCTACCAGATCAGGCTGTCTGAAGATACCGGCTTCCTGACTTAAAATGCACCAAACATTGATGTTGTTTTTTTTTTCCTTTCACTTTGCAAAACTTAATCATGTTCTGCAAAGCTAAAAACAAAAACATTTTCCCTCTACAAAACAACCAAACAAAATAGACATGAATAAATATTTGAAGATATAAAGAAGCATAAATCATTTTACCAAAATCCGTAAAAGAAAACAACCAAACTAACGTTTTTGTTTCTCTTTCTGTCTCAATCGTCTCTTTTCAGGAAGCTCCAGAATTTGACTTCAGTCTAAGCAAAGTGTGTCCTGTAATAAAACTAAATTAGAATTGCTTGCAAGTTACAAACGAAAATACAAACTGCTGTTCATCCTCTGACGATGATTGATGCGATCAGCTCGGAGGAGGAAATTGCTGAATGTGCGAGTCTCTGTCTCCAGACACAGATCGGAGGGTCAGGGATCGAGTGATGTGGAATTGATGGCGGTACTGATGATTGGCACTCAGAAACAACAACAACAACAACAACAAATCAGAGCGGTGAAGAAACACCCAACAACAACACCATTACTTTTCTCTCTCTTGATTACAAAATTGAGTCTTTGGCTGTATCAGTCTCAAAATCCGATCTTGAAAATCAGAAATAAAATCTATATATAAAACAAAGTTTCGATGTTTGTTCACTTCTTTTTTATTGCTAGCAACGAGTAATGTACATACAGGTGCTTCGTATGCCACGTGTCGGACATCTACTTTGAATAGACTAGTTGTACTACAGAGAAAGGATTGTGACGGTGGTCAAGTGGATAACGACACGGACTGACGACCTGGGTGTGCCAAGTTCGAATCCGGTCAATTCCATAGCCTCACTTTCGTTTAGGGATGTTGGCAACCATTACGTGGTACCGCCTGCAAAAATGCCAACGACAGAATCAAGCCGTTCAACAAAGTTGTACCGTGTTGATTCATATGAATATACTTTTTACTTTACTACAAAGAATAGACGTTGCTAGTCTTTCTCTACTCTATTGTTATTTCAATGGAAGCTGCTCGACTGAGCTCCAATCTCTTCTCTTCTCTGTGGCCCCTTACTCAAAGAATAGACGTTGCCAGTCTTTCTCTACTCTATCGTTATTTCCATAGTAGGTGCTCGACTGAGCTCCAATCTCTTCTCTGCAGCCCCTTTCTCACAGAATAGACGTTGCTAGTCTTTCTCTACTCTATTGTTATTTCAATGGAAGCTGCTCGACTGAGCTCCGATCTCTGGATCCTCCCTGTAAAATATTCACAGCAAGAACTTGTCTTATCACCACTGCAAAGAATTTTCCTTTCTTCCATGTTGCTAACATAAAATGGAATTTCCATGAACAGAGTTTCTTTCCAAGAACTTACCAGCCGTGGAACACGTTACTGCTTCCCTACAGACTACAACATGATCGTTTACCATCTGTGTTAGCATTTTTAATGTCTTCAGAGTCTCTTACTAAGATCCATTTGTGGACAATTGTAAAGTCGCTTGTCATTTTTCTTTTTTAAATCAGAACCAAATGTTTGCATTTCTCTCTCGGCTTCGTCACGATGTAAGTCTCTGTTTAGTCTTTTTTTTTTCTTTTACGTATGTCGTCTGCTGGTAAGGTTTGTAGCTCTTGATGAAGGATGCCAAAAGATTGGGTGCTTCTGCTGTTTCACAACGACATTAAAATATTTTGAAGAAATGTATAAACTTTATGTACTTACGTGTTAGCTGAAAATAAGATTGTACAGAAAATATGAAAATTCATAAAAAAAAAGAAAAAAATTTTTGTACTTATTGTTAGACAATTTTTAACAAGGGAGATAACTAAATAAATTTTATTACCAATTTAACAGAAAACCAAAAAAAAAAAAAAAATATGAGTTATGTCCCTTGGCGACCCAGGATAAAATCGGGCGATTGAAAGATACAAAATGGCGACTACCAATAAAAATCGTTATTTATTTTTAATTTAATAAATACTGGATGAATTTTTGGTGTATGTCATGGTGAAACAGCAGAAACACCGAAGATTGTCCCGGCTCTCCGTTAGTTGTGAAAATACAGCATCGTCTGCGGCGTCGTTGGTGTTTGGTTGAATTCTTTGCTACCATGGGAAATTTCAGGCGACCAACAGTCAATTTTTTTCCAACTGCTGATATTGGCACAAACAAACTATTTTGAAACAAAACGAGTCCATTCGACTGCGTGGAACAATATATAGATTTATTTAGTGAAATGCTGCTTTGTGCAGGAAATTTGAGGGTTGTTGATAAGGTGCAGAAGCGTATCTGTAATTTGATTGGGCCGCAACCCTTTCTTCTTCTCTGCACCCTCTCTCACAGATCTGATGTTGCTAGTCTCAGTCTTTTCTATAAATACTATTATGGCATGTGTTTTTCAGAATTGTCTGATCTATACCCCACTTCTTTTTTCCAGCTCATTTGACTCGGTGGTCTCTATCAATTCGCTGTTTTGATACCTCATTGTAATACAGCTTCCTATTCCAGTAGCTTCTTTCCAAGAACCTCAGCCTTGTGGAACTCTCTTCCTGCTGACTGTTTTCTTTCTACCTATATCCTTGATCTTTTCAAGACTAAGGCCAATAGGCATCTCCTGTCTTTGTGATAATCATATTTTGTTCTTGTTAGCTTCTTACATCAATTGGATTCATGCCTTGTCTGGAGCGATTGCCATAAAAATAAAAAGTCAGACAATGTTTGCTATTATTTTCACACTTTGACGTCTATAGTGGTAGGTATCTACTGTGTATAACCACACCGGCCCTTCGATGATCGCCAACCCCCACATTTGTGTTATCATCTTGTTCTGGCCATGTTAACTCTAGCACTGGTGATTGCCGAGTGCACAAGCGCTAGTTTACAAGCTGCATTCAAAGCAACTAACAACACAGACATATACATTGTGTAAAGACAACTTGCTGAACACGGGTGTGTGTGTGTGTTGTTGGGGCCCCGTCACTATCGGCCACACCTGAGTTAGGTCTCCCATTTCCCAAGTGTAGGATATCAACAAAGTCCTAACTGAGATCATCTGCCTGTCGAGACGATTCATTGTCATCTGCTCAAAGTCATCTACTCGTCTGCTTCTGTTTCATCTGCTCAACCTGATCTGCCGGTCTACTTTCGACAGTGTGTTCCCTAAATATATTTACTCTTGACCGGAAATCCTAGATGTCCAGTTATCTCTCAGCCTACCACCAGAACTGGCTACATCCCCTGTTTCCCAGCTCACTCTCTCTATTAAACAAAGAAAACAATACCCGTGAGAATAAAATGTAAAAATCAACTATTTACTTTCCTGACATTTGTAAGTGCATAAAAACAAAAATATTTTTAAACACTTAATTAGTGCAAACAGCTTTTTTTTTCTTTTACGAGTGAGACTAACTTTTAAAATGTTGCAGTATTTTCTAGTACCAAACTTTATTTATACACACTGTGGCTAGTACCCCCACATCATCATCGTTGTCTCAATTAATTGACATGGACACATGAGGCTTCTTTTAAATGGAGGTTTTATTAGTTCGAGGATAGTGACAATACGGTTACAGAGATCAGAGAGAGATATATACATTAGAAAGATGCTGACTGTGTATGAGAGAGATACTGCTGTGGCTAATACTATGCACTGGGTAGAATCGGAAATTGTTTCTAGTGCTGTGGGCAGGATCAGAAACTCCTGCAAGTGTTGTCATGATTGTGGATCGCCACCGGATGTGTACTGCTACTGTTGCTTTGTTAGGTGAGTCTGACTTCTGCATTGAGCTCATGAAGATTGTGCCTCAAGATTATGTGGTCTGCATGAAGTCCTCTTTGTTGGTCGCAGCTATTCGCTAACCTGCAGGATTGGAGATGTCTATCCCTGACACCGAAAACAAGGCTTAGTGGCTGCATGTGAAGTCGAGAAATGGTTCGGCCCAGAACACACAAAGGAATGGCACAGAAGTAACGTTGCCACTTTTACTCCGTTGATTTGCGGTTCCATGCCTGGTACATCTTTGCTTGCCACACGCAGAGGCAGAAACGACCAGAATACGACGGATCCTGATGCCGACTCTTCCTGGATTTTCACCAGAGACAGTCAGCTCTGACACCACCACCACATTGCCACTGCCCCTACCATCGTTAGGAAGGGGTTAGGGGTTGGTAAGCGAATTAGAATTCTACATAGAACCCATGGAGATTGTGCCTCAGAATAGTCTTGTCTACATGAAGCGCTCTTCGTTGACCGTAGCTATGCGTTATATCTGCAAGATTGCAAGTATTCAGCTCCGACACCCCGAGCAGCAAGGCCCAGCGGTTGCATACAAAACCAGGGAAGGTTATAGCCAGAACACACAAAGGAATAGCGGTTGAGCATTCGCAGAAGCAACATTGTTATCTTCACTGCATGGATTCGCGGTTCCGCATCTGACGCATCCCTGTTTGACACGCGCAGAAGCAGAGCCGACCAGAGGATGACGGATCCTGATGTTGACTCCTCTTTGATTTTAGCCAGCTAGTTCTGACACTGCCTCTACCACAGCGAGAAAGGTTTGGATTTTAGGGGGGTACTGCTGTTGATCGTTGTCGTATTACCATATCACCTAACAGCGAGTTTGTAGCCAAGCCCCAGAATTCTAAGTGTTGTTTCATTTATTCCTTCCTCGGGGCCATGTTGTTTCTTTTTACCTCAGATTCGTGTTGTATACGTCTTCGTCGGGACTCGTGTTGGCATTCTATCTTCGCCGGGGCTCGTGTTGATCATTTGTTTTTGTCCTGTTCTGTGTTGTCGTTTCACTGTGCGTATAAGCTCTTCATTGCATTATAGTAAGAATAATTGAGAAAAGACAGAGTTTGAAAATGGAGGTTTATTGAGAGAAAAATATTAAATAATAGCAAGCACCATTTACACATAATTATGTAGGAGAGAGATAGAAATCTTAAACTAGAGTGACTATTAGATAGATAGATAGATAGATAGATAGGTATAGAGAGGGACTGGCAGACAGCGCCATAGCCATGTGCGACCGTCAACTGTTTTGTCATCATTAAAACATTTTGTCAACGACCGTCTACATGAAAACTTGTAACAATACTAGAAAAAAGGTGATTCTTTGGGTCGGCCATTGAGTTTGAGTTAGATTGTCTGAGTAAATAAAAGTAAATTTGCAAAACCAGTTACTTTTTGTTTAAATAAAAATCCCAAATCCCACTCTTCTGCCGTCGTGCGTATAAGTTCTTCATTGCGTTATAAGAAGAAGAATTGAGCGAAGAGAGAGTTTGGAAATGGAGGTTTATCGAGAGAAAAACATTAAATAATCGCAAGCATCATTTACACTAAATTATGTAGGAGAGAGACAGAAATCTTAACCATGTTTGAAATGTGTAAATATAAACGCCATTTTGTAAAAATCAACATTTAACTGCTTGATAAGACACCATTTTGTAAAAAATCTTGATTCTTGTAATATATTTACACATTTCAAACGTGTTTTTATTCAGATTACATGTGTAATACTAAATAGATTTTAACTCGAAATGGTTCCTCATGTAATAATATTTAAAAAAACAAAAACATAAAACAATTTTTATTGCCTATACGTAATTTTTTTTTTTATCGCATTCTGTTTAGGTATACGATCTCAAAATTTATCAATTTAACGTAAAATTACCCTCTATTTCCGAGTCATTCTAGCGTTTTACGGCAGTTAACCATTATTTTTAAAATTTACTATGGGAGCTAAATTCTGTGGCTTGTGAGGGGAGAGGAGTTTTACTTTTTAAGGCGAGTAAGTGTGGTTTTACGATCTTGTCAGTTGGACTTAGGGTTAGTGGTAAAAAAATATTAGTTAACTGCCATAAAAAGTTAGAATGGTCCGAAAAAGGAGGGATCATTTTACGTTAAACTTATATACGAAACTGATCCCTCACTCTACATTTTAAAATAATTGTTGTTGTTTTTTCTTCTTTCCACCAAGTTTTTCATAGTGTTCACACGTAATCGCCTACAAAAGTAGAATCTCATTTTTTTAGGGGGGGGGGGATAGCTGAGAGCGTTAATCTACATATTTATCAAAGTTTTTCATAGGCAATATTTATTTTTTGATTTACGACTTTTAATGTGTATTATTGTCGTGATAATTTTTATTAAAGACAATTAGTTTCAACAATCGACCGTCAAAATTGAAAACATGTGGTGAAAACGCGAACCAATATGACCAATCACACAAATAAAAAATCGTATCCTCTCTCTCTCTATTTATTTATAACTTCCTTTTCCCGTAGAAGAAATCACTATAATTTAGTGAGCCACTGTATTATTTTTACCCGTCTGTCCATCCATACTTATTTGTTATTCCAACAACAACGTATGCGATACAAATCAAGTCGGAATTAACAGGAGTCACGTATCCAAGTACAACATCTCCATCCTCATCACGTGGACAATTAGCTCCACTACAAATAACAAACAAGGGATAATAAAAAATAATAAAAAAATAAAAGTTGCCAATGGCTACGCCGACGACGATTACAATAGGGCGCCTGCGAACCTTCCGGCTTTTATCTGCTTATATGACGTCGAGAAGTCGCCATTGTCTTTCATCTTCGTGTCTCGGTCATCTCCGTTCGTCTTCGAACCATCTCCTGTCTTCTCCAAGTCTCTCCGAAGTTTCGACTGCTCGCCGGTCCGTCTTAAGTCTTAGTAGTTGCGCTTCTCTCGCCAACGCCCTTCTCCGCGAACCCGGCATTAAAAAAATCAGCAGCAGCTGCAGCGTATATAAAGCGAATCGACGCACGTTTCTCTCAGTTTCCGATCGAAATCTCACCAACTCGAAGGATCTCTTGTTTTTAAACCAAACTGCAAGTATGTCTACTTACACGATTATAGAGAAAGGAACACTGAATACCATGGACTACAGAATGTATTTCAGTAAGTATCAGATATTGGAAATTGAAATAATAAGTAATTAAATTCAAATAAATAAATGCAGTTCTATTTCTGATATTAGTAATTAATTTGAAAAAGAAAAACAATTTTTTTTTTTTTGACACTTCCACTTTATTTAATTAAATACTTAAAAACAAAAATTAAATACTTTCCTTAAAAAAATTAAATTAGGTAAAATTGTCGTGTCCCAACCAAAATTGCGGACAATAAATCGTCTGCAGTTTTCTGATTTTATTCCGACCTCACTACTAATGAGTAATGAGTAAGTAAACCCAAATAAATTGTTTTGGATTAATTACCCAACTGTATTTCCTTTAAAATAATTTACGGTAAATTTTCAATTAGTCCCAAACAATTGAGTTGGGTTTACTTACTCATTTGTCAGGTCGGAAAACTGCAGACGATTTATTGTCCGCCATTTTGATTGGGAAACGACAATTTTACCGCAAAGTATTTAATTAAAAAAAAATTTAAACTTACAAATATATGAATTATATATTTTCATTTAATCAAATACAAAAAAATAACCTTGTAATATTCAAACATTTTTAAAGCAATCTAAATTAAATTTTGGAAATAAATATTGAAAAAAAACATTTTTTTTTGTTAGTTTGATTTTTAGGCTTTAATCTTAAATTAAAATACAATTTTATAATATATTTAATAAATTACTTTAAAATTCATTTTTATTTAAATAAAATAGAAATAAAAAAAGGCAGGATTTAAAATTAATAACCTTAAATACATTTTTGGCCGGTTCTACAGAATTTGAACCGAACCAAACCACGGTCGTCGTAATAACCCAAACCTATTCTTACGAACGAAACCTAAAATTTAAGATTAGGTTAGGGTTAAAAAAAACAAACAGTTCCGTTCAAATTCTGTAGAAATCCACATTTTTGTAATAAATTCTATTGTGTATTTTTTAACAAAATCCAATAAAACAAAAAACGCGTGATGTTAAATACAATTTTTTTTTTTTGTAATAAATTTTTATTTTCAAATCCGATGTTTTAGTTTAATAATCGCTTTTTTTTAGACTATTCTATTTATTATTGTATTTTTCGAAAAATAAAAATACGGCTATTATAATAATAGTAGTGCTAATATTATTATTATTATTATTATTGCTATTATTCATTATGTAAATATTTATAGAAATTCTCAATTTATTTATTTGATCTCCTTAAATTACAAGGAACTCAAAACCGGTCGACTGTATTTTTTTTTATTATGTCATGATGATTGTTCTAATTTTTTTTTTTTTTTGTGATGTAAATAAATAAATTAAAAGTTATGCATTTTTGTGTAAAATTAGAAATAATATGGGTACATTTTTATTGTCTTCATAAATGTTATAAAAAAAAATTTGTCAAATTCAACTCTGAAATGCCAACGTGTTAAGTTTCATAAGACGTTTTCGTTGACGTTCATCTTTTTAAAAAAATTCTTAGTTTTTTTTTTTTTTCCTTTTTTATCATCCAGATTTTATTTTTTTCCATTTTATATTAAATCTAATAAAATATTACATAAATTCTAAATAACGAGACAAACATGTCTCGTTTTATTATAGCGAAAATCTGAAAGAATAATCCATTTCTTTCAAAAAGCCGACCACGTGTTTTTTTTTTTGTTTTTTTTGTTCTCTCTTTTTAAATTTTGAAAGAATTATTAAGCGCATTTTTTTTTTTTATATTTATTTAAAAAAAAAAAAATTTCGATAAATATTCAATAATTTAAGTATGAAATTAAAAATTAGTCCCTGAACTTTAAATTTATCCAGGTATGGAGTAAAAATTAAAAAAAAAAAGGAGGGGGGCATCTTAGTTTTCTCCGTGTTTCCTCTTAATTATTTCTATTTTTTTTTTTTATATATATAAAACCTTGAATTGGCGACAAATCTGCAATTTCGTTAAAATTTTTGGTTCTTCTATAGGAGAGGACCCATCGTCCCGAATGTTTCCGATTGCGATTTACAAAACAAACCGGAAATAGCCGAAGCAGTTTACGATTTGAAAGCCTGAAAAAAGTGTATAAAGGCAGACGACACTAAACGGGGTTAGGGTTACATACCCCCCCCCAATAAAGTTTTTAAAAATTCAAAAAAGAAAAACGGTTTGTTCACTTAATAATTTGAAGAAAATTATTAAGTCGATTCCCAAGAACTGAGACGATAGGGATTTAATGGACCCTAACCATAAGTCCGGGAAAAATGAAAAAGTCGTTTAATTTAATGTCGGTACTAATTAACTGTTCGGCAACGGCTCGGCTATTCAGCTTATTCCGTAAATGGCTCGATATAGGTCCACTTCCTATGGAAGTAACAATTAATCTTTTTAGGTCAATTCCTATTTCAGTCACCTAAATTATTTCGAGCGAGATTGGTTATCGTATGGTTTTGACATTACTCCTAAACAATCTATTTTTAAATGATAAGTGCTATATTTAAACGCACACACGGGCTGGAAGTGTAGTATCTGTTCTATCTTCGTAGGGAGATCCTTCTTAGCTGAGGCAATTTTAATTTTTGCGTCAATCCAGTGGGGTACTTGTTCAGAATAGCGCACCACGAAGTTATTTATCCTCCTCCCACAGCGGTAAGATGTGACACAAGGTCGGGAAAGTGGGATTTGAAAAGCCAGCGCCCGAGAAGGTGAGCACTCTGGTCTACAAAAACTGCCTGGGCAGTCCCGTCGGCATTCCCCGGTAGGGGCGCCTCAGGCAGTAAACAATAAACTTACTCCACTCCAAAGAGGGGGGGGGGCAAAGCCTGGGAGGGTGGACCTTCTAGAACTGCACAGGACAAATCCACAGACCGGCGGAATCAAGACCCGAAGGCCAAGACGATACCGGTCTATGGGGTGTAATATCCATCGGAACAGATACTGCACTGCGATCTTAGTCAAAAGACCAAGTAACTACGAATTTAACGGAGATTCCTCAGTTTTGACGATAATTTCTGGACTTGGCCGAGATAGACAGGTGATAAATTGGCCAAGACGAATAAAGTTGGTGGTTAGGCCTACAGACAAGATAATAATAATAATAATAATGAACCTCACGATTTACCAAACAAAAAAACAACTCTTCCTTAACACTAACCCTCAGTCAGGGTGAAACATTATCGGCAATCAAGAAAAAGGTAATACCGTCGTTTCCTGAAATCAATTTATTATTATTTCTGAAATAGAAAAAAAACAACACTTTTTAAATTAGTAAATAAGCCGACATACTGACATATTTCTAATGTGACTGCTTGCTTTGCAGCCATATTGGAGATATGCCAGTATGTCGGCTTATTTACTAATTTAAAGTTGTTTTTTTTTCTGTCTATTTCAGAAGTAATACTAAATTGATTTTAACGCCAATACGTTCAGCATGTCTTAATCTTAAAAAAAAATATTGCCTTTCCGATGAAATTATCACGTTGGGAAACGACGTGATTATCAAGAAAAAATCCAAAATGTTTCGTTAACAACCGTTTCATCGGGTGATCTTAACTGATTCGCGTGTCCATCTACATCTCGTGTGAGAAGCTGCAAAAGTGCCATTGATTATTGCAGTTGAGCCTTGCTATACGGCGGGGATAATGGTGTTGTATCGCGGGGCTACTATGATAATTTTTTGACAAAAAAAAAGAATGTATAAAAATTTGAGAAAAAAATTTATCTTCATTTTTTTTTTGGGGGGGGGGGTCAAGACTTAAATGTAATTCAGGTAATGCGAATTTTTGATTGTTGACAGGATCTTTTCTATAGTGCATATATACTTATTAGTCAGGATTATCTTTTTTTTTCTTAATTAAAATATTGATGAATTAGTAAATCGTGTTTTACTGGAGTTTTTTTTTTCTGTAATTGGGGAGGTGATGCTTAGGAGGAACGTCTCCTGCAGCTTTTTAAGGATGTTTAATTCAACAAGCATTTTGAGTCGTCCTTAATGACAGTTGTCAAAGTTTAATCGGTTGCAGACGGGCATCATATCGCAGGGTGACTTTTGTGGGTGTCGCCTATTTTCATGGATGAGTGAGATTTTCTGAAGCGAAAAAAATATAAAGATACTTTTAACTGTGAATCAACCCGAAATGCCCCCCTCCCACCCCATTGGTACAATTTTGGCTTTTTATTAAGTTTATTAAGACTGGGATCAAAATGTAGCATCTCTTCTGTTCTCTTTCAAAGAAGGAATAGAATTTGGCTGAGATCAAAGTGTAATATCTGTTCCGATGGATGCTACACCCCTTGGACCGGTACCGTCTTGGCCTTAGGGCCTTCATTCTGCCGGTATTAGGGATTGTCCTGTGCAGTTCTAAGAGGTGCACCCTCCCAGGCTTTGCCTTCTCACCCTTTGAGAAGGGGTTAGTTTATTGCTAATCGCCTGAGGTGACCCTACCGAGGAATGCCAACAGGGCTGCTCAGGCATTTAAAAAAAATTTTTGTAGGCCAGAGTGCTCTTCCTCTGAGGCGCTGGCTTTTCAATCCCACTTTCTGACCTTATGTCACATCTTACCGCTGTGAGAGGGAAATGAAAAAAAAAATTCTTCTTGACTGAGGAAATTTTTTATATTTTTGGTCCCAAACCAAAGTGCCTCTTTTTGTGGAGCTGGATTTTCCCCACATTAAAAACTGACCTTGTGTCTAACTTTTCCATACCCGGCGTTGCCCAGGAAACTGAAGTCCTTTTAATTTTTAGTTTTTTGCACATTTTTAAAAAAAACTTATCCAGAAAAAAAAAAAAATTTAGTTGTAAGGGAGACAACTCTTTTCATATTGTTCAATTAAATTATGAATTCTTCCCTTTGCTGATTTGGATTTTATACTCATAATTGAAAAATGTTTCCATATTACCAGTTGTCCGGGCAGGACTAAATATTTGAAAAAAAAAAAGAAAAAAGAAAACTGTAGCGAAGTATGTTATTGCAATGCCAATGACATGGTACAACAATAACAGATAAAAATTGGCTAGTCAGAATCAAAGTTTGATATGTCAACTTAGATGCTATTTAGGTCCAACTTATAAAATCTCACAAGTTTTAGATATACCCCCCCCCCCCCAAAAAAAAACAACAACTCTGAAAGATAGTATGTGTATATAAGGTGTTGCAATAATATAAAGATGTGACTCGCGGTGTAAAAGTTATTGGGTATTTTTCATGAAAAAGGGGTAAAAAAAAAAAAACAGAACAAATAGACAACAAATAAATGTTACGAAAGTCAAGATAAGTTACTCTTCTACTAATCTAGATTAGTTTCTTTGTGTTTTAACTTATTTTAAAGAGTTTTTTTTTGTTCAAAACAAACCTGGTGTCCATCACAAAAGCAAATGGAGAAAAGAAAATTTCAAAAGATAGCCAAGAAAAGTGCACATGAAGAACAGTCTCTCATTGTTCCAGGAAAGACGTTAACAATTTAAATTCCACAACGCCGGAATTAGCGTCACATGATGAATTGTATTACGCTAAGCATTTTAAAATGTCGTTACTGGTTTCATATGTAATTTTATTAATTGTAGGTTGTTGGGTTTTAATGAAGATAGCTTTGAGTATTTTTAATTTTTTTATATTGGTTTTAGAATGTATTATTTTTGTGTTATTAACTAAAATTTGTCTTAAGTCATGGGAGGCAGTTATGTTTTTGTAGATGTTGATAACTTTAGCTAGAGTTTACAAGATGCCTGATGAGGAGGGGGAATAGAGTAGTTGTTATAAAACCAATGTAACTATTAGCTTTATTATAGGAGTTACATTCTCCCAAAGGGCATTTAAACTTATATGTGTGTGTGTATGTCAACAGTTGTGTCCATCTCGCTTTTTCGACCACTTGGTCATATTTTTGATCTTTTGATAATGAGAGGTTCCACTCTCGAAAATTAAAGTTTACCTTTTCCGGACCTTTTTAAATTGCTTGACAGTAAACTTTTTTCTATTTACTGCTCTGGTATTTAAACCATTAAACCGTGAAATATTAATAAATTTATTTGAGATTCCATTCATATTTTCTCTTATTTATTTTTGTTCATCTGTTCCACCTTCTGGTACCTATATCACATTGCTCCTGCCTCGGATTACTAACTTGCATTTTATTTACCAGCAATGCTTCAAGCAAACTACAACTTCCTTTTTTATATATATATATATATATATATATATATATATATGTATGCTCTGGAGTCAGTGGAAGCTAGATCTCCAGGAGAACTGTAGTTTTTCATATCGATGACGTTTCAGTGTTACTCACTGGACGACTAGATCTCGTAGTCTATGGCAAGACGTAGCACAATTATCAGGAGAATTGATTACAGAAAAGTTGCTGTCTGTTGAATCACTGAAGGACGCTATAAATGACTGGCACTGATTTGTGTTGCAAAGTGTTTGCGTCGATCTGATTTACCTTTGGGACAGGTTGCCAAGCGTTACAACAGATGGGCCTCACCTGTATGCGCAGGAAAAACAAAACCGCATTAACCTTCATAACAACAAAATCATAGCTGTGCATCTAGACGACATTCGGCTCTTCTTCTATTGTAACATTCACCAGGATGTTTAGTCGTTTTAAATCACAATTTTTTAATGATTGATTTTTCTCTTTACAAATTTTTCCTGGATTACTAACGCGCCCACCTTCTCGTTAAGTCTGCAACAAATAGAAATCAGTGACATCATCATCAGTATCATCATCATATTTGGTTTAATGTTCGTTTTACAAGCTGGCATGTGTTGGACGGCTTTAAGAAAGTACATTTCCAAACTAACCCATCTCTGACCAGGTCTTTATTTATGCGTTTTTTTCTAAAGTCCGTTTTTATCATTTGTGAACTGGACCTGCTACCTTAACTGTTCTACATTTATTAACCCAAGAACTCTCATCCATTCTTTAAACGTGTTGATATAAAAGAATATCGGTTTCTCATTTGTAAACAAAAGAACTAAAAACCTTACTTATAAAATATAACAGGATTTAATAATGAAGGGTAGTTTGCTTGAAGCATTGTGTGTAATACGTATATAGAGGAGTATTAGAAGGCTATCACAATGGAAAGAAATGGAAATATGTCGGCGTTGTGAAGTAAGACAAAAACAAGTGATTTTTTTTTTTTATATATATAGCAAATCTTACTTGATTAGGCAAGACTTCAACACTGTAATGTGTGTGTGACCGTGTTCCATAATATATTTTGAGGAAGACCTCTTTGTCATAACAGGATTTATTTATGCTTACAAGTAATACTTCAAAATATTCTTAACATGGGGAGGAGAGACTTTAACTATCCTGTATTTTCACCTAACAATTTACTAAACAAAAGAAAATGTATTTTTGTCCAAAAATAATAGTTAAAAAAGCTCCTGGCGCTAACGTAATAAAGCGCGGACTAATTTTTGCACTTCCCCGCTTTCTGCTGAACACATTCTTAGCCGGAAGTGGCAATTCTCGGGCGTTATACAAATTTTTTTTACTAAAGTGACTGAATTTGCCGTTAAATAACCGGAAAAAAGGTTGATATGTCCTGAAACAATTGAAGCATTTCGTTTGCATTGGCCTGTATCACCAGATGGTTTATAGTCAAATTTATTGTCCCAAAACAGTGACCACGCATCACCTGACATTCAAATTGCCCAAATTTTATTTTCATAGAAAATTGATTAAAATATACTGGTCAAGAATGTTGCGGAAAAGTCATCTTAACATTTTTAAACATTAACCCTAAGCCGTTGTGGAAGGTGAAATCTAACAACTGCAACAGCCTGTCCGCAATGTCTGCGCAATCATAGAAAGGAAAGGAGGGAAATTTACCGACATTTAACCCTTATTCTTGAGTGGCCTTTGGGCGTTGATAAGCGGTAACTTTTAATGTAAAAAAAAATGACTCGACTCAAATCAGAATATAATTCGTTTTACAGAATGGGGGGGGGAGGGTTAAAAAAATTCCCCCTGATTCTGACACTTTGAATTGAATGGAGATTTCTTTTTGAAAAGGAGTTTTACCTCGGAAATTTTAAAATAAAATATGACACCATGCCATACGATCCTGATTCGATACACTATGTTTGTAACTAAATATTTATTTAAAATTTACTGAATTCTTAAATTCAATCTATTTATTGTTGCCTCGTATAAAAATGGTGTCTTCAACCAAAATTGTATTGGCATCGCCTTAAAAAAAAACAAATGCAATTTCTTATACATTATACACAATGATTCAAGCAAACTCCAACACCCTTCTACAAATAACAGTAATGCGGTTGTTGCTCGGGGGGGGGGGGGGACCACTTAAAATCTACCCCCCCCCCCCGTGTTATATGTGATTAACAAGTCAGTTAATCAGGAAAAATTACGAACATCACTCTTTTTTTTTTTTTCTCTCTCTCTCTCTCTCTCTTTGCTCGCTTCAAAGTAGGTAGAATTCGCAGGTATAGTTCTATTATTTGAAAGAAATATCGCGACATGAACGTTTCTACCTTGATCCCCCCAGAGAAGCTTCCTCAGCCATGTCGAACCTCTAACAACATCTCAGGAAGAGACCAGACTACAGCTGTGGACCAGATGGCTAGAGAATCTACCCCCCCCCCCCTTCCTACTGACATGGGAATCTCCCCTTCTGAGGCTCTCCCTTCCGGTTCGGAGGCATCCTGGCTCCAGTGGAAAACACTAAACCGCCTGAGAACGGAAATGAGGCGATCAAAAGTTGCTATGAGTAGATGGGGCTACAAAACTGATCAAAGCATCTGTGAATGTGGAGGGGTGGACCATACGATGAAACATTGTCTTGTCTGCCCCCCCCCCCCCACTGCCCAACTGGTGCAGCTTGAAAGATCGTGTAGAGTACAAAACTAATGCAAAAGACTGCGTTAAATGTAGGAATGTTGGATGACCACATGACACTTCAAAGACACGAAAAGAAGACGCCGACAAATTCTTCTTCGATATCGTCATTTCATCCGTTTACTTTTTCCTCATATCAAACGGTGTCTTCCACCACGATTGCATTGGCATCGCCTTCAATAAAATTCAACTTATCTCCTTTTGTTACGTAACCCAAAGGATCGCCTCTGTGCTGACCCCTAAGAAATCATTTACTTATAAAATCATTTACATCAATTGTTCAACCAATTCCAGTTATTAAAATCAAACCTTCTCTTCTCGGCGGTTACCGTGTGCGTGTGTTGCTATCCTGCTTGATTGATGACAAATTCTCAGCTGTAATCAAAAGCCATCTCGTGCTTATCACATTAATTATGAAATTAATGAATTCAACACATCTTAACGAAGAGGAACGATTTATTCAATCAGTTGAAACTTGATCACTTAGTGAGCTGCAAAGTCAAAGAGAGGACAGAAAGTAGATATATTTATTTTAAGCTCATTCATGCTTAGTTATTTTAACATTTTGTCAGACCATCTTAAACACTCATCTTGTCTGATCTATGCTTCCATCCAGACTGTAGATTGCAACCACCCCTCACTTAATCGCATGTCAGACATTAGTTTCGCCTAATTATTATCGCTTCTGATTCTGACAAACCCAGCTTATTTCCTAGCAAGTAACTTCATTGTGACTTCTCCTGTCTAGCATATATCCTGTTTACATGTAAGGCTAGATCCACCCGAACAAATATATTTTAACTATTATTTATGCTAGCTGTGGTACCCACCAATATTTAACAATATGTGATCAAACTGTAAATGAAGAAAAGATATACAGAGTGATTCATAAGTCACTTCACTTAGCTATTTAAAATGATTACCATATGAAGCACAAACATACTATGAACTTTTGATAATTGTTATCTTACTCTCTAATTACTGCTATTTGTTAGGCAATGGAAATGTGATGTGAACAGAAAGCCTCCTTCGCACAACACCATAATCAATCAAATATGCTACAAAGAGTCGTGAATTCCTTGCAAAAAAGAATGGAGCTATGCATGCAGAACAAAGGTGGAAATTTTGAAAATTTGCTGTAATTTTAAACTCCCATAAATGAATTTGTTGAATAAACTTTGTTTTGTATTACCATATTTTTTAACTTTAGAATTTCAAAAATAAATAGCTAAGTGACTTATGAATCACCCTGTATATCCTGTTTACACATAAGGCTAGATCCACCTGAAAAAATATATTTTAATAATTATTTAGACTAGTTAAGGTACCCACTAATATTAACACTTGCCTTTACGAGCTACATGGTTGTAACATTTCAGAGTTAATTGTGAGAAAGATTAATGAGGAAAAACAGGTCATGTTTCAGATCTTTTTCTGACCTTTGTGCCATCTATACGGATCCAAATTCAATTGGTTATTATTTTATAGCGTGGCACAATGCGTGACCTTTTGGGGAGCTAAGTGCTCCTCGTTATATTCATAACCCTTGTGCCAGACTTGAGTTGTAAATAAAATAAGTTCGCTGCACTAAAAATGTCAGCTCACTGATCGGGGTATTCAGTGTAATCCGATGTCAGTTAAAATATCAACAATGTTGTAGACACCAGCCAGGTGCAAGAGGTCAGAAAACCTGTCACCGAGATTTGTTGAAACACTGATGACGGCTGTATTCCCTCTTTCTCTCTCTCTCTGGTAAAGAGATTGAAAATTCAGTCGGCTTTTGAAATTTGAACGAGGAAGACGCGTGCTGGACATGCTCGTCGAACTCAGCTGAACCTTTGAGTTTTAAATATGTTCTTCGGCAAAAATAAATTATATTTTATTATAAAAAGTAAAATGGTTTGTTCCATTATTACATAATGTTTGATTTGCAGCACGATGGTCCCAACCAAACAGCCAGCAAACCAATCAGTCCCAGAAGCAGACGACAGTGACAATCGTCAAACGATGATTGCTCACTGGCGATAACAAGACGAGACATTGCACATGTTGTCGCACATCATCCCGTCGTCACATATCGTCCCAAGATCCACCCCGCCAAACAGTCGGATTACAATAGGATTGCGTGTGGGTAGGACGAACGAATCATCAAATAATGATAAGCATAAATATAAATAAATTAAAGAAAATTGCAATTTTTCAAATTTTTTTTTTATCTTCACATCTCTTCCCTTTTTCAATTTCTACGAAAACGAATTGTCTTTCATCCCATTTTCACTTGAACAATGCGCCACTCCAACCATCCTGATTTTTTTTTATTAGTTTCTTAAAAGAATAAGCCAACATTTTTCTCAGAAAATCAATAACATTTTCCTTTTTAATGTAAAAACTGGTTCTAAAATTTATTTTATGTTTTGAAAGTAAAAATAAGGACGCATTAAAAAAAAAATTGTTTTTGTATGTTTAAAATGTTTAAAAAGATTGTAGCTCCAGGAATTTGTTACGTTTTTGAAAGAATTAAAAAGTAATTCAAATGATAAGCTTTGTATACCCAGCATTGCCTGGGAGTCATTTTACTATCAATTTTGTTTCCCTCTGAATACGCCAACACGTTATTTATCGTAAATTATCCTCAGTCACATTCCTACTTTGTTATTTTCACAGCCTTCGTCACCTTCGAAATTATTGATGACCCCTTCACTCTATGGTGGGAGATGGAGGTTGTCATGGGAATGTATTCTCGACAATATCAATATAGTACATGAAATAGCTGACACCGAAGACTAGACGTAATCGTGATGGGATACTTGTTCAGTCAATTATAAATTGCAGCTAATATAAGAATGAAAACAGTTTTCTTCAAACCTAACTCAATCCCTAAACTAAGTTATATTTAGTATATAGGAAAGAATCCTTAGAGAAACAGACGTTGATTAACTCGGCTTTAGCATAATGATAGATGACGTGAATAAGTGTGATTTTAACAAACAGAACCTGACAACATATCTAGAGCAATAGGTTATCTTTCAGCAAACTTTCTGATAAAGCTCACGTAAGGTGCGTTGAGATAAGTCAAGAATACATGGCTAAATATTTGTTGAAGATGATTAAACATTGGACATTTTTGAAAAAAAATTTTTTTTAATTATTTACGTTTTTCCTTTTACCTGTCCTCGGACATGTTTGTCCGGAAAGACTAGAAATGTCCGAAAGCCTAAATTCCTGATAAAAAATTCTTCCTTTTTAAAATCTTTGTTCGGTCACC
Source organism: Sepiola atlantica (assembly GCA_963556195.1). Classification (NCBI taxonomy): domain Eukaryota; kingdom Metazoa; phylum Mollusca; class Cephalopoda; order Sepiida; family Sepiolidae; genus Sepiola; species Sepiola atlantica. The sequence goes on from OY744547.1 coordinate 62,936,410, forward strand.
TTTTCATTTAAAAAGTTGGGAGACTAAATTTTCAGCGAACGTTGCAAAGATTTCGAATAGTTTTGTAAAGTTCAATTTAAGTAGATCCTCGGTACGGCCTTAAAGTGTATTCGGTGGGGAATCTACAATTTCTGTCCTAGGCACGACACTAAACTGCCTTGGACACCCTTGGACATGGTGTTAGCCTCTACTTCGACCCCCACCATCTTATCCTGCCTTTCTTATTTTGCAACCCTATCAACTACTCAAGCAGTCACCCCCCCCCCCCCCCCCCATTTTTGATATGACAGAAAACTACATCCACCATTGAGGCCCCAATTTGGGAGTTTTGGAATATATATCATTTGCAGACTATTGGTTTAGAATTAATAAATAAGTTAGCCATCACAAGTTAGCCATCACAAGTTAGCCATCACAAGTTAGCCATCACAAGTTAGCCATCACATACATTTACATTTGAAGATATTAAGAATTTGAAATATAACTTTTTTTTTTATATTTGTTAACAAAATGACTGGATTCAACCTCAAAAGTGTTGATATGCCATAAAACAAAAACAGCCAACCATCAATTTACTTAAATTTTTATCTTACTCTTCTGAACGTTAATTTAAAGAAAAGTTCCTACGACACAATTTACTAAAAAGTTACCCCCCCCCCCTCGCACCAACTTCTATTAACTGTTTTAAAAACATCAAGGACATGCGGTCACTTTTGTAACATAACATATAAAGTTATCTTATCTGATTTTCAAATCGGACCCAAATAAGCTGACCAATCAAACTGCTTCTGCCTGCCCAATTTTCATTTATTATTATTGTACAGTGTTATTGGTAATATAATTTACTTAGCGACAATTTATTTTTTTAAAAAAAGTTACTTAGTCTGACCCAGACAACTCATAATATGAAATATTTATAAATAATCACATAAAAATCAGCAAGGGGGATGACTCGTTTTAATTTAAGAATATAATAGGAGTTGTCTACCTTAAGTGTAAAAATCTGCAAACAAATAAAATGATTTCACTGAGTCCCGGACAACACTGGGTAGGTACAGGAAGTTTGTTTTAAACTCAAGTCTCATGTGAAAAACTAGTTCTAAGGTGGGTAGTCTGCACTATTTGCAGGGTCAGATTTTTTTTTTTAACTGATTAAACATTACTTACCTCTGAGGTTAAGAGTTGATTTGTTTTTTGTTTTTAAAGTCAGCTTTTTTTTTTTTTTTAATAGTAGTAGGCGATTACGTGTGAACACGCTGAAAAACTTGGAAAGAAAGAGAAGAAAAAATTTTTTAATTTAAAGTAAAGGATCAGTTTTGTATATAAATTTAACGCTAAATGATCTCCGATTTCCGGGTCATTGTAGCTTTTTACAACAATTACCCCCCCAGTATGAGTGGCTGCCAGTTAGGGTTAGAAGACCGTAATGGTTTTGAAAAATAATTTACTAAAAAAACACAGTGTCAATCTACAAATTTACCAAAAAGAACGTCTTTTTCGTTAGTCTCATTTTTATTTTTTAATTTTTTTTTTTAAGGTCAAGAAAATAACAGAACACTGTAGTAATAGGCAAGACAAAACCCCAAATTAACCGAAACGAAATTGCTCCGGTTAAAAGGTACCGATTTTTTTCGCTTACCCTGGTTGGGTTGAGCTGGCTTTTTCCTACATATTAAATTCACAAACTGTCGTGAATCACATGTATATCCCGGTCAGGGGAGATTAGTTTGACCACGTTAGTTTAATTGTATGGAAGGTGTCGACATCCTCACATATACAGTGCCTGGTTTTCTCAAATGATCACCCATCTGGTACTGACCAAACTCAATGTTGCTTAACTTTGGTGATTTCCCAAGAACTGGTGTATCAACATAATTCTGTCGCATTGTTCTGGGATATACTTGAACCTCCAGGCCAGATTTGGTCATGACTAACAGGCCGAGAAATCTTAACATTTTGTGTCTCTGGCTGGAGGCAAGTTTTCCAGTCAGCCAGGGGTTTTTACCCCACCTAATAGACCAGTATCGTCCGGGCCTTTGGGTCTGGATTTACGCCGGTCTATTGGGGTTTGCTGGTCCTGTGCATTTCTAGGAGGTGCACCCTCCCAGGCTTTGCCTACCCTCTTTGAGGAGGAGTAAGTTTATTGCTTACCGTCTGAGGCGTCCCTACAGGGGAATGCCGACGGGGCTGCCCAGGCAATTTTTAAATGGCCAGAGTGCTCACCTCTCGAGTGCTGGCTTATCTAATCCCACTTTCCCGACCTTGTGTCACATTTTATCTTGTGGGAGGTAGATAGATAAATCCAGTCAGTCAGCCGGGATCTTTTTAGCTGCTCACTTCAAAGTCATTGATTCTAGAAAATTTAATTCTGAAAGGATTCTAACCATCGCTATGATTAAGTACAAATTCTCTCTAAAAAAAAATAATTCTTTGAAATATGTGTTTTCTTGTGTTTATTCAAAGTCACATGTTTCTTCATTTATAGAAATTCGTCAATAATTATCAAATTTGTCAATAATTATCAAATGTATCAATTAGCTCATCATGGTTCTTATTATTTGGTATGTAAAACACAAAAAAACATTAAACTAATCTCAAAAGAGAATCTTTCTCTGTTTTTAACTGCTATATCACTTGTCTTAGAAAATTCACATCGCCTCTAGTAAAAGACCCCAGTTGCATAATTACCTGGCCTGTTATAGGAATGACCATGGTCATGATCCAATAATCGTGATGTTTTACAAACTATTGTGTGTCTTCCAATAGATTGAGTTGTTGATATCAAAGTTTCCGGCAGACGACATTAACAGAGCTGCTATTTTTGTTTTTTAATCATTTTTTTTGTCTTTTTTTGTCTTCCATTAATTGTTCTTATTCAATCTGTTGTCTGGTTAAAATGAATGACTTGAAATTGGAAGCTCATTTTATTCGTCTACACAAATAAAGTGAGCAATTCTTTTTTTTTTCTTCGTTTGTTTAATGATTTTTCATTGCCATTAACAAATACAGACAGTAAAAATAAAAACAAAAATAAAATCGCTATTTGTCTAGCACCAGTGCACAAATTATTTGTCGGCCATTTGCATTTTTCTTTGCTTTTCAAAGTTTTTACCCCATTAAAATCTTCAAAGATTTTACTCATTTCGTTAATCGTTTTAAAACTAAACTTCCATTGCTAATTTCATATTTAAAGCTGCTAATAAATTACCTTATTTAAGAAAAATGAGAGTAGAAAGTGAACTTTCGTCAGCCTCGTAACTCTCGCTTCCCTTATTTTGTCCTTTAGTTCTGACATTCCATGAGCAATGTTTCTGGCAAAGGGGGAAGAATTGCTGTTTTCTGGGTCGGAATCCAATTTACACTTATCGTTGGCTAGCTTTTGACCTCGAAGTAGTATTTTTTTTAGCTCCATATATCAAGTGGTTTCATGCCTTGTCTGGAGCGATTTAATTCTGATACAACATATTTTAAAATATCGTATATATAGTAATCTGAAAACTCCCACAAACATCTATAGGTATTCTTAATTTGCATACTTATTTTATAAACAGTTTCTAATAAATTAATGTTCTGTAATATACATTTGTAATTTGTATTGTCATATTTTCTTGTATATACACAATAGTTGGTAGTAATATCATTATAATCATTAATAATATTAAAAGGATTTAATATAAAAAAAAAAAGGATAACGTTTGAAAATCTTTCTTCGAATTTCATTTGCATTAATTTTTAAGGGAAGTAATTCATCTGAAAAATAACGCTAATAATAAAACGTCTGATGTTGCCGGGATGCTGAGAACAGATATTACACTTTGATCTTACCCAAAAGGCCAAGTTATTTAACTCCAGGCGGCTAAACACAAGGTCAGGTGTGGTTAGCCAGAGCACTAGGATTAGCGCACTCTGGCCTACAAAAATGCTTGAGTAGCCCTGTTGGCATTCCCTCGGTAGGGACGCCTCAGGCAATTAGCTATGAACTAACCCCTTTTCGAGGATAAGGTAAAGCCTAGGAGGGTGGACCTCTTAGAACTGTGCAGGACAATACCTCAGACCAACGGAATCAAGGGCACACGGCCAAGACGGTACCGGTCTACAGAGTGTAGCATCCATCGGAACACATACTACACTCTGAATTTAGCCAAAAAGCCAAGGAACCATACAAAACATGTTTTTATCACTTGGCATTTTTGAATGAATGCAAATTGGAAATCTATTATTGTATTATCTTTTAATGAGGGGAGGATAGTGTAGTATCAGTTCTGTTGTTATAAGACCGTCCTCCCTTTTTAAGGGAGTGGGGAATTTTCCCAGGTATTATATCGTTCTTTGGGGAGGGGGGGGTAATGTAGTATCCGTTCTGTTATCATGAGACCATCTTCCCAGGAACTACCTTCTCCTTTTTTCTGGGGTGGGGGGGCAGGGGGCGTAATGTAGTATTTGTTCATTGTGATACCATTCTCCTAGGCATTACTACCTTTTTTTTTTTTTTTTTTGAGAGGGCGGTGATTCCTCCCAGGCATTACTTCCTGGGGGGGGGTCAATATAGTATATGTTCGTTTCTCATGATATCCTCCCAGGATTACTTTCTCCTTTGGAGGGTGGGGTAGTGTAGTATCTGTTTTTTAAAGGATGATATAAAAAAAACTTTTTTTTTATATCATCCTCAAGGCATTAACGTCTCTTTCTTGGGGAAGAGGGTAGTGTTCGTTCATCATCATACCATCTTCCCAAGCTAGCAAAATATGTGACCGGAGGGAGAATATATTTACTAGTTTCATATATATAATATATATATATATATATCACTCATATTCTAAAATGTTTTACACATATTTTTTCAGTATTTACTTCGCCAGTGCTCAATACATGAGTAGAGCTTAATATTATAAAAACCCGAATAGCAAAAAAATTTATTTAGGGAAAACTGCACTAGAAGTGAAAAAAAAATTCTTTTTAAAAATTAAAAAAATGGACGGTACATGCAAATATGTAAACGATCCGTGTCGTTTGTTTGACTGAGAAAATCGCCATTTTAAAGAGGTAAAAAAAATTACTTAATTGTAGAAGTGAAAAGAAAAAAATCCGTTTTAATTTTGAAGAAAATAAAATTTAAAAAATGAGAAAAAAAATGTCTGAAAATGATAGGAATTCAGTTGTGACCCAAAATGTCTTTTTCTGACGAGTATTAATTCAAAAGAGTTGAAAGATTGATTGCTATTCACACAAATGTTTGTCTCCATCAACGTTTCTTACACTACCGTCGATAGACAAGAAAGATGTCATCTCATTAATATAACGGAACTAAAAGTACCCGATGAACTGGTTTCTTGGTTCACTTTTATCACATACTTACTAGTTCTACTTAGCCGGCGTTGTTCTTTTTATCTTTTTGTTTTTTAGATTTAAATTTAATTATTACGGTATCGTTTAGCCATTTAAATTATTAATTTCACAAAATTGTTAATTTGACAAATATTTTAAAAGTTAAATTCGTTTTAATCTCTTTTTATAAAATTATTTGCGGCGAAAAACTTTGAAAACTTTTAATCTTTAAATACATGAGGATTCGATTTGCTAAGAATTTTAAAGCCAGTTTAAATGACTTTCTATTATACAGCTTAAATTCCTTTCAAATTTCGAAAGGGTCACAAAGTAATTCTTTTTCTTTTTTCAACCATTAACAAAAGATTAAATTGGTTAACTTGTTTGCGAAGAAATCAAAATGCATCATGGAAGATTTAATTTTGTAATTACATCATTTTTTTTTTTTTGCATAGGATTTTTTAAGGTTCATTTCAGTTTATGCTTTGATTTCAATAAATAATCAATTTGAACAAAAAAAAATTGTAAGTTGAAAAATAAGTTGGCTATATATGAAAGAAATAATAATACAAAGAATATGTAATAAATCGATGAAAAGTAAATATTCGACTTATAAGACGAAGCGACTATTCATGAATAATAAGTGAATGCTTGACTTCGAACGCTGCTTATATTGTAAATCAGGTAGTTACAAGAAATATGCTGCACACTCATACAGACCCACAGTGATCACACAATCTTAAAATTCATCCATTATTTTCTGGTAATTAATCAAATCATTTCTGTGAATATTTTATTCATTTTTATTTTAAAAATTTTTTTATTTTGTGTTTCGGAATTTTTTGGATGATTGGTAATTAGTATTCAGACTACTATTCTCATCTTGTATTTAAAAAAAAAATTTAAGAAACCTTTTTTTCTCTCTACAGATGGTCCAAGTGGTTTGGTCTCTCCATTTCATGATATTCCATTGCACACGGATACAACCAAGACAGTATTTAACATGGTTGTAGAAATTCCACGTTGGACTAATCATAAAATGGAGGTATTTATTTTTTTAAATATTTATTTACGTGTGTAAATCCTCTGTCAGAAATGATGGAAACAAAATTATACTTTGCTACTGTTCACACCAATATTCATATAAAATAACGTCTCAAACTGGAAAGTTGACAAAAAGAAAGTATGATTCCCCATTTCTGGGCCATTATAGCTTTTTTACAGCAGTTAACGAATTTCTTTTAATGTCTAGCCGCCAATTCAAATTCCTTGCTCTTATATATATATATATATATATATATATATATATTATATAAAATATAGTATTGAATACCCTCCCTGCCCCTTTACAATTTCCCAATTTCTCTTTATATATATGGCTTTTTCTTCCCTCTCAGTCATAAATCATGTAATTCCCCCACCCCCCTAAAATTATAGATTAAATATGCTTCAAATTTCCCCCTCTCTCTAAATATGTATTACATATGTTGTCACTCCCTCTTTCTCTAATTGGATTTGAATTGTCGAGTGTAAATTTCTCTTTTCTCATTTCAAAAATGTAATCATCTAACTTGGATGCTTGACAATACCACAAGGTTGAAATAAATTATTGCATCGATGATTATGTAATTTTGTGTTATTATATTATATTTTATTTCATTTTATTTTATTCTTGCTCTGTTTATTACATTGAGCTCTCATACCCGGATTTCCTCCTGGAATTTATTTAATTATAACACAAAAAATATATATATGTGTATTATACAACGTTCGTTGAATACTCTAGTCGGTCTTTCTATATGTATCTTCCTTTGCATAAATAGAAGTTCAATTCTCTTCTTGGTGTGGTAATGTCTCATGGCCGTATGGTTATGACGCTTGTTTGCAGAGTCTACGTTGATTCTGTAGCAGGGGTTCAAACCTTGTGAACATCTGAGATTATCATTCCCTACACTGATGAGAGCGAAAGATTGAAATGCTGGCGTATGTAGGTAAAAATACTTTAATATAATTTACTTAAAATTTATATTGTTATATATATATTAAAATAATTATGGCAAGTAAGATACACAGCAAAGTTTGTTTCATTCCCAGAAGAAATCATCAGGCTAATTGTTCTACTCGCATATTGAACACTGTTGAAGTAAATGCTGAAAATATATATACGTAATATATTATACGAGTGTACAGCCTCCGTCAACAATTTATAGGAAGGGGAGGGAAAATTATGCTTTGCCAGTGTTCGCATTAATATTTTTTTTTTTTTTTTTTTTTTTTAACTTTCCCCGTTTGCAATGTTTTAATTATTAATTTTTTTTCTCTTTTAACTTCACCTATTGAGATGAATATTAGTGCGAACACTGACGAAGCATAATTTTTTTAACGAAAGGTGTACACGCGTATACGATACTTGTTAACATGAATGTATATGTTGTATTTCTTTTTTTTACATTTCGTCAAGCAGACAATAATTAAGTAATCTCATCAAAGATTTAAAAAAAAAAAAAAAAAATTAAAGTTATTAATGAGTCATCGATTTTCAAGGCTACAAGCCACTCAAGGATAAGGCTTAATGAAATGGATAGATGTACACTTTGAATGATGATGAATATTATGAGAGGATTGAAAATAATGGAATGAATAAAATTTGAGGGCAGTTTATGACAAGTGTTTAATGACGTTAGATTTGAAGATGACCATGTTGTAGCCCTCAGGGAAGCAAATTGTGGCAATGTGTTCCACAGATGGGAATTCTTGGAGAGAAACCGTATTCATGAAAATTTCGTTTGATGTTAGGCACACGGAGGATGAAAGGAAAATTTCTTTGCAGTTGTGGTAGGGAGACGAGTTGTTAATATTTGATTCTGTCTAGAATTCTCATGGGGTCGAAAGATGGTAGTCACACAAAACGTGTTTTGATGTTTTACCCCCTTTCAAAAAAAAAAAACGGATGGACTTTTTCCTAATCATTAGATTTAGGTACCCTCAAAAATCCACGCCTACAACTTATAAAACGACCCTTTATCTGAAATTCAATAGAAAATTCAACAAATTTCAAGGTTCAGTAAGTGAACAGACAAAAAAAAAAAAAAGAGGAATAAATATTTCATAAGACTGCACAGAAATATAAATTCTATTTTATCTGTAATAAAATCCTTCGTGGGTCAGTGATTGAATTGGGTTGGTGCAACCTTCCGGATTTAATCAATAACCTGATTGGCCGCTTTCCGGCGTTTCAGATTAACTGTGATCTTATCTGCTACCAAGCAACCTACTGCATTCTATCTAGAGTTGTTTGCACATGAAAAAGATTTTGCATAAAGTTTTAAGATCAGTTCATAGCATGAAGTGTTTAATATTGAGCTACTGTCTGAATACATATTTCATTTGACCTGAAAGTATTTATTGATGGATCAAAATACATATTTCATTTGACCTGAAAGTATTTATTGATGGATCAAAATACATATTTCATTTGACCTGAAAGTATTTATTGATGGATCAAAATACATATTTCATTTGACCTGAAAGTATTTATTGATGGATCAAAATACATATTTCATTTGACCTGAAAGTATTTATTGATGGATCAAAATACATATTTCATTTGACCTGAAAGTATTTATTGATGGATCAAAATACATATTTCATTTGACCTGAAAGTATTTATTGATGGATCAAAATACATATTTCATTTGACCTGAAAGTATTTATTGATGGATAAAAATACATATTTCATTTGACCTGAAAGTATTTATTGATGGATCAAAATACATATTTCATTTGACCTGAAAGTATTTATTGATGGATCAAAATACATATTTCATTTGACCTGAAAGTATTTATTGATGAATCAAAATACATATTTCATTTGACCTGAAAGTATTTATTGATGGATCAAAATACATATTTCATTTGACCTGAAAGTATTTATTGATGGATCAAAATACATATTTCATTTGACCTGAAAGTATTTATTGATGGATCAAAATACATATTTCATTTGACCTGAAAGTATTTATTGATGGATCAAAATACATATTTCATTTGACCTGAAAGTATTTATTGATGGATCAAAATACATATTTCATTTGACCTGAAAGTATTTATTGATGGATCAAAATACATATTTCATTTGACCTGAAAGTATTTATTGATGGATCAAAATACATATTTCATTTGACCTGAAAGTATTTATTGATGGATCAAAATACATATTTCATTTGACCTGAAAGTATTTATTGATGGATCAAAATACATATTTCATTTGACCTGAAAGTATTTATTGATGGATCAAAATACATATTTCATTTGACCTGAAAGTATTTATTGATGGATCAAAATACATATTTCATTTGACCTGAAAGTATTTATTGATGGATCAAAATACATATTTCATTTGACCTGAAAGTATTTATTGATGGATCAAAATACATATTTCATTTGACCTGAAAGTATTTATTGATGGATCAAAATACATATTTCATTTGACCTGAAAGTATTTATTGATGAATCAAAATACATATTTCATTTGACCTGAAAGTATTTATTGATGGATCAAAATACATATTTCATTTGACCTGAAAGTATTTATTGATGGATCAAAATACATATTTCATTTGACCTGAAAGTATTTATTGATGGATCAAAATACATATTTCATTTGACCTGAAAGTATTTATTGATGGATCAAAATACATATTTCATTTGACCTGAAAGTATTTATTGATGGATCAAAATACATATTTCATTTGACCTGAAAGTATTTATTGATGGATCAAAATACATATTTCATTTGACCTGACAGTATTTATTGATGGATCAAAATACATATTTCATTTGACCTAAAAGTATTTATTGATGAATCAAAATACATATTTCATTTGACCTGAAAGTATTTATTGATGGATCAAAATACATATTTCATTTGACCTGAAAGTATTTATTGATGGATCAAAATACATATTTCATTTGACCTGAAAGTATTTATTGATGGATCAAAATACATATTTCATTTGACCTGAAAGTATATATTGATGGATCAAAATTTAGATACTTTAGGTGTTTACAGAACTTGAAATCTGAACTGAATAACCTCTTGCCTATATCACCAGAATTGTAGCCTATCTTAAGAGGAGAGTGCTGAAAAAAAATGACTCCTGACTTCGGGGTCAGTTTAAAAGAAACAAAAATGTTAAAAGAAAAAAAACATTGACTCCAATTTCCAAGAAAATTTTTGGCTCTAGAGATGGTTTTAAAAAAAAAAAAAAAAAAAAAAAAGTCTTGACTCTTACAAAAATTGCTGACTCAGACTCCCCACATGTGAATGAGCCACTTTTGGATGTTTTTGTGGTTCCCAATCCGATTCTACACATAGATTGAGAAATCTAAAAGTCTACATTAGAAATTTTATTTAGAAAAAAAACAAACTTGTAGTATTATTCATTAAAAAAGAAAAAAAATTACAGAAAAAAAACCCTGACTCCAATTTCCAACCTGCAAGAAAATGTTTAACTCTGGAGTTGGTTTACAAAAAAAAAAAAATCCAAAAAACTCTAAATGACACTTGTAGTATTATTCATTATCAAATCTAATTTGTTTATATAAGACAATTGTAAGTAATGATCTTTGTTGTGCGATACTTAAAAACTAAGACACGAAAAAGCTGATTTTAGGCCGGATGTAATTAACAGACTTTTGTCTTTTAAAATCTTTACAAAACACAAACTAAAAAAGTTATGACCTCATCCAATTAAACAGTTGCATTGTTGCTTTAAATAATTTTTTCTTTTTACACATTTAAATTCCATGGGATTCAGATATTATATAGGTATATAGGTTCAATGATAACACTATATATAAATAACATATATATATATATATATATACACTGACTAGGGCCGAAGGATTACGGCCGAAAATTTTGTTCTCCTTTCTTGAAAAAAAAACTTTTTCCTATATAAGGGAAAATTGATATTCCTAATGTCAAAATATAGAAAATAAATTGTGAAAATATATTAAAAAAATATATATATTTCACATTGATTTTACACACACACACACACACACACACACACACACACACACACACACACACATATACATATATATGTGTGTGTATATATATATATATATATATATATATATATATATATATAAATAAAATGTGATTAAAGACATTAGGTTACAACATCGATGGTACTGGTGCTATCGAATCAGGCTGTCTGAAGATACTGATTTCCTGACCAAAAATGCACCAAACATTGATGTTATTATTTTTTTCCTTTCCCTTTGCAAAACTCAATCATGTTCTGCAAAGCTAAAAAAACAATTTTCCTCTACAAAACAAACAAACGAAACAAAACATCATGAGTAAATATTTGAAGATATAAAGAATTGAAGCATAAAAACTTAACAAAATGACCTGATTCAGCATTAAATAACCCGAAAAGGGTTGATATGCCGCAAAACAACCAACCACTTCTGACACCATGTTGTGTTAGTGTTAACATTAACATTACATTTGTCCAAACAGATACTTGAGTGATTATTATATTCTGTTTTTCCTCTACAAAACAATCAAACCAAACATGAATAAATATTTGAAAATATAAAGAACTTGAAGCATAAAAACTTTTACCAAATAACCTTATGAACTAACCCTGCGACCTCAACTGTTCTACATTAACAACTTTCATCCATTGAAGTCTACTCTTCCCCACACATCTCTCTCGAGATTTAATCTTCCTCTGAGGTCATAAGAACTAAGCCGTTTTTTAAGACTCGTATTACACGTCCATCGTATCATTCTTGGATAATTTCTCTCCATGTCCTCAACCCTCACTGGCCAGGTTTTACTTCCATACATCATCACACAGTAAGAAAGTTCAATTTTTGTATGAGAGAAAATAGGAATTGTACTCTTAACATAATTGCTGAAAGATGAAATGAAGGGGACAGCTTTTAGAGAAGTGAAACAATAACCGTCTATATTAATCGAACCATTTTACTTAAGCAAGTAATAAAGAATGATATGCTCAACAGTAAAAGGTAAATATACAGAATGAGGGTTTGCGAACACATACCTCTGCGGAATTTTTCTGAAGAAGTGAGAATTCTGCGGAAATAGAATTTTTATAGGTCAATCCTATAATTAAATGTCCCTTTTAAGAAATAGAAACTCCATCCTATAATTAATTTTTCTATTTTAGCAAATAGAAATCACCATCCTCGACAAAGTATCAAGGCCCCCACAGTACTGACCCGTCCTTAATGAGGTATCTAATTATCAATCCCCAGTTTAAAAGTAATTAACATCTTTCGACCTACACATAACCACTTCAGATTCCGGGGTTGTTTAGACCAAGACTGGGAAGAAATAAATTGAGAACCTTCGCGCCTGGATTAATAACTTCCCAAAATGGGGTTAGCCATGACCATACACATTGACCCCAAGAGTTACTATCAGAAAACCCGTATATGGCATGACTGGTGTCACATGACTTCAACGTGATGACAAGAAATCAGCAGATCCTCGCGTCGTCGTTGCCTATATAGTTTTCGTCCGACAGACACGGTTTTGCTGCAACGAATTATCTTTTCAAAAACCCGAGCAACTTTCATCAATTACCCGAACATCATCACCTCAAGTCAACTGCAGATTTGTAACTAAGGTCGAAACCAAAATTCAAGAAAACGCATTTGCAAAAAGGTCTTCACTCCTTCCCCTCCCCCCCCGGTACATCTACAAAAGCAGAGTTTCATGTAAATTTCGTCCCATCCTTCTAAAGAATATTTTGTTTTTCACACCCGTATTAAACTAACGAACTCTTCCTGCTCCCCAAAAGAACATTTTATTCCCCCCCCCCCCCTGCCTATATTACATACATGAACTTTTTCTGCTCCACAACGTCATTATTTCCCCGAAACGAGAACATTGTCCCCCTCCAGACGCATACGTTGATATTTTGTTTGCAACTTTGTCCCCCCCCCCCCCAAATATAATTACCCCTGAATCGGTTTTTATTTCCTTTCCCAAAATTATCTTATTTGTTCCCCATTGTTTTATTTTGTTCGCTTCGTTCACATTCGCATCCAATAAACAATTCTATTTTCATATAATCTCTTGTGTTATTCTTGTTTCCTTCGGCGCGCTGTGTTTACCGTTAACTTCTCTGAAACCCAACGCGGAGTTCGAGTCGGATTATCCAACCTTTTTATCTTTCTTTTACTCTCGTTTGAACCTTTTTATCTTTCTTTTACTCTCGTTTAAACCTTTTTATCTTTCTTTTACTCTCGTTTAAACCTTTTTATCTTTCTTTTACTCTCGTTTAAACCTTTTTATCTTTCTTTTACTCTCGTTTAAACCTTTTTATCTTTCTTTTACTCTCGTTTGAACCTTTTTATCTTTCTTTTACTCTCGTTTGAACCTTTTTATCTTTCTTTTACTCTCGTTTGAACCTTTTTATCTTTCTTTTACTCTCGTTTGAACCTTTTTATCTTTCTTTTACTCTCGTTTGAACCTTTTTATCTTTCTTTTACTCTCGTTTAAACCTTTTTATCTTTCTTTTACTCTCGTTTAAACCTTTTTATCTTTCTTTTACTCTCGTTTGAACCTTTTTATCTTTCTTTTACTCTCGTTTAAACCTTTTTATCTTTCTTTTACTCTCGTTTAAACCTTTTTATCTTTCTTTTACTCTCGTTTGAACCTTTTTATCTTTCTTTTACTCTCGTTTGAACCTTTTTATCTTTCTTTTACTCTCGTTTGAACCTTTTTATCTTTCTTTTACTCTCGTTTGAACCTTTTTATCTTTCTTTTACTCTCGTTTAAACCTTTTTATCTTTCTTTTACTCTCGTTTGAACCTTTTTATCTTTCTTTTACTCTCGTTTGAACCTTTTTATCTTTCTTTTACTCTCGTTTGAACCTTTTTATCTTTCTTTTACTCTCGTTTGAACCTTTTTATCTTTCTTTTACTCTCGTTTGAACCTTTATCTTTCTTTTACTCTCGTTTAAACCTTTTTATCTTTCTTTTACTCTCGTTTAAACCTTTTTATCTTTCTTTTACTCTCGTTTAAACCTTTTTATCTTTCTTTTACTCTCGTTTAAACCTTTTTATCTTTCTTTTACTCTCGTTTGAACCTTTTTATCTTTCTTTTACTCTCGTTTGAACCTTTTTATCTTTCTTTTACTCTCGTTTGAACCTTTTTATCTTTCTTTTACTCTCGTTTGAACCTTTTTATCTTTCTTTTACTCTCGTTTGAACCTTTTTATCTTTCTTTTACTCTCGTTTGAACCTTTTTATCTTTCTTTTACTCTCGTTTGAACCTTTTTATCTTTCTTTTACTCTCGTTTAAACCTTTTTATCTTTCTTTTACTCTCGTTTGAACCTTTTTATCTTTCTTTTACTCTCGTTTGAACCTTTTTATCTTTCTTTTACTCTCGTTTGAACCTTTTTATCTTTCTTTTACTCTCGTTTGAACCTTTTTATCTTTCTTTTACTCTCGTTTGAACCTTTTTATCTTTCTTTTACTCTCGTTTAAACCTTTTTATCTTTCTTTTACTCTCGTTTGAACCTTTATCTTTCTTTTACTCTCGTTTAAACCTTTTTATCTTTCTTTTACTCTCGTTTGAACCTTTTTATCTTTCTTTTACTCTCGTTTGAACCTTTATCTTTCTTTTACTCTCGTTTAAACCTTTTTATCTTTCTTTTACTCTCGTTTGAACCTTTTTATCTTTCTTTTACTCTCGTTTAAACCTTTTTATATTTCTTTTACTCTCGTTTGAACCTTTATCTTTCTTTTACTCTCGTTTAAACCTTTTTATCTTTCTTTTACTCTCGTCTGAACCTTTTTATCTTTCTTTTACTCTCGTTTGAACCTTTTTATCTTTCTTTTACTCTCGTTTGAACCTTTTTATCTTTCTTTTACTCTCGTTTGAACCTTTTTATCTTTCTTTTACTCTCGTTTGAACCTTTTTATCTTTCTTTTACTCTCGTTTGAACCTTTTTATCTTTCTTTTACTCTCGTTTGAACCTTTTTATCTTTCTTTTACTCTCGTTTTAACCTTTTTATCTTTCTTTTACTCTCGTTTGAACCTTTTTATCTTTCTTTTACTCTCGTTTGAACCTTTTTATCTTTCTTTTACTCTCGTTTGAACCTTTTTATCTTTCTTTTACTCTCGTTTGAACCTTTTTATCTTTCTTTTACTCTCGTTTGAACCTTTTTATCTTTCTTTTACTCTCGTTTAAACCTTTTTATCTTTCTTTTACTCTCGTTTAAACCTTTTTATCTTTCTTTTACTCTCGTTTGAACCTTTTTATCTTTCTTTTACTCTCGTTTAAACCTTTTTATCTTTCTTTTACTCTCGTTTGAACCTTTTTATCTTTCTTTTACTCTCGTTTGAACCTTTTTATCTTTCTTTTACTCTCGTTTAAACCTTTTTATCTTTCTTTTACTCTCGTTTGAACCTTTTTATCTTTCTTTTACTCTCGTTTGAACCTTTTTATCTTTCTTTTACTCTCGTTTGAACCTTTTTATCTTTCTTTTACTCTCGTTTTAACCTTTTTATCTTTCTTTTACTCTCGTTTAAACCTTTTTATCTTTCTTTTACTCTCGTTTGAACCTTTTTATCTTTCTTTTACTCTCGTTTGAACCTTTTTATCTTTCTTTTACTCTCGTTTGAACCTTTTTATCTTTCTTTTACTCTCGTTTGAACCTTTTTATCTTTCTTTTACTCTCGTTTGAACCTTTTTATCTTTCTTTTACTCTCGTTTGAACCTTTTTATCTTTCTTTTACTCTCGTTTAAACCTTTTTATCTTTCTTTTACTCTCGTTTGAACCTTTTTATCTTTCTTTTACTCTCGTTTGAACCTTTTTATCTTTCTTTTACTCTCGTTTGAACCTTTTTATCTTTCTTTTACTCTCGTTTGAACCTTTTTATCTTTCTTTTACTCTCGTTTGAACCTTTTATCTTTCTTTTACTCTCGTTTGAACCTTTTTATCTTTCTTTTACTCTCGTTTGAACCTTTTTATCTTTCTTTTACTCTCGTTTGAACCTTTTTATCTTTCTTTTACTCTCGTTTGAACCTTTTTATCTTTCTTTTACTCTCGTTTGAACCTTTTTATCTTTCTTTTACTCTCGTTTGAACCTTTTTATCTTTCTTTTACTCTCGTTTGAACCTTTTTATCTTTCTTTTACTCTCGTTTGAACCTTTTTATCTTTCTTTTACTCTCGTTTGAACCTTTTTATCTTTCTTTTACTCTCGTTTGAACCTTTTTATCTTTCTTTTACTCTCGTTTGAACCTTTTTATCTTTCTTTTACTCTCGTTTGAACCTTTTTATCTTTCTTTTACTCTCGTTTGAACCCGGTGGAAAACATTTTACTTGTGCCCAGCGATAGCGCGTTCCTTACATGACATGTCAAAGCCAGTTCATAACAGCATACTTTGAGCCTCCTCCAGTTGTTGACTCTTTCATCGAAGGAGGAAGGCTTTGCTTGCGACAGCTGTTTGCAGCTTCTGTCGTAATGCAGTCAACTATTATTCGATATCAACCATACAAGTGAAACTGACAAAAGAATCGGAAGTGGTGGGGGTGGGGGGCTATACGTTTGTAATTATATAGGCTTGCTCATGTGACCCTTAATGGGGCAATGGTTGGATTTAAAGGGATAATGGACCACAATCCCACTGACCAATCTATGCATGTCTTATAAATTTCAACAGATTTTCTCCCTCCCCCTCCTGTTCATTTAAATCTATTGCCCATTAGGGGAGTCGATTTTCAGCTTTTATTGACTATTAAATCTGTTCATAGGGAGAAAATTTGGTATGGGTCAATAGTGAGTACTGATGCAAAAAAATTAGATTTCAAACTTGAGAAATTAGTTTTAAAGGTTGTTTAATAAAAAAAAAAAAACACTGAAGAATCCTTGGTTAGTTTTAGATGTGCCTCAATTTGGGTAAAAAATAGTTTTAAAATATTGAAGCATACTTGATGTATTTTCCGGTGCTTTTTAATAGACGATCATTAAAACTAATTTCTCAAATATTGTTGCAAGTTAGAAATCTAGTGTTTCATGTCAGTCTTCACCATTGACCAACTTGATCCACTTGAACGTATTTGATATCCAAAAACTGTTATTTTATTGGTCATATAGAATGAAACTAACTGGGCTTCCAATGAGATTTTAATATTTTATCTATATCAAAGCCAAAAAAAAAAAAACCCGAAACAGATTCTAAAAAAATATGTAACGGATAAATGAAATATTTACTTTGCAGTGATATCAAAAAGACCGGTTTAGATCTGATGAGCTCAGAGGAAGATTAAATCTGGACACTATAGGGAGATGTGTGCAGAACGGGAAACTATGTTGGTTTTGTCACGCTGAAAGAATAGATGAGAGTTGCTGGGTTAGTGGATGTAGAGCAGTTGAGGTAGCAGGGTCAGTTCGCAAGGGAAGGCCAAAGAAAACATGGGTTGAAAATCGACTTGAGAGAAAGAGCAATGAAGAAAGACCTGGTCAGAGATAGACTAGTTTTGAGGTCAGTTTCTAAAAGCCGTCCAACACATTCCAGCGAGTAAAACTGACGTTGAACTGTATATGATGATGACCTCTTCATCTTTTTAGCATTCATTCATAAAAAAATAGATAACGTCTTTGAAGCACCACGTGCCTGAATATTTACAATGAAATTTAAAAAAACAAAAAAAAAAACAAAAGGTGCAATTTTGAATGTGCTTGCATATTTATATTAAGAAAAAAAAAAAGAATGTCTCGCTTCTGAAAAAGATGTATTCATTGAAAATCTTAGCAAAAAAATAATAAATGATTTAGCACCATTTAAAAAAAAAATTATTTTTTTTAAAATTTCAATATAAATATTCAGGCACGTGGTGCTTCAAAGATGTTATCAATTTCCTTATTCAAAAGGCGTCAAACCAGCGCAGCCACATTGACCGGACTATATTTTACTTTAAAGTATCGCCTCTAACAACTAGACGTGTTTTTTCGGACTCTATGGTTGATCTGACCCCAAAATGAAGAAAGAAAAAGAAGAATAAGCCTTGCTTCTGAAAAAAATGTATTCAGCAGAAGTTTTAGTGAAAAAAAAGAATGATTTTTATCATTCAAAATTGCACCATTTTTATTTATTTTATTTTTCTAAATTTCAATATAAATAAAAATAATTTTAATTTGAAAGAATTGCTAAATAGTCTGAAAGTCAGAATTTTTTTTTTTTATTCCTCTGGATTCTAAAAAAACTTTTTATATTTAAAAGAAAAGAAAAGATTTTGAAAGTAAATATATGGTATTGTTTATTTATGAAATTATCAATCAGTCCACATTTTTATAAATCTATTAAAAATAAAATGTTACCCATCGGGTGGCTCATGAGTTTGCCAAGCCTGTTAAATTTTTTAAAATAAAGACAAAATCCCAAGTTATTCTCTATTTAGTATTACTACATGTGGTGATATTTCCTTTTGGACTATTTCATAGTTTTATTACCTTTTGTAATAAACAAAGAGGGTGTTAGATAGCATATGGAACAAGGGAGGGTTGTTCAAACTACATCCAGTGAGGGAGGGGGAGTAAGAGATGGGTCACGTGACGTTACTTAATTGCAAATTAAGGCTAATGAGAACAATTAAAATGGAAGTGTTTTTTTTTTTTAACCTAACTCTATGCTCAAATTGAGAAATATTTTAGCACATATTCCACATTCTTTTGTTTAAAACTTTATTTACCATTTATCCCTAGTATGAACCGAACTTTTCAAGACGTCGATCTAAGACTTTTTTTTAAAAAAACATTTTTTTTATTTATTTTTTTTTAATTTAAAAAAA
Source organism: Sepiola atlantica (assembly GCA_963556195.1). NCBI lineage: Eukaryota > Metazoa > Mollusca > Cephalopoda > Sepiida > Sepiolidae > Sepiola > Sepiola atlantica. The sequence continues at coordinate 62,955,588 of OY744547.1, forward strand.
AAATTTTCATTTATTTTTTTTCATTTTTTTTTTTTTCATTTTTATTTTTTATTAATTTAAAAAAATTTTTTATTTATAATTTTTTTAATCTTATTGCCCTTTTTCTTTTTCAGATTTGCAAAGAAGAAAAACTGAATCCGATTAAACAAGATATTAAAAAGGGAAAAGTGAGATTTGTTAAAAATCTTTTCCCCCATCATGGCTACATCTGGAATTATGGGGCTTTACCACAGGTACGTTTTGAATTTTAAATGTTCTTGTTTTTTTTCCCCCCTAAAATAATATTTAGTTTAAACATTGTCACAATGTGTTAGTTCGGCATTCGATGTAAATTATTTTTTTTCTCTTAACCTCTTTTAAATGATGAATGTTTCGAGATAAAGCTCTTCTTCAAAAATTAATTTTTGTTTGTGTATCTATTTTTATTGGATACATTGGTATACAAAAAACAAAACCATGCAGACTCACAAGGGAGAAAACAAACTCCGATACATTGTATATAAATCAGTTGTGCTCTGAGGTGTGTGTGATAGATATATATATACCGTCAGTGTGGAAAAGGAACCCCAAACGTCTGTTGAAGCATCATTGTCATCCGATTGAAGTCTGCACCAATCTGTAATATCACCTGGGTCTAACCCCATCCGCCTGTTATTGACTTCCCGACTCAAAATGCACCAAACATTGATGTTTTTTTGTTTTTTTTTCCTTTGCAAAACTCATGTTCTGCAAAATCCAAAACAAAAAACAATTTCCATCCCTCCCCTTTTTACTCCCCCCCCCCACCTTTCACTCAACCAAGCACCATGAATGATTGCTTGAACATATAAAGAACTTGAAGCATAAAAAACTTCACCAAAATGACCGAATTCGGCATTGAATGACCTGAAAAAGGTCGATATGCCATGAAACAAAAACAACCAAACTAAAAACCATGATTAAATATTTGAACATATAAAGAACTTGAAGCATAAAAACCTTCACCAAAATGACTAGATTCAGAATTAAATAACCCGAAAAGAGTTGATATGCCGTAAAATAAAACAACCCAACCAAACCATCTGCCTGACGAAACCTCTCAGGGAACTTCCCGAATCACAAACTGGCATAAACTGCCTCGAATCACTAACTACTAGATATCGTCCGAAAATCCTAAAATGTCTCGTCTTTGTCCCAGAGTGAATGATAAGCGGAAATGACTCGCCCTCTTAGCCACTCTCAGCTGAATTTGACCACCAACTGTGAGAGGTCCTCATGTTTCTAGAGTTCAAAAGATTTTGGTGGCTCCCCATTGTCTTTTTACTCATCTCACTTTTCCTCTTCTGGTGAATCATTTCCTCCCATTGTCCGGGGATCTTGGCTTTTGGACATCCATAGTATCACATCATATCAGATCAATACTTTTTTAAATGGAGATGCTGTATGTAACTTTTGGTTGAAGACATTTTGACAATATTGACTGCCAAAAAAAAATTATTTGTGTGTGCGTGTTTTAAATTAAGAATTCTGTGTTGAGTTCTAGTCTGTTGTTAATTTGTGGGTTGTGTCTAGTTATAAGTATCGCCTCCTTCATTCTAAGGTTGTCAACATTTTTATCAGTTGCTGCGATACTTGCAGTTCTTTGTTCTTACTTTTGAATAGGTGTTTTTTAAAAATGAACTTACTATTTGATACAAATTCAGCATCACCACCACCATATGTCTTTTATACGCTGGCATGTGGTGGACAGCTTTTAGAAATTGACTTTCTAACTAACCTATCTCTTGCCAGGTCTTTATTTATCCCTCTTTCTTTAAAGTCCATCCTTATCACTTCCTGTCATATTTTGCTTGGCCTTCCCCTGCCAACTGACCCTGCTACCTCAATTGCTTTACAAAAAAAATAAGAAAGAAAAAAGCTTTTAAAAAAGAAAACCAATCTATCAGTGTAGAAAGAAGAAAGGAAAAAATGAAAACGTCTCATTATGGGAATAAAGTGAAGGATTTCTTTCCAAATTCATTTTAGACGGGGGAAAGGGGGTCTTATTTGTTGTTTGCTTTCTCCATTTCCCTAAACACGTCTGGCAAGTCTTTTACTCGTGTGACGGAAGGGGGAGAGAAGTACATGTACCTGTGTGATGGGAAATTTTATTTATTTATTTATATACATGTAATATATATAATAATATATATATATATATATATATATATATATGTTTTTACTATAGAGCGGAGGATTATTAATTTTATTATTTTGCCATCTAATTTACATATCTGCTATCAGAGACATTAAGAAATATTAGAGAGTGGTTGAATCAACATAGTGAGAGGGATGAGAGAAATACATAGATAGCTAAGAGAGAGAGAGAGACGGGTGATTTGTTCAGTTAATTATAAATTACGGCTATGTTCTGTTTTAATGGCTGACATCATCCCTTTGTTACTTCAGCATCTGTGACGTCATAAAGGATCTCTTCAAGCTGTTTTAATGGATTTTGTCATCCTTTTGTGGATTTGCTCGATTTCTTCCAACTTCGTTTAGTGACGTCATCCATTGTGGACCGAGACAAACAAACATACAAGATAACAAGCAACGTCCACAGTTTTAGTAGTAGTAGTAGTAGTAGTGTATATATATATATATATATATGATTATTTTTATTTACAGACATGTACAAAATCTGCGACACTGGCATGTCGATCTTATCGATCAACAGCTATTATAAACTGAGATCTCATCAGGCAGAGTTAGAATCCGATCTTAACCTTAGGTCATATTTGGAAATATATAATAACTGTTGATCGATAACATCGACATGCCAGTGTCGCAGATTTTGTACATGTCTGTGTAAATAAAAATAATCATATATAAAAGCTCTATTTGATATTGAGCACTTTTTATAAACCCGGTTGAAATTCTTTGGATTACTACCCTGTGGATGTTTTACCTGGATTATTATATATATACATATATATATATATATATATTTTGATGTAATTATTTTTGTTGGTGATTGCAGCGTTTGTTGTTTTAAATTCTTTTTTAAAGAAATCGAGCGACAGATAAACATGTGACGCATACATATATATATATATATTTATATATATAATAATAATAATCCAGGTAAAACATCCACAGGGTAGTAATCCAAAGAATTTCAACCGGGTTTATAAAACGTGTTCAATATCAAATAGAGCTTTTATATATGATTATTTTTATTTACACAGACATGTATAAAATCTGCGATACTGGCATGTCGATGTTTCTATTATAAACTGAGATCTCATCAGGCAGTTAGAATCCGATCTTAACCTTAGATCATATTTGGAAAGAACCAGTGTCGCAGATTTTGTACATGTCTGTGTAAATAAAAGTAATCATATATAAAAGCTCTATTTGATATTGAGCACTTTTATAAATCCGGTTGAAATTCTTTGGATTACTACCCTGTGGATGTTTTACCTGGATTATTATCATTATTTTTATATATATATATATGTATGCGTCACATGTTTATCTGTTGCTCGATTTCTTAAAAAAAAAATTTTAAATGCTGATATCTGTACCTCTTATTCTCTAAATGAAGGGTTACAGCATCAAGATACGTACAATTTGAGTGCAGAAACAGAAAGAACATACAATTTTACATAAGAATGCCAAATTCTATCAAAATTGCCCCAAATATAGAGAAACGGTGAAGAAATTAATAATTTTCTTATTAATTGGTCCGTGATTTAAAGTAATTTTTCCATATAATGTAAATTTTCAACCCTGAATTTCAGAGGTTTAAATTCTCATAATTTTTCAACCACTCGGGATATTTGCATAATTCAAACAGTTTTGAACTTCGTTTATGGAGATCTTTATAACTACTGTGATTGAATAACGATTATGTAAAATAAAAAAATCAACTGAAAATTATCATCATTTAAGATTAAGCTTCCTTATCTTTACTCATAAAAATAAATTTTCATGCGTGGTTATTGAAGCGAGCCGGATATGCGTAAGTTCACTTTGATTAAGTAGATAATTGCTACCAGATCAGGCTGTCTGAAGATATAGGTTTCCTGACCCAAAATGCACCAAACATTGATGTTTTATTGTTTTTTTTTTCTCTTTGCAAAACTCAATCTTGTTTTGCAAAATCCAAAATAAAATAAAAAAATTCCCTCCCCCTCCCTTCCCCCCCCTTTTCACTCAACCAAACACCATGGATATATACTTGAACCTATAAAGAACTTGAAGCATAAAAACTTTTACTAAAATGACCGGATTCAGCATTAAATAACCCGAAAAGGGTTGATATGCTGTAAAACAACCAAACGAACCACTTATATATATATATATGTATATAATGAAGAAGAATGGAAAGGAATTAGAGAAGCAAAAGCCAAATCATAATTCAATTCAATTGCTCAGAGCAAGGTATATTCCGCAAAAAAGGCAATTTATTCAAGTTAAATTTTCCTTAAGCCAGGCTTTTCAAAGATCAAAATCTTATCATCAGAGGAAGTCGCTGGGATAGATAAGTTGGCAAAGGCCAAGATTTCAAATTTGAAAAAATAAAATAAAAGTTGTAGGGGGAAGAAACACAGGGCAAAATTCTGCCCGAATGCAAGCAAATGTCCGATTGCTAAAAAGTCCGGTGTCGAAAAGTCCAGCGGAGAGAATGCTCTATCCTGAATATTGAGCTGTATACTCTTCACAATAGGTTTCACTTTTCCTAAAAGTTCGCTTTTAGTACACCACTTTATATATGTATATATGTATATATAACAAAATAACCCTCTACACCCCCACCCCCGTCTCTCCTCTCCATCCACACCCCATCTCTTCCCATCTCACCTTTCATGCCCCCTGATGAGGTTGAATGACTCCAGTTGTTCAGTCCGTGTTACTAAAAATAACTCAGTATTTATAAACTATTGATCTTTCGAGTAGTGTTGATAGTTTTCAAGTGAAATGCTCTGATCCCCCCCCCCTTTTCATTCCTTGACAAAAAGAAACAAAACCCAGATGACCACGTCAGCGTCCCCTCCCCCACCATTACCCGCACTAAATTATTTAAATCCTTCCATTGCTACAAAAAGTGTTGAAATGTATTTGCGATTCGTTTCGTTTGCAGCAATTTCTCTGACCTTTGATTGCATAGATTATTTGCAGTGGGCATTGTTGTAACTCGGCTATTTTTCTTTTCTTTTATCAGGTGTGACTAATCTGGTCGTACTTACGTTTCACCTCTCGTCACTTACGTCTGTTCTGTTCTGCTTTTACCTTTGACAATTGATGGTTGTGATAAGTTGCAGACGAATACTTTTTATTTATCAGACATTTATCGTATTGTACAGACAGTAGTAGATTTCCCATTTTATCTTCAATCGAACCCCCAAATTTTTTTTTAAATATTAGAGATCGAGTCAAGGTTAAAGGCAGAAAAATGTTAAACTTAAATGTGTGTAAAAAAGAAAAATAAATAAATAAGAATATTTAGTAAATAGTAATGCAATTTCTTCTGATCTAATGCATGTTCATTTATCGTTTATTTATTTGCATTTAAAATTAAAGGTACAAAATGTATATAGTAAATACCCTAATGTATATACCCTAATAATGTAAATAGGAAATACCTTAATGTATATAGGAAATACCCTAATGTATATAGTAAATACCCTAATAATGTATATACCTTAATAATGTATATAGTAAATACCCTAATGTATATACCTTAATAATGTATATAGTAAATACCCTAATGTATATACCCTAATAATGTAAATAGTAAATACCCTAATGTATATACCCTAATAATGTAAATAGTAAATACCCTAATGTATATACCCTAATAAGTTAAATAGTAAATACCCTAATAATGTATATAGTAAATACCCTAATAATGTATATAGTAAATACCCTAATAATGTATATATTATATACCCTAATAATGTAAATAGTAAATACCCTAATGTATATACCCTAATAAGTTAAATAGTAAATACCCTAATAATATATATATACCCTAATAATGTATATATTATATACCCTAATAATGTATATATTATATACCCTAATAATGTAAATAGTAAATACCCTAATAATGTATATACCCTAATAATGTATATAGTAAATACCCTAATGTATATACCCTAATAATGTAAATAGTAAATACCCTAATGTATATACCCTAATAATGTAAATAGTAAATACCCTAATGTATATACCCTAATAAGTTAAATAGTAAATACCCTAATAATGTATATAGTAAATACCCTAATAATATATATATACCCTAATAATGTATATATTATATACCCTAATAATGTAAATAGTAAATACCCTAATGTATATACCCTAATAAGTTAAATAGTAAATACCCTAATAATATATATATACCCTAATAATGTATATATTATATACCCTAATAATGTATATATTATATACCCTAATAATGTAAATAGTAAATACCCTAATAATGTATATACCCTAATAATGTATATAGTAAATACCCTAATGTATATACCCTAATAATGTAAATAGTAAATACCCTAATAATGTATATACCCTAATAATGTATATAGTAAATACCCTAATAATAGTAAGTTTGAGGTAACAATAGCATTAGTTTTGTCTTTTAATATTGCTGCTACAGTAAAAATAATGTATCTCCTCAGATCCCTTACGCCCCTGTATATGCTGTGCCATGATTTTATTTATTATTATTAAATGTGTAATATAAGTTTTTATTTAAAAAAAATATTTTTATAGACATGGGAAGATCCCAACCATACGGAACCAGAAACCAACACGAAAGGAGATTCAGATCCGATTGATGTTTGTGAAATCGGATCCAAGGTAAAGTAATTTTTATAAGTTTATTTTTTAAATAATTGAATTGTTTACTTGTCTTCCAATATTATCATCGTTAATGTGTAACGGCTACTAATACTGTTTTCATACATGTCATGCCCAGGTGTTCAGTAGCAGACTTACATGCAGACGGGGGGGGGGGGGTAAAATATATGGGAGATGTATGGGAAAGGGGAGAAAAGGTAATGCATAAATGTGATGTACAAGATTGTTATATCAGTCGAGGGAGAGAGAGAAACAGATGCACGGAATGCTACATGGGCGTAGCGGTTCCATCACGATGACCCTATACAATCGTTTAGTTCTTTAATTATTTCAATCAATTTTAAATCCATACCTTTGTTGATTTGGCCAGAAGCGTGATCCATCTCAGCTGGTAAGCAGTTGGTGCACGTGTTATCATCCGGACCAAGGATAATTCTGTTAGCTAAAACAAAGGCCGTGTTATACTTCTTACATTAATTTTCATACAATTAATTAAAATAACACTTTCTTAGAAGAATGAAAGATTTATTGAACCATATGATCGTTCAGTGGCTGAAAAGTCAAAGGGGGGGGCAGAGAGAGTTAATTATGGTTTAAGGGCATCACTTAATTATATTAACGTTTTGTTAGATCATTCTTAAATGTATGTTCTCTATTCAGTCGCTTCTTATAAACTATCTTCTCCCAGAATAATCCTGTCCTTGAACAGGTGATATTTGCCAGCTTCATTGGTTTCCAGTTCTTACGATTCAGTCGGGTCGATGCTTTGACCCTTTTGTGACCCCTGTCTGAAATGTTTCCTGTTTTCCAACATAACCGTCATATATCTCGGCAATAGATACTAGCTAATAACCACTAGTAAACATATCCCACTCTCTCCTCCGCTATCAGTATTTAACAATCACTAGGAGGTGGCTTGGGATGAATGAAAGAACACTGGCATGAGCGATGTTTCTGACAAAGGGGGGGGGGGATTGCTGTTTACTGAGTCTGAATCTATCCATCTAACATTTATCGTTGACTAGTTTTTGACCTTAAAGTTGTAATTATTTTTTTTTTTAGCTCCTTACATCAAGTGGCTTTTTTTCTCTTTTTTTTTTTAGCGATTTCCATTTTAAAAACAAAAAATACACTTTCAAATTTTACATGTTCTGATTTAGTATGACTCCAAACTGGTTATGGTAAAAAAAAATACTCTAATATATATTTGTTGCACAGGGTGTTGTTCGTACCAATCCGGGATAAATCCTCGACAATCAGGCCAATGGTGGCTTTGTTGCCGTCAGGCTGAGGTATGGTTCTATTCGGTTGTAGGTGGTCTACCCTCCCAGGCTTTACCTTCTCTTTGAGAAAGGATTGGTTTATTGCTAATTCCCCCTGAGGTACCCATGCTCTGACTTTTCAAAACTTCACCTGTCCTTGTGTCTAACCTCCTATAGAGGACGTAAATAAACATGCATTCGTTCCTTTCTGACTTAAAATGCACCAAACATTGATGTTATTGTTTTTTTCCTTTCTCTTTGCAAAACTCAATCATGTTCTGCAAAGCTGAAAACAAATACATTTTTCCTCTACCAAACGAAACGCCATGAATAAATATTTGTAAGATAGAAAGAACTTGGACCGTATTCGGCATTAAATAACCCGAAAACGGTTGATATGATGTAAAACAAAACAACCAAACTATACATTCGTTCGGGGTCACCAGGGGCCAAATTAGTGCATGTATCAATAAAACAACACTGAAACTAGGTCGAACTGTTGCCGACTGATTACATTTTCTTTCTATTATATTAAATCAGTTTTGAAAGTTTGCGCATGAATGAGAAAGAGAAAGAAGAGGTTTTAAGAGAAAGATAGGATACATTTTAAAAAAAAAATTTTATTATTTTTTTTTAATTCTTTGGCCAGCATTTGAGGAGAGTAGAAAGTGGACCATTGTGTTTACTTTCGGCAGCCTCATAGCTCTCGTTTCCTTTATTTTATCATTTAGTCCTCACATTCCATGAGCGATGTTTCTGACAAAGGGGGAAGAATTACTGTTTTCTGAGTCAAGATCTATCCAACATTTGGCTAGTTTTTAACCTTGAAGTAGTATTTTTTTTTTTTTTTTTTAGCTCCTTGCATCAAGTGGCTTCATGCCTTGTCTTGAGCGATTTCCATAAAAAAAATTAATTCTTTTACCAGCCAGAGACTGGTATAAACTCCTTTATCTGAAACGGATGTAGATAAACTTTAAAAACCTGATTCATAATAACGGGTACAAAATTAAGCAAACGCATCCATCATCCGTCTGACGTGCTTTTATTTATAGCTTACTCCTTTTTAGACTTTTATTCAAAAACTTTTAAAAAATATGACATTTGAATAAGACCACAATACGCCCCTGACAGATATTAGGTTGTTGTTGCAACGGCGTTCGCCCAGGTTTAGCTACTCGTTGCCACAGCCCTGTCACGTCGAGGAGAGGTAGGACTTTCAGGCTTTGTTGTTGTTATAACGGCGTTCACCCAGGTCAGGTTGAGCCGGCTTTTTCCCTGACCTGCACTACATCTCAAATCATGGCGGCCCTGAGCAAGGTCGCATGAGATTGCTACCCAATCGTGATTCCACCATCGAAGGCCGACCACCTGTCGACGTGAGTTCAGTCAAATCCTCCTTGATGGTTGTTAGATACAATGATCGGAGATACGTTCTTTGGAAATCATTCTGACAACCTAGGAACTGACTCGAACAACCAAACCATTTTTCATCAGAGTAAGGTATGGTTCGACTAAGTCTTAGGCGGTGTACCCTTCCAGGTATTACCTCCTTTTTGTTAGGGAGGGATTATTGCCGATCTCCTAGGATGCCCTACCAGGGAATGCCGATAGGTCCATTCGCAGCTATTTTGTATCGGCTCGTTTGCCCTCTCAGAGGAGCTGACTTTACCTCATCTTATAGCCTTGTGCCACATTTTGCTGTCGTGGGAAGCAAGTAAATAAAGACTCTTCTATTTCCTTATTCGTGTTCCCGGGCAACATTGGGTATCCTTGCTAGTTTTCGATGAAATCTTAAAAGGAATTTTTTTTTATGATTCCGGTCATGTGGTTTCTTGTAACTGTTTTAGGACCTTATTTTGTGTGCTTCTTTAAAAAGCAATGACTTTGTATCAAAGTGATGCTTATTTGACCTTTTTTTTATGTTGAAGGTTAAATGACCTTTCTCTTTTCTCTGTAATTAATTTGCCACAATGAGCGAATCCAACAGATGTTAAAAATGTTTTAATTGCGTATAATTATTTATTATCTAAAGAATCAGCAATTATTTCCCTCTGCTTATGAAGATTACAAAGGAACAAGTTTTAATTGACTGATGGGACAATAAAAATGTGACAATACACCCTAAAATTTACCAAATTGATATTATTACCTGCCTATGAGTGGAGGTTTTTTTTTTCCTTTTTTTTCTTTAGTTTTTCTTTTGTGTTCAGTTTTTTTTTTTTTCCCTGTTTTTTTTTCTCCTTTCCTTTCCTGTTCATTTTTGTTTTTCCCTTCCTGTTCAGTTTTTTTCTTTCCTTTTCTGTTCAGTTTTTTTTTTTTTTTTTTTTTTTTTTTAATGTACCAAATTAATTTTTTCTTCATTTATTTTTCTTTATTTATGTGTGTGCAATGTACAGCACCACTTAAAACATTTCCTTTTATTTATTTATTTTTTTTGGGGGGGGGGGCGGTTGCTTAAACTATTATATAAAGGAAAGTCTTATTTCAGTCTGTGTGTCCAACTAAACTCCAAGACTAGACAAGATACACTTATATCAAACTTTATATCATCGGATTTTGAATTACTCTCGAATCGGTTATGAAAAAAAAAAAAAAAAATACAGTAATATTCATCCTCTTGGGAAGGAAGGGGTGAATTACTTTTTCATTCTTACTGGTAGTTGTTTCAAAAACAATACTGGAACTAGGTCAAGTAGTCAGTCAGCTGCTGCCGATTTTTTTTGTTGCTTTCTATTATATTGAACCATTGCCAAGAGCAGTTGGGGTGAGAAGTGTGTTCAAAAAGTAACGTGAGGGAGATGTTACAGACTCTATTTTTCTCCTGAGCAACACCGGATGCTCTTACTAGTATTGATTAAGCACAAAATTTTAAAATTGGAAATTATTTATTTTAATTAAAAAAACAAAAAAACCCATTACTCAACTTTTAATGGTAGTTTTCTTTTGCTGCGTACGTTTAACATAAGATTATATTTTCCAATGACATTGTCCCCCGAGACCCCCTCCCCTAAATTTTTAAAAATCTAAATATATCAACAAAAAATGTTCTTATCAGTAAGATTGTGTGTCGTCTTATCTATCTTCAGTTTTATATTTATAAATTGATTGTTTTTATTGGTTACTAAATCCTAAAAAAAAGGATTTGAGATAAACGCTGTCAATTTTCTGATTGATCTGTATTTGATTTCAGATCCATAAACCATTACTAATTAAATACTCTTCCTACAGGCAGGTTATTAAAATAAACACATTTAATATAGCAATTGTTTAACAACTAATTTGTATTACGAAAGAATAAGTGTACAATCCGGGTATAAACAAATGATAGCTAATAATACTGGGCTTGGTCACAAAATTGAAATAAAAATTTATAGATTTTGATTTATATGCTTAATGTGTGTTCTAAAAAAATATTTTCAATAATGAAAACAAAGCTTATTTTTTTCTGTAAATTTATTTAGTCATTTTTATTTTAGTTACAAATCTGACTGAATTTAGAGAATGCAAAATTTCAGTACAAACATGACTTGAAAAAAAAGAAGATTTTTCCCACAGAAACTGTCTGCCTTGGGGTCTTAATTTCCGTAGATTACAGAAAATCAAAGCAAAACTAAAAAAAAATCTTAAAACTGTAATTTGAAATGTCTAAGTTCATTTTGGGAGAAATTCAGAGCAAACCATAATTATGCCCCGGGTGAGGTTTGAACTCACTAACTCTGTCTCTAAGTATAGCGCGGTAACCAATTGATCCACGGGGACAAGTACGAAGTGTTGATGCTATTAAATACATAAAACAAACTGTCTTCCCCCTCACTCTTTAGAATTGAATGTCAGTCAAAGGAGGGAAACAAAGGAGATAAAGAAAGCGAAAAGATCAAATCAAGACTTCTTTTCCCTCTTATTCACTGGTGAATGTCAAAGAAAGTATCTGTTATTAAATTAGTATCCGGTGATTTGGGTAGCAGTATTAGAACTTCTGACTCTGAGAGTAAGAACTCCTCAGCCTTCTTTTATTTATGACTAATAAAAAAAAAAAAATTTTTAAATATTGATCAGGATTAAATATTAAAATTGGTGAAATCGATTGAAAATAAAAATTGTTTTTAACACCACTGACCAATATTTGGCATAAATCACTGATAAAACAGATTTGTTTATGTAGCTTCTCGTAAAACAAAACAATAATCACAAAAGTATGGAGTAAAATGTAGATAAGCCGCTTATCAAAAAGGAAGGAGAAGGGAGAGTAATAAACAACAAAACTGTGGCTGGAAAAATTGTATCTTTAAATTTTCTTTCTGGTGTCCATGAGGACAGTGGGAGTAGATGAAAGTGATAGGATAAAAACTCTACCGTTTCCTTTATTTATGACTAGTAAAAAAAATTTAAAAAAAAAAAAAAATTATCAGGATTAAATCTGAAAGTTACTGAAATCGATTAAAAATATTTTTTTTGTTTTTAACAACATGGACCAATATTTGCTATAAATCATTGCCGAAACAGATTTTTTATGTAGCTGGTAGTTTAAGAATCTATAAATCACAAAACTAAAGTACAGCGGAAAAATGTCTTTACTTTATATATAAGAAGATACAAATTTAGTCTCACTATTTCTGTGTAACCACTAATATATTAAAATTATATATGAAATATAGATTACAGTGAATCTCCGCTATTTGTGGTTTTACAAATTCTTGGATTAATCAGCATAAGCATTGACGTAACATTTTCTTCATAAATTCGGTATAACTTACAAATATGATAATAATTTATGGCCAATATGACATAAAAAAACGCAATTAAAAACGCTAATTATTTTGTAGGATTCATATTAAATGCGGCTCATACAAAAGCATTGGTATTCCAAATTTTCGCGAATTTCATACGAAACTGAAATATTTAAAGAAATATCAATCAAATTGCAAGCAGAAAGGGGCTAATCTATGCTAATTTGTTGGTTTTTATTAAAAAAAAAACACATACTAATGTACAAAAACCTGATTTTTTAGTGAACTTTGATGTATCAAAATCTATTCACAGATTTTGGCTATTCGCCGATGTGTCTGGAACGTAATCCCCGCAAATAGCGAGGGGGCCTACTGTATATATTAAAAAGTTGTAGAGAACTCGTAGAAGCTGTGTGGTTGTGAAAATAACAAAAAAACTTGGTAGCAAAAAAAAAAAAAAAAAAAAAAAGTCTTGGTAGCCAAAAAAAACAGAAAACGGTCTTGGTAGCCAAAAAAAAACAAAAAAAGTCTTGGTAGCCAAAAAAAAAGTCTTGGTAGCCAAAAAAAAAAAAAAAAAAGTCTTGGTAGCCAAAACAAAAAAAAAAATTACTTGATAGCCAAAAAAAAACCCCAAAAAACTTGGTAGCCAAAAGAAACAAATGGCTGAGTAAATAAATTTGTCTCACCCACACAACTTTGACTTTATTCTAACAAATGCAATTCTACTACGAAAAAAGATTTAAAAAAAAAACTTTTTTGTTTTCAGATTCACAAAAGAGGAGCCGTTGTCCAAGTGAAGGTCCTTGGTGTCATGTGCCTTATCGACGAGGGTAACTCGACTTTGCTTTGTACACTTACCCCCCCCCCTCTATCTCATCCAATTCTGATTTTGTCGGATTATTCGGACTACGATTCTCATCTAGCTTGTTCTTTTCACGTTTTGTCCGATGTAACCACTGACCCTCTTCTGGTGTATCTGTTCGAACTCGAAACCTCAAACAAGGGGGCACATTGCCACTGAGACGTAAGGGGCTAATGTGAATTAGGGGTCAGATTTATAGCGGCATCCTAAGTGGAAGGAGTTATGCAACAAGATGTTTGTTCACATTACATTTAAACTTCTACATGTTGGTACGGTCGGGGGGAGCAGGGATGGGAATTCCAAAGGCAAGAAGCTGTTTAAGAGTAGAAAGCTTTTCAGCATCTGGGGACCTCTACAGTGAAGGGGTGGGATTTTGTTGATTGTCGGGTTGGTCGGGAGTATTTACATTGAGGGGGGGGGGGGAAACAGGTGCAGCAAGTTCGTTGGAGCACATTACATTGAAGTGCACAAATGAGCAACAATAAGTTACTGCATAAAGTTTTTAAAGAAATCCATCAAAAACACGATCAAAGATGCACTTACAAAACTTAGACATATTCACTCGGTATCACCTCAAGCTGGTTATGGTAAAACAAAAAAAATGCTGTAATGTTAATTCTCTTGCGATCACCATTTTTTACTGGTAGTTGTTTAAAAAAACAAAACAACACTGAAACTAGGTCGAACCGTTGATCAGCTACAGATGACTTTTTTCTTGCTTTTTAATTTTTTTAATTTTTTTAACTCTTCTATCCAGTGATCTGGGAAAAGGCCTGAGGGTCAGATAGAGTTGGTTCCCCTTATGTTAATATAACTAACCTATATGAGATATCGGCGGTTAGATATTAGTAAAATAAATAAATAAATAAAAATAAACAAATTTTAAATAAGTGTGTGTGTGTGTGTGTGTGTGTGTGTGTGTATATGTATATATATATATATATATATATATATTTGTGTTATAATGGGATAATTCCAGGAGGATATCTGGGTATGAGAGCTCAATGTAGTAAACAGAGCAAGAATAACATAAAATATAATAACACGAAATCACATAATTGTCGATGCAATAATTTATTTCAACCGTGCGTTTTTTTCAAGCATCACTCAGACAATTACATTTTTGAGACTGATAGAAAATTGAATTTCCCTACGACAATTGTTGGTTGTGTTTAAATTGTTGTAGGGAAATTCAATTTTCTATCAGTCTCAAAAATGTAATTGTCTGAGTGATGCTTGAAAAAAACGCACGGTTGAAATAAATTATTGCATCGACAATTATGTGATTTCGTGTTATTATATTTTATGTTATATATATATATATATATATATATTATTTCATGTATTCACATAAAATTTTATAAGTGGGTATAATTTTTTATGTATCAATTTTCAGTATTTACTTCAACAGTGCTCGATACGTAAGTAGAGCTATGGAGTAAGCTATGAAAATATATTTATGGCAATTAAGCTACACAGAGGCTTCTGCGTTTCATCCCCGGGTGGAATCTTCAGGCATGGAGTTATTTTTGCCGGGTGTTTTTATATACACGGCTAGCTAGTTAACCAATCAGATTCTTTGTTGTTCTCTCAGCCAATCGTTGGGCTTCCCAAGAACAAAGGTGTGGTTAGTGTTACTTCCTATATCCTGTTCTATTGTTCTGTTTTCTATAGATTGGCCTATATCCTGTTTCTTTGTTGTGTCAATATAATGGGTGAATTTATTCCTTGTATTTCTATTTTAGGTTTTAATTTTTAAATTGTTAGGTTTTTGTTTGGTTTAGTTTTTTTACTTATTTTTCTATTTATTTATTTATATATCGTTAGCCTAAGGTAAATTTATTTCTGTGTAAGCAGTTGTTTGCTATCTCACTTCTACAGTTTAATAGATTTCGGGGGTCTTTAAAATTTAGGATTTCAAATTTTTCATTCAGGCATAATCTACACGGGTCGTCCAAATTTCTACATGTACTGGCCTGTCGTATTATTTTCCATTGAATTATTGGTGAGCGTCCATTTTCTTTGAACTCCCAATAGTTGTTTGCTAGTGCTGTTTTAATTCGACGTTCTGTTTTTAGCCTGAAGATTCCCCCTCGGGGATGAAACGCGGGAGCCTCTGTGTAGCTTAATTGCCATAAATATATTTTCATAGCTTACTATGATGGACTCTCCCGTCGATATTTCGACGTATGAGTGCCCCACCAGGGGCTGCCCACGCATGAATTTGAAATTGCAAGGGTTGCGCAATCCCTAACAACCGCTCTCCTGAGTCGGCATTGCTTGATTCCAATGACAAGTATAGTACAAGACGACTGGAAACAATGCCGAGATAAGCAGAGAGCACATACAGCACCTGGTATTCCCAAATGGTCACCCGTTTAGTACTGGCCAGGCTCAACGCCGCTTAGCTTACTATATATATATATATATATATATATATATATATATATATAATGGGGAAAAGGAAAAACCAAAAAGGATGTTTATTTATATATTCATTAACGTTTCGTCTTTATTTATAAGACTTCCTCAGGATGATAATTGTAAGAAACATGCCATGCAAGTACGTGAAAATATTTTTTTTTTTGGTTTTTCCTTTTTCATTTCCCATTACGTCGGATTACCTTCATCCTTCCTTTCTCATATACACATATATATATATGTGTATATATATAATGATACATACATATATATATGCAGATAATATATATATATGTGTATATATATAATGATACATACATATATATATGCAGATAATATATATATATGTGTATATATATATATAATGATACATACATATATATATGCAGATAATGTATATATATATATATATAGATATATATATATATGTGTGTATATATATAATGATCATATATATATATATATATCCTGGTGCACTGTAAATTAAATTTATAAATTTTAATGTGAAAAATTATTTGTTAAATAAGAAATATGAAAAAAATGTCTTTTTTGTATAAAATGTCCAAGAATTATTTCTTTTACTCTGGATTGATCCTAAGGTCAGGGTTCATTCTTTAGATTGAAAATCGATCATAGAGAGCATGTTAGTACCAATTTTATTTTTGTTATAAATAAGTTTCAGGATACAACAATTTTTATAGGTCTGCATTTTATGGGGAAACCTAGAAAAAAAAATGAGGCAGTTTTCATCTTTTTATAAAATTAACGTATCTTTAAATGCAGAAGTTTTCTTTCTTTTATTACTTCTATACTACCATCAGAACGGGTTACTGTCATTTAAAGCAATAATACAATATAATATTTGAAATACTGTATGTGTGGGTGTATATATATATATATATATATAGTACAGGCGAAAGATCCAAAGACAGTCATTTTAATGCCTAATTTGCATAACTATTTTTTAAACAGTTAATAATAAATTAATGTTTGGTGTTATTCATTTTTAATTTTATTGTTCTATTTTTACCATATATATGCAATAGTTTTGCCGATATTAACAGTAATTAAACATAATAATAAAAAAGGATAACTTACTAAAACATTTAAATTATTTGTTTTTATTTCATAGGTGTAATTTAAATTAAGTTAATATCGCTGGCTAGAAAGAAGATACCAACGAAAAGTTAATAAGGGGAGAGGGTGAATGCCTGCTCTTTATCTTTCTCTCTCTTTCTCTTTTTCTCTCTCTTTCTCTTTTTCTCTCTTTCTCTTTATCTCTCTCTTTCTCTTTTTCTCTTTCTCTCTCTCTTTCTCTTTTTCTCTCTTTCTCTCTCTCTCTCTCTCTCTCTCTCTCTTTCTCTCTCTCTCTCTTTCTCGTTAACGACACCACATTTTATTGTTTTCAAATTCAATAATTGTTTTGATCCATAGATAAACGTTTTGAATTTGTGTTTAAATGTTTCTCCCCTGCATTTAGAGGGACTGACTTGATTTTCAACAGGTTGCCATCCGTTTTTAAATAAGACCCCCCCCCCCACACACACACCATCGCTCAGGCGAATTGATTTTTATTTTCATTTTTTTACAGTCTTATTTAAAAGATAAATAAATCCGTATCAAAATTGCCAAAAATGTTCATATTTATCTGAATTAATGCAAAAGTTTTTATCTCGTGTTTACAAGAAACTTATGGATGAAAGGTTTATTATTTCAATTTTGGGTTCAAGATGCAAACATTGCAAAGTAATAGCGAGCTCGCTAGGCCAACTAGCATTTCTGTAACTCTGCCGGGAAACCAATTTCTTCCCCAAGGGAGATAACTCTGGTCCCGACACTGAGATAATTTGTAAAAAATTTGTCTGAACAGAAACCTACGAACTTTTGCATTTTGTTATAATAGACAAACCTTTTAGAACTGGTGTGTGGGTGTGTGTGTGTGTGGGGGGGGGCTGTTATTTACAATCCAACACCTGTTTCAAGGCGACCATCAACAGGTGGTGATTAATTATGCCTGAAAAGGTGCATTTTTACTCGGATTTAAAATTTTTCTTTGTTGTTTTTTATGGGGGTTGTTTAAAAGTATACAAATTTGTGTTTGTTCCTATTTACTTGACTCCTCACAAGAGTGTTAATCTGGGCGGGGGGGGGGGAGCATAGAACTCCTAAAAGAGGACACATTGGATTTGGTGGGGGGGGGGGCTGTTTCTAGAAGGAGAGAACAGATACTTTGAATAATTCACTTTCTAATAAATATGATACAATTTTCACAAATTCGGCACAGCACCCTCAAGTGTGGGGAGTAGAAGAAAAAAAATATATACTTTCCACTGTTTTTTAGTTTGTGTAGGTCAAAATAAAAGTGGGAGTGGGGTGAGGGTTAGCAGGGTGGTGGTGGTGGCAGGAATTGATATCTATAATGTTTGGCTCTTTTTCTCTTTGATATTATAATTTGTTTCCTGTTTTTCTGAATCTGATCCCTGCTATATTGGTCTGTTAAGTAATTGATTATTAATATAAAAAAATACTTTTATTTGAGTTTTAATATCAATTAGTATAACTAGTTTTATTTATCTTCCTCCCACAAGGTAAGATGTGACACAAGGTCTAGAAAGTGGGAATTGAAAAACCAGCGCTCGAGAATTTGAGCGCTCTGGCCATTAAAAATTGCCTGGGCAGCCCCGTCGGCATTCCCCGGTAGGGGCACCTCAGGCGATTAGCAATAAACTAACCCCCTTCTCAAAGGGTGAGAAGGTAAAGCCTGGGAGGGTGCACCTTCTAGAACTGCACAGGACGGACAACCGATAGACCGGCGTAAATCCAGACCCGAAGGTCCGGACAATACCGGTCCATAAGGGTGGGGTAAAAAACCCCGGCTGAACTTAGTATAACTAGTATGAAATGTGTAAAACTACATTATAAAGTTGGGTACTAAAAGTTCGGTACTAAAAGTTCGGTACTAAAAGTTAGGTACTAAAAGTTAGGTACTAAAAGTTAGGTACTAAAAGTTAGGTACTAAAAGTTAGGTACTAAAAGTTAGGTACTAAAAGTTAGGTACTAAAAGTTAGGTACTAAAAGTTAGGTACTAAAAGTTAGGTACTAAAAGTTAGGTACTAAAAGTTAGGTACTAAAAGTTCGGTACTAAAAGTTAGGTACTAAAAGTGAGGTACTAAAAGTGAGGTACTAAAAGTTAGGTACTAAAAGTTAGGTACTAAAAGTTCGGTACTAAAAGTTAGGTACTAAAAGTTAGGTACTAAAAGTTAGGTACTAAAAGTTCGGTACTAAAAGTTAGGTACTAAAAGTTAGGTACTAAAAGTTAGGTACTAAAAGTTAGGTACTAAAAGTGAGGTACTAAAAGTTAGGTACTAAAAGTTAGGTACTAAAAGTTAGGTACTAAAAGTTAGGTACTAAAAGTTAGGTACTAAAAGTGAGGTACTAAAAGTTAGGTACTAAAAGTTAGGTACTAAAAGTTAGGTACTAAAAGTTCGGTACTAAAAGTTAGGTACTAAAAGTTCGGTACTAAAAGTTAGGTACTAAAAGTTAGGTACTAAAAGTGAGGTACTAAAAGTGAGGTACTAAAAGTGAGGTACTAAAAGTGAGGTACTAAAAGTTAGGTACTAAAAGTGAGGTACTAAAAGTTAGGTACTAAAAGTGAGGTACTAAAAGTGAGGTACTAAAAGTGAGGTACTAAAAGTGAGGTACTAAAAGTGAGGTACTAAAAGTGAGGTACTAAAAGTGAGGTACTAAAAGTGAGGTACTAAAAGTGAGGTACTAAAAGTGAGGTACTAAAAGTTAGGTACTAAAAGTGAGGTACTAAAAGTGAGGTACTAAAAGTGAGGTACTAAAAGTGAGGTACTAAAAGTTAGGTACTAAAAGTTAGGTACTAACATGAAAGAAAACAAAGACACTCTTTGTTTTTTTTAGTGATGAAAGGTTTAGGGTTAGGTTTATTATTTCAGACTTGCTAAGAGGCAACTTTAATCGGGTTGGAGTCCAACAGGACAGAGAACCGTGTACGCCATACTCAGACAGGGAACTTTGTTCCTCGCTTGAATGTGTCTGATGATATTGACTGTGGTCTTTCGACTAAACTGTTTGCCAATATATTTGATTTGTTATTGGATACGTACGAAAGTTAATTACGCATGATGGAAGGGTTTTGATTCAAATAAAAATGATTGATTGTTCTTTGTCTCCATTGATTACAGCTTTCTTTTTCTTTTTCGTCTAACGCGTCTCTTCCACGTCGAATGTGGGTTGCATGGTGGCCATGGCGGCACAAAGTGACTTTCTCGTTTCGATGTGCCATTGAGTGAGCTCATCTTTGACCGAGTCGTTTCAAGTTTTTCTTGACCTGCCTTTTCCTTGCTTACCCTCATTCGGAATGTGTACACATCTGTTTATCCAACCTGAGCTTTGTTTGACGTGTCCATATCATCGTAGGCAGTTGCAATGCAGAACTCACTCCAGTCTGGGCACCTCCAGCCTCGATAGCAGACAAAGTTAAAGATAACAAATCTACTTGGTGACGGTTTCCAGTTTTTAAATCGGAAATTGACAAGCAGTGTTTATCCAAAAAAAAAGAAAAAAAAGTCTCTCGTAATTTTATATCGCTTAGATTTTGACATAATTTTTAATTTCACTGGTTTGCAAACATTGCGTTAAGAGTTAACCAAATTTCGTTTACCACTCACCCTAAGTCCGAGTGGCAATGGTGTAAAACCATATGTAGTCGCCTAAAAAAAAATAGACCCCCCCCAGTTGTATTTGATTATTTATAATAAAAATAAAAATTTCCAATTATAAAAACCAGTTTGATTTTCTGATGTGTCAATAATTAAACATAAAAAATGATGAAAACAAATTATTAATTGCCCCCCCCCCCCAAAAAAAAACCTCCTACCTAAAATTAAATGGGTTACTGTTTTTTTTTTTTATAAACACCGCTTGTCAATTTCAGATTTCAAAACAGGAAGCCATCACCAAGTAGACTTATCGTTTTTAACCCCAAGGACTCACAACTAACGACACTTGTATTAATTATAGCTATGTTAGTCTTTATTTTTATTATTATTAACTACTAGCTCTACATACCTGGTGTTGTCCAGGAGTTTTTAATTCATAAATTTATCAATAACAAGTTTATTTCCGTAGTTGTCCCATCGAGCATTTAAGCCAATGGAAAAGCTTAAAGAAAGGATCGACAATAACGTTTGTAGTTCATTAATTCATTAAAATATCTGTTATAAAATTAGAACGCAGTGAATCTGGTGGCAGTGAGAAGAATTAGGACAGACAGAGGGAAAATTACTCCTACCTTCTCATGACATTAGCAATAAAAACAAAGTCTGGTGATCTGACTTAAAAAAAATTTCCTACTCATGAGTATGTGGGAAAATCCAGCATTGATCGGGACCAATAATGTAAAAAAAAAAAAGAAGTTTATTATCTACTAGTAGGGGAACCCGACATTGCCCAGGAGCATGGATAACAAAATAAGAATTAAGAAAAGATTGTAATACTGTTCTATTTAAAAAAAAAAAAATTTTAATTATTATTTTAACTACTCTCATTCTCTTGTATGAACTCTGACTTAGGAGCTTTGTCAGCAATCGGCCATTTTTGTTTTTATCACAAGGATTTAATTGCTATAATTTACTGTTTTTAGTCAAAACATGATTTTAAGGGTAGTTAATCAGAAAGAAAGAAAAAAAAAATAATATACACTTAAATAATTGTAAGAACATTTTTGAAATACAAAACAATGTCCAGGCTTGAAAAATGTTTTACTATTGGTGAATATCGAAAACCGTATCTTATTAAATTTAAAAAAAAAAAAGAAAAAAAAAAGAAAAAATATTGATCAGGATTGAATATAAAAAAATTTATGAAACTGATGGAAAATATTTATTTTTTAAAAAATTTTTTAAGAACACCATATTTGCTGACAAAACAGTTTTTTAAATTTTTTATCCACCTTTGTTTATTAAAAAGAAATAGGGAAAAATAAGCTTGACATTATATATAAGATATAAAGAAAAGCTATAATAAACATCTATAGGAAGAAAAACTATTGGACAGATTTTTATGAACTGTAGAACGGAGATAGTAGACCAAAAAGTTACTCCTTAGCCTTTACTTTAATTTTGCATGTTATGCCCCCCCCCCCCCCCTCGCCTTGCATGTAACCCGGTTATTATTTTGTAATTTTCATTGTTTTTTTTTTTTCTTTTCGTAGGAGAAACTGACTGGAAAGTTCTTGCGATTGATGTGACTGATCCTTTGGCCAGTGAAATTAATGGTAAGTTTCCATTTATTTATTTACCTTTTTTCATAAAAGAATAACGTCTCTACGAAGCCACCATCCGCCCATGCATGGAGTTTTGTCACATCTGGGCTGGTGCACCATCCACTAGTCTCTCCTTAGACACGGTCCAAAAAAGTGTGTCTAACCTGATAGATCCCCTACTATTCACCAAGCTCCAGGCCCTGTCTCATCGCCGCAATGTTGCATATTTGTGCTTGTTTTACAAGTACTTCAATGGAATGTCCTTAACGTCGTATGGTAATTAGGACAAATTTGTCCGATACGCTACCACTGAATCACCATGACAAGTTAAAAACGATTTTGATTTAAAGAAAAATGATTTTTTCATTTTTTTTTTTTACTTAGCAATGAATCATCTTACAGCGAGGCTACGTATCAAAACTGGTTCTTCGATATAGTTTGGGGTCTGAATTCGCGCTCGATTTTTTTGGGGGGGGGGGGGAGATTTACCCCCTCCCCCGTTTTTTTAACCCCCCCTCTAGACCTAACCTCTAACCACTGGGATTAAAATTGAAATCTTTTTTTTAATTTTTTTATTTTTAGATGTTGAAGATATCGAGAAAAAAATGCCTGGATTTTTAAAGGTAAGTGGGAATCATTTTTTTACAAGATTGTGTAGGATTCTTTTATTTAAGACTAGCAGGGTTACCTGGTGTTGCCTGGGGCCACTAAAAATAAGAGAAGAGGTTAAAAAATGTAACATATTTCGATGAAACATTCTATCTCTCTGCCTCTCTCTATCTGTCCTTCTATCTTTCTCTCTTTCCCCTTCCCCGTTTTCACCCCTCAGTCTTTCCAACCCCCTTTCTTTAAAATAGCACCAGTGTAAAAAAAAATTGTAACTTAATTATGTCATTTTTCTCCAAAATATATTTACTCTATTAAAAAAAAATCTAATTGTGGTAGAATTAGCCCCCCCCTTTCTTCTTTGCCAATAAATTTCAACTATGGAGAGATTTTTTTTTTTTTTTTTAAGAAATCCGATTATGTAAAATATTTCCATTAAATCCCTTCACTTGTAAAGTAGTAAAACCTAAGGAGTCCACCCTATTTTTATGAGACTTTTTATTAGTTCAATCACTTTTCTTTGTACTCATAGTTTTGTACTTTCCAAATTCTTCTAGTTTTTTGTTGACATAGAATTTTATCTGTCAAAATAGGTTGTGGATAGAAGACCTGATTCTGCTAACCACTTTATAATCTGATATCCGAGCAGTTTTTTTTTTATTTCCATATTTTTTCTTTGAGGATAATGAAGAATAAAAAATATTGTTTAAGAAATTATTTACGCTTTGATTTCAGGCCACGTACGAATGGTTCCGATACTATAAAGTGCCAGATGGAAAACCCGAAAACCAATTTGCCTTCAACGGGGAAGCCAAAAACAAGGTGAGAAACATTTTATGATTATTGATTTTACTCTTTGAATGGTTTTTAACGTGAAGGCTCTGGAGGCTCTGCTGCTTCTGTTGTTCAGTTGCAGAATCCAAGATTGAAACTGTTTTAAAATTTTCTGTAATAATTTTTAAATACTCTAGTACGTACCGTCTTCCATATTATAGCAGGTTGATTTTTCAACTTTATTATATACTAGCGGAACCCGTGGCCCGGCGTTGCACGGGAGAAAGTACTACCTATTGCATGACGTCGAATAAAAAAAAGAAACGGCCTATTGTTTTTTCTCCTCTGTCTACCGTGTTGGCGAATGTTTTAAATTTAAAAAAAAAAGTCGTAGAGTAGAATGGGATCGAACCCTAAAACAGGCGATCATGAAACCTGTAATCTTAACGACTGCGCAACGCTTTCGGGTTAAAAGTAGATGTGAAATTAGACTAATTAATGTAAGCTTGATTAATTAATACCAGACAAATAACAAATAAGAACCGGTGTTCTGTGAAAATTAAACTGTGTTTATTAGTTCCCGGTGTCGATGAGTGTAGTCACAGTACAGAATTGTTAGGGAGAAAAGTTTTTGCTACCACCTATATGGAGTTGGTTGTAGGAGAGCCGTAGATGCTGGACCAAATGTAATATTTAGTGTTAGCTGGAAAAAAACATAACAATTTTACTAAAACACGCTCGAGCAAATAAGTGTGACGTAGAGGTGAGTTTAGTAGCCTGTGATGCATGTGGTTATTTTCCTATTCTCCGAGAAGGTACAGGGGAAAAAACGTCTCTACTTTATATAGAAGATCAAATATGTCCAAATTTTGAAGATCGTTTAAGAAGCCCTGAAAGTCTTTCATTTTTTTTATTTAATTTTTATTTTAACTTTTAAAACTTTTCTCTTTTTTTTTACTTTTCTTTTTTTCTTTACTTTTTTCTTTTTTTTTTACTTTTTTAAAAACTTTTTAAATTTTTTAAAAACTTTAAATTTTTTAAAAAATTTAAAAAGTTTTTAAATTTTTTATACTTTTTAAAACTTTTTTTAATAACTTTTTTTACTTTTTTCTTTTATTTTTTCTTTCTTTCCCCAAATATTTTTACATAAATGGAAATCATGATGATCATCATCGGTTTAACGTCCATTTTTACATGCTGGTATGTGTTGGACAGCTTTTAGAAATGCGATCGATTTTTCGTTAAAGTTATTTTTTTTTTTTAGTTGAGGCAAGATATTTTATATGGTGCCTTTCCTTACGCTAACTCAGTGAGATGATGGGGGACCAGTACTTTTATCAAAACACCATCTCTAGGTGAATACCTTCCAAAATAAAGGAATGCTTCACCTGTCCTTAAAAAAACACATAAAATTCTCTCTTCATTCATTTAACTTTTTTTCTTTTTTTTGCGTACATCAAGTTTTATAGGAAAACTAGAATAATACCCCCCACCATAAAATCATCATTGCGAATTGTCACTGAAAACTTTTTTAAAAAAGGAAAAACTAAATAAAAATAAAAGAAAATAAATTTTCCTGTCAATTCAAAAACCGGTTGTGCTTTTATCAATAGTTAACAAGTATTGATCAATAGTTAATAACTATTGAGCTTCTGAAAATTGCAGAGTCGGTCGTGACACTAGTCTCTAAAATTTGGGTCAGAAATAATCCAAAATGCTGAAGTTATTTTTAAAAAAAAATGATTGTCATTTTTCTGGTGCTTTTTATTAGAAAATCTTTAAAACTAATTGCTCAAAAAATTGTGCAAGTTAGAAACGGTTTTTTAGTGTCGGTATTAACCAATAACCAACTTCGTCCACAGCGACATTTTTAATATTCCAAAAAAGTTAAATCAATCGACCCTGAGTAACCTCGCTATTAACATGATTTAAAATAAATGTTGAAACGGGATTATGCATTTAACCCAATTGTGATCAACATCCTAATTTTGGGGTATCCTATTTAGAAGCTTCACAGACTTTGTTTGAAATAATTTGCCCTAGGATATAAAGGGAGGTAATTGCCTTTGATTTTCAACAGTTCTTTTACCAGATTTATCTCCCTTAATTCAAAATAGCACCATCAAGTGAAGATGACCAGGAGTTACACAATATAGCCGATTTGAAAGTAAAAAAAATAAAAGTAAAAACAATTTCGATAACAATATTTTGTTTCACATTAGTATATTTCTACTCCTTTTCAAGCTTGGGTCGAAAGCAAATGTTAATACTTGTGAATAATTCTCTAAAAATTGTTAAGAGAACTGTTAAAATATATATTAAAAAAAAAACTGTTTTCAAAGGATCTTGTGACAATGAGAAGGGCCACATCTTTTTTTGTGTTTGTTTTTTTTTTTTTCCCCCCTCAGGTTTGGTTTCTACATTTTTATGCACAGTGTGATAATGTATGGAAGTGAAATCTGACCAGTGAAGGTTGAGGACATGCGTTGCATGGAGAGAAATGATGTAATGGGTGTCTAATCTGACTCCTCTGAAGTGACCATTGTCGGTATCTGAGTTAGTGAATTTGAACTCACAAATGTGAGTAAATAAGCAAAGATAGGGGGAATGATTTGAATGAGGAAACTCGGTACGGTTTGGAGATAATTATTTATTTACTTTTTATGCTATGAAAGATAGGATTTAATAATCTAATTACAGTTATAGGGGGAAGCTTTCCGCCAAGAAAGGTAGGAAGCCAAGAGGACATAACTCTTGCAAGGGAAGATAACTCTGACAAATTATCTCCCTTTAAATATGTCTTTTCTAAATGTCATTATTTTCCTAGCTAGAAATGTTTCTAGCTAACAACCTCAGAAGGAAGATTAAATCTGGACAGTATAAGGAGATGTGTGCAGAACAGGAGATTTTAATGGTTTGGCCACGTTGAAAGAATGGATGAGAGTTTGGTTAGATGTAGAACAATTGAGTTTGCAGGTTCAGTTCACTTGAAAACATTGGAGGAAGTGATTAGAATGGACTTAAGAAAAATAGGGATAAATAATGAGTTTGGAAGTCAATTTCTAAACGCTGTCAAACACATGCTAGCATTTAAAATTGACGTTAAACCGAATATGATGATGATAATGATGGTAGTATCCCAAATAAATTGATATTTGAAGACTTGCCCATTATTGGATAAAAAAAAAAAAAAAAAAATTAATGTTCGTCTGATTTTATTTCACCTAATCAAATGATGTAACTATTTTTTTGTTGCTCGTTGAACAGAATATTTTTTAACACTTTCTCCTTCTTTCTCCTTTCAGGCTTATGCTTTAAAAGTCATCGAAGAAACTCATAAACAATGGCAGAACCTGATGAACAAAACTGTTGATGCGGCAGGAATCAGTTGGTAAGCGGAGATATTCATCTTCATTCGTCACTCAATATTTTCGATCTTTTATAAGATGAAAATTTTCTATCTGCTAGAAACTTTGAGCTCATTAGACCTCTGAACTTTGAATTTATTAGAAATGTCATCCTACATATGCAGATTAACCTAAGGAGTTTCTCATATATATATATATATATATATATATATATATATACACTTATCAGATTTAAATCTGGTTCTCAAGGGATTTTTTAAATTTGACGATTTTAAGAATCTCTTAAACTTTTTGAAACCCATGACTTTAGTTCAACCTATATTTCTGATTGCATTTTGGGAACTTATCTTTCATTTTTTTAAAGTTTTATTTTTTTATCATTTCCTTTTATTTAGATATTCCTTTTTTTTTTTTTACCTGATTTCAATGATTTTTAAACTATAAGATATCAATTATAAAATTTTTAGCAAATTTTTATAATTACCTCCTAATGATTCTGCAAAAAGTCCATAACTTGAGTTGTTTAATCTTCATTTTCACACACTTTTTATCATAGCAATGTTTCTAATTGCTTAGAAGTATTTGAGTGTTTGGTTTTGAACACTTATTGAGAGAGAGAGAGAGAGAGACTTACTTTAGCTATGTAATAAAAAAAAAAAAAAAAATCTTTTTCCATCATTGGTCCCCTGATTTATAAAATGGGGGGGGGGGCTTATGTTTTGAGGCATGTCCGTCCGGATTTTTCTCCGCAACCATCCATTGAATTTCTCTGAAATGTTGCATGAAGTTGTAACTTTGGTCATGTTAGAAAGTGACATTCTCCGATTTAAAAAAAAAAAAATCTGGTTCACGCCACCAGGGGGTCAAAAGCCCCTAAAATGGCAAAAAAATGCCCCTTTTCTCCCATAACGTTTGATCCATCCATTCAATTTTTCTGAAACTTGGCCAAAATGTAGAGGCAATTGTTCTGGATATAAAATGAGCATCCTTGACCTCAGAAAAATTCTGGTTCGCGTCCCCAGGGGGTCAAAGGGGGGTTAAAAATGCCCCAAATTGCCCAAATTTATTGCATTTTACACTCGTCACATACAGAGGGGACCACGCACGCACGGCTTGTTATATATTATAACTTTGAACCCCTATATACATCCCTAAATTATGTTTCAACCTGGTCTGCTTTGATTTGAAGTTTACATGCATCAACTCCTCTTGTCGTTTCTAATTTGCTGTGTAATTAAGGATGTTGATCGCTATTCCGGTGATGCTGTCTATATGATTTTAATTTCGTGTTAATACTCTGTGCTGATGATGAGATTAATTAAAGATATACTGGAAACGATCGTACACAATCTTGACAGGCAAATTGATCATGTAATTGGGTTTACAAAAATCTCTCGTGTATATCTATCTATCTATCTATCTCGTGTCTATCTATCTATCTCGTGTCTATCTATCTATCTCGTGTCTATCTATCTATCTCGTGTCTATCTATCTATCTCGTGTCTATCTATCTATCTCGTGTCTATCTATCTATCTATCTATCTATCTATCTCGTGTCTATCTATCTATCTATCTATCTCGTGTATATCTATCTATCTATCTATCTATCTCGTGTATATCTATCTATCTATCTATCTATCTCGTGTATATCTATCTATCTATCTATCTATCTATCTCGTGTATATCTATCTATCTATCTATCTATCTATCTCGTGTATATCTATCTATCTATCTATCTCGTGTATATCTATCTATCTATCTCGTGTATATCTATCTATCTATCTATCTATCTCGTGTATATCTATCTATCTATCTATCTCGTGTATATCTATCTATCTATCTATCTATCTCGTGTATATCTATCTATCTATCTATCTATCTCGTGTATATCTATCTATCTATCTATCTATCTCGTGTATATCTATCTATCTATCTATCTATCTCGTGTATATCTATCTATCTATCTATCTATCTCGTGTATATCTATCTATCTATCTATCTATCTCGTGTATATCTATCTATCTATCTATCTATCTCGTGTATATCTATCTATCTATCTATCTCGTGTATATCTATCTATCTATCTATCTATCTATCTCGTGTATATCTATCTATCTATCTATCTATCTATCTATCTCGTGTATATCTATCTATCTATCTATCTATCTATCTCGTGTATATCTATCTATCTATCTATCTATCTATCTCGTGTATATCTATCTATCTATCTATCTATCTATCTATCTCGTGTATATCTATCTATCTATCTATCTATCTATCTCGTGTATATCTATCTATCTATCTATCTATCTATCTCGTGTATATCTATCTATCTATCTATCTCGTGTATATCTATCTATCTATCTATCTATCTCGTGTATATCTATCTATCTATCTCGTGTATATCTATCTATCTATCTATCTATCTATCTCGTGTATATCTATCTATCTATCTATCTATCTATCTATCTCGTGTATATCTATCTATCTATCTATCTATCTATCTATCTCGTGTATATCTATCTATCTATCTATCTATCTATCTCGTGTATATCTATCTATCTATCTATCTATCTATCTATCTCGTGTATATCTATCTATCTATCTATCTATCTATCTCGTGTATATCTATCTATCTATCTATCTATCTATCTCGTGTATATCTATCTATCTATCTATCTATCTCGTGTATATCTATCTATCTATCTATCTATCTCGTGTATATCTATCTATCTATCTCGTGTATATCGTGTATATCTATCTATCTATCTCGTGTATATCTATCTCGTGTATATCTATCTATCTATCTATCTATCTCGTGTATATCTATCTATCTATCTATCTATCTCGTGTATATCTATCTATCTATCTCGTGTATATCTATCTATCTATCTCGTGTATATCTATCTATCTATCTATCTCGTGTATATCTATCTATCTATCTATCTCGTGTATATCTATCTATCTATCTATCTCGTGTATATCTATCTATCTATCTATCTCGTGTATATCTATCTATCTATCTATCTCGTGTATATCTATCTATCTATCTATCTCGTGTATATCTATCTATCTATCTATCTCGTGTATATCTATCTATCTATCTATCTCGTGTATATCTATCTATCTATCTATCTCGTGTATATCTATCTATCTATCTATCTCGTGTATATCTATCTATCTATCTATCTCGTGTATATCTATCTATCTATCTATCTCGTGTATATCTATCTATCTATCTATCTCGTGTATATCTATCTATCTATCTATCTCGTGTATATCTATCTATCTATCTATCTATCTATCTCGTGTATATCTATCTATCTATCTATCTATCTATCTCGTGTATATCTATCTATCTATCTATCTATCTATCTCGTGTATATCTATCTATCTATCTATCTATCTATCTCGTGTATATCTATCTATCTATCTATCTATCTATCTCGTGTATATCTATCTATCTATCTATCTATCTATCTCGTGTATATCTATCTATCTATCTATCTATCTATCTCGTGTATATCTATCTATCTATCTATCTATCTATCTCGTGTATATCTATCTATCTATCTATCTATCTATCTCGTGTATATCTATCTATCTATCTATCTATCTATCTATCTCGTGTATATCTATCTATCTATCTATCTATCTATCTCGTGTATATCTATCTATCTATCTATCTATCTATCTCGTGTATATCTATCTATCTATCTATCTATCTATCTCGTGTATATCTATCTATCTATCTATCTATCTATCTCGTGTATATCTATCTATCTATCTATCTATCTATCTCGTGTATATCTATCTATCTATCTATCTATCTATCTCGTGTATATCTATCTATCTATCTATCTATCTATCTCGTGTATATCTATCTATCTATCTATCTATCTCGTGTATATCTATCTATCTATCTATCTATCTCGTGTATATCTATCTATCTATCTATCTCGTGTATATCTATCTATCTATCTATCTCGTGTATATCTATCTATCTATCTATCTCGTGTATATCTATCTATCTATCTCGTGTATATCTATCTATCTATCTCGTGTATATCTATCTATCTATCTATCTATCTCGTGTATATCTATCTATCTCGTGTATATCTATCTATCTATCTATCTCGTGTATATCTATCTATCTATCTATCTATCTATCTATCTCGTGTATATCTATCTATCTATCTATCTCGTGTATATCTATCTATCTATCTATCTATCTATCTATCTCGTGTATATCTATCTATCTATCTATCTATCTATCTATCTCGTGTATATCTATCTATCTATCTATCTATCTATCTATCTCGTGTATATCTATCTATCTATCTATCTATCTCGTGTATATCTATCTATCTATCTATCTATCTATCTCGTGTATATCTATCTATCTATCTATCTATCTATCTCGTGTATATCTATCTATCTATCTATCTATCTATCTCGTGTATATCTATCTATCTATCTCGTGTATATCTATCTATCTATCTATCTATCTCGTGTATATCTATCTATCTATCTATCCATCTCGTGTATATCTATCTATCTATCCATCTCGTGTATATCTATCTATCTCGTGTATATCTCGTATATAATGTGTGTGTGTTTGTTTGTTTTTTTTTCTCAATATTTTTTTGCAAATTTCTCAGAGAATCAAGAATTATCGGAGTCCTTTCCTGATTGATTTTCTCTTCAAATGTGTGGTACGTTTTGTTCTGATTGCGAGGCGTCACTTCCACGTTTAAGAAAATTAATATTATTCCTGTTAAGAGAGAAAAACAAGGACTCAGATTACAATTCTTTCATTTGATGGAGAAATTTTTTTTTTCTCTAAATATATTGTAATAAAAAAAGAATATATTAATAACCATTAACAGTTATTTTATTTTAAATTTGCTTTGTCAAGGCTTTCAATCATGTATTAACTCTATGCTACAATGCAATGCTTCAAGTGAACACTGTTAAAAAAATTTGTCGTTATTTCTTTTCCTCCAGTGAAAATACTACAGTTGGTGGCAGTCCATACAAGTTTGCATTAGAAGAAGCGAAGACCATTGTTGAAAATGTAAGTTTTACAATTCTATGCGCATTTATGAAGGTTTTTACTTTTGGAAGGAAATGAGTGCAATATTTGTGTTTTGTTAATACAGACACAAAGTAGTCGAAATCAGTGAATTTGATCTTCGTTCCTGATGAATACGTTATTGTGAACTAGCTGTACCGATCCGGTGTTGCCCAGGATTTTTTTTTTTTTTTTACTTTCATTTTTGTTTAGCTTTTTAAATAGGATTTTGAAAGTTAAATTTACTTATTACGGTAGCGTTTGGTTATCAAATTATTAAATAAACCAAATTTTTATAAAACTAAAACTAATTTGTTACGGTAATGTTGCTTTAATCGCTGTAAAATTATTGGATGTAAAAAGCTTCCAAAACTTTCGATACGTGAGAATTTTAAAGCCGCCAGTTTAAACGACTTTCTATTCAGCAGCTTCCAAAGTCTTTTCAAATTTCGAAGGGTCTCTAAATATATATATATATATATATATAAACTATTCAAATATTAAAATGACTGACTTATGAAGAAACGAAATGCATCCTCGTAGATTTAATTGCAATTATATTTTTTTCATAGTTTGATTTTAATACTTTATATTATGTATTTTTTATTTCAATAAATATTCGCTTAATAGTAAAAAAAAAAATGTAAGTCACGTAGAGACGAGAAACACAAGTAGTCACACAATTTTAATATAGAGAAGACATCTAGTGCTACTTTTGACTTGATACATAGAAATTGATCATTTGAAACTTAAACTAGACTTTTTTATACACAAGATTTAAGATATTACTTGTTAAAAAAAAGTACATGAAATTTTTTTTTACTTCGGATTGTTTTAAGAGTTTTTTTGGTGCTTATGCTGTTCAGGTGCCGTATGAAAAATTATTTTTTTATAAAAACAATATTATATACTTATTCAGTGTTATATTCTTACTCACTGTACAAAAAAGTGGAAAAAATTATCCACTAGAACTTTAATTACAAGTATTTTTCCATTCTGCGTATCATCAGAAGATTTCAGTTATCTGCTCTTGAAATCTTAAGAAAGAAGATGGACGTTTACTGAACGAATCGCTGTTATGATACGCAGAATGGAAAAATACTTGTAATTAAAGTTCTAGTGGATAATTTTTTCTACTTTTTTGTACAGTGAGTAAGAATATAATGCTGAATAAGTATATAATATTGTTTTTATAAAAAAATAATTTTTTCATATGGCCGATGAACAGCATAAGCACCGTTTTTTTCAGTAATTATAATAAAAATTATATTATAATTATAAAAAAAAACCTGTAAAAATCAGTAATTGTTGTTACCCCCCCCCTTCAAGCCATTAAAAAAAATGTAAGTTTTGTAATAAAAAAAAAAGATATATTAGGATTATCACATGCTCCACTTGATGTTATCACCAAGTTTAGAATGTAAAGCACAAATATGATTTTAAACCTATTTTCTAAGCAAGTAAAAGTATCGTACCGTACAACAGTGGAGGGGGGGTACAGTAAAGATTTAACTTTAACACTAAATTCTCGTTTCAGGGACCTGCTCATGCTCCGGATGCAGATTTACCAAGTGATGGTAAGTTTTGTCTTTGAAATGTTTACATTTCACAAAAAAAAAAAAAAAAAAACTTTTTTTTTTTTTTTTTTTTGTTATTTTACTTTCTTTTTGATAAAAAAAAAATCACTTTTCTTTGTAAGTTTTGTCTTGGAAATTTTTACATTTCACAAAAAAAAAAACTTGTTTTTTGTTATTTTACTTTCTTTCTCATAAAAAAATCACTTTTCTTTGTAAACTTCACTTTTTTGTTAAATTATTAGAAAGAAAGCTTTAATATTACAAAATGAATTAAAAACTTATATCTCTTGCATGTCTCACGTCTGTTATGTTGAAAAGTTAAGCATTGGTCAATGGAAACCCTTGAAATGATTTACAACTGATGTATATTTTTAAAAATACTTATTAAATTTGTTACTCAGTGGTTTGCGTGACAGTAAGAGTACATTTGAATGAGTGAGTGATACGCCTCCTCCTTTCTTCCTGACTAAAAAAAAAAAAAAAAAAATATTGACCAAAACTAAATATTAAAAATCAATGGAAAATAAAGTGATTTTGTAAAGCCAATAATTGGCCTCAATCACTGACAGATATTTTGATTTACTTTTTGTTATTAAAACTATTCCTGTCAATGAAATAGGGCAAATCTAACTATAGTTTATTTATAAGATAAAGATAATACCAAATATTCACCAACACAGCGTTATTTAAGAGATTTCTTTAATAAAACTTTTTGATTTTCTTCTTTTTCAGTTGACCAATGGCACTATATAAGCAAGTAAGCCCGAATGTCGAGCGGCTTTCAAAGGAAATTTTCTTCACGAAGGAGTAAATCTTTCCTTCCAGTAGATCTCCCTCCCTGTCCACCTCCCTCTCTTTTAGCTTCCTTCCATTACCGAAAGATTCAGACGACATATCAATTTTTTTTTTTTTTTTTGTTTGTTTGTTTTCAAGAATGATGAAGCATTTCATTCTTTTGTCGTTTCTATTGGATTTCATTTCAAAATGTTTCAAGAAATTCTCATTTTACCATCTTCAGCGAAAGATCAGAAATTACTTTTTACTGCTGGCATTGTTCATCTTTTTATTTGAAATTAGTTGGCAAAAGTTTTAACTTGTTTTTATATTTTTATTATTTGGAGGGGGTTAGAGTATTGATTTCTTACTGATTAGAAAAGTCCTTTTAAAAAAAAGGGGGGGGGGAGTCTTATTAACATCTGGCCCTACCCCGTCTGATAAAATTTAAAAAAAAAAAAATTTTAAAAAGTTAGTGTTAAACTTTTTTTTCTTTCTTCGATCTAAGTTTAGAAAAAAAAAAAGAGAGAGAGAGACTGTCAGAGATTAATTGTATTTGTAATACGGAAAAATAAAACTGGAATTTGTTTAACCATTGTTTTTTTTTTTTTTAATCTTGTTTATAATGCCATAAATGAAAGCTTTTTTCTTTCTTTCTGTTTTTTTAAAAAAAATGTCTTTTTTAATAAGACTATAAATTAATGGCCTAAATTCTAGTATCTATTAAATATTAAATAGTTTTTAACGCCAATACGTAGTTAAAGCAAAATAAATTGTTTTGGACTAAAAGAATTTCCAACATTTATTTTTTTTTTTTATTATAGCTTATGTTTGAATTCATGTTTTTGAAACATTCATAAATCTAATGACGTCACACCAAAGCTATAATTATTTTGTTACGGTAATATTTTAAGCTCTATTTATAAGAAAGTCCAAATAGCTCAGTTCGTAGAACATCAGACTGAAGATCAAGGTTTTGATTTCCGGTCATGGCATCCGCTTTATTTGTTAGTAATTTATTATTTACTATTAATGCAACATTCTCCATTTCTAAAAATAGTTCAGATCTGATATTTCAGAATGAAACAAATTCCGCAACGTATAAATTATGTCTTTAAAAAAAAAATTAAAAAAAAAAAAAAACTTGTGATGGACGAACGGACAGACAGATTAACAAAATCTCTATAAGAGGACATAAATATGCAATCTTTTCCTCGTCATTCGATTTTGATGTTGAGCCGATTTTAGAATCATCCGGCTTTTCTTCCTTTCAGATCATCGGCTGTGCACATTAAAAGTTTACTTTGAGCGCCTGATTTCTATTTTTGGGGTGAGTTTTTCGGTTAATATTAACTTTAAAAAGAATCCTAAAAATAATGATGCTCGACACTTTCTAAACCACATGTTGCATTTTTTTTCTTAAAATTTTTTTTTTATGCCATTTTTAATTTTCAATAAGGTGGTTCTGTTTGGTTTCGGAAATTTTGAGTGATTATTGATAATTTGGACAACCGTTCTAATCTTGGATGCTATTCTCATGTTTCGACACGTGTGACCTTCGACACGTGAGTCTTGTCAAACTTGGGAATCTTTATCTCAAACTATGGAATTTTGAACGGAACCTTTCATTTAATCCTTGCGGACCCTTTGGCGCAATGGATAAACGTGTTAAGTATTAATCAGTTCTAGGTGACAGTTTTCTGGAGGTTGAAGGTTCAATCCTCAGTGCGAGCGATACTAATACAATTATGAAATAGTTAAACTTCTACCCAGTCATGGCTGACAGAACGAAAGCAAGCTCCCCCCCCCCCCCCCGAATCAAATAAAGTGTTCCGTTCGAAATTCTGTACAGATTTCAGAGTTCGACAAGACATACATGAAAAAGGTTGCGTTTCTGTTTTGTTTATACTTCCACTTATACAAGATGGCTGATGGCCGGGCTGTTTATTGTTTGAACGTTTACTGATGCATTATGGTCAAACTTTCAAAATAAAAATAAAACGTTCAGTTTTGAAACACTGAAAACATTTTTGGGGTAAAGACCCGTTTCACACACATTTCAGTGTTCCAAAATTGTATCATTTTATTTTTACCCGGGGGGGCGGGGGGGATACTATAATGCATCAGTAACTGTCGAAATAAGACAGAACCACAATGTCGAAAATTCCAAATGGCTTTTCAAACACTGACTTTTTTTTTTTTAATTTTAATTTTTTTTTTTTTTAAATAAAAAAAATTAAAAAAATTGTAATATAATTACAATTTTTTTTTTTTTTTTTTTTCCTCACCGAAAGTGCTGCATGAAACCATGATGACATTAAGTTTTAAAATTAAAATACCGAGCAGCATTTTTAGGATTCTCCTAAAAGTTAATTGAAACCAATTTTTCGATTCCTCTCTGCTCTTTAACAAAATCCCAAATAATAATTTTGGTTATACTAATGAATACTTAACCCCTTTTTAAAAAAATTTTTTTTTTTAATATATACTAAAGTACATTTTAAAAAAATATTAGTTACACTAAAATAGTTTAGTCATTAAAAACAATAAGAAATATTCTATTTAGCCTCTACATGTATTTATTCCCCCTTGTTACCTCAGGATATTTAGTTATTTCCCTTGAACCTTATTCGAGTTATCTTCCCTGAATTTTACTAGCAACAAGAGAATGAACTCTCAAATTATGAAGTACAAAAAAACAAAATTGCTCTATGCATGTGAAATTAAAAAACGAGGCTTGCTCTCTTTCTGGTTTGGGCTTGAAGTTAGTCAGACGCGTTCTGGCCTAGCTCCACATTTTACATCGCTGACACCATATTGTCAGATGTTGTTTCTGGTTGCAGTTGAGATGGAACTCCAAGGCAGCCATTTCAACATGGCCTTTGCCTACTGGTCGCAGAATTAATTATCAGAATAGTTCCTAATTAATATTAAAGTAAGTCTATTTACTTTGCAGCGACAATGCATTCGCTATAATCTGTTTATTATTATTATTGTGTATGGCCATGGGGCCATACACAAGATTTCTCAAAGAGAAACGTATGTGTTTCAAATCTTTCAACCGTCTGAGATTATCATTCCCTGCACTGATGAGAGCGAAAGCTTGAAATGGCGGCGTATGTAGGTAAAAATAATTTAATATTATTTACTTAAAGGGGCTAATAACAGTATTAATTTTAAGAGATTGAAGTTGAGCCCTGTTTGGGGAAGCTACAAATAGACTGTCACGCTGCTATATGGCATGTTCCGACAACATTCGTCGAACACTCTAGATAGCCTTTCTATATGTGCCTCCTTCGCACATAAATAAAACTTAAATTCCCTTTCAATGTCTCGTGGCCGTTTGGTTGCGACGCTTTCTTGCGGAGTCTAGGGTGATTCTGTAACTGGGTTCGAACCTTGCGACCATCTTAGATTATCATTCCCTACACTAATGAGTGAAAGCTTGAAACACTGGCATATTTAGATTTAGTAGTTACTTAAAAGCCAAATGTAAAGATGTGATCAGGGTTAATGCTAACAGGGGTTTTAGTTAAGAGATAGTTATAAATAATAAAAAAAATTAGATCGGATTAGTTAAAGGTTTCTGTTTCTAGTAATGTGTCCCTCCCTTCTCCTGGGGGTGGGAGGGGAGAAATTTGTCTCGCTTTTAGCTTTTTCTTTGTCCATTCTTCATTCACATCCTTAGCCATTTTTTTTTTAGCCTGTCTGACATCTTGAATTTGCAAAGTTATGTAAGCTTAAAAAATAAGTACTTGTTTTCATTAAAACTTGAAATAATATTTTTCTACATAATAAGTGTCTATTATGGTAAATACGACTTCCACTTTAATGAAAATCTCCCAACTTCTCTTCAAAATGTTATGTATTTAATTCACTTTTAAGTTTGGAGTTGTTTTCTTTTTCTTGTGCCAATAATTTATTCTGCAGTAAAACACATTTAAGGAGTCTTCTCTTAAAGATTTGGGAAAGATTAATCAAATCAGTCTAATATTGGGGGGGGAAATAAAAACAAAAAAAACCTCGAGCAACTTAATCCGTAATAACCGCAAAAGTGGAATTACTTATGGATTATTTGGACGACTTCTTATCTTGGATATTAGTCTCACGTTTCAACCAATGAAACCTCCGACCTTCTTCAGGTGTGTGTTTCGTTGAAGTCGAGGAATCTGTATGGAACCTTTCATTAAATCCACGGGGTTGAAATGCTATCATTCCGTCTCCCATGACTGGGTAGAAGTCTCAAGTAATTCGTAATTGTATTCTTAGTGTCGCCCGCACTGAGGATTGAACCTTCAACCACAAAAAGACTGGCACTTAGAACTGATTTTTTTTACTTAGCACTTTTATCCATTGCGCCACGGGTTGTTGTGAACAAATCTAGTATGAATTTTAGGAGCCTTAAATCTATTGTTTTAGATGCGTAATCTTACTACTTATATATAAAATACTAATATATTTTACTTACATCAGATGATTTTTTTTTTTTTTATCTTCATTTCCTTTCATCTTCATTGCAGGCAGATGAAATTGCCGATAGATTTTGGAATGAAACGGTTCAATTTTATTTGCATGATTATTGGAATTGGTATTTTCTTTTTCATTATCGGACTAAGTCTTGTGGAAATTCCAATAGTGTATACATTCTCAGATAAAGGAAATCCAAATTTGAGAATTAGTACAATGAGATTCTGGCAGTTTTTTTTAACTGTACGTTAATTCTTAAATCTATTGAAAATGGTTTGCGTTTTGTATATACATCTATCCAAGATAGAAGATTCATTTTAGCAAAATTGTCGGACAGAAATAATTGGCATAAAATTATTGAATGGAATTCTTAAAAGATTTCATTCTGTTGTCGTCTCGTTTGCTAAATTAATTCAGACAAATCTCGTCCGACAATCATTTTTCTTGTAACTAAAGTTTTAAACATTTCAGAAACTTGGATTTTTCTCTCTTTAAGATGTGCCTTTAAATTACTGCATTTTAAAAAAATTAATTGGGTTTTGAATAATTAAATCTATGGGGTCATCCCATAAGTTCTGTCCGGATTTTAATTCTCTGAAATTAAGTTGGAATGTTTAACGGAACTCTGGATGGATGACTACAGACGAAAAGAATAATGAGATAAGCGGCATGTGCCTGCTGCAAAGAGACGGTGACTGTGTGTGCAGAAGCGAATCTGGAACTCTGACTTCAAAGACGATCGTCAAAAAAAGTATGAAGATTCTGCATAGTTGAAATTTCGCCCTTGAACATGAAGGTCGATCAGGATGTTCGGTCGAGTTTGGAAAGATAGTGTAAGTTTTTTTTAAGTAGGTAAACATTTTTCATTGGTTAATCGGAAAACAACTATATCATTGGATCTTCAAAAGACATACAAGTTTTCCATTGGCTATTGGAATTTAATATTTTGACCCTTTCGCTACATAAATTATTCATTAGTACGATTTCTTAAAGCCGAACAGCATGTATAGTTTAGGACGTCCCCGGTTAAATACCGACCATGTCTTCACTCCTCTGGAAATTAAAGACTTGGACATTTAGTTCAAATTTACCCAAGATAACAGAAGACATGGTCAAATTCGCAGCTTCTCTTGGGTTGATAAGTAATGGTAGCATTTGTGAATCATGCAAAATACCCAGGATTTTGACCAAAAGAAGCAAACTCCTAGACGGATGGCAGTGGGTATGCCGTTCCGGTACCTGTCGGTCAGTGGTCAGTGTGCGGAATATATAGTGAACCATGTTTTCACGCCTCTGGAAATTAAAGACTTTAGCTGGACATTTAGTTCAATTTTACCCAAGATAACAGTGGTGCCAGTTTGGTAAAGCACGTAGATCCCCCCCCCCCCCCCCGCACCTCTAAAAAAAAAAAATGTTAGTTTTTACCCCTCTGTCCATCCCTACATGCATTTTATTTAAAAAAGTTATTTCCCTCTAATATTGCAACAACGTCTCTATAAGCGCTCCATACACATTGGAAAATGGTTGCCTAATGAATATGTCTGCAGAGCTCAAATCGCGATTATCGAAGATGACTGACAGGCGCGTATTATTGAGGAAAGCTTCATTTCCACTAATCCATTTTTTTTTTTTTTTTTTTTTTTTTCCGAGGGTTAAATTTTTCTGTTCCTAAATTTTGTAAACCATCTTCTGCACGCTCTTTCATTCGGCCATTGAAGAGTCGCTTCGGATGCAATTACCTTTTTTAAATGCATAAGGCATTAGTGCCTTGTTAAATGGGTAACAAATTCCATCTGCCCTCGTGAGGAGGTAACTAAAGAGGGAACATGCCTCAAATTCTCCTTGGATGCTATCATGTTTTAAGGGTTTTCAGCAATGTAATTTTAATTAAATTTCTCTGTAAAATAAAATTTTAGCAAGTTAAATGTGTCCAAATATAAATATTTAGTTCCAGTAAAAAATTTCCACTTACGATTAAATTTCAAAGAATTGAGCTCTAGACAGAACTTACAGAATAACCTGAAGTCTTTTTAGTTTCTTAGCGTCAGGATTTGGATAAGAAAAAAATGTTATAACTGGATTGTCTCTTGTTAAGGTTTTACTTTTTATTTCAGTTTATGTGGGGGACGTTGAACCCAAACCGAGTTCATCTCGT
Organism: Sepiola atlantica; assembly: GCA_963556195.1. Classification (NCBI taxonomy): domain Eukaryota; kingdom Metazoa; phylum Mollusca; class Cephalopoda; order Sepiida; family Sepiolidae; genus Sepiola; species Sepiola atlantica. Next base: position 62,996,772 of record OY744547.1, read on the forward strand.
ACAGGATTTTGCCAGTTGGCGCATGTTCTTCTCGACTGTTGTCGTCAGTGGAAACACAGTGATTTTGTGATCGAAATTCATTTGGCCCAAGTCTTGCAGATTAGGAGGCCCACTTTGGAAGCGTAGCAGTAAATGACGGCCTAAAAAGAAAAAAATTGGATCATGTTCTGTTTGTTAAATATTGGTGACATATCGGATTAATGGATTAAAAAAAAAAAAAAGGGGCCAAAATGAAGACTCCTATTATTTAAATGAAAAGTCATTTCTGGCTAAAACGCAAACTACCAAAAATACACTTTCAAACCTTACATATTCTGATTCCGTATAACCCGAACCTGGTTATAGGAAAAAAAAATGTAATATTCATTCCCTTTTTCAGAAAAAAAATACAAGTAATATGTTATGAGCTGGGTACTAAAAGACACAGGATTACTCAGACAAAGTCGAGTCTTTCTGCTAGTATTTGGATAAAATCGATTGGTTCTAAATTGTACTTTGCATATTTAAGTCTAAAAATTAGAGTTTTTATCGCTCAAAACCATGTTGTCACCAATTTAATTATTTTGATTATAATCTTTGTCGTTACAGAATTCAAGAAAATAAAAACAAATTTAAACGATCATAACGAAAATGGTTAGCTGAATGGAGGAGTGATTGATGGATGGGAGGTAAAAATTTAACCTTTAGTTAACAGAAGTAAGGGAAATTACGGGACTTTCGCAGATTAGAGAGAATTCAGTCTCTTCCTAGTGACACTTCAAACAGAAGATGTGAAAGTCATTGTTCCTTATTTGAGCCCCATTGAGGAGGATGGGGGCCACAACATCATGAGTATATGGTACAAACGTTATATAATATATACAGGGTGAGCCAAAAGTAGGTGGACAGTAAAAAAACATTTATTTATTTGATTTACACAGCTTTGAAGTCTGCCTCTTACTATACTCTAAATAAATGTTTTTTACTGTCCACCTACTTTTAGCTCACTCTGTATCACACGCAAGTCATCAGTCATTTTAAAGCGTTAATTTCTCTGACTTTTCTGTTTAATAAATTTATCTATAAAATCAATTGCGGCCTTCGCATAAAGTACGTGAAATGTTGATCGAACCTGGGTTGAAGACGGAAATACATTGTAACATAACTAGTCAAATTGTCATAAAAAAAAAACTTTGAATACAAATAATTGATACAAAACATCGTAAATTTATTAAAAACAAGTTTTTTTTTTTTTTTTCATTTTCAAAAGTCCCTATTCTACAATTGAACCATATTGTCAATCTGTTGTGTCAGTTGCTGATCGATTACTTTTTTTTTTTTTTCTTGGCTTGGCCTTTTGGCTAAGATCAAAGTTCCGATGGATACTACACCCCATAGACTTGTATTGTCTTGGCCTTCGGGGGGCTTGATTTACGCCGGTCTATGGGACGGTCCTGTGCAATTCTAGGAGGTCCACCCTCCCAGGCTTCGCCTCCCCTCTTTGGGGAGGAGTAAGTTTATTGCTTACTGCCTGAGGCGCCCCTACCGGGGAATGCCGACGGGGCTGCCCAGGCAATTTTTAATGGCCAGAGTGCTCACCTCTCGGGCGGTGGCTTTTCAAACCCCACTTTCCCGACCTGACCTTGGGTCACCTCTTATTTGTGGGAGTAAGATAAAAACTGGCCTTGTGCCTAACTCCTGGAGAGGAGTAAATAAATACTTCTGTACGAATTTCTCTTCCATAACATACAAGATAGAAGTAGAGGGGGGGAGGTGGAGAGGAGTTGAACTTACCTTTTTGTCTCAAGGCAGGGCAATTGCAGACATCTTTTATGACTGGAACGACACGTTTGTCAATGACAAGTTTTTTAGAAGGTCGAAGGTCAGCTATTATTTTCAGCATTTTGCTTTCTTTCAATTTGCCTGAAGCCACTTTGTAGACTGAAAAATGCAAAAAAAAGCATTCAATTAAACGGAGCTGAGAGGGAGAAGAGAACTAAATACCAAGGTTTGATGTATGACATGAAAAGAAATTGGAATCTTAAGATTTCAATTATTCCAGTAATCGTAGGAGCGACTGGGCTCATGAAAAAGAACTTAAAAACTACCTGGCCAATATACCCAGTGAACCAAGTGCAAGAGAGGTCCCCCAATAAAAAAAAAAATAAGTGCTGTATAAAAAATATTGGTTATTTAAAAAAAAGTCAATGTTACTTGCGACATCCTAAATAATTCAAATTAACAATTAGTTTAAAACAACCTTTTGTTAAAATGTTAAATAATTTGTTTTATATTATACAGTCATAATAAAATAAACATTTTATAGTTTGCGTAACATTTTGAAATATTCTAAATCCTTTAAATAAAAAAAAAATAAAAAGCTTAAACAATTTGAATTATTTTTAAATAAATAAAATTTTTAAAAATACACATGAAAAAGTTTATTAAAATAAAGCTGTAGCCAGTATTTCTATTACTTTCAGTATTTGTTATACTCTGCCATTTTTAAAAGTTCAATTTAATTATTACTGTATTTAAAAAAAATTTTTTAATTAAATTATTAGTTGAATTAATTGTTATGGTAATTTTGTTTCAATCTCTAAATCTATTGAATGAACTTTCAAGACATGAGGCTTTGCTAAGAATTTTAAAGCCAAAAATGACCTATTCAACATTTCACATGCTTCCAAATTCCTTTCAAATTTTTAAGGTCACGAAGTGATTAATTTTTATTTTTCTAACTATTTTGTTCATAAGAAAAATGCATTCTGGTGAACTTAATTTCATAATAAAATTTTTTTTTTTCAAGATTTTTTAGATTTTACGCTATTGCATTTTCGATTTCAATAAATATAAAAAAATAGTAATTGTATGTGTAATTATGAAAGTTACGTTGACACGAAAATGCATACTCTTAATAAAAGTTAATGTAACAGACAGACAATGGTATAGAAAATGATTTGATAAGCTAATCAAATCAATTGAGCTCAACTGATGAAAACTCAAAATAAAATTTAGAGGCCGAAAGATTTGAGCCATTCTTTCAATTTCCTCTGTGCTTGAAATAAAATTTAAAGAATAGCAATTACCTTCCGTTGCACGACAGAACAAATCCTGATATTCGTCTGGTACATTGTCCAAACATTTTGGACATTCCACCTGGAAGAAAAAAAACTTTTTTTCAAAATTAGCAAAATTATGCAGAAAACAGTGATGAAAGTGTTTGATGATTTTCAGATTTGAATATATGGGAAATATAATTGAGGGCTTCAACTTGAAAGAGAAAAGCTGAAAACTTGAAGATCAAAAAGACCTTCACAAAGTCAACTAAAATAATTCACCAAAAAGCACAAAAGATTAAAAAGAAAATGATGAAGCAAAAAATGAAAACTAACTGAAGTATAATACAAAAAAAAAAGTGTATGTGTGAACTAAAGTTGCATTTTTTCCAAAAATGTAATTTAATAAACAAAATTAAAAAAAAAAGTTATTTTATAGTTTCAACATAGATCATCATATTACAAATGTTCTTCATTTTAAGTTTGTTATAATCTACTGGATTTCATAAAAAAATATAGTTTTGTTAATGTAAAATTTGAAGCTCAGATCTCTCCAGAACCCACCACAGCCTTCTATTTTAAGTCAAATAATCACCACTTTAATATCAATACAAAATATTTTCAGATTTTTTTTTTTTTGAAAATTGTTACTTTCATCTATATAATAGGGAGTTCATATCCTACAGTATAAAAACTTTTTTTTAAAATAATTATTTTTATGCAAAATCGGCTTTATTAAAATGATGACCTTTCGGTAAAATTCATGGCGCTTTTGTATTTTAAGATCCCAAAGTAATCAGTGTTACCTTATATATAATAATATATGTGTTTGGGTTAATGATGAGGATGTTTTTTTTTTGGGGGGGGGAGGCAAAATATTAACCCTAAGTTAAGTCTAAAGTGTCAATGAAGCTGACATTGTGTAAAGTGTTACCGAATTAAGTTATCGTCATTAGTCAAACAAGAGTTATGGTTACTTAGCCACCTCAAAATACAAAAGAGTCAAATTTATATTTTCTCCAGATATGTATAAATTTTTACTCTAATAAGATGAAGTTAGGAATACATGTTAGGATTAGAAAATATTCAGTGAAAAAGGGATGAGATTTTCAAATTTGCTATCTTACGAGGTTTTAAAAAAATATTTAATCCTCTTGAGGTTGTTTAAAGATGTTAACTATGTATACATTTGTATTCAATTGTGATGGTTGCTAAAAATGCCAGAGCATGTATGTGTAGGATAGTTTAAGTAAAGGGAGGTAAATCTGTGTAATCCAGTACTATCTGCTGAGTGATTAGGAGAATAAAGGAACCACCAGACAAAGGGTGGTTGATCCAACTTGTAGGGGATCAACAGTTGATCTCCCATATAAGGTCATCAAAGGAAAGCAAGTTTAAGTTCTGTCTGCTGTGGAAGGGGGATTGTTGCCTTGTAGAAAATTCTGGAGACTGACAGATCGAGACCCGATGACGTTCTAACACAAAGAAACGATAGTCTTAAAAAAGTATATCTATGGATTTGAAGCGGGATTGACGTGCCAAAGCATGCTCTGAAACTTAAGTTGGTGGACCCAAGGCAAATCCTCTCCGTCTGTCGGTCTAGTATAAAACTGTTTTCCCCTTAGCAAGTTAATAAATAAGATATTAAGATGTGATAGAAGTATAAGATTAAACGGCGTGTCTTTTTATCAGAGAGAATTAAAACCCCTTGACCTCTAAAAGACTGTCTTAGACTCTTTCTGTCGATAAATGCAAAGATTTGTTCCCATCTACGACTATGATGATCACAGTATCACGAAGACGGGGAAGAAAGAGAAATCAACGCGTCCACACGAAGAATGAAAGAGAGTGAAGGAATCAACGGGACTATATGACGGAGAAGATGTGACGACAATGGTCAACGAGAAAGGAAGCGAAGGAGATAACAGGTAAGTTTCGATTTGATTTGAAGGTAACATTTGAGTAAAAAAAAAAAAAAAAATCTGAGACAGACACAACACACACCCACCCACACACATTATAAAGAACACTTGATATGTAAAAGAAAAAGGGGCATACACCCAAAATATGCACACTTTATAAAGAACTATGAAACAAGTAAAAAAGGACATTTTAAAGGCTTTTAATCACTTAAAAAAAAAAACGCAATGTAACACATTATTACAATTGCAAGTGGAAAAGAAGAACTTTAGCGGCTGCATCTTTACGAGCACCTTTACAGTTTGATGTGAATCGGTTTGGTTGTTTTACGGCATATCAACCCTTTTCAGGTTATTTAATCCTAAATCTGGTCATTTTGCTAAAAGTTTTTATGCTTCAAGTTCTTTATATGTTCAAATATTTATTCGTGGCATTTGGTTTGGTTGTTTTGTAGAGGAAAATTGTTGATTTTTTTTTTTTTTTTGACTTTGCAAAACTCAATCATATTCTGCAAAGGGAAAGGAAATAAAACAATAACATCAATGTTTGGTGCATTTTAAGCCAGGAAACTGGTATCTTCAGACAGCCTGATATAGTAGCACCTGATGGATACGAAATACTCAGCTGCTTTCTGTCAACAAGAAGATCACTTCCCATACTGTGTTACAATATGAGAGTATTGATTTACTCCTCTCCAGGAGTTAGGCACAAGACCAATTTTTATCTTACTCCCACAAGTAAGATGTGACCCAAGGTCAGGTCGGGAAAGTGGGGTTTAAAAATTGCCTGGGCAACCCCGTTGGCATTCCCCGGTAGGGGCGCCTCAGGCAGTAAGCAATAAACTTACTCCTCCCTAAAGAGGGGAGGCAAAGCCTGGGAGGGTGGACCTCCTAGAACTGCACAGGACAGACCCATAGACCGGCGTAAATCAAGCCCCGAAGGCCAAGACAATACCAGTCTATGGGGTGCAGTATCCATCGGAACAGATACTACACTTTGATCTTAGCCAAAAGGCCAAGAGTAAGAAGGAAAGGAAATAAATTTAAACAAGACAAAAATTCTAGAAGTTTATTGTTAGCAAAGATCATTATCTCTACGACTGCTACTAAAGAGAACCATCACCATTTATTGTGCCAACTACTTACATGACAACGAAAGATGAACAGCTGTTTTCTGTCAACAAGATCTGGTGGGGGGGGGGGGGTCGAAGTATTCTCCATGCAATGTTAGAATCGAAACACACCAAAATTCGAAGCGTTTGTGATTAGAACATCCACCCAAAAAGTTGGCCTATTTAAATACTAAGATACTTTCTTCAAATAATTACCATTTAATATTCCCAGAGCAAATAATGGAGTTATCTGTTGTTCTTTTTATTTATTACAACTGCGAGGAAGACGCGAGAACTTTGTCTGCTACATCATCATTACGGGTACCTTTTCAACTGGACGTGACGACCAATTGAGCTGACTACTTACGACGAATCAACGAAATAAGATTTCAGCTAGAGATACTTTGTCACGGTCTCGAGTCAAAGAATTGGTCGACTGTAAATGCTAGATTTCTAATTTTGCTGCTATGTTCTATTATTTTGCTTAATTCAAACATTACTCCTCTGATGAATATTGGTTGGAAGAAAGTTTCTAAAAAAAAAAAAAAAAAAAATTAAATTAAAAAAATAAAATAAAAATATAAAAAATTACATAAAATTAAAAATAATAAATAAGATGAATAAAAATAAATTTAAAAAATCAATAAAATGAAATAAATTGGCTCACGTCTGAAGATACAGGAATTGGATCAATGGGCTGTGGGAGAAGCGTTGTCACGATTGTGTCCTTTATTGTACTGTTTGCTCCAGTCGAACCCAACGTTGGCGTTGTCAGTCTTGTCGTCGTTTCCAACTTGTCGTGGCCAACAGTTGTTGTCACTGCAGGAACTAGAAAAAAAAAAAAATTAGAATAACACATTAAAAGTTTGTAGTTCTTTGTTGTGGTTTTGGGTGAATTGAGCCAATCACTGTAAAGCCAGATTTGACGATCTCCATCGTCCTCGGCAGAAATTCCGATAGTAAATTGGCCAAATGCGGAAAATTCTGCAAGTAACATATTTCAATATTCATTCATATTGTGTCACTTCAGATATGGACGCTAGCGGTGGGGTCTGTCTCTGAGAGAGAGAGAGAGAGAGATTACCAACAACTCAAAAATACAATGTATATAGCCGCTCCTTTCCTTTTTTTTGTATTGAAAAAAAAATAATAAAATTATCGAAACATGGTAAATACACTGGAATTTCCACAGATCCCATTAATTTTATTTAAGAAGACCTTGAAACTTATTGGGACATGTTATTTTAAACGCAAACAGATTATTTCATTTTTTCAGAAAAAATAACATGGTTGTTGTGGTTAAGAACTAACTAGACAATTGTGGTGGTGATAGGCATGGTTCTCGCTGTGTCGACATGATTGTCACAATATCAAGAGATGGATTAGAAAAGGGACAGAGTGATACCCCCCTGAAAGAGAAAGACTCTGAGGGGGGGAGGGTAGATAGGCTAAGGCTTGCCAGGTTTTAAAAAGCAAACTGATAAAATTTAATAAAAACCAGAGACTTAAAAAGGAACCTCGGATGAGAAAGTCGTCTTTCAACCTGACAAAGAAAGAAAATTCAGCTTTTTGAAAATAGAAGGAAAATCTTGTAAATTTAAAAAAAAAAATCTTAGATCTTTTAAAAAAATTTACAAGATTTATGAACTTTGACTAAGCTCCGAAGTTATCACTACCATAGGCATTGATAGATAGTTGATTATTTTTCTTTTTGATAATAAATTATTTTTTGCAATCTTCAATCGCCTGGTAATTGGCTCATTAAGTCGTTGCCAATGTTTATCAACCACCACCTCAAAATGTTGACCCCCAACATTTAAACCTAAAAATGAAATCCTAATCCTCAAAATTTTGACCTCCAATTAAATTCTTATCCTCAAAGTTTTGACCTCAAAATCAAATCCTTATCCTAAAAATTTAGACCCCAAAATAAAATCTTTATCCTCAAAGTTTTGACCTCAAAATCAAATCCTTATCCTAAAAATTTAGACCCCAAAATAAAATCTTTATCCTCAAAGTTTGGACCTCAAAATAAAATCCTTATCCTAAAAATTTAGACCCCAAAATAAAATCTTTATCCTCAAAGTTTTGACCTCAAAATCAAATCCTTATCCTAAAAATTTAGACCCCAAAATAAAATCTTTATCCTCAAAGTTTTGACCTCAAAATCAAATCCTTATCCTAAAAATTTAGACTCCAAAATTAAACAATTTATGCATTTTTATTTGCATCAGTTTGAAATTTGACATTGATAGTAACATTAGTGGGTATGTAGCTACTGGCGAAGGGTTTACTAACTAACACACACAGGGTGTCTCAAAAAAGACGTATACACATTTTCAGCAATTGTACAATTATACAATAACAAATATAGTAGCATGAAAAGTTCACACTTTGAAGCGTTGATGAAATGGCGATAATAAGGAGACTATTTGGAAAAAAATATTTTGAAAACCCTGGACAACACAAATTTTATGTTTTTTTAAATAAATTATTTATTTATCTTAAAAACTTTCATCAACGCTTCAAAGTGTGGACTTTTCATTCTACCCTATTCATGTAACAGCGTGTTACACACCCTGGCATAAACATTAATCGTCGATAACATCAAGACGAATTTCTAACTTGACTGTGATAAATATGTCTCAATCAAGAAGGATTAAATGAAAAAAGAAGAGAAAAAAAATATGCTTATACTTTTGACAAGGGTGTATATCACCGAAAGTGCTCAAGTTTTAAGATAAATAATTTATTTTAAAAAACTGCGTTGTCCAGGTTTTTCAAAATATTTTCCTTATCAAATATTGTTTTGTAAAAACAATGTGTTCGGCCAGTGACAACACATTCCGAGTCCAGCCTCGTGGCGTCACATTATCAGCAAGTGTTTTTTTTTTCCTTCCTGTTTACTGGTGTAGTCGACGAGGCATAAAGCACCTTTATTCAAAATGTTGTTTTCTAACATAAAAAGACTTGTCTATATAATAATACATTAAGCAATTTTATGTTCGTACGTACATTATCACCATCCACCCCCTTTTTTAAAAAGATAAGATCGCCGAAGATGCAATGCAAAAATAGTCATTTTTTAAATTTCATCTGATGTGTCGAACGTGGAACTCTAACTAAAATGCACTTTCTTGGCCTTCGGGCTAGGATCAAAGTGTAGTTTCTGTTCTGTCCAAAGATGGTACAATAATATTGTGGGGTCTGTGTTGGCACCAGACGTCTATAGAATGGAAATATGTGACAAAACTCCTACAAGGGTTTTGGAGATAGATTTCCCTGTAACCGGATATATTCTGAACTACATTAACCAGAGTAGTTAGATAAATGTTTCAGTTCGAACAAAGATAGTACAATGATTTTGTGGGGTCTGCTTTCGTGCCGGACGTCGATAGAATGGAAATAGGTTACAGACTTCTTTTAAGTACGGCAGAAACATACAATAGATGAAGGATACAACTGTGGAATTTCCACAGATCCCGCTAATTTGATTTCATCAAACTTGCTTGAAAAAATATATAATGAAGCTAAAATCTGTAAGATCATTTGCCGCCCTCTAGAGGATTGTTGACCCTTAACATTTGTGCTGTGGTTTTCTCTTCTGTTCTGGCTGTGTCGTCTTTTGTATTGGCGGTCGTAGAGGGCACGGGCACCGGTTTACAAGGTTGTGTCCAAAGCTAAAGCAAACTCACAATAAAGATATAAACACAGATATATACATTGTATTTTTAACGGGTGTGTGTGTGTGTGTCGTTGGGACCCCACCACTAGTGTCCAAATCTGAGTTAAGCAAACTCACAATAAAGATATAAACACAGATATATACATTGTATTTTTAACGGGTGTGTGTGTGTGTCGTTGGGACCCCACCACTAGCGTCCACATCTGAGTTAAGTTCCACTATATCAGCTAAGACCTGAGATAAGAACAGGAATGGGGGGGGGGGGTGATCAAAAGTTGCTATGGCCAAATGGATAGAAGAGGACCTCTACTACCCAACCAGTGCAGCTTGAAAGATCCCGCAGAGCTCAATGATAATGCAAAAGACTGTCTAAAGAAATGTGAAACTGTCGTATAACCACACACTTCGAAGAAACAAAAAGAACCAAGGATTGAACTCACAACCTCCAATTTATAGAAGATCTCTTAAAATCTTCTTTTTTTTTAAAATTCAATTTCATAAAAATCAACCAGAATGCATTTCGATTTCTTATCTACTAAATAAATGTTAATGAGACGATTTTGTTGATTGAGGGATAAATTTTGATAACAGTACAACAACATGAGGTTCATTGTTGGGTGCAGGAGGACACAACTCCGGGAATGAATGGGGAGCTAACTTCCACTAAGTTATCAGCTAAGACCTGAGATAATTTATCTGTCGAGGCCATCATTGTCGTTCGGTCAAAGTTATCAGCTCATCTCATCATTTGCTCGACCCGATCGAAATCTCTGCTTCATTCCCCAGGTTTACTCCAATCTCCTCAGCTGAAATCCGACTCCTCGGGTCTACCCCAATCTGATCTAAACAATGTACTTGTCTCCTAAATATATCTAGTTTCGACTGGAAATCCTAGGTGTCCGGTCTTTCTCTCAGTCACCCTCAGCGGAACTGACTACATCCACCCATTTTTTTTTTTCAGCCGATCTCTCCATTCACCCTCCAGCCACCAAAACGCTAATGGTCAGGGCGCCATCCAGTCCGGGTCACTCCATTGTCGTTCACCTATTTTACTTTCCTTCAATCACTTTTCCCTTTTCGTGAATCATTTCCCAACGCAACATTCTTGGCTGTGTGTGTGTGTGTGGGGGGGGGGGGGGGCAGCCCATAGTATCACAAATCGATTATTTAGCACAGAGCTAAATAATGCTTTTCAGCTAAATAATCGAAATAAGTTAAATAATGCTTTTCAGCTAAATAATCGAAATAAGCTAAATAATGCTTTTCAGCTAAATAATCGAAATAAGCTAAATAATGCTTTTCAGCTAAATAATCGAAATAAGCTAAATAATGCTTTTTCAGCTAAATAATCGAAATAAGCTAAATAATGCTTTTCAGCTAAATAATCGAAATAAGCTAAATAATGCTTTTCAGCTAAATAATCGAAATAAGCTAAATAATGCTTTTCAGCATCATCTTTTTATAAAACTAATTTTCCTGTGCAAAAAAAAAAAAATGTCTTGATATACAGGTGCAACACAGATTTTCTGGCAACTGATGGTCCAGCCCCGCTTTTAATCCAGACATAATCACAGGAGGGATAATCCCACTGATGCCACACTAGATTATTGAACAGCCAACAGACGGATTTGTGTTGTGCAGTTCCCCCATTTATTCCCAGGCAACGCCGGGTATTCATGCTAGTAATCAATAACAGATCCACTGATGAGGATGCTACCCCCCCCCCCCCCCCTAACCCCAACCCCCTAACCCTAACCTACCTGTGGAAGTTTCTGTTTTTTTCATCATTAACAAAGCTCGTATTTTGTCTGGGATGATTGGTGGTTGTCGAGCTTGGCTTAACGACTTAAAATATTCCTCTTCGGTTACATCGGGAAGTTCCTCTTTAGTTCCGCATTTCGT